>CM037075.1:13259293-13863940 GCA_020882685.1 Aphelinus atriplicis
GAATGAGATGTTATCGTTTCGATGGGTGCAGGATTGTGAAAAAATCCACTAGATCGGATGTGAGAAAAATATCGAGGCTAACGAACGTGTGAGCATGACAATTTAACTCAGTTCGAGTGAAAATATAATGCGAGAGAAAAACTTCATTGTGTCACGCGAACTGTGGCGGCTTTCTTGATGGATGCTGATCTACACTATAGATACAGCAGTTGGTTCGAATTCATCATATACATATCTCAAATGTGATTTATTGGCTCATTCTCGACGCGAACGAAGGAAGAAAAGGCAAATTCGACGCACGCAGTCGTTTTATTTCTCCGAGAGAAAAATGTCCGATGAAATATACATGAAACGAGCATTGCAGGACTCGTTTGAAAAGTGTAAAACGGTCAAAGTGGAGCGCGCAACACTCGCGCCACCGTCCGTAACACCACCCGCCGATAAACGAGCTTGACACGCCGGCACAAAACACTTTTTCGCGGACAATGACCCGCAAAAAACGGCCGGTCGGGTCTCAAAGCGAGCCGTCGCTAATTTGAATCGATCACGAGTCAGCGAGCCCATAGAAAATTAGAACTCGCTCGCTCTCTCGGTGGTCGCGTCCAACTACACGCGGCGAGCACTCGAAAAAAAGAAAAATACGCGCTGATTGACGTTAACGCGACGTACGGCACACCTCGGGCATACGCACGGGCGCAGTTCCGCGTTGCACACGAGTGTCGTAATGAGACAATCGGCCCGAGAGGCAGAGGGAGAGAGAGAGAGAGAGAGACCTGAAGAGCTCCGCAGATGGGATCTGCGGGCGTGTGATCGTTCGTTTGGAAGATCGACACGTGGCTTCGGATTCTTCGTTCAGCTCCTCATTTACCTCGCTACGGAATGGCGTAACTATGAGCTTGTATGCAGTTGGATTTACGAAAGAGTGAATGGTTTGATTAATGAGAAGCAAACGTTTTTTTCGGCTAACCGAAGGGTCGGAAAAACAATGAGACGGGAAAAAATCCGTCTAAAAATATTGCCGAGCCCAGCGGAAGCCCACGTACGACGTAGCAGTTCGCTTTTAACACTTCACGCTCCACAAACACGTCCGGAAATATCCACGGGGGCGCATGCAAGTGAGCCAAGTAAGGAGAAGGTGGTCCGGCGCTGCAGTTATGTATAGGGCCGACATCGATATAGGGCGGCGCGCGTCGGCAGATGTTTTAACTTCGTCAATGGACGCGTGCGTCACTCACGCGCGCATATATATTGTAATTCAGGCGTCCACGTGCATTGACTCGTGCACATACATGTATGCGCTCTCTCTTTCTCTCTCTCTCTCTCTCTCTCTCTCTCTCGACCCGACTCGTTTCCACAATGGGGAGAAGAGTATTTTTTGTTATGTATTGATACGGGGACGAGGGAATGATATACCCGTCATCGATGCTCTTCAAAAGTTCGATTCGTGGCGGGTATTCTCCGTTGTCTCGATGTGTTTGTGGAATGCAAAGTTTCAATGTGATTTCCGTAAACGTAAAACAACGAATCCAAGCGTACTCATATGATTATACGTGTTCATTCAGGTATAAATCATTTATATTTATAAGATTGGTACATGATCGCATTATTAACACTCGATCGCATGAACAATTATGTTCCTAAAAGTATGAATATGAAGGGATATATTGATAAATGGTTTTAAAATTTGGTGATCCCGACAAATATGAACAAAAAGAATCGTTGGAGCGATGTAATAACTCACTGGAGTTATTGAGCCCAGATCGACAGCTAATCTATCGGATAATCCGGGAAAATCAGACATAGTCATCCCGCATTCATATATGCACAAGCGAGAGCGTGCAGATGTCCCGGGCGCCGAGCGATTTGAGAGCCGATCATCGGACAAAGCTCCGGATCTCGAATTCGAAATCCCGTAAATCCTCAGCCTCTCTTTTCGCAGACGGCTCACGACGCTTGAATAATAAAAGGACCCGACGACGATGCTACGCGAGTTTTCGAAAGAGACGTCCACGGAAAAATCATAGAATAGCGCGATCACATGATAAGGACCGGGTATGCGCGCCAATAAACGCGCGTTCGTTTTTCGTCAGGCAAGAGAGATTCGCATCGAGCGGCCCCCAGGCGCACGTAGTCTACGTAGCTGCGGAATGCCGTACAAGTCCGCTCGTTTCGCTGAATATGTCTCGGCAATGGCCATTCGTTTCGCGATTTTCGCGCGCATGCCACTCGCGAGGATCAATTTTAGTGCTCGGCTTACGATTCCGGCGCGCGCATCATTTCGCCTGCCGCATATTTTCCTGTCGGTTGTAAATTTATGAGCATAAAATCGAGACGAATCATTGGGCAGCAGATCGTTTCGTTCTGCACCAAGAAATAATGGTCAATTAAAAATAAACGATACGAAAGCGTGACCCCGTTCCGTTTTGTCTACGGGCATGGAAAAAAAATCACCCGCTGTAATTGCTGCATTGATATATACGGAAGCTGAAAATGAATTTCATATTCAGAAAATATAGAAATCATGATAAGACTGATGGTGCAAAAAAAAAATGTATCAGTTTATAAGTTTTATCGGGCCTGGTGAAACATACCATTTACTGAAAATATGAAAGTGGCAATCGCGAGAAAAGCAAAAAGAAAGCTTAGAAACTTATAAAACAAGAGTTTGGGGAATCTATTTTTTTTCATCCGCAGAGATGACAAAGAGCACAAGAACGTATGAAAATATATTACTACCGAGAAAAGTATGTGGAAAAAGTAGTCTCCGTCCCAAAATCTTTTTCATCGAAACCAGCCCAACCGTCTCGAATGCCACGTTCTATCGACTTTGCCAATTTTCCAAACGGTTGCCGCCCTAAAATAGTGAGGCTGGAAAATGAGCTGCGTGCCAATGCATGCTTCATGAAAAACATGCAGCAGCAGCAGCGGCCAACGCGAGCCAGGAGTTGGCGTCATCGCGCGGATCCGGTATATGGCCGGCGGCGCGCTGCACGTATATGTATACGCGCAATTCTCTCGGTTGCTCATGACCCCGCGCGTATAATACGGCGAAGGGCTTCCTGCTCGGCGGCTTTTCTTGCACCTATACTCGGCGAGCGCGAATATACATCTCTGTGCGCGACCTCGCGTTTTCCCCGAAGAAACGCGCGCGCGATGATTATTTTGCAGCCGAGGAAAACCGTTGCTCGCTCGGGCGCCGTTACACGCGCGATGTCGTACGAATGTGTATCGCCCCCCCCCCGTTCCTCATATATGGCGCTTGTGCACTGTTAGCTTGATTGTTGTCGTCGATCCTTAAGCGCTCGGAGGTCTTCTTCACGTATACGAGTTGCCGGTGATGGACATACTCTGCAGTAGCCCGCGCGAGTCGCGAGCAATTAGACGAGACAGTTTCAGGCGAGGATTGATTGTTGTACGGTTAGGGCTGCGAGTGACCTCGCGCCTCGGGTATCATTCCTTAAGCTGTCATGAATATGTATGTAGCATTGAAACCCCCCCGTGAAAAGTTATTGCGTCGGGATTGTGTAACGCATTATCGCAATTTACGACTTTCGATCTACACGAATACATTTAGCAAACAGCGATCGCGGTAGAAAAAAAAATTTGAGTGACAAGTGAACAAATGAGTGTACAAATAGTGCGATTTTATCTTTGCTGCTTTTATCTCCTCTCAACCTCGCTCTATTATTTACTCTGGACGATCGCATACCCATTTTGACATGATACAGTTTAGTGTTGAAAGCGAATGAATTACAAAACAAAGAGGAGAGTATAGCTGGTTCTCGATACAACAACACGAGAATAACAACACAGAGTAGATCGTCGCGAGCTCATTAAACCGACGATATACAGGGAAGATACACGCCACATCGATTTAGACCATAATCGCACCGAATTGAAGCTCATAAAAACGAGCAGCGTAAGCCGAGCATCAGAATGGAGGATCCAAATTAACAAGCCGTCGAGATGTCTCGGGGCGCGAGGCGCAATGATAATCGCACGGAGCGTTGATCAAAACAAACTGCTCCTCCCGCGCGCTTATCAGCCGCCCGGCACCTCAGAAAAAGTCTCGCGATTGCGATAAGCTCCCTCCCATGGGGCTAAACGCACTTCCTCAGAGGCCTTATCTCCGACAGCTTATCGGCTCCCGGGTGAAACTGCAAAACGATCTGCCGGTCGTGTGTGGCTACATTAAAACGAGTAGCGCTAATTCGCCGGGAGGCGCGCGCGCGCGATCGCGTAACAATGACTCGGATCCCACGCTGCTTGCGTATACGCAAGCGGGGCCCAGCGAGGATCGGCAATTTGCGCGCTACGGGGGAGGGATAGCCGCGCAGTGTTTGCGCATTTTTCCGGGGCCGCGCGGGGCCCCTTGTAATTTCGGGGTCCCGGCCACGAGCTTGTTTACGGGCCGCGGCCTATCGGCAATCGTGCCGGCCCACGCTCAAATTACTGGCTGCCTGATAATTATTGTGCTGCCGAGGACTTCCCGCGCTGCAGTGGCTGCGTACACACGCGCGCGCGCCCCGAGAGAGATGCGTCGGTTTGCTCCCGCGCGGTAATTCATCTGGGACAAGATCACCTCTCGATCGAATCGCATTTCGATCCGGGACCCGAGTGGGAGTTTGATGGTATTATCAAATTGAAATGCCGATGGGTCAATGCGGCAATCACTGCTTGATGAACTTGCACAATACAACGGATTTCGAGACGGCTCGCAACACTTCTCGATTGCCCTTATCATTGTATTGATTAGAAAAGGAGAGTAATGTGATATTTTACCATGTGCGCGCGTTCTCACACGGCTCGGTTGGCTCGGACGATCGAACGTTCGCGCCGAGTCAAAACACACGGCGCGCGTATTGACAGATAAGATATTATTTGTCGGTTGGAAATGATTATACACGCCGTTACGGCGCAGCGTCACGAGCAAGCGTATAATTAAAACTCGGCCGAAAATCGAGCTAGTCATCTGGGACGGAATCGCGACGACCCCTGCGCGCAGTCCAATTACTCGCGAGCTACGCCCCACGCGACTCTGACCACACATGTGTACGCAGTCGGCCGCGCGATAACGTTCGAAAATTCTCCCACACGTGTTTCCACCGACTCGACGCGACGGCTTGCCGCTGAAAACGTACGAGTGCGGTGTCACGTTGCCCGACTTAACGCGTCTGTATAGACATATGTACGCGGGCACGCGCACTTCTCACGTGGCTCGAGTTGAACGGGCCCACGCACCGGAAACGGCGTCTCTCGTCGCCTGCAGCTATGAGCGACAGCGAAATAGGGTCAAGGTGCCGCGATTGGCTTGTAGAAGCACGCGGCGATTACGAAAATTGTGCACCGCGAATCCACCGGCCACGGCTGTTATTATAAGCGCGCCTTTTTCACAAGCTATAGCGGACAGAAGCTACCGAAACAAGGTGTGCGCCACGCCGAGAGCCGCTAGTTCGCGCGGGACCTCTCTCTGTTATTACATGCGCAGAGGCATCGATCGAATCTCGGCGTTTTTCTCTCGCTTCGCTCGTAATGGTATGCGTATATGAAACGAGGCACTGGAATAGAGCGTGGGAAATTGATTCAAACGTTGTAATTATTTCGCGTGATCGTTCATATCGAAAGTGAAGCACGTGGTGAACGTATTCCAATGTATCCCGTTCACGCGTCTCGTAACGGGATGTCATAACGGACAAGTCGATTAAAAACTTGAGCCGATTTTCAACACACGACAAATTGAAACTATTTATTAAAAGTGTGTGTAACAATAAGTCGGATCGAGGTTGGAATAATATACATGAAGTAATCGACAGAAGGCTATCGTGAGCCCTGTTGGGGTTGCATACCGGGTACTTTCATCCCCTTCCTATCGACGGCCGCGGCTTCGATTTCAAGTGTCGGTGAATTCATCTTCGGGTTCAACAACCGTTAGCCTTTCCTTTTATTGTATCGGATGAGTGCGCAATCGAGATCATCGGCTTATGACCAGTAAACTATAGCAAAGCAAATGCATTTTTCAATATGGTATATATTATTGAAGCTCTAACAAGCATTATATCGACAGATTGCAATTTTTCGAATTGAATTGAGTATGGTCAGCCACCCTAAAAACGTTAATAAGAATTAGAATCTCATATTTAAAAATCCGAACTGGATACAGCTCTCTTTTTAAAAGTAGAAAACCCCGTATGGAAACTTATCATAAACCAATTAAGATTACCCGTATTTTATGGTAAGTGGTATGCATTCCAAGTAGGAAACATCCTGGGGAACAACCTAATTCGGATGTCACGAGCAGTTTTGCCCTTACGACAAGCAACTTTGAATAGCTAAGAATGAAATTTTCATGTACACGCTTGGAACCTGAAGGTTTCTCTGATATTCTGACTGAATATATCTACATAAACCCATGTAAAACATAATTTCCCCTCGGTATTCCACATTAAGAATTTTCTTTCCGTTAGGTTTATAAATAAATCCCGAATTCAACGTTTCATAACGTTTCGACATTAAAAAATGTTTCTTCGTGACTCGCACGAGTATCGCATTTAGAAAGGCAACAAAGCGACTTCTTTTTAGATCATGAAAATGACATACTTCTCTACTCGTACCGCACAAAAACGCTGGAATAACTAGAAAGACACAGGTATCAAACGCGAGCCTGTAAAGTGCACTTACAAGCACACAGACCAAATGTCTCTGCTGCCGGGCCATTAAACTCGAATCGTGCCCGGCAAAAAATGAATTAAAACCTCTCGGTATGCGAATTCGCTCGTGTACGCGGACCGTTTACGGCACGGCTCTCTGTATAAATCGCGAGAGAGACAATGAAGGCTGGCAAAGGGTTGCGCCACCCCCTTTCCCTTAATGAAGTTCGCCGTGTCCTTTTTTTTTTTGTCAGCGTCAATTCGCTTTTTTCCCCCTGAACGGCTCGGCGCGCGCTACGCGTACAACATGTGGACGAAAATCCGCGGTGCCTCTAATGAAGCGCGCAGTGCGCTTTGTGGTGCGGTGAACGAGAGCTGCTCTTTTGTCGAACGCTCCGCTGCTGATTGTGCCCTCGCGCGCAAGGTATTCTTTTCATGCGCGTGCGCGCGCTCGACGAAAGGCCCGCTCGTGCGATTTAATTGGAGCATTCGCATTAAATGCCCCGGCTCGAGTGGGCGAATCTGAGTGTCGCGCCGCGACGCGAATGAGTCGTGCGGCCAGCTGGACGTTGAAAAGGACCTCTCGAGATTCACGTCGCATTGGGGGGAGTAGCCACATGCCGGTCCTATGTATCGACCAACGTGATTACTCCCAATCGAACGTAAGTTTGCACTCGGGGGAAAAAAGTATCAATTTTCGATCATTCCAACGGAGCCTCGCGATATACCGACTCGAATCTCCTTGGCTGTCGCAGTGCAGCCTTCGAACGAACGCCGAGCACACTCGGCAGCTCCGCATGCACTCGACTAATAGACGCATCGGATAATCCAGTTCCCCTCATCCGCGACATTCCTCCACTGCTCTCAGAACACTCGAGCGGAGGGAAAAAGTTCTGTATCTCGGGCGCGCGCGCGCTGCAATTGCTCGACTAGGTCAATTCAATTAGCGCGCGTTTAGCTGGAGCTCGCGTCAATCGTCGTTTTGTCGGGATGGCGCGAGCCGCGGCTGAATTGCGGAAACGCACCCTTGCGGAGAGCGAGAGAGATAAGGAGTGCGTGGCGGGCACGTGCGCGCGAGCGAGCGCCCGGCCAAAGAAACGGAAAGGGATTATCTCGCGTCCCGATCGCTTGTCGCCATAATTAAGGGTAATTGGGACAGCGCGCACGCGATTCGCAGATGCGCCCGTACGTAAAGTGCGCGCGCTCGCGATCAGATGGCGCGCCGCGATACAGCCGCGCCGCGGCCACAGCTCCGAGCTGCGTCTGTCCTAACGAACGTGTACGCTCGGCGCGCGGCCGCGCGACTCCGCTCCAGCCGCTTTAGATATCGGCGCGCGATAACTTAATGAGCAAGACGGAAAGTGAGACGTGGGATGAGCTCGCGGTTCAGAGCCAACGACGAGAGGATCCATTGATACCGCGACTGGCCGGGGGGGACGAATCGCTTATTAAATTATTTGTCCTCGTTTTATCGGCAACCTCGACGAGTCTCTCGTTTACTCGACTACCAAAGCGCTCTCGTGCACTCGTGGACGGAACAGACGACGAAAATTAAAAGTTTGTTTCAATCGCGCACAAAATTAGTCCGAGTGAAGAGAGCATATCCAGTCGAATCAGTCACAGACGCTTTGCAGGCGTTTCGAAGAAGGGTTGGCTCGAGAGACGAGAAGGCCGAGCCAGCTGAACCGAGACACGCGTAACGACGTCTCCGTCACGCACGCAAAAACGTTGAATTAAAAATTATCGTCGCTCGAGGAGCGACGGCGAATACGTAAGGCGAGAAAAAAGTGAGCAGTTTGTCGTGTGCGCCGCGACGGGAATGCAAGGGCACGCACGAGAGCAGGTGCTGCAGCTGCGCCGCGCGCGCACTTATACATATACACACACACACTCTTTTCCAATACTCCTCTGCCTCTCCTCTCCTCGGTGCAATATGTCCGATCTTCGCGAGCTTATTGCCACTTGAAAAACTGGGTGTGTGGCTCGCCGCGCGCGAATGCATTCTTTCACGAGAGGCGGCTCGGTTATCCGACGTGTCTCGAGTGCCGCTCGCGGTTCTATTATTATCTGTTGGTGCAGCGCGCGAACAGCTCGCGGCCACTTGGTCAATGTGCCGTGTCACGCGTGGAGGAAGATCAATCGACAGCGCGATAGAACTTGGTTATGGTTTTATCGGGCCGCTCGTGAGAGTAGATTCAGATGTGTATCAAAATGGAATCGCGAAACGCCACGAGGAAGGATTTCCAAAAACAACAAAGTTCTTGCAGGACAAGAGCACATCCACGGACTGATGGGATATAAATTGCAGTATAATGTATTCCAACGGTGTACTCTGGACGAGGGAGTTTTGTGCAGCAACGCGATACATCACGGCCGCCCGCTATCGATTTCATTCACCAATTAGCCGCTCGCGCCGGGGCTCGTTGCGAAGCGCGTCAGTTTCTAGATTAACGCTCGTTCATCATCTAGCGATTTTTAACGACAAAGCTGCCCCCCGGGGCAATTAGAGCTATCGAAATTTTCGAGCTGCGAGCGTAAAAAAACAAGCGAAACGCACTTTGTAATCAATTATTCGCGGGAGAGCGGTCTTTTATCAATCGCGCGCGGATTAACGCTGCTGGCGTCATTTGTGCATCGTTGCAGCGCTCTCCCGCTCGCTAACGGGCTGCACCGCAACGGCCAGAGAGCCAAATGATAAATCATTATTACCTTCCGCGAGGGATAATTAAACGGTCATGCGAGGCGGGAGGAGATTTTTAACGATTGATTGACCATTGTTGGCTCGTTGTATGGTGGCAATTTGCCTCTCGCGCGAGCAGCAACTGCCGCGACTCGTAATCCAATGATTCAGAGTGAAGAACGACGTCTCGCGTGAAAAAACAATCGCACCGCGCGTCGAAGTTCGATTGATAAAAGTTTCGCTGGTTAGTTTTGATTATATTACTATAATATGATGACGAAAGACTCTCTATTCGAACCAAGCCCAAGTTTACCTTTCGAATTCACAAGTGAGCTCGATTTCGCATTCGCCACAGTGGCGCGCGCGCGAAAAAGCTCATAAACCATATTGCTGTTGCTGCGTATGCCCATACGTAACAACTAAATTACCTATAGGGTATACATACGTTGTAACTCTGGTTCAACTTTCATCCGCGCGTGAGCGCAGAGTAGCTCGCGATCGGCATAAATCACTTTCTAAAATAATTAAAACGCGCAAAAATAACGGGGGCCCCGCCATTAATCCACGGCGGGTCGGCAATGCGCCCGCGCGAGTCACTGCCGAGCGAGGCGCGGACGGGATCGATCGAGCCCGCGAACGCGAGAGACTCGCTCCGAGTTTTTTGAGATCATCGACACTCGCGATCGATTTGTGTATGCGCGTACATTACCGTTAACGCAGCCTATTCATCCTGGAGAGAGTGAGGGTAGTGATCTTTGGATTTCGATTCTTCTCTCGGGCGCCGAGCGTGAAAAGCTCGTTCGGTATATAATGTCTGCTATTTATAGATAGGAACGAGAATATATCGACGTGTCTTACGAAGAAAGACACACAACTGAATCTGTCCGCGAAGAAAGACACATATCCGAATCTGTCCGCGAAGAAAGACACAACTCGCAATCTAGCCACGAAGAAAGACACAACTCGCAATCTGTCCGCGAAGAAAGACAAATGTCGGAATTATTCTCCCGCGAATATTAACGAAAAAAGAGTTTAAACTGTAGAAAAGGCTTGTTTTTTTTTGTCAATGATAACCTACTCATTCTAAGCTTTCATTCCATATATTTTTTACGTCGGAAAATTGTGGGATGTGCGCCATGTATCCTTTTTGCGAGCAGACGCGAGTTGTGTCTTTCTTCGCGGCTAGATTGCGAGTTGTGTCTTTCTTCGTGGCTAGATTGCGAGTTGTGTCTTTCTTCGCGGACAAATTGAGATGTGTCTTTCTTCGCGGACAGTTTGAGATGTGTCTTTCTTCGTAAGACACGTCGATATAGTAACTGCAATGCATATTTTTAGTTTAAGCCACTGGATTATCTTACCATGTAAAGATTTTAATATCACATAGAGAATTTTTTGTGTTAACTTATTCGACTCTGAAGTACTGTAGAAAACATACTAGCCCTTATATGACTTTTCTCGGTGAGTTTCATTGATCGAGGTTGCGTATATAAGTCGCAGAAATGGATTTGCTATACTCTTTCTTTCAGCATCTGCCGCAGATATCCGAGTGATGATGAAAAATTTTTACTACCACCTGCATGACTCGGAGTTTCGATATTTGGCGTTACTCCTTCAGCTTCACGCTCGTTATGAGTTCGCTTGTTGCGAGGCAAGAACAGTCCGAGAGAAGCCTACGAGTCCCGCATAGGGATTTGCTGCGCATCGTCGTCGAACCGCACATTCTCAAAACCCATTCACGTCGTCCATCCTGCGCGCACCAGAAGAGAAAGAGAAATACGCAAAAAACCCGGAGAATCGGCGTACTTCATCCGACATCTTTAGTGTGCGATTTCTATTTCGAACGATATTAAATACGTGGTTATTACTTGAATGGGATTCAACTTTTTTTAATTGTTCACTCGGAGAAGTAAATGCTCTGACCCAAGGGATTTACTCGCGCAGTCTTATGATTTCGCTTTTTAGCGAACAAGATACCTTGTGCAGTATTCGCGAATGATAAATTTCTGATCAACTGTGTACGGTGAATCTCAATGAATGGTACGCAGGTTGTAGCGTACATTTGAGATTTCAAATATCACCATAGACTGTGGAAATGGAGATTTTTTCTTTACTTTTGTGAAAAACAAATCTTTACAGTGGGAGAAAAATGTTTGTCAAGCTCTCAGGACATTCGAGTTCCATATAGTATTTGCCGTAAGGACATTGCATTTGTCATTGTATGAATAGAGAAACGTAACGTGGAGCCAGGGCTTTCACCACACGGCGCAGCCACAAATCTTATGATTGTCAGGTGCAAGTCGAACTTTTCCCATCAATAATCAGCGTGGCTCGACGTCAAAAATATACGCGCAGAGAGCCGCGCGCGCGAGCATCGAATGGCAAGCTCGAATAGCTTCTGGCGCTACTGGTTTCAAAAGAAGACTCGCGGCGCACCTTGTACGGACTCTGCGGCGAACTGAAGGGAAAGAGAGAGAACAGCCGCGCCATTGAGCTGTGAACTTTCCGTGTATAGCCGGGCGCTGCTCTAAACGGCCAACTCCGCAATGCACTCGGAAACGGAGCCGTACGAAAATACTCCCGGAGACTTGAATAAGGTCGGAGCACGTGTTTCGAGCCCCCCACGCGCGTAGGAACGGCCGGAAACGCAGGCGGGCAGCTTTTTCTAAAGCTCGACTTTAGCCAAACAGACGGGGGGTGAGGAGGAGGAGGAGGGGCGGCGAGTTTTATCGAGCACGCATGGACCTTATTCGCACACTCGTTGTTCGCCCAAACGTTTATACACCGACGAGCCACGGAAACTCGCGCCGGATGCCCCCCTCGAGTCTGCAGACACGGGCACACTTTGGCGCACGTAGAGACCATCGTTGTAAATATTGCAGTTCACTTTCCTGAGTGTATCCGCGCTGTGTTCGCTCGGCACTGGGCTTTACGGCGCAGATAATACTCAGCCCGCTTTCCCTCCGCGTTCATTTTCGACAACTCACCTGCAACAAAAATAATGGGAAATGCGATTAAGTCAAGTTTTTCCTACGAGCGTGTAGATGATATTTTCAGGAATCAATTAGAAAATACGAGCAACGCGTGATAGTTTTGCTGGAAAACTTTCTCTCCGAGCAAGTCGAATATTCATACATATATATATATATATATATATATATATATATATATATATATATATATATATATATATATATATATATTGTGCAGTGATACCAATACACGATGTGGGCTTGGATGTACGTGATAAACGAACTGTTTCTGACACGTTGGCCTGTATATGTGAGAAAGTCTCGTTCCACATTCGGATCCAATTTACGGAAAAGCGCGATAATTGCCGTAGTGACCATAGCGCGTTGCAGCTAAATAAAGCCGGACCCCCGGTCGAAAAAAAAAGGCAGAGCCCCGCAGCCCCGGATGACTAATACCCGGGATGCACGCGCGAGAGCTCGTACACCAGCTCGCGCATGCACCAAAAGCGAGAGTAAAAAAATAAGCGTGGCCAACGGCAATTAATGGCGGGGTATAATTCGTCTCGGGCTGGCCGGTCGCGCTAATTAACCGATTAAAGATCTCATTGAACTCCGGACGCGCGCAAGCGAGTCTCTCGATTTTTGCGTGACGCGGGCGCGGGAAAGGAGAGACCCGGTGACTCACGCGTCGAGCCTCCTAACGCATTATTACGCGTCACGGAAATCACGGAATGCGGCAGTGCTCGATGCGTCAATAAGTGAACGGCATTTTGAGTTCGGCCAACTCGTTTATATTCTCATTCTCGGTAGATTCCAAACTGTTATCTTCGTCCACATTGATATATCCATAATCATTTTTATTAGAAATGACTCATAGGTGTATAGTTGCAATAGCAATAAGGATTTCAAGGAAGTGTTTCATGTGTCTTACTCCTTTTCTCTCAAACGAAAAAAGTGTCTGAAAGGATGAATTTCTATATCTATCATAGAAAACATATATGTGGTTGGAGAAGGGTGGATTCGATTCTCGTTTAGGATCCCCGTCAAGTGGATTCACCGAGTAATTTCATCGAATAATTATATGTTGAAGAATATAATAGTATATGTTGTGGTGCTACATAAGTTAGAACTTAACCGGTTCTAGCGAGGATAAGTTATTTTGCACAAGCTGGAAATAGAAAGCACGTATTGTAAGAAAATATTTTTCGATTCTTTTTGCAAGTATATCTTGAGGATGAAAAATGCGCATCGGCAGTTCATATAAAATATAGTTGGACGGTCTTGTTCGGGAATTCAACAAAAGGTTGTTAACATTTTTGTAACACGTACGCCCTAAATCAGTTTTTAGTTGAAAAGATAATTCATGATACGAAAGATGTGTTGTTTATCAGTCATGCAGAGAAACTGAAATTTATTCTCTTATTAAATCTTAAAATTCTGGACAAAACTAATCACATTTAATTATTTCATTATTGTTCTGATGATGCCATTTATCTTGACCAGCCCTTTTTCCTTTTTCTCAAACTTTTGAACCATCAATCAGAAATTAGATTTTACACACAGATGAGAGGTTTGCGTGGTTCAAAATTAGTGCGAGTATGATTTATAAACGAAAGTCTGTATAATAGCAGTTTCATCGTACGGAGCTCGCCTGCGTGACATACATCTTCTGGCTTATTTTTAGGTTATCCGTTGAACACGACATTGTAAGCCCCAACTTACCTCGCCTCGACTCCTGAGACGAGAGTCACCAGACAGTATTCATCGACGGTTAACAATATTCCTTGGCACTCAAAAGGTAAATTTTATTCCATAAATCATTCATCCGTTGTTATCCTCTCCGACAATATACTACTATTGAAGGTATTCGAGAACACCATGATTGATTCGCTTTTTTCGAATAAAATTCTTATCAACTAGAATAAAAATTTTCTGCGTGTCGGCATGGACGAGATCTCAGATCGGGACAGTTTTCTTGTTGTGAGCCTCCATTTCACATCAATCATTCATGGAAGTTTACCTCGGAGAAGAGACGAAAGTGAAAGGGACTTAAGGAGATCGATAATTGACGTATTGTCTGCACGCGTGTAAGTGTGTTCAATTTCCTCTTTACCATCGCGAGACGAGCAATTTGAATTTGCATCTTAGATGCGGAAGTTACGTTACAGAATCTCTTTACCCCACCATTATTTCACAATTGCGAACATAAATCGCAACATTTCCAACTCACTCATATTTTACAATTCCACAAAGTGTGACAATTTGCCAGTCAATGTCTTTCGATAAGCCGCGCGCTTTTTTCTCCCGCCTCTATCATCTCATTCAACTGCTAATCTCGTTTCCTTATTACAGTATACCGGCAGAGCTTATATATATAAATAATCGTATTATTAATAAATCGTTAGAAAGTCTACTCTCTCTGGTGCGCCGTGTTCGGCTACTGCTATATTCTGCAGTGGTACTAAAGTGAGCAGAGCACGCGATTTATGGTGACGTTGGCTCACGCAGACTCAATACTAATGCATCTATTTGCGCTTTTACCCTGAATACCTGCAGCAGCTACTCACACCGCAAGCGTTTACGCACACTTATGATACTATCGCCGCGTATACGCTCTATTTCTTATCATTTCTGTTTCGCTCTCGTAACGCACGCGGAAAAGCGTCTGGAAACTCTTCTCCACAATACTATAATTGAACATCAGCCTGCATTAGGTGTTGCGGCCTAATTGACCAGATTAAAAACAAATCCCTTGATGTATGTGCAAATAAAAAGCAATGGTTCAATTGTTGAGGTTTGAAAACACGGTATATCCATAACGCTTTCTCCCGTTGATTACTGGAACACACACACCCGATCTCCTCCCAACACTCAATTCTCTGTGCAACGGCTTGCAATCTGTGAACGTAAAATGAATCTTGCTCAGTTAGTGGACTGATCCTCCGTTCCACCAACTAGTACAGTACAACTGTACCCGAAAGCTCTGCTCGTTATCTTCTTCCGATCTCAGTCGTCGCACGTCCACATCGAGTTTCCGACGTGGCTAACGGACGAGCGGACGTCTGCGTCGTCGGCGACAGTATTTATAGCTTTAATCGCGCCCGCGCTGCTAATGGCACTTGAGCCACGCGCACACCCATCTTTTGACCCGGCACACATAGTTTTGTCGGTGTATGTGTGTGTGTGTGTGTCTGTGGCGGTGAGCATCGCTCAGTCGATGATACTCTTGTGCTGCAGACACGGGGAAAATGTATTTAGATGCACGCGTAAATTACGCCTGGGCGGACAAATGCGTTGACATTCGGGGGGCTGAGTGGCTTTGTAAAGCCTTTGTGCGTGGTTTGGGAAACTTGACTATTTCGAGCGATAGAGGCGGTTCGGATTTTTTTATTTTACAAGAAAAAAAAATCAGACGAACTCAGTTGTTTACTGAGAAACCGTAAACTTACATTGATTTAAAACTCATTTCGTAAATTAAAAATTACATGTAGCCGTCCTGCCATAAGCAGAAAATCAACTTTCGACGAATCGGACCCTGCTTAACCTTTGGGAGATGGACGTTAAGAGTTTGTGATCCACCCCTCTAAGAAAATGCATAAAAGAGGCATCTTATATCACAGATTGACAGGAATGGAAGAACAAAGCTACGTGTAACCACTACTCGCATGAAATCGAGAGCATCGGTTGCTAGCCTTCATGGAAGCTGGAAAATTCCGCCAGCTGCGTTATAACTTATCTTCTATAGAATAATGTTTCTATAAACAATACGTTAACTGATCATCAGTCCTCAACATCGATAAACAATCGAAAAAAAACGCAATTTGTTCCAATTCTACTGATCTTTCACTGGTAGCGTGTTGACAAAAAGTTACAGAGTATTCGAAAATAATGTTGAACGGTTGAGATGACCAAACTAGCAATTCATTGCAAACTTGGCAGTACCTGAGTAGCTCAATTTATAACACGTGCAATAAGAATACGAGAGCAGATTTGAAGATCGTGTGAATGGCTGAAGGGCACAAAGAGTATAATAAGTTATATATAATCTTGCGTGACTGTAATGACGTTGCATTAATATTGAACATTAATGAAACGGTATTACCATCACGAAATCTCCTCCTAAGAAATTTTTGTTTTACGGGGCTGATCAAATATTAATGGTACCATCGAATCAGATTAATATTTTCACATTATATTCTACGCTGTACACTCAATAACGATTTGCTAGCAAATTACATACGACGCTTACTTAAGCATACACCTTTCATAGAACGAAGCTATTATCTATTAAAATCCGGCATATGATCAAAAATAAAAGAAACATGAAGATATAACATATTTTTGCTTGTTCACAAAATAAATCACAATCATTATGATATGTTATTTCATATGTACTTTCTTTCTTCGCGAAACAAGATGTTTATTCAGGTTGTAAACGAGTTCCAATTATTTCGAACAAACGTCTCTTGTTAAGTCATTGTATGAATCATCGCTATTTCGCGTGCTATGGTGCATTCACTTGTTTCCACGACAAAACAAAGACGTTGGTTGATGAAAATCCTGTTATACCCAAAGAGAGAGAGAGAGAAAACATTGAATAATGTAGGTCGACGATCGAGGAGCAGAGTTTGACCGAGAAAAAATATCAACTTGTGGAATATCCGACGCAATTTTCTCTTTCGTAAGGCATAGGAATTATAGGGTTCAGTTGCTTTTTAAAGAGGGAGCGAAATGGGCTTTAAATAATGCGAGTCATTGCACCCGGTGCAGAAAAAAAGACCCGATCGTAAAATCAAGAGAGGTTATGCACAATATTGCAAATATATGAAGTGTCAGTATAGGAGAATTGTGTATGTGATGATATGAAGGTTTTGATTGAAAGTTTTTCATTCAAGCTGGCTGTGATGATGAAGTTTCTTCATTAACTTTGATAGTTTTTCTAAGTAAAATTAAAAGTAAAAGCTTTCGCAAGTCTTCGTTAGTGCGTAATGTAATATTTCTGGTAATTGTCCGATAAAAGTGTCTCTGATGTTTCCCCTTCTGCGATCCGGCCGCGAACAGCCAACAACTGTTGGACTGATCTTGGAAATAGAAATATCTCCAAATAGACATCTATTGAGCCACATTCAGGCCTACTGTGTACCCTGGCATTGATAAATACGCAATGAACGAAAAGTCTATTACTCTTGAATAGCAAAAATAATTATCGTATGCTTCCCTCCTCCGTTGAAAGAAGCCAACGTCTCGTCGGAAAAAGTCTCGAGACGCGCATGATGCAGCCGGGCAGCCAACTCATTGAGCCGTCGTGACGATGGAGTTTAAAGAGCGAAAGGCCCCCGAAACGGAGGAACGACGCGACGGGATCGGGAGAGAGAAGAAGAGTTATCTCGGCCGCGGCGAGTGCGTGGAGTCGGAGAGCGGGCTCGAGCCACGTGAGTCACACACATCGTTTCTCACCCGCGACCGCAGAGATGCTGCGCGCGAGCTGCGCTATATGTATACATGTATATATATACGTAGCCATCTGCAGCAGGAGGGGAAGAAGAGGACTGTCCGATCTCGGAGTGCGCGCGGCGCGCTTCGAGTCAAGCCGGTTCGAGGCCGGAGGAATGCAACGCAGGCTCAGCCGACCTTGTTTACCGAGCCGGCTTCTTCTCCGCCGCGTACGGCGCTTTTCACGCGGCTTTCCGCTCCTTCATATCCAGGGATTCCGGCGCACCTCATATCCCACACAGCTCGTGTCATTTCCAATGTGGATGCGCTGACGAAAATCTCAGATTGGCACGAGAGATATTGTTTTTTGTGCGAGGCAGTAGCTCCCAATCGTTGCTATGAGTTACCGGTTGCATTATATATTGCAGAGCTCCAGTCGACGTGAAATATTAAATTCATCTATTCTGGACTTTGGTTACTGCAGGCGTAGCATCAACCTTTCAAGGTGTGACAGGGAAAAAAGCTGAAAACTCTTGTCAGAAGCTTCGGAATACATTTGCTTATTACTGAAAAACCAAGTCCATTAATATTTTTCCCGTACGATAGTGAGCAATCAATCATGCGAGCGCAATAATTACGTACACTCGTCAAGCAAGATATCTTTTTCTGGCCGCAATTTGCATCACATGGCGCATAACACGTATACGCATTTGTGAGACTAGGTTATGGACGTCTCACAGACATCGGGGCTAACTTTACAAAAACATATAAGTACATTCTATACATAGCCGAAGATGCCGGAGTGAAATTGAATAAATTGAAGAAAAACGACGTAGGCTCGAATTTATATCTGAAATTTCAATGCAAAGAGCTGCTGGCTACATCGGAGGATGCCCGTTAAAGGATCCCAGTCATAGGGCTGGGCTAATTATGCTAATGCCATGACAAAACGAAACATAGTCGCTCGCAACAATGGATCCGCGTGAGCGTAAGTAAATACGTTGCAAAGAAAAAAGTAACTTTCGTCCCACCTCGACCGAGGAGGATTCGCTTATTTGAATCATATACTTTCTTCCTCCTCTTCTCGCGGCCTTTCACTCCGCATTCTCATTCGATATTTCATATTTCTCTTTCATTTTTCCTCCCGAGTTCTCATTGAAATACCCGGAGAAAAAAATGACTGGGGCCCGAGAAATTCTATGCACTTTGATTTTACATCCGAGTCCGTATGATCTCGACACAAACATACGAAATACGCTTTCTCCTATTGATTAATCGAATATTACTTTTAGATTACACATTGCGTTTGAATAAATTTAGATCAATGGATTTTCAAGACGTCGCCCACTTTTGAGTTGATTTCATATTCAGAAGGGTGATTTCAATAATGGGATGCCATTCATTTTGATGAGTCTCGAAGCCTCGGTTGCATTGAACGACGTGCCAGTTTACAACGTATCTCATTGGCCACTTTCATTTGAAAATTTTATAAAATCAGAGAAAAGTTTCTATTGCTCATGTGTCAGATTCATTCCATTCATTTTTCAATTTAGACACGAAGAAGTTTGAAATGAGAAACTTCTATTAAATTCAGAATCAAGTTTTGACAAAATTGTTGGCACGTAACAGGGAGAAATAAGACGTGATGTTCACGTGATGCTCACGACTAATAGAATATTTTTGAATTTCATGACAATTCATGACGAGCCTTCCAGTTTATCCGTTACTGAATAACATTCGACATTTTCCAAGTTTTGCCTTACATCCTCTAAAGTTGATGAATTAAAAAAAAAATCAATTTTCCTCGAGCTTCACGACCAATTCGGAGAAACGTTTGATTCGCAGTATTATTTTATACGTTGAACATTTGAGGATGGCTTGCAACCATCCGATGTGCCGGCACTCGGCAATTCCAGCGCGGACCCCTCATTGCTAGTTGTCGGAGCGGGTTACATAAACTAGCTTTTAAGGGATCAGAGTAAAGGGTCCGGACGTTGCTCGCGCGTCTGCACTCCAGAACAATAGAGCGCACGCACATTTTTGCAGATTAAGTCAAGCCCTTGACGCTTTGTCTGGCTGGGGATTTTCTCCTTTTTACGGCTCGAGAGACATATTTAACGGGGAGTCGGGTAGGGGGAGAAGTAGGGCGGGAGGGGGGGGGCTAATCGAGATGTTTGTGGATTCATCGGGTGGGAAATCGGCAGCTGGAAAAATTCGTCGGCCGCTGATTTATCGAGCAGCGAACCGCGCTTCTATCGATTTGAATCCCTTCGACGTTTTGTTCGAAGGGGTTGGTCGGCACGTACTTCGTTCTCGCTTCGTAGGGGCGGCGATACTCGATAATTTGTTGTGATGTTTCCGGCTCGGAGCACTTTTGCCTGGGATACAGCCGATTGGCATTATTATCCGCGCAGATAGGTTTTTTCTTTGACATATGGGAAAAATGCGAGCAATCGGTTGATTCATTTCAAGGTGTGGGAACTTGAAAGTCACATTTGAGATTCTATTTGAAAGTTCTCAAGGTTCATAATTGTTCTAATTACTAATCGCAACCGAGCGATTACTGCTCAAGGATCAGAATTGAAAGATCAGCATGAATGTTCACGAGAAATACGATACTACAGACTCGCGCCTCAATGCTGTTACGGATAAACTGCGGGAAATTGGATTAATTGAAGATAGAGTTTAAGTAGCTTCCGAGAACATGACGTGAAATCTATCTCCGTTCGCTCATTGACAATCCCATGATTCCAATTCAATCACGGAATGAAATTTTATCAGGGAACAATTTGAATGAGCAGCCGAGCTCTCGGGTCAGTTTTTTCTCGGTGGCGATCAAAATAATATGGTGAGGTCGTAACGGGTGAATTCATTCCCGCAGCCTCGAGAAACGCACGCGAGCGAGCGGCATAGAGGAAGGTATGAAAAAAGTCAATGGGCTCCCAGATCGACGATCTAAAATTGAAATTAATGGGAAAACGTAACGAGCAACAACTCGCTTCGACATCCGCGCGCTGCGGCTAGCGCACAATTAGTACACAGCGAGTTGGCATGCGGGCCACGTGCGTTAGGTGGCTTTGCGTAATGTCAGTGAACTCCTCGAGTCGCGCGGCAGCGTATCGGGAGCAATCTCGCGGCTCTGAGGCTGCAAAGCCGCCGCGCGCCGCGGCTACTTCGTCATTCGTCTAATCCGCGCGCCGTTTTATGCTTATGGCTCTCTCGGCCGATACGCATATTACTTGTGAATCGGGGGGGATTACTTTGCGTCACTGGACAACTTCCCTCCGACAACTTTTTGTTTCTTTGTTTGCCGTATTGAAGCCTCGTATTAGTTCTCGGAAATCACTGCGCGATCTCCGAGAGATCGCATGCTGTGTAACACGGGACCACAGATGATGATCTCCAGCGCAGAGAATCAAGTACGACTCGAATCGATTGTGAGCGAGCTTTTCAAAGTGCACTTTTTCCTACTCGAGATAACAGAGCCAGGGAAAATTCTCTTCTCGTTGCGTTACAATTGCGTAAGTAAAAATTTCCGATATGTATTGATACAGCCGAATCCAATATCAATCGTTCCAAAGCATATAAATCCGCACGATTGCTCTCTGCAAACAGATATCATACAGGTTAGCTAAAAATAATGCTTTGGCTATACGTAGACGCGAAACTTCACTCGATTCTCAACGAGGGAGAGAGAGAGAGAGAGAGGGAGGACGAAACTAACGCGCCCGGTCAATGGGACGTTATGAAAGTGGCGAACGAGCCCGACAAAAGAGGCGCGATTTCGATTTCGCCCGGCCGGGCGCAAAGCATTTCGAAACACGGACAATGCGATATGCGCGCTCAAATTGGCCGTGTAATCACGAGCCTGCGCATGATTTAGACCGTCCAAGTTGGCACCGGTGAAAACAGGCAATTTCTGATCGCCCCCCTGTGATTTCTATATGCAGAATAGTTGTCGCGCCTTTCCTGACGAGGATCGGTACAGCTAATAAGGGTAGCATTATGCACTCTCGAAATTTCTTGAGGTGAAAATTGAGCGATGTCTCCGCAGCTAATAGCACCGAATGGACAACCAATTCATCTCGGCATGGAGTGCATGCTTGAATTCATCGAGAAATTTATGTTTAACAATGTACGCTAGACGCAGGAACGAAAGCTTCGCGTGTTGTAGGAGTGGTAGTCAGTAAAAATGATAAATTCAGCAAATTATACATAATATATCACGTGCGGAGACATTGATTATTTTCGATTATTATTGTAATGCCTTTCGAATGATACGTGAAAAAGCAAAGGGAGTAAAAGTAAGCCGTAGAAAATTGAATAAGTCGCTGCGTCGCGCCACGAGTCTTTTAAAGGAGTTGGCTTATCGAAAAGAGACAAGCTCGAGTCGTTATATCACGTATTGCACTCGAGTTATGACACGAATATATATTTATACGCTTGCACACGAGCACGGATGTAGCGTAGTATGTATATTATCCTCGTCTGGCGAAACGTCACCTTCCCGGCGGCAGAGGCGGAAGATTGAGTTTAATGGACTCCGGAAGCTATTTCGAGGATTGCTACGCGTACGCTCGCGCCACCGCACAGTGGGACGAAAGCGACTTTTTTTGATCAAAAGGAAATTCCGAGCGTTCGGAGATACTTAGAGAAATTCTGATGTGACCAATCTAAAGCTAAGAAAATTTCCTACAAATCTGTCGAGTCGGTTTTTTTTTTTTTTTTTTTTTTACCCATTTTTGATATGGTACATTCTGAAAATGTAATATCCCTATGGAATAACATAGTTTAATGAGTTATATGTGTAGTCAAATGTCTGCATATGACTGTATATGAATACATGTATGTATGGATTTATGATATTGATGTGGATTATATATATATATATATATATATATATATATATATATATATATATATATATATATATATATATATATATATATATGTATATGGATTTGATATGATATGGATATATATAATATATATATATATATATATATATTTATATATATTATGTCGCCTAGGTGATACAAGCTTGAAAGTAGCTGACACATACAGTATCAGAATTGAAGGATTATAGAGGTAAATTAGATATTTTCTATATGAAACCAGTTTGGGTACACGTAACTATTGTATCGGTTTATTCAGCAATTCGCTACAAATATTGATTATTATCACCATCACAATCATCATCATAATCTAAAATTTCTTTAATAACTAGAGCTTGTGCTTCAGGAATCAAGTCATGAATTTTGCTCTTAGGTGTCTCCCTAATCTCATTAATAAATACATCAGAAGAAAATAAAAGGAAGTGTGCAATATCTTCATTAGTTAATATGGAATTATTTTTTCGTGTGTTATTTTGGCGCACCCTCTTCACATCTTTGTTTCGAGCTTCCAATGCCTCTTCAGAGAGTAAACCGATGGGTATATAAAACGAGCTTATGATCGACGATCCATGTATTAAGACCATGTGACATGAAGAGGGCATAGGATACCATGGATACATCATTACATACATTTTTGCTGTGTCGAAACAGAAATTTCCAAAGTTTTCGGTAATTATTATACATTTGGAGTTTATAACTTGCAATATCACATATAATCTCTTAATGAAATCATAATCAACTTTACTGATCTGAGCGACTTTTTCGTAATTTCGAAAAAACTTTCTCGCAGTATTACCGTCATTGGTGCTTCCAACTCCTTGCTTAACGCAATCAATGAGTAGATGTAATTCAATACGAATTTCTTCTTGAATGCGACTTTGAGTCCCGCTTATGATTTTTTTTTCTTCATCAGTCAATTTTTGACCCCATTTTTTTATTTCTAGTCTATAAGCTAGATGCAACACCCATTCCATGAATCTAATCCAAGCATGTAATGTAGAAAGTCCATACTGATATGCTTGAGTTTTGATAGGTTTAAGTGCGATTCTATCTAGATCGTTCATTTCCGAAGGTAAAGCATCACAAATGCTACACCTCTGAGCACTAGATGTATTCGTTATGACTTGACGAGTTTTTCCATCAAGCATTGTACACAGCATGTGATATTGAATATTGACTTCATGATCTCTCAATTTTATGTTTAGAGGTACGAGTTGTTCTATTTGCTTTTGAATGTTTGAGATCTCGGTTTCAATCGTTTCTTTGGTTTCTTTTTTATATTCAAATCTGATTGGGCGACAATATTGTGTCGATGAGGGATGCTCATTTATCCAAAAAGTTTGACCTTCAGTATCAACAAGTCTAAGTGGTACTAGACACATCATAAAAAAACTTGTGCTCAGTAGATCATCGGTACTACTGAAGTTTTGTTTGAATTGAGTGATTCCGGAACTCCCATCGCAACCGTATTTACAAATCAATTGCAGAGAAGTGATTTGTTGTTCTAAGACCTTTTCTTGAACTCTACCTATTTCCATCATTCTCCTAGAAGTATGGTTGAGAAGATCTTGTAACCGGATAGCTACACTTGTTTCTGTTACTTCCAATTTTGGATAACATTTATTTTTGGCAAGAGTAATGTTTCTATATTCTGGGAATGCGTTAACATCTTTTCTCAAAAGCATTTTTCGTATCATATTGTACTGTGCTTTTGTTAATTTCGCATCTATAAATAAAGATAAAGCTTCATCGTCTGATAATATACATTCTCTGTTTGCGTAATGAACATTAGTAATGGAATCATCCACATCGTTATTTTCAAGTTTCGGTTTTTTCAAACTATCTACAAATTCATCTACAGGTATTTCACCTAATATTTGTTTTATTTTTCGTTTTTGCGTTAAAATACTGGATTCTTTGAATGTTTTTTTTTTTCTACCATATTTCAATGGAGTAGTCGAAACCTTGAATACTTGATTTAACCACTTATGAAATTGGGTATAAAATTTATTCTTATTGTAAAAGGATTTTCTTAAATTTTTCCAAAATACTGGGAAAAAATATCTTCTTAGCTTACATACTACTATTTCATAAACTTCAGGTTGCAAATCATACTCATTTTTTACATATTCTAAGACTAAATCATTACTTCTGTGCTCGGAGTTTAGAAGTACATCTGCTAACTCTTTATTTTTAATGCCAAAATTCATATTGCGTCTTTCTGATGAAGCTTAGAATTTATTTAATCATGACGAAAAATGTGAAAATGAATATTACGATAATGTTACGGTAACATTACGATATGATGCTATTACTGATGCATTAGCTGCGCCTCATATGTGTACGCTTTATAAAATAAAAGTAAAAGGAAGTATAAAATGATTGTATGAATGTTCGATATTTACAAATCTTGGCGAATATCTTCAAGAAAACATTTATACTGTCCAATGGAGTTGGTAGCATTTTCACATAAAGATGGACGATGTTATCGGAAGAAATTATCGATGTATACAAAAATAACGATTTCAATCTTGTATAAATGCACGAAGTGTAGAGATGATTTACGGAAAAGAATCATATCACTTCTTCAATTTTTCAGCAAAGTAATTCTTCTAATCCAATGATTTAACACAATATTTTCGACTTAGCCAAACCATGCTGAGCGAATAGCTATTCTAGTATCAAAAAAGTACGGAAATGAGCTTTAGAAATAAATATTAACTGAAAGACTAAATATATTTACCTTGCATCAAACTCTAGCATGAAACAATTCGTATATTCAAACGTAGGTGATAACCCTTGAAAGAGAGTTGACAGACGAGTCTTTCGTTTGAAAATCTTAGAGAAACGATTTTTAATGTTTTGATGAGACAGTATCATTTCTCGTACTATAATAATTGAGAGGGCGCTGCTGACTACATTCCAAAACCAATATGAATGTTAAATATTTGTATTGAAATTGATAAATTGACAATTTTATACTGTCCCACTCAACGTTAACGCACTATTACGGAATACTTGAAAGTAGAAAATAATTTTAATCTATTATCTCTCATGCTCGTAACAGAAAATATAAAATGTGATGGATAATGGAGATATATATATATTTTTCAGGACTTTTCAGGAATCGTATAATTGCAAATAGTCTCAATCCTAGAAGGTTTTATGTATTTCCCATAAGGAATGTATGTGGGATCTACAAGAAAACCCAACCGATTTTATTTGATCTTGTTTAATAGTTGGTCAAGGGAATCCAAAACACTATAGTTCAATGATCGAGGAGGATTAAACTGAATATCGATCGGGACTCGAAGTCAGGCGCGAAGTTTGAATTTCTCGTGGGGTGTCATGAAAAAATTGAAGTTTATATGGAGCAGATTTACTATAGATTCGCACAAAATTTTTTTTTCAAATATTCACCTGCTGATATAATGTGTATATGCACACACACACACACACACACACATATATATATTCATATCCATATCATAAATCCATATATACATATACATATATACATATATATACATACATATATATCCATATCCACATCCATATCATAAATCCATACATACATGTATTCATATACAGTCATATGCAGACATTTGACTACACATACAACTCATTAAACTATGTTATTCCATAGGGATATTACATTTTCAGAATGTACCATATCAAAAATGGGTAAAAAAAAAAAAAAAAAAAACCGACTCGACAGATTTGTAGGAAATTTTCTTAGCTTTAGATTGGTCACATCAGAATTTCTCTAAGTATCTCCGAACGCTCGGAATTTCCTTTTGATCAAAAAAAGTCGCTTTCGTCCCACTGTGCACCGCCGGGCTGCGTACGTGGAATTTTTATGCCACTGCCAAGGAATATAACTTACTGCGAGAGCTTTCAAAGTGAGTTTATTCAGGATTTTTATGTATCAAACTCTATAAAAGAGATTTGTGCTTACCCGGGACGCAGTGTATACAAGTTTCTCAAAGACATGCAGGAAGATCAGAAGGGAAATGAAACGTATTTTACAATCGTGAAAGAACCGTTGTGTGGATAGAAGCCGCGACAAGCTTTCAAAATACAAAGTTTGCTTCTCCACGTGCAGGTCGCACGATTCTAGCACGGCGGCCAAGGGCCATCTGCCCGTCTGAATTACTACATACTCTCTCTCTCTCTCCACCTTGATTTCCCTATTCTTTGCGCGCAACGTTTTCCCTCTGCTCACTCTCGAGCCGAATCACAATGCACCCACTTCTTCCATCCCCCATTTCCACGTGTACGCCCTCCCTTGGATTTATGGGCCGGTGCGATATTTACGAGCTGCCCGCGAACCCCTTTTCCAACTAGGTGTATCTATTCGCATCAAATACGATCATTCGGGGCACGCGCGCGCGTGCGCCCATAAATTCTCATCGACAACAGACTCGAGAATTTGCCTATCCATTCGGCTCTTCCCCTTTCCTCGGCGCATAAAAAAAATAAAATACAGCGGAGACACATGCGTATCCTAAATACACAAGCACGGCAGACGCGCGGCGCGCGGCGATGGATCGCGCACGAGCTACTGGATATAAAAGAACGATAAATATGAAATGTAGAGGGAAGGAGGTGTAGCGCGCGATATGGGGAAACGGAGATAAAAATAGAGTAGCATTGAAAGAGACTCGCTTTGTGCGTACGTGCGGCATTCTTCTGGCTGCATGTATATTGAAATGCGTGGCATGAGCAAATGGATGCTCTATGGATCGATGCGTGGTATTGACGCAACATTTTTTTTAGATTTCCCGTGGCTGACACAACAATGCCGAACAAATTTTCGCTAAAGCAAAATCATTGCCTGATGAATAAGTCGCAGCTTATTATCTTACGATTGCTCCGCGAAATTTGTTTATAAATGCTTCAGAAGACAGTTATCGATCTGTCCCGATCATTCATGGTCCCGTACGCGTGCCCGAGCACACGCGACTCTTATTTGCTCAGGCAACACACACGCGGGGAAATAAGAGAGGGAAGATAAAAAATGCGAGTTGGACGCTCTCGCGCACAGAGTGTAAACATTAAATCGAAGCGAGTCCTCGATGCGTCTAATGGTCGTCCCGAATACCTGAGCACAGCTGAGGCGACCTTTTTTGTAGGCCTCGTATCGGAAGTCGAACGCTTATTGATGAGGGTAAAAAACGAGCCGCAAACACTCGCTACGTACCGTTTCCATCTAATGATATTTACACGCGTCGCTATTTCACAATCCCATTCTTTTCTTTTTTTTTCATCCAATATTTTACGGCCTTTTGCATCCGATACACAACCCCGATATACATCAAAAGCACATTTGCCTCCGCGACGGGGGAATACGCATCCCCCGGGGCCCGCGTTGCGCATCACGAATGCTTGTAGCAGGAGATTTTTTTTCAGACGAGTGCAACACTCTCATTTCCCCGCTAGCGCCGCAGCAAAGAGTCGACAGATGCTCTCGACGCCCGGATTAGCCCGGCGACGCAACAGACGAAGTGACCATCAAATGACGCAAGCACAAAAGTCAAATGCCGTTTTTGTATTGATGCACACGCGCACGCGAGAAAGAAACATTACATCGGGGAAATATTCAATGTGCTGATGCACCCGTACATACAAGGGGAAGCATCGGTGTTGCTTTTACGGTGATTGTGGCACGCGCCGCTGCTGCATCGGTATATAAATCAGGCGTGAGTGGCTATATTTTTTGAAAAATCCAGTCACGTGTCGGGGAGCGAAGGAGAAAACTAGCTCAGCCTGTTTGTGGACACTGCAGGTTCGAATTCAAAAGAAAGAATTTGAATAGTGAATGAGTCGCGAGCGTATATGGTGTTGATCGGAGGTATACGCGGGATTTCAATAATTCAAATTCTTCTGCGTGATGCTATGAGTTCATGGTTTATAATAAGGAACTAGTTACGTAAGAATCGATCCGAGATTTTCCAGATTCTGCGACTACCTTTGTTTTCTGACTCATACATTTCATTCTCTCGTCAACTATCCGCGTGTTTCTCCCGGCTAAAATATGTTGTGAGAAACAAATGAGTAATCGTACAAAATGCAAGACGAAGTAGAGGAATTAATATGTGATGCGCAATGATTACATTCCATTAGCGAAGATTAAATAATGGTATAATCTAGCGATCGTTAGCCATTAACAACGCTCGAATCACAAGGATTCTGCGAACGCTCGCATACGTTATTCCTCGTAAACTCAGTGATTACTCATATCCATCGATTCAACCATGTATCTCGTCGCGGTGCAGAGATTTCAATGTGGAGCTCCTCGGGGGAACCTTGTGTGCCACTTGACGCGTCTAATTCGCCCTCGAAACTTTCGCAGTAATTTCACCCGTACGCCAACTCGTGACTGACATGTTTTTCGAGCAGGCAATATCAGATTCGATTTAGTATGTATGAATTCGAGCGGCGGTTTTCAATCAAGCATGCACCGATATTTCCCATAAGTGAAGCAAGAGGAAGTCGATCCTGGAGCGTGTGGGAATTAGGTGAATTAGTCTGTAGAATGATCGATAGGCCGGGTAATGAGCAACGCTCAAGCTGTTGATTTATCGAATCGTCAATTGCGAGCGGATGCTTTTCGGATCTGGGATTTCAATCGCGACGCCATCCCGACCAATAATTTCCCTCACGCGAGTTCATTCGCATTCATGTAAAATTAGCGATAGAAGTATACGATTTAAAAAGAAAAACTCCCGGCATCGGTTTTATTGGTCAGTTAGCATGCGCGGCTTTGAGGAAAACCTGATCGAAGCAAACTCGCGAAAGAGTCCCGGGGAAAAATGCACAAAGAAAACGCATAAGAATTTCAAGAGTCGCGATAGCGATCGGAGATATCGGGGAGAAAAGCCAGCGCGGCTGAAGGGAAGAGTAAAAGGAGGAAAGAAGCGCGGGAGAGGGAGGAATGAGTTCCGGAAAGACAAGGACCTCGCGTGCAGATATACACATATATGTGAGTGTGTGTGCGCGCGCAGTAATGTTAGAGGCTGGCGACGCGAAGGTCTCGGGGTCAGGCTTTGCGCGAGGGAGAGTCGTATAGCCTTCGGGAGCAATCTGCCGCCCGATCCTACTGCAATATTTATCCCCTCCTCGCGCCTATACGGGTTTCTCGCGTTGGACTGCGCGCTTTTGTTTACTGCCCTCGGTCCCTCTCTCCCTCTCTCTGCCTCTGCCTCTCCGTCATTATACGCGCTTTTTACTCCTCCGCGTGCTGCACATGTTCCTACGTACTAATTTCGTTTTTACGAGCCGCGGTTTAACGAACCCGTATAGAGATGTCGCGTTCGCCTTAATTAATTTACAATTGCAAATAATTCCCATTGGATTTTCGTTCCACGGTGCGTACGCGCATCGAGTTCACCGCGAACAGTCGTATAAACGTACAGCTCGGCTGATTCCGTACCTCGCGTGTTCGAGCTAAACACAATGTTGAGTATGAGAATTGATTTATAAGGTTGGAGGAAAACGATTCTCGCCGACAATTGAATAATTCAACGCGCGCGGCTCCCGGTCCCATCCGCTCATTTTCCTCCCTCCGCCGCGTGTATAGCAATTCTCCGACTGACGGACGAGAAAATGACTGGCCCCGGCGGATCGTGACACACGCAGCAGCAGCAGCCGAATGCAGCGGGCCAAGGACAGATCAATCAGCACTCGGGAAAGCGGCTGCCCCAACTCGAACTGCCCGCTCATATAATGCATTTTTCGCCGACCCCGTGGACGACTCGTGTATGAATAGCAGGAGAGAGTCGCGTGGCCACCCCCGCGGATCGACGCACTGGGGCTGAGCGCGTTTTCACACGATTGATGCGACGCGATTTTTCAGACTGTCACTCGAGGGGCGGCGAGCCGCTGCTTTTCGCGCTAATCCTGCTCTGCTGGGTCAATGGGATTTGCGTTATGGCGAGTGATTCACGGGGTCTATTAGGTTAATCAGGGGTGTAGCATACGCGACGCTATTTTATCTGATTCTCGCCCTTTTTGCCCCTGCTCGGAGGTGGCTTCCTGCACACGGGAAACGTCCCTCGGCGATAGAGAGAAATTATGAGAATACAACAAATTTGGCAATGTAGGCGACTTAAACATTTAATTTACTTCCATTAAGAAAAAGAAAAGAAACATCGCTTCGGGTTATTATTCTGAGGCTCTTTTGTGTGCCGAAAAAATCGTAAACATTATCAGTGTGTGCGGTGGCATTAAGCGGCTCTTGGGTACAGTAGTACCGGAAAATTAATGTGGGTCAAATAAACGGATTGATTGCGCAAGCGACCCGTAGTTTTTGTTCTTGCCTGGGGAAGATGGCCGACGTGGTTATAATTTGCTTTTTGTTATGCCGGATGACACCGCGATTTGTTAGGAGTTGCTTGTAGCAGACGGTAGGCTATATTAGTTCACCGGATGGAGTCAGAGTAAATGTTTGCTTTTCGTGGAAGATTTGATCGAGGGCTTGCTTCATTGTATACACATGGGCGGCTGTTCGCATCCAATGCTATTTCATCAAATCAACAGGAACAGTTTCGTACACCGAGAATCATCCCCACGTTGAAGTATAGTCTGCAAAATCTTATGAAGCTGTTGCAAAGTTTTTCATGATATTTATCATACAGAACCTCTGAAAAATCCGTATTGAGCAGCAGCGCCCCGGGTTTTCATTCGATATTTCATTATTTGTCGTTACGACATCAATTGTCGATCGCAACGTGAGAGTTTGTTCTAAAATCTTCGTTAGTTTAAAGTCGCGAGATGATTGAGCAATATTCGCGCACGTGCACACAATTTAATTAGCTGCAGGTGAGCGCAGGCGGAGTATGAGAATCACGATTGCACTCGGAGCGGTTGAGCAAACTTGGCCTCGTTGTAGTTGAAGTAACGCCTGCTCGAGCTTCTCGCGCGGGCTGTTCCCCTCGAAGTTTAGCTCGGCCGAGGAGTGTTATCAAAACTAACGCAGCGCTCTCGCACCTACCCATTCATCCGTGCTCTCCGGACCGCCTGAATAATGAAGGATTCTTCTGTTCGCACCCGCGCGGGCATCAATTCACACCTCCGGGGCTCGCGTTCGCCCAGCATCCCCTCGGCTGGTTGTCGATGCACCCAAGTGCCTCTCACCCCCGAGCGGCGCGCCCGCGCCATATACCTCGGAGTTGGAGCGCCCGTTCGAACCCGGCATTACCAATGAGAAGGAGTCCGGTAGCAGCCCCCGGGCCCGTTGCTCGCGCGTGAGAACCTCCTCTCGCTGGTGCGCGCGCGCGGCCACGCGGCTCCCATCCGAGGCAGCGGACGCACGCGTAAGTCCGCGAGACGGCGCACCAATTCACCTCCTCACGTTGTTCCGCGAAAAACGTCCGTGCACACGTGTATAGATATACACGATGGGAACACACGAGTGATGTATTCTCACGTTCGCAGCTTTGGGCGCGTTGAGAGGGTGGATACAGGATGGGTGGATACTGTCGAGCATTATTGTCGAGAGGGAAGTGCGGAAAGTGTGTAGAGAAGATGGGTCCATCGATTAAATCAGAACTGGAGGAGGAAAAAACAGAGATGCACGGTTTGAATTAACAAAGTATCCGTACATCCTGTGTGGACTTCCTGCGTCCGTATTGTCCGACATTGGCGCCCGTAAATTTTGAGAATAGTCGGAAAGTGTCCTAAATTCGACACGGCAAAAACACATCCGTTACAATCCGATTATACTCGTGTACGAGGCTCAAACGGCTTCGCTCTCGACACGCGCGATATCTCAATTCGCCGGTTCAGCCCGACGATGGATTCGTCCTTCGTTCCTCGGCTGATTTCGCAAAGCCCGCGCGCTACGATTCTCTTTCTCTCTTCCTCGCAATATATATATATATATTAATAATATATATATATATTATATATATATATATATATATATATATATATATATATATTGCTTCCGCAATCCTCGCGCGAGCTCTTTTCATTCGAGATAACCGTGATGAATTTCGATTTTACCGGGGACGCGCGCAGTCACGCGTAAATAGCTTTTCTATTCTGTATACCATATGTACGAGGCACGCGAGACAGAGGGAGGGGGAGAGGGGTTCGCCCGTGGCGCGGGTACAGCGCGATTTTTAGGGGAAAAATGATGATTTTAACGAAAGGGCGGACCCCCGCGTACATTTTTTCTCTCCACGAATTTGGGGGAAAAAAACGAAGGGATTGCAGACAGACGGGTTTTGTTTGCCCAGCGACGGCTTTATCCGCGCGTTTATCCTGAATTACGACAGCCGGCCGCAACATACCGACGATTACCTTAGATCCGAGGGGCAACACTACACAATGAGTGAAAATTTATCAAACGCTGCGATCATGTCACGATCCAAGTGATGTACGCGGAAAATAGAAGCATTCGAACGTGATTTCGGCTGAGTTATCGCGCGCACAAGCGTTATTAATCACACTCATATGGTACGTAGGGATACATATATATACATGTATTGCATCCATTACTTCAAAACACCATTAAGCTAGAGTATGAAAAACTCCGGCTCGTGCGAGAACGCGTGAAAACTCGTTCATTAATAACTAAATTTCGACTGGCATATATTAGTCGAATGTGCGTCTAACGCGCGCTCGGCGAACTCTCTCGGTCTAGCGAACCGTTAATAACACTCCGTGGCCAATATCAAAACACACGAATCCGATTGACCACGGCGCGGACGATTCTAAATGCCGCCGGATTGATGACTTCGGGGCAGATCCATCACTGCCATCGGCTAACGGTTGGCCAACGATACCCCGCAATCGCCGGCTGCCGCGCGTGGGCGTAAACGGGATATGTACGGTGACAATGCCTGCACCGTCGGCCCATTTACATGGGCGATGACATTGACACTGTCGCCGGCGTCTGGGCGGACACAATGCAAATCAGATATCCTACAGACGGCTAAGACTTTTCCGATCATTCCGAGCTCACGAAACAGCAGATAAATATATACGTCTATATTCATGTATACAATCTTGGTATGTCATTCGACTATTAGTGCTTTAATTTCAAGGTGATTCATTCGAACTCTGGTACACCTTGAAATTTTTCTTCTGTATCAAAATGTTTCGACACTATAATGTAAAAGTGAGACAAAAACACTCACGATAGTCGAATGGAAACTAGCTCGAAACGTGTGTGAAACTCACCTGAAACATAAAGAGAAAGGAGAATTAGTTTGTGCTGATGCATATTCACAGGGAAGGTCAGACAACTCTTTGGCTGGCTACCCCAATCCACGTGATTGGAATTAAATTAACGTATAACCAATGAGAGAGGACAAGCCAGACCGCTTAATTGCGCGATACTCGAAGCCGCAATCATATCGTCATAATGGTATCGGATGCGAGTTTCCCCGCCGAGCGTACTTTTGTAAGCGCAGTAACACAACCCTCTGCGCGTGGAATTAATGCACTTTGCGGATAACACACATCTCAGCCGAGCGATAACGCAAGAAAAACAAACAATACATTAGCCAAGTCGACGTAACGGATAAGGAAAAATTTCGCGCATTTCCACAAAGCCCGCGTGGGGCAATTTGTAACGGGGCGCGTTCCCCGCGCGCTTATTAAAAGCGTATAAAGATCGAGACAAAAGCGCGCGGGGCCAAGGGAGAGAGACAAAGAAGGAGCTCAGACGGAAGGCGCGAGGTGGGGAGGCGGTGTGTATATGTATCTCGCGCCTCGCGAGATGTGGGACTGGCTATAGTTATGAAACGCTTTCGCAACCTCAGTTGCTTAATTGCCGAGCCAGCTGATTCCAGGCCGTCGAGCGTGTGTAGCGATACTCGATTCACCCGCGTCGACTCTCCGAAGGGGCTCAAGTTTGTATACCGTTGGTCCGGACCATTTTCTCATTTTCCGTGAGTTTTAATGGATAAATTGGTGGTTCGGGCCCTCGCGTGCGCCGTTCTTTTATACGGGTTAGCGGGTCCCGCTTTGTTTGAGCAGGTAATTGTGAAAGGTGTTCTCGTATATGATTCTGAGCTTTTTCACAAGTTGGCTAGACAACCGACTGTTTCCAAATACAATCACTTCTGTGAACGTATTTATTGCAGCCGTTTGATACACTTGGTGAATATTATCTCGGACTTAATACGAATAAGAATTGCGTATTGCACACTCGTTTTTACCATTGAATAATAAAACTTGAATGAGCAGATATTTATTGAAATTGGCCATGAAAATTTATGTTCCTCGATAGACAATCGACCGAGTTCCGTAACGCGACCATTCAACAATATATGTATCAGAAGTAAACCGAGAAATTCATGAATCACTAACGCGAGAAGCCAATGATTCCATTCCACATCGAGAGCATATCAATTAGAAAATATAAAGTTGCACGGGTGACTTTAACCTTTCACTGCGTACGTGCCACGCCCCCGGTTGAGTTTGTAAAAATGGATGCATTGGAGCGATTTGAAGGGCAACGGGTGAGACAACGAGTACAGATAGAGAGACCGGCTTGTCTCGTCACGTGATTCATCAGCTGTCGGGAAATACATCTAGGTTATCAGATCCCAGTTAGCTAAGAATCCACAAATATTCATGCAGGGATATAGACGTAGGTTCGAGGCTGAAATTCTATACGAAAGATTATGTCATTTGGAACTTATATATACTCGGGATTTTTAAATTGCCCAATGTTTCACTTGGAGTCTTGATATTTTTAGATGAATAGCTCAACAGTCACCAGATTAAAATCTTACATTTAAATTTTGTGGTTCAACATTTTCTTTCAAAATAACACGTGTAATGGAATATTAAAAACAAAACGCCAACACATAGCACACGCCGTTTTCACGGTAATTAATCCTTATATACCATGAGTTTCACGGTACATAACCTCAGCGACAAAATCCTCCTCGCTACACCGGATGGTAAAAAAAAGGAGAAAGACGAGTGGCGAGCCCATCTTCAATGATCTTTTAAAATACTGCAGCGTACGGGGAGAGAGAGGAGAGCGAGAGAGAGAGAGAGAAGGGGTGGGGGGAGATCGGGGCCCGATCGGCCATGCTCGTACCTTCTTCTTTCGATCGAACAAAGGCATCATTAAACGTGCCTTGTTATTCAGCGTGCATTGAGCAAAAAGAAATATTTCGATAAAAATTCGATCCCGGCTAGCTTTTGCTTATCTTGGCCCAAGCACAATTTATTTCAAGACCCGAGAGTGAGTTTTCTATTCGTGAAATTTTAGCTGCTTTCGAAAAAAGTTTCATCACATTCAAAACATATCGTATTTAAAGTTCATGCGCAGAGACTTTCAAGCTTCGCAAACTCGCTCGGATACACCTATACCATAGGTGAATATTAGTATCACATCGTCGGTACTAGAAAAAAAAATATTGATTATAGTAATAAATTAAGTACGAAAGAAAAATCTCCATGCCCATGGCCGTACTGTATTGCCCATTAAATCTTTTAAACTAATTCAAAATCAATCTGAACTAGCCCCGGGCGAAATCCCCGACGCGATCTGACCGATCGGAGCGGATAACGTTAGCCAGCTGACACACATTAAAAACCATCTCCTTCTCTCGAAGCTCGAGAGGAACTCGGGTCGAGTCGAGCGTGCGTGAAAGAGCCCGCGAGCCGGGCACGATTCCTCTCCGCTCGGTTCGGGCAGGTGTACACAGGCCCGCTGCAAGTGGGTCCTTAAAAAACGTACGCGCGCCAAGAATATGAGCAGCTCTCTGGCACGTGAGTCGCTTCTCTTTCTGGCCGCGCTTCGTGACTCACGTGCGGCAGATTTAATCCTCTTAGATGCTTTCACAGAGCACTTTATTGACTGCTAATTGGAGTAAGAAGCTAATGTTCTCCGCATAGCCAATGTTTGTCGTGTGGATTTTGAAACATGCCGGTCACAGTCAAGAGATACGGTCGAGAAGTTGAGTTTCTTGAAGAGACACGGCCGATTAGAGTTGAGTAAAAACAAAACGTAGAGTTGATTTTTAAATTGATGTGTGAAATACTCTGAGCGAAGATTACTGCTGAATATTTATGATCCGAGATTTCTTATAATTGATTTATGTTAGTTTACGTTTGACCTCTGCAGATATCTCTTATGAAATACTTTTTATCTGCCAAGAGATTATTTTTTCGTCCGGTTAGAGCACATAACGCCTGCATATTCGGTAACACTTTTGGTCCGTAGTAAAAGAAATAATATCGCGGATACAGCGGCGCGAAGGCGCGTTTCTACTCGCGGGAAAGTCGCGGAACCTTGAGAAACTTCCGATACAAAACAAAATCCAGTTCGGTCGGTGAGAGTTGCTTTCATATGCTGCTCACGCAGGAAAATTGTAAAATTCAATCACGATCCGAACTTATTGATTACGTGCTTGCAAGCGCACCTCGGCTGTGTTCCGTGTGTATCTGTCCAAACGCTTCAAAGGAGTATTTTCACAAACGTCTTTAGCCACGCCAGTCGATAAAAGAGCCGAACCTCGATTCAATCTACATCCTGCAATGGGAACGGATAATCGAATGCCCTCTACCAGATACAAATCACTAGCAACTGCTGAATTAGACCAGACGCGTGGAACCGAACGCGTCACTGGCGAGACTTGCAATGCCCATACTCTATCCAATCTTCGCGCGAAACGTGTGCCAGGGTAATTGCGAATTCCGAGCGAAGCGCCGAGCCAGAGCAAACCACCAGCGAATTATTCTCTTCGCGGATTTTATTATTTTTGTTTTCGAGACGTAATCGTGCCGCAATTTTATGTGGCTTTTGTTGTTCCAATATTACAGCTGAGGTAACGTTTTAGGAGACTCGCGAGAGGTTTCGCAGCCTCGTTTTAGGCAATGAATCATAGGAAACAATGGAAGAATTATATAACCTTATCGCTTTTATGCAATACACAGCTTGATCCAGATATTTTTCTCAGTCCATCAATAACTGGTATAGAGTTGCATACGATTGCGGTTAACCACAGGTTATTCAAGAATATTTAAATCTTCGAGTACATACTTTTTAGAGCAGAACAAATATCGTAAAGGTGAATGGGTGACCCGTCTGAGGACATTGAACTGATAGTTATCTCGGATTATCTTGTAATAGTGGAGTTCCTTATCGCTCCGGAAATGAGTCATCACTGCCCAAGGTCCATAAGGGACACTTATCTTCACGATCGTCTTCGAAATTTTCGAAGGAGCAGTAACTCGCGAAGTGAGCACAAGTGATATTTGCCTGTATCTCGCTAAGTAATTTACATTTCCTGATGGCACATTTAATTGTTTTATGCGTGTAGCTGTCTAGAACAATCAAAGGGGGAATAGAATAATTGTGTAATGATCAACAAACGTAAGATTGAAGATAAGAAATATCAAGATAAAAGGTGATACGGATAAGTTTATAATTGGAAATTAATATACCTCATTGTTGATGAACCTTAAAATATATGATAAATGATTTAATCTTGAAATGTGCGTGAAAACAGAAGATGCGCTCTATCGAATTTCCTGAGAATCGAATCGAGTGCAAGTATAATTCATCCATGTAAATTTAGCTTCAGCCGTGGCGAGATTGTAAGATAATTGTTTCGCAAGTTTGTTAAGCTTGTTAGTGTCGATAACTCGAGCGGCAGCGGTAACAACATCGCGATAATTAAATTTGACCGATATATCAAACATCTCTAAGCACCTACTGAATCATTAATGATACCGTGTCTCGGCGATTCCGTGTCGTTACACTTCTTGATCGCGCGCGCGCGCCTTTTTCGATCTCGCGGTTTTCGAGCGCGAAAAGTTTCCCATTCTCCGCTGAGGTGCGCGCCTTGTCATGGTCCAGAGGCCCACAGCTATTTTTCCCGCACGCGAGCCACATGCATGCACACGTCAATTTCTTTCAAATTATCTTTTTTAAGAACTGTAATAGTATTATACCGTTTCGAGGCAGTTGCAACAGGGAATAATAACAGCTGAACTAAGAAATCACTGTTTATGTCTCGTTAATCTTTTTTGCCTGTTATCCAGCGTTTGTCAAAAGATCGTTACAAAATTGTTACGCGTATAGTTATATAAAATAAAAAAATACCGCATTTGAGGTAATGACCAGGTGTTGGAAAGAAGTGCCATTTAGTTTAGATTATATCTTTGGGATTGAACAAGGCGATTGAATTACGAAACTAACAAAATACACCATGTCGTTTGAGAGATTTCTCCCATGATAAGAAGTTTTAGAAAAGAATTTTGCTAATTGTTCCGATATCCCTGAACGGGTAATTATTGAATTTATGTTTGTATACGCGGCTTTCTGTAAATACATACACACACACTCATATGGATAAAATTAACAATAATTCATGGGAATACATCAAGAAAATATAAGCGTTCGAGAAAATCATTATGTAAAACTTTCTCAACATGAAAATATCTACTTTTGAAATTCCATTAAAATGCAGCTTTCGGACTGTATACACATCCAGAAAAAGTTTTTCTAGCGTCCGGAAAGAATATAAGTGGAAAAAGTACACGGAGGATGTATTTTTGCCAGACGAAATTGTTTAAAAAATTATCATAATTCAACCGAAATTTCATATTCAACGATTGCCACTTGAATATTAAAATTGAATAATCAGGTAACTATTGATTGAATCTCTTGGATACTCACATATGTAAATTAATGTTCATCGAAAATAAGAATAAACTCTCACTAGATGCAAAAAACAATGACTGAAACATGCAAATCGGAAACATCGAAGCATCAAATGTATTTATAGATCGTCAAATTATATTCCATTGTGAAACATCACATCGTTCAAACGTGATTACCCTCACTCCAAAACGATGTTTTTATCCATGATCATTCACACGCTGACTTGAGGAGCGAGAGCGATATAATACGGTACTTCTCGATGCTACGTTTAAACTGTGCCTTCTGGATGTCACGCAACTCTGCGATGTCTCGACGGTAATTTCACAGTCAATTTTTCAACTTGCGGTTTGAGAGAATCACATCGAGCGAAAACTCGCCGTTTGATATATAAACGTTTTAGAATAGTTCGAAGATTGGTGACGGCGTTCGTGCATACGAGATGATACGTTGACGCTTTCAAACTGATGACTCATTCTGGCGGCATCAATGTCTTTGGTGACGGGATTCCACTCTCAATTCCCCGCAAGAAATGGAAAAATTTAGGTACCAAAATGAATTTGCAATAACAAACATAGGCGTGGAGTCTAATCCCATTTCAACTCTCATTTCTCCTTCTCTCCGTGAAAAACTAACAAACGCGGATCGTTTTCAACTTTTTCAACTTCTGTTTGGGGGGGAAAAAAGATTGACGCGGAGAGCAAGATTGAATGTGTCTTTTCGGCTTAATTGCATGGCTCGTTTCTTTTTTCGGCTGGCAATAACCCACGCGCATATTTTTCCCGCGAGGCAAGAATGCATGAAAAAAGGTGCGCGCGCGCGCGGCGGAGAGCCGCACACTTGCCGTGCGAGCGGTCCATAATTTTGCGCGTCGGAATTGGCTGGCGCGCGCGGGCCCGAACTCGAGAGAGAGCAAAGAAACGTACTCGCGATGAACGTAGCGGCCGCACGAAAGATCGGATATATGGCTAATTCTCACGGTCGCACAATTCACCAAGCGCCATTAATTGGCTACGCGCTCTCGGTCGCGCCCCCCTGGATTCCGCAAGTTTTACGGGCGTATATGCCACTCCAACAATGGGAGAAAATTTTCGAGCCGTTTCGATGCGTTTCGCCGTTCAGCCCGCGCGCGCGCGCTTCGGCATTCCCCGCACGTGTGTAATGCGCCTATACCGACTCGTTGTTTACTTTCGTTTGAGCCGCCGCGCCGCCGAGCTCCATTAATCAATGGCTAATTAATGAGCTCTTTAATGTCCCCGAAGATTCCTGGGATTGCCGCGCGCGCGCGCGCTCAACGTCGCTGGAATTTATCGGGACTAATGAAAGCTTGCAAGGTCGGAGGGAAACAGAGTGATAAAAACAAATGCCTCGGTGGCCCGGTAATCGTTCTTTATCTGCCGATGATTCAATTGCGCAATCGACAAGACGAATCGTTGCAATCGAAGCAACGGCACATATTCGTCCGTAAAATTTGCGATTCACCGTTGGGTTGCTTTAAAAATTATTCAAACCCATTTCGTTTCCAACTCATTCGAGATTCGGCGTAATCGCGCGAGTCGCGAGCCCGCGGTCAGTATGTATCAGGGCAGTTGAAAAATGGCTCCGGTGATTTTGAAGTGCGCGTGAGTCAGTAGCGCTGACTAATCTGGGCTCGAATCTACCTGCGCGCGCCGAGTGGGTATATGGAGAAGGAGCTAGCCAGCCAAAACACGGCGTGTTTTGAGGTGAGGTCATCGTGGGGTCCGATCGAAACATCCGGGCGCGTATTCACCTGAGTGGACGCCCGCGTCGGTGTCGGTCTCGTCGAGCTGCTCGTTCTCCTGGCCCGAGTCCTGCTCGTCGTTCACGGCGCAGTTGTCGATCGACGCGTGCCTGCCGCTCCTGACCAGCGCCGAGGTGCTCCTCGCGAGCTTCGTGCTGTGGGTCCTCCTGATCAGCAGGTTCGCCAGGGTCGGGCTCTGCCTGGCCGCGGGCTGCAGCTTGGGCTCGGGCCCCGACTTGGCCAGCTCCCCCGGCCGCAGCTTGGCCGCGGCGGGGCTCTTGGACGGGGCCGCGCGTCTCTCGGCCGACTCCTCGGGCCTAGGCCGCCGCTTCGCCTCGAGCTCCTCGGGCTTCTCCGACCCGGCCACGCTCTTGTTCAGCCTCGTGTCCTTCCGCGCGTTCGCGTTGTCCTTCTTGCCGACGAATCGGTTCTGGAAGCGCTCGATCGTCTTGAACGAGCGGGTCCGCTCCACCTTCTTCCTCTGCTCGTTCTCCGCCGCGTTGTTATTCTGGCTCGCCTTGTTGTTGTTGTGGTTTTGGTTGTTGGTGTTGTTGTTGTTGTTGTTGTGGTTGACGCCGCTGGCGCTGGTGCTGGTGCCGCTGGCGCCGGCGCTCTTGGACGTCTCGAAGATGCGGGTGAGCGACTGCACCTTGCCCTTGGGCTCGAGCGAGCCGGGCTGCAGTTTCTTCTTGGCCGAGTCGTTGTTGGTGCTCTGGGTGCGGAGCAGCAGCGGCACGTTGGGGGCCGTCTTGGACTGGCTGATGGGGAACGTGTTGCACGGGTACTTGTCCGAGTCGCTCGATATCGACTTGTGAAACTTGGACGAGAGCCGGGCGTCAGCCTCGAGGGACACGTAGAACGTCGACCTCCGCTTGGGGGGCTCCTCCGGCTGTTCGGTCGCCATCATCTTGACCGATTTACTCCTGGTTACCATTTGTCAAGCGGGGACAAATCACATGCTCGTGTGCGTGGGATCAGAGGCCGCGACGACTGGCATCGGGCTGGGTCGAGACAGGGGCAGTCCTATTCGCCGGCACGGCTCCTGGCATCACTGAAAATGACAGCGGCGCGGCGCATCTCACTCGGGCGCAGGCAGCATAAAAAGGAACTGGTTTTTTACGGGCTGGCCCGCGCGCGCGCGGCACACAGCCGCGGAGAGCGAGAGGCTCGAGCGTGAGAAGGGAGCGATAAAACGAGCGTAACACGTTCCCGTCCACTATCGCCGTTTTCTTTACTCCTCGCGCTCACTAGTTCCTCTCTCTTCTCTCTGCCGATCGATACGCGCACTCTCGTGTTGTTTCTTTTTGCTGATTTGTGCAGGAGCAAGTGCGATACGACCGAGGGGGATGAACACACGCAGTACACACTCAATACACACCGACGCACATAACACACGTGATAAGCACAGCCCGCGAGTGACAGTCGCACCGAATTGTCGTTCACTTGTCCCGCCCACCACTCGATCCCTAATCTGCCTCGGACCGATCGAGCGCTGTACGAACAACACAAACTCGCGACGGTGCGCCTGCGATTTGTTCACGACACCGAGACTCGGGCTGCGCTCGGAGGGTCGCGCTGAATTGCACAGTACAGGGCCCAGCCCGTCATCCCGCCGATGCGGCGGCGGCGGCTGCTCGAGCGGGCGAGTTAAATGCCGCGACGACGTCCGCTCGCTGCACGGGGCCACGGGTATCTGGGGAGCCGGTCGTCGCCGCGGCTTTTCGCTGCCCGCGCGCGAGAGAGAGCGAGAGACCCTCGCCGAGCCTGCCTCCCCCTGCCGGACGAAGCCGCAAACGACGCCGCGCCGCTTCGATTCACTCGCGCGCGCACGTGTGCCTCGCGCCGCGGTGTGCAGTGATGCACCCGATATACGTACGACGCGCTCGACTAGACTTCCTTAGCACATTATGCCCTGCGCGCCGCGCCGTATGAAGCTCCCTCGCTAGTGCAGTTTCGGTCGCGGATGAATGGACTTTCTTTCGTGAGCAGGCACGACTAAGACCCGAGCATAGCCGCGAGAGTCACCATTTCGAATGATTGTACTAATGAGAACTTTGTTAAGTGGGCCATATACGCCCTTTCACGGTTATTATACCGATTTCAGCTTTCAGACATTTCCTGGCGGCAAGTAAAGCTTCCACCTCGGAGCCTAAGTGTCACCCGTATTCAACTTATATGCATGGAAACGACCCTAGTACATTTTTTACGTGAGATAAATCACTGTAACCAGTCATCATCTACTGTTTCTATCAGTTGTGACATTTTTACGATTAAATAGTAGTTATTCATTATTTTAGATTTAGAGTGTAGATGAAGCTTTTTGAACAAATTTGTATAAAAAATCAATCACACGGATGATTGAATTGTATTTTCCATTTTCACATTTTCCACGTCGCTTGAGAATTATTGAAACTCAAATTTTTTGTAGTTATTGAATACGGAGATTTGATGCACTGAAAACACTGATTATTCTTTGATGATCAAGCTACACCTGCAATTTAGACGCATTAATGGGACGCGACGTCGCAGCTAATATGCCTGGGAAAAGTTCATGTAGAAGAGTGAGAGAATGTTTATTTAAGACTCGCGGAGAAAATATTAAATGTTATCATTTCACCACAGGCATAATTAATCGCAAAAAGGAAATGCACTGTTATTTTCGTGAAAGCGATACGTTCATTAAGGTATTGTGATTAATAGGTCGGATAATAAAAGGCTCTCAGACAGTTGATTCGAGTTACATGGTGAGTACTGAATTTTCATTGTCCCAACGTGGATAAAGGGGTCGTGCGGTGAAAACATGCGCGCATAAAGACGCCGACATTTCTTGTGCTAGTCAGAGTCTCTTGAGTGAAATTAAACATTCGGAATATTGAATTTTTGATCAACTAAATCGTTTTGAATCTAAGACTCAAAACTGTTATATAGATGGTAACAAAACTATTAAATCATTTTTAGTGTCCAGATGCAATAAGACGTTAACGAGCTATTAAAACTAAATGGCTGCGCTGATGTCAAAACGCGAAACAAACTTTCCTCGATGGTAACTCATTAGAAAGAATACGCGCGGGCAATTAATGGACTTTTTACGAGGTGTTTGTAATAAATCTCTTGCTTTTTAAGCAGGACCGCTGAGGACTGAAGAATGAGTTATAATTCCAATATAACGGGAAGTGAAACCATTCGTAATATACTGAAAATATCGGATATGGTTTTATAGCGAACGGACTAAAATACGTACTGTATATATGGTTAAATTCAAAATTTTACAAGAATCTGCGTACTCGTTAATTATTGGTCCAGTTTGAATTTCATCAAAATCTATTGACAGTTTGAGGAAAAATGTCTTCCGTTCCATATTTCTTTTATGACGAAAATCTGGATGAAAATCCCAGGTATAATGAAATTTCTTTGAAACCGTAACTGATGTCAAATAATGGAGTAGAAATGTTTCTCTTGATACAAAAATGCGAACATAAATTCAAAGCGAAAGCGGTTGAGTCTCGTTTCTTTCGACACCGAGTTCTCCGGGCGTTAAGGAAAACTGTCACTCTAAGATTCGTCGCATCAGAAGAGCGAGGGAGAATTAAGAAAAACGAGAATCGAATCTGTCACATTTTAAACGGCGAAACGACACGAAGGAAAATTTTCCAATATCGCAGTTTGGATCGCGGGTAACGGAGTTCGACGGGGGTACATCCGACGGTGGAAAACGCCGAGTAAGTATATAGGTTGGGACAGAATAAGGCCGGGCGCGCGCGAGGAGAGGAGGAGGGGCGCGAATAAAAAGCCGAAGAACGTTGGCGCGTCTGCGACGAATCCTGCAGCTCTTTGTCGCGCGCGCGCGCGCGTCGCCAAGAGTTTCATTCTTTTTGCGCTTCCTCGCGCCCTCGACCCTCCTCGAGTCTCGTCTCTGAAATTTGCGTCCCCGCGAGCGAAGCAAAGCGAGGCCTACACTCTGTCGCTCTTTATACTCGGCTCGCATGCGCCGCCGCCGTCGTCGTCTGTTTTTGAAGCCGCGCCAGCGAGACGTGCAGAGACGTTTAAAGCCTCTCCCTCCGGAGTATTTTCCAGCTGCAGCGCGCGCGCATATGAGCCGCGTTGTGCAGAGTTTTGCCGGCGTGGAATATCGATGTCGGTCGCGGATCTGGTATCGCGGAATCACAATAGAGCGTTTCATAATGCGCGCCCCCGAGGTGTACGTTTCTTGTTCTCTTTCCGAGATGCCGTCAGAGGTCCTGCTCGCGGACGGAGCATCCCGAGAGAAGAGGATTCAACGAATGCGCTGCTCGTTGAATAATTCATCGGGAACGAAACAAACAAGCCACGAAAAGCCCGTTGTCGTTTCGACTCGCTCGAGCGCTCGCGGGATAGCTCCGCACGAGCGGCAATTTGCCGCATAGAGACAATAATCGCGCGGCCGAGCGATCCACAAAAGAGCGGCGAAAACCCATACACATAACAGTAACTCGCTCGGCCGGAGATCGATTGTCGAGAGCCGCCTTCGACACACTCCTCTCCCGAGCGAATTAGCCGCGCGCGAGCGGCCGGCGCGAGCCGAGGAAAAAGGGCCCGCGTGCCCATGCACACTTTAGATACACGAGCTTTTTCCCGGGCGGCACTGGGAGCGTCGGCTTCTTGTACATCTAGCGCCGATGCTCTCGCGAGTATTAGCGCAATTATCGAGTGGGTAACGGTGCGCCCAGGTGTTTTGCGCGCCCCCGCTACGCAGCATAATTGTTGCACCGGGGGATGAGAGAGGACAGTTACGTGGTATCGTGGGCGAGGCTTACCCCGCAGCTAGCCAGGATCAGGACAAGTTTTAATTCAAAAAGTTTTAATTGCTTCTCTAGGGCGCACGAGTAAACAAGTAGAGGCCTGTGTCCACGGCTCGGCAGATGAGTGCTTTTGAAGTGAACCCCAATTAAATATTCAATTTGGATTTTGGATCCTCGTACGGATAACTTCATCATGAGCCGGAGGCTTGAATGTTGGATAATTCAATTCCTCTCTTATCATATCATTTTTCTTTCACTTTGCTTTGGCTCGTAAACATAAAATCTAAAATTATTCTATTGAAACTATTTAGAGCACGTCATCCTAAAATGGCTTGAAATCATCATTGTGAATTATCATACCAGATTAATTACATGATAATTACAAAGCATGATACTCCGCTATCTTATCCTCAGAAGGAGAAACGGAATGAGCGGTTCCTGTTTTCATATAAAACGGACTTATCGGGATTGAAAATAACAGTCCATTATATAATCAATTAGGTCAAATTAATCATTAACATGCAATTTTCGGCTCGAAGTACTCTTTCCGTGTCGTGATAACCATTTTTTTTCAAAGCTAAGACACCATCAATTAAGTAGATTATTCTCATGAAGCAGCCCTTCAACTCGTTCATTGAGTTGAAATGCCTATTTCTCTAAACGATTTTCCTTTGAGCTTCGCAATCAGCATCTCGCAGCTGGCCGGCCGGCCGGCCGACGCTCGCTCATTTCATCCTCGTAATTGCGTGTATTCGGTCAACCTCAACGACACATATGTATACATATACATACATATACATATTCAGTTACACACAAACATATACATATATATACATGCACTTACGCCTCCAAGCGGTATAATGTGGACGCATATATTTTATTTCAAATGAGTTTCGAAATGAACGCTTCGGAATGGGATTTAATAATTTTCTGAGGTTGAGATACTTTACAGTTTTGGACACACGCCCGAGAGCTTTTCAATACAGAAGTGTAACCGAAATGAAGATACACTTTACTCTTTTTTCAATTGAATCTCTTGAATGATTCTCGATCGTACTATAGCTGGACGTCACTTTTTCTGACGATTTTCCGATTCACCCGTTACTCGTGTGTTGTCGACCCGAGAGCGACGATAATGGCTCTATCGCGTAAAAAATTAATACGAGCACCGTTGATTTTGTGCGTTAAAAAACTAGTGTATGTGCGCGTGTTGGAATTAGACTGATACGCTAGTGGGTAGGGAGTATTTAAAACGGATGCTGCAACGGCAGCTCATGTACGAGGAAACCCAGATGCCATGTAGTGCAGCTCAGCGACAATGCTCGAAGCTCGCGCTCATGTACCGGGAAATGTCGAGCGTTAGTCGCGCGCCCGATGAGTAATTCCACGATCGATCAGCGTTGCACGCGGTTATATGCATCAGAGGTTAATACATAATACGTCGCGCGCGTGGATCGATTGGTCGGTTGGCTCGGGCGCTTGATGAACACCTATAGTCGGTTCAATGGACTACCGCATGCGCCTACATATGCGCCTGACTTTTCAGCGAGTTTTTTCAGCCTCTCTCGTGCGTGATCTATCCTCTGATTGGCTTGTGGCGAGAAACTCATTATGAAAATAACTTAATGCGGGGCGTGTGTATCATTTTTTCCCATACGCAACTTACCCGGTAGGGTTGCTTATTGCTGTCTGGTAAGTATGGCTAATGAACTCACCTGAAACCAAAAGAGAAAAACAGAGTTAGTTGTGTTAGGTATACGATTTAGTACTATGGGCGTGGGTAATAATTCATGAATATACTCGCGTTCAGAAAATTTTTAACGAAATTTCTGGCTTGAGAACAGTTTCGACGATCAGTCAAATAACATATGAGACTCAGTTAGTCAATGAATTTTCCTCTGTTTTACAAAAGAATTCGAATGTTCAACTAATTATCCGTATTCGTAGACATCTATACAGAATACGGAACACATAAATTGATTACAGAAAAATGAGGAAAAATTCGAATAATGTATTCCAGTACGTAACCTTACAACCCAACTCTACCTCCGATAACCCACAAGTCCGCTTATCTCTCCAACGAACCCTTGCAATGCCAAGTCCAGGGTCAAAGGGTAACTACTCCAAGGACTCGGCCGTGTCCCATGTTGGCCGGGCAAGATCAGGGGCATCGCCTGGCGACGCGACGTGGGAAGGCGTCGCGCGTGGGCGGCCAGCGACAATCTTCCACACTTATCTCGCCCCAACGGGTCCTCGAAAAAACGAGAGCGAGAGAGAAGGATGCAGGGGAAAGGAGGCGATCAGTCAACGCCGAGGGATGCACACGAGAGCACAAAGAAGCGCCTCTGAAAACAGCCTGGCGCGCGCGCGCCGCGCTTTATCTTATTTGCTCGCGGGGAGATAATGTGCGTGATGCGTTTGCATTGTGCTCGGCTTTCAAAAGGTATGTAAACGAGCTGTTTGAGCAAGGATCCAAATTTTTAATGCCATTTCTTTTCCTATTGACATTTACACGCAACACACATTAGGTTTGTAGGATGTTGTGATCTTCGATATTCAGATGAAAATGATTTGTTGGAAGATCAATACGACAATCATTTAGATTGGTCAGGATGAAATTGTTGATTAAATTAAAAAAATGTTAATCGGAAAATGGTTCGCTAGGTGAAAGAGGATTAAAGAATACTTTTCTTCACGGGAGCGCTAGATGTTCTATTTTCGGATGTCCTCCAAGTATGCATCATTGCCAGTAGGATTAATTTTAAAAATACATTTCATTTGGAACGAGCGAGAGTAAGGGTGGATCATAATTATTCGGATTCTGCGCGCAAAGAATGTAGTGATTCTTCCCAAGGTGAGATTCTAAATATAACTGACGTCCTTATTAACAAGTAATTAAAATTTAAAGGGACTGTGGAGAGGAAGTCATATTTCACAGCAGCTATCTTGCGGGTGAGTCAATTCTGTGAAGTCAAATTTCTGAGGGTATACTATGTGGGCTGAGTCTCATTTGCTTAGCTCGAACACGTGTGGCAAAAATGTATTACCCGAGGGTAATGGCTAATTTAACGTGTCAAAGTGTTGAAAGAGTGCTCCAAATAAAAGTAACGGTTCGGTGAAGCATTATTTCTTTGAAGCTCATTGAGACTGAGGGGGGCCTTTTAAGCCTGATCATATCAAGGGAACGTTAAAAATGAACGTATTATCAATGGATTTGTTGGTTATGACACCGAATCCGCAGGAAGAAAAAAACATGTTATCGCTTTTGAATCCATATAAGATTTCCGAAGTAGATTTCGCGCAAAGTCGACAATATATGTATAAAATTTGCAATTCGAAGTACCGTAAACACGTCATAAACACGTCGAGCGCGCGCCCATCGGCAGAAACCAAAAAGCCGACTCAATCCATAAATTCACACTGGCGCGCCGCTCGTTCGCTCGCTGGCGCGCGGCAGCTGTACAATTACCGGGGGAGTAATTACCCGACGCATCACCGTCAGATACGAGTCAAAATTTCGGTGTGCGCCGGGCAATTTCCCCCCGCGATAAACCCACACGAGCGAGCACCCCTCTGAAAATGGAAAAAATCAAACGCACGCACGGCTCCCTAAAGTAAAAATCAGCCGATATAAAAGGACAGTCGCGCGTCAGGTATATATACACGTCCCGGATGCGAGATTTAAGGGGCACGAGCGTCTAATTTACGAGTGCGCGCGCGTTGCCGATCTGAGTGCGCCGACCCCCGCTCTCTCTCTCTCTCTCTCTTTCTCTCTCTCTCGCTCGCGCGCGATTTATTTCTCCCCTGTGCGGCTCTCGTAAATAATTCCGGAGCTGCTGCCGGCGATTAACGCCGCCGATCAGCCCTGCCACGCTCGAGTTATAAGGACGAAAACACGGCGATCCAGCGCTGATGAGTCGTGCCGATGCTTAGCTCTGCCAGCTCGATATTGGTTAACTTTCGGCCCGGAGAGATGCGCTTTCCGCGAGTACTGCTCGGTTGAGGATTGTGAAATTGCAGATGGGTGAACGTGAGAGGGGAATCATCGGTTCGTTATTTCCTGCTAAACATTTGATGGGATACCGGATCATGATTCGGCTGTTTGGCAACAAGCAGTTGGAGCAGATCGAACTCGTTACGGTTTGATCAGTTTTCATTCTTCATCGAGTTTTGAGCAATACAAAAGTGTAATAGAGAGTATTTTTTCCATCCTAAAAAAAAATTCATCGGTAATCCATATGGATTAATATCATTTTACGTGAATTGAATTTTCTTAAAGTCTGATTTCGCAATATTTAGTTGTACAAAGCAGAGGCGAGAAAAAAGACAATCTAAATTCAAAACGTTATAGCACTCGGAAATCCAACGGAAAATGTTTCAACAAGCACAGAAGTAACCTCCCAACAAACCATCAATCTCAAAAGCCATTTGAGTATTACCTGCCAAGGGCGTCAATTCTTTCATTTTCCCTTTTTCAGATCCAATAAACAAGCCTCCTCAAAACGTAAACCAGTGGCGCAGGCGATCGGGTAGCAGCAAGCACGACGAATTGGAAAATGGCCGTTTCGTTTCACGCGCGCGCGTTTCGATAGTGCCGATGCGGAGAAGAAAAAAAAACACGGCTGGTGGTGGCCCCAGAATAGCCATAACCAAACCGGCAGCACAGTGACGTGCAACGAAATTTTTAGTTCCCGTGATGAAAAAGCCGCCGCGATAAAATTTTAATCGCAATAATGTACTAGATTTTGATTGCTATCGCTGGCGGCGCCAACCAAATTCTCTTTGAAAACGAAGTCACTAAGAGATCGGAAACCCAAAGGTAATTTAACTTTCATAACCTGCGAATTTGATAAATAAACATATTCACTATCTGATAATTTAAAAGTTCTATTCTTTTGACGTACATTACATTTAGTTTTTTTATCCAATTCAATAAATCTCAGTCACTTCAATTACTAGACGTTGTTTCATAGTTGACATGAATCGAAAAATTTCAGAAAAATCACGAATAAATATTTCCATCTCAATATCATTTTCGGCCATTGCATTACTCAATATTCACATGTCAACACTACAGCCATCAAAAAGCAACACCACTCACAGTTGAACAAAAATCCAATGGACAAAGGCTAGAAGTGTGAAAAACTCGCGGAACAATACTCGAATCCGCAACACCTCACCCAGCTGGTTTACGCAAGAGAAATCGCGAGAAGGGCACACTCGGGTTTGAATAGCGCTTTGCTCGCGCACACGGGCGTTGACCGTCACGTTCATTTTGGATTAGGCCCCTGGCCACTCGGCGGTCGGTGCAATTTGGGCGCCATTCGCTACGCGAGGTCAAACGGCCATTCGGTTGGGCGGCATTCAGCCGCGCACGTTTTTCCCTGCACCAGCTCACAAACGTGCCTCCCTGGACTTTTGGATTTTAGTTTTGGGAATATGCGCGGGCATGACGGATAGACTGCTGAGAGCCGTTCGTGTCATAACTTTCCAAGTTTTTTTTCCTCCTAATGGAGTCGTTTGAATGCGCGCCCAGGGATGGGTAATTAAGGTGCCATGGGAACTCGGAAGACTGGTTTGCTTGGATGCTCGTTTGCTTGTATCGATGCTAGGAATTTGGGACGAAACCGATTGGAGCTCATTGGAACTCAATTTAATACGACTAGATTAAAAAGCACTTTAACTTTTATCCAATAGTTGGGAATTCAAATGAACGAGTAAGAAAGTTAGAATTTATTTTTTAACTGAAATATTTCATTATTTGTTCCAGCTTCGTATAGAAAGATTTGAAATAAACAAAAAAGGAATAATTTCTCACTCCACTTGCAATGGCGAACGATGGGAAGAAATCTACTTTCATGCGAGAGGTAAGCAGCTGCTCTTTTCATGTATACAATTTTTACTGGCAACGTAAGCTATTTGACTCGCTTCAAGACTAATTAAATCCCAAACGAATTATCTTGAATAAATGGTATATTCTCATCCTTTATATTGTAATAGATAGTCTTTTCCTGTTCTTGATTTTCAATGATTCTATAATCAAGATGATGATAATGATGACAAATCAAATGAATCGACGTTTTTAACTAGAACTGGTATTTGTAAAATAATATTGTCAAACATTTTAGACACATGAAAACTATGTGAAAAGCGATAGCCAAAAAATGGTTTTCACTCATAACTACCTCGTTTGATTCAGCGTGGCTTTATCTAATGAACTCTAGTCGAGCGTTAAATGATTATCGGAATTATGAACATCGAGTGCTAATTCGCTGTACGAGCTTTGGTAAAGTCAGCTTGGAAATAGAACCAGTGGCTTAGGCTGACGCAAATCCCTTTAATAATTTATTGATAATCTTCAAAGTAGGCTTAATCGTATTATGAAACTGAAAAACGAACTGACTTTGTGGAAAATCGAAAAACATCTAGTCAATACATTCAATTAGTTCCATCAGAAATACTTTTTTTTTCAAGAAATCTATTTGATTTTATTATTTTTAATTTTGGTGTGTTTGGTAATCGTTTTCCGAACTCTTATGAAGATACTTTTTATTGATTCTAGAATCGACATTAGACTATTGAATATTGAAAAACCTTCTCTAAGGTTTCAAGACCAAATAAAGAAAGAAAAAAAAATATTGAAAAACCCACTTTAGAAGCTCAGGAGTATTAAATTGATTCTGTGTGGATAATAAAAGTTAATCAAGAGATTATATGACTAAAAAATAATGATTTTTCGGAAGAGTGACTGAGAAATTTTTCTCGCAAACAGTAGGGTCGAAGATTTACCGATAAAGTGGAGACAGAGCGAGTCGATTAAAGGCTAAGAGCGAGGGAGGCGATTTATCGCGCTAAACAAACTCGATATCGTACTCCGATCGAGGGAGACAGTGTGCCGTGATACTCGAAACCGTCGAAGGCCTCGCATGGCCAAAGTCGTGGCGTCCACCTGTTGTGGAGTCTTGGGAACAGCACCGCCATGCCGAACAAAATGTACATCCTCCTTGAAGCCGATCAGAATCAAGGTGATCCTGTTTCAGAGTGAGTTCCCCGTTGGTCCTCTAGTATGTACAGATTTTTTATTAAAATTAAGTAACTTGATTTTGTTCAACAACTGGCGTTTATGAGCCACCATTCCTGTCTGTCTGAAAAACTACGAATGTAACATTGCTCTTTTGTCTTTTGAGCCAATCCGTTTTTTTCAGAATGGTGTGTCAGCTGATAAATCAAATGAAGCAACATTCTATCGAACCTAATGTATACAAATGCCCTAACAAAGATGTGATGCAACTGGTTCAAAGCTCAGGGAAAAGCGAGTGCAAATCGCCTCGCGTAGTTAAACATCCCAATCAAAATCAAGAAATATACATAGACGCCGAAGCCTGTGTCGACTCTAAACAAGCTAGAACCCACGTGGTAATCAGAGGTGATCCGGGACCAAAGGGAGATCAGCACAAGCCGACCACCCCGCGCGATTGTCATGAAGAAAAGACTTCGTTCTGTGGAAGGAGGAATGGACTGGACCCCACTTTCCGAGAATCGAGGGGCTGCAAAAAGTTCGAGTATTTGCCCACGAGGCCAACGATAATGTGCGAGTCATCGCGCCCTCCAAAATGTGATAAGGGGAAGCAGATTACGTTGTCCGATAACCTATCAACGCCGAGTTCGAGATGCTCCATGTTCCAGAACACGAGAATTGAACCACCGGCTCTAGAGAGGGCTTGTCCATCGAATATTCCAAAGAAAAGGATCTATAAGTACACGACGTGTATTTCCAGGAGAGACGGACTGCAGGACAGGTGCGATGGACTCGCAAAGAAGGCTCTTAAACAATGTTGCAAAGACGCAAGGCAAAAATGCTGAGCACCGTGAGATTCTGGATCTGTTAGTATATTTTTGGGATCATATTATTATGGACTTGAGATGTATTTCATTGGGAAACGTAAGCTTTCGATCGGAAAGTTTCCATTCTCTAGATAACTTTGTATATTTGTGAAATTTGTATTGTAGCTCGATGTAAATTGAACATTGTTAATAAATTTCATGAAACTTCAAAAACTGTTTCGATTTCATTCACCTTTTGATTTGACAATATTCATAGAAACTTATTTCGAATCAGTGATAGATTCAAAAGTTATCGGAGTAACTTAATCGAATGAAAACTCGGTTAAAAACTTAATGAGTTGTCTAAAGGTTCTAAATAAACATATTAAAATCGACAAAAATACTTGGATCAATTCACTTCCACTTGACTTCATACTTTTCGCTCCAATTTCTCGCGTGCTGTATTTTGCCCAGCGCGAAGCTGACCGATCAAAGCACACCCTTGCCTTTGCAGTGTACGTCTAAAAATAATCAACTCTTTTCACAGTGCCAGAGGCGGGCGTGTGAAAAAGCGCGCCGATCGGGTGGCGGTGGGTCATGCGGTAAAGCTCCGGTGCCTCCGGTAAATCGGCAGCGGCCCAAGCGGCTCTGCGTGAACAAGCCCAAAGGGGAGGACGACCACCTGAAGAGGGTCAACTCGCGTGAGCTGCGCGCCAGTGTCGTCTACACCGACTGCGACTGCTACAAACACAACGGCCTGCAACACGACTGCCCCCGACACAAGTGCTCAGGTTCAGAATCCATACGTTCGAATATCGATGAATGCAGCAGCTTTCTTTTTTCGGGCCATTAGCGGAGAACAAAATTCTCATCACTGTAAAAAGTATCGGATAATTTTCATCTCCAAAAGATTAAGTAGGTTATCCTTTACGTGTTTTGAAAGTTCAAAAAGATTGTCTTGAGATTACGGTTGAAGTAAACATGTAGCGGTTTTCTTCTTCTCGAAAAGAATAAACGGTACCGAGCTCAAAATTATAAGTCTCTCAAATCACATGATCCATATTAGGAGACAAGGAGCTATGTCTAAAAGAGCCGTGGCCCAAGTGCGAGCTGGGAAAATACTACAGGCAAAAGTGGTTGCGCATCGAGGCTCAGCGAGGAAAAGATCGTGAAGGAGCTTACTGTGTGCCGTTCACGTTTGACTTGACTCGCAGGTACGTAGACGAAAAGAAGTAAACGACCCCGCCGACACCGCAGCCACAGGAAAAACAGAGGCTCCCAGAAAAACTTGCTCCGAGTGGTGAGCAGTGCCCGAAGAAGGATCGGGCGAGAAGAGTGACCTTCCATGATTCAATAATCAAACTTTTCGATTACTGAGAGTTATTAACACTCGGCTTTTTTTTATCTATTCGACCCATTCTAAGTGTTCTAAAGGAATAAACTTACATGATTACTAATGATTACTTGGAGTCTATCGGTTTTCTCTAAATTAAGTAATTGATGCCTTGAAGAAACAATTTTTACAGTTAAAAAAGAATGACAGAAAAAATTCGATCACTGAAAGGTGAACCTGCATCAGGAAACAGATTTGTGTTACTTTCTAGTCGCAGCAATAATTTGCTGAATCTAAAAGACAAACAGAAAAAACAAATACTATTTTCCTGTTTCAAGAAAGGAAGTAGGAAGTTGGCTGTGATGTAGGTATGAGTGTCTGGAGTAGTTTGAAAATATTCGCTGAATAAAAAAGTCTTATAAATGTTCTACTCTACTTCCTGACAAGTTCTATCAGAGTCCTCCGAATCCCGATCGAAATATCTCAAAATTATTTCATTTCTCGAAACATCCACAAAATTTACAATCGTAATACGTGGGTTATTTGATTTGAAAAGTTTCCCGGTGAACCTCAATCGGGCTAGCCTGAATCTTGAGTATTCTACGCAATAATGACGTAATTAATGTTGAATACGACGTATTCAGTTCCGCAGGCTTGACACAATGCGATTTTTATCACTCCACGCGACAGAGTACGTCGACTTTGTCAAGGTCTATTAATCTCCCAAATTCAATCCGCATTGTCTGGGCGCGTGATCAAGGTACGGGATGCGTTAGAAACAAGAGACTAAAGACGCTCACGCACAATGGCCGGACTGCAAACGGACAGGAAGTAACGGGACGTATACGGCGATCATCGTGCGACTTCCGCTAAGCGAGAGAAGAGAGCCGCATTTGCATCAAGCTGTCCGGCTTTCAGCTGATCGACTTCCTGCGTCGCTGCACCTGCGTCGGCAATTTTTGCAGCATGCTCATTTCGTACGCTGGATTCACTTGAATTAGAAATTTTAATCTGGGAATCCTGAGAGTTGGAATTGACGTGCATAGCTCCGAGGTATACAGGATGGGAGTAAAAGGTTTTTCATAGGGTTGGCGAATGTAAACTAGGTTTTTGCATAATTGACAAATCTGATTCTGAGGTACATTTCAATGTATATAGAATACGGTCTCACGCATCATCATGCAGCAAAGTAAACGATTAGAGTTTCTCGTATAATGTATACACAAGAAATTGTATATTTACGGTAGTCTGTTGATACCGTGATAGATAAGGCAGTACGAGATTATTGCACGAAGTGATATAAAAGGTGTTCTCAATCAAATAGCAGATATGAGAAAATCAAAAGTGGAGTGACTTTCACTATTAATTTCATATGTAACGTTAGAAACTATGTGTTTCGATAAATTCTTATAGTTTTGCTATCCCAATGCATGTGCAAGCAACAACATTTTATTAAGAAATCATTTCATTCACTCATATTTTTCAATTTCAATATCATCAAAATGAACCACGAGCTTCAAAAAGTGTATGAAAAGTGTCGAAGACGAGATAAGTGAAACGCTCTATACAATTCGCGATATAAAAATGCATACCAAACGAAACTTATACTTATCACCGCAACAGACAAAAACAACAAAGCTGATACCATTTCACGATAGAATTACCTCGTCAATCCACATTAATACGGCGCCAATCGAGAAACGCAAGATCTGTCCGCCGCATCATCATTTACATAATACTCCAATCGAGAACAGCTATGCGCATAGGCAACGTGAAACTGCATACCTTCGAATCATCGCATTATCCACAGCTTGAGCTCGGTGACTCCAATTACTCGACGAACAATGCGAAAGCCACCCGCCCACGATTTGTCTATATCGTCGGAAAAATCACGTCTAAGGGACTGTGAGATCGAGTGTCCGAACGAGAGAAAACAAGAAAGATGGATAAGTGTGTGTACGGGTAAACAAGGCGCGCCAAGGGTCAGAGACTTGCGGTTGGTCAAGAGCAGCCTCAGGTAGTTCCATTAGCCTCCTCTTCCTCGACTTATTTTTTTTCCCTCGCTCTCTTATGCAGCAGCTCGGGGTCGATACTCGTCTCGCATCTCCTATCTCTCTCACTTACACTCCTCATTTTCTTCCTTTTCCATATCGGGAATTATCTCGGTTTAATAAGGCTCGAGATCAGGAAAGAGTTCTCTCCACTTGGGAGGTTCAAAAAAGAAGCGCTAGAGTTATATATTATAGAATATGATCGCGTTTGGGTTTTTCTGTCATTTTTCACGGGAGATGCACGTTTTTCTCGGACAGCTAGATAAGTCTCCGATTGATGATTCAGGATGATTTAGGACGAGACTAATCTTTTGTTATACCAAAACACCAACTACTCTTATCTGTTTGAGTAGACTGTTAGACGATTAATTTTCTCGAGCTTGGCATCTTTATTAAGCCATAGCATCTTTATCAAAGTAGAATGGATTCTGTTCAAACTGTTGAGGCAACGTTGTGCTCAGAATATATGGACTATAGTCATGCTGGTGTAAATCACTAGGCTAATCCACAAGAGAATTTCTGTACTTGAATACTCACTGACGAGTAGAGTCATTTGATACTCGATCCAGTCATTAAATTCATACCAAGATATTTCGAGGAAACATCTCTTCGTGCTTTCTAATTCTGTAAAGGCCACGATTCGTCTCGAGATAAAAAGGGAAAAGAACAGCAAATACAACAAAATCGACATTCTCTGGAAGGAAGTAAAATACCAGGATCCTGAGTCATCAAAAAAATAAGAGCACTACACACTCGTATCTCAGCGCATGAGATCGAAGTTCCATGCTCGAGGCGAGAAGTTTTGCTGGAGCGCATGCATCCACCTCCTTATACCCCAGAGCCATACACGGAACCCCATCAATAAAGTAAAGAGCATCAAGAGCTAGATAAAAGTAAGAGCAGGGGGAAAGACGGGCAAGAAGCAAGAAAGCGCATGTGCTGAAGAAGAAGGAGCAGAAGTACGGGTGCAGCAGCGAGAGGAATCCCCGAGAAATACACGCCTTGGCACGAAGAAAGAGCGAAGCCGATGATACTGGGCAAAGCTGCCCAGTATACGCAAAAGAGAAAGGAGGAGGCGGAGGTGGAAAAGAGAAGAACAGGAGTTAGCGGAGAGTCGTGTACCGGCAAAAAAGAGAGAACAAGAGGTGGGAATAAGGATGGCCGCCAAGAAGGGAGGAGGAGAAAGATGAGCTTGCCGCCCAGGAAAAATTCATGCGAGAGGGAAGTACTGGAAGAAGTACAGCCAGTGTCAAAGACAGAAGGGGGTAAGGGCGTTTTTTTCAGAGACGAAAGTGAGAGTGAAACTTTGGAGAGAACGAGTCAAGACGACGCGACGTGAGAAAACACACGGGGATGAAAGATAATCGCTCAAAATGGTCACGCTGACTCACGTGCATGCGGCTACATTAAACCTTGAGCTCCGCAAGACTTGCAGTATACTGTTATAACCGAGATTATATTCTCGAGTTTTACCCTAAAGTTATTAGCTTACGAATATAATTATGTGTATACCAACACGTGATGTTCAACAACTACATCTGGATGGGGAAATATAATCATGTATGCACCCCAGAATCATCTGTAGCATTGAATACAGCGAAAGATAACCGCAGTATCACACAACGCAATATCATTAAAATGCTTCATAATAACTTGGTTTCTTGCCCTGGAGTAATTAGATGAAGGGGTGATTTATAGTGCCACAGTTGCGATGATAATTATGGTACAGTTGTACATACAAAACCGCAATTGCTCAATGAAACATTCAAAATGAAATTGAAATGCACGAATTTTCAGAGCCATTCGTAGTAAAGGATTTCGTGTGGTTACAAAAAGTACCGAGAAATAAGTTTTTATTTGCACCAGCTACTTTTTATGCAAAACTCATTTAAGGATGTCCTGGCTACAATAAACTTTGATTCTTTCATTATTTGAGAAGCAAAAATAATCTGAAAAAGAAGAGTACCTTAACAAGACTTTCTCGTGACTATGCAATTTAAAGAGAGGAAAAAGAAAGGGAGAGGGTGCGCAAAAAACAAGTGGCGGAGAGGAATAGAAAGAGAGAGTGAAGATGACTCGCAATGCGCTATAGGGGATGTGTTAATACTTGAGCAGAGCTACGTCAGTGCAGAGCTCGGATAGATTACGAGAAAAAGATGAAGAGGAGCAAAAAGAGTAAGTAAAGGGGCCTAGGCGCGATATATGGCAAAAGAAGAAACAGAAATAGGAAAATGTGCAGCCACAGATCCACATAAAAGCTACAATCGAAGCTGAAAAACACAGCCGCGGATCATGGCATCAAAGATTAATCACGAGGGATAAGGGTTAGACCTACTAGACTTCCTGGTCTTATAGCGTATGATGTTATTGGCTTCATAGTACAGAGGTTTGTATAAAATTTTGCATGGATGTTCAAAGATTTTCAATTCTAGATCATTCTGACTATATTTTGGTCTCAGACAATAATTGAAAGAATCAACATTTTCCTAAAAAACCAACGAGAGGCGCGAGCGATCGGTAGCAAGAGAGCGATTAAGGCTCATTTCCAAATAAATTGATTCACGTACACCCATGATCTTAGTGAAAAGCCTGTTACGAGTTGTATTAGCTGACCTCAGAATTTGGAAGACTATAAGAAAAAGTGATCGCTTACATGGTCTACGCTAAATCGAGTAACAGCGCGACCCCCATGTATACAGATCGGCTCTTTCCCAGCACAGGGAAAACGCAATCTCGGCGCGCCGGGGCACTTGTAACGAGTCTCGTCATCGGCGAGAAAACGTACATACATAGGCGGAAGCGGCGCACTTAAGCACTTCATCGACGTGGAGGATCGATTGCTTCTATACCGCTGCCGCGTGCATATGGGAGCCAACGCAGTGCCGAGCTGAGAGGTCTATGACCTTTAGAGTTTATGACTCACTTGATTTAAGGGGGAAAAGGAGGGAAAAAGCAGCGCCAGCAGCTCTTACTCGCTCGCGGCTGCCCGGCTAAGTAGTTATACGCCACGCGAAGGGCACAACTCAACCATGAGTTGCAGAACCCGCGAGCACAGGCGGTTCGACAGATATGAACATAACTTTTATGTCCTGCGGGATAAGCTCATTTTGAGTTCTAGCATAGACTTATTGATCTTTGAGGTTATGCTTTTCCTTCGTTTTTTCTTGAGAAAATGGTCATATGCGGGAACCACTAATTTTAGTTTTTTGAATTTTGCATTTCAAAATTCGACCTACGTGTAACTACTTTTTCATCAAATAATAATTTCCTACACTTGCAACAAATGAAAGATATAAAACGAAATAACTTCTCCTCCTGCAGTTTCATAGATTTTACTGTTTTAACTGGGGTATAATCTTGGATGGTAGACATGCACAGTTATTGGTGACTATGTATGCTGATACGGTTATCTTTGAGTGGACCATTGAATTTGACTTCAAGTATCGTACAAAGAGCAACTAATTTTATTAATGCATGACCCGTTTAGTAGGACGGAGCATCCGTTATATAAATGACTGTTCACAATATTAATTTCACTAAACGAAGATTGAGTGAATGTATTGAGTTTATTCCTTATGTTTTCTTTTATTAAACTTATTCTTTGCTTCACGAAGATAATATAATATAAACATGTAATGCATATAGAAAGTAGAGAATTTTCTCAGTTCTGTTTAGAATATCATGCCGGACTACTGATTCACGATACATGAAGTAGAAAGCAAAATTAATCAAGTTGAGATAAGACAATTGATCTATTGCGAATAAATGTTTATGTTATCAGTTTTTGAAGGGAAATCATGAGTTATTTATCTCTGTGGAATTATAAAATCAATACTACTAGAACTGATAGTGAGTATAAACTTATATATTTTCACAAAATAATTATAGACCGAGTAAAAGCAATGCCGATAATAATAAAAGAATATGATTTTAGAAATGAAATGGGAGTGGGGTTTTGATATAAAGTTGGGTGTTTGAAATTTAGAATGTTGCTCAACATCGTAACTGAAGGCGCCACTGTACAGCCCATATCATAATGTTGTGATTGCCTACTGTCGGTATCTTAGAGAATGACTTCGCCGATAAAGTAGGTATCGTTTCTGCTAACTGTAGCAATGATTAGTCGGTAAGTAGAAAACGATAATGATATTATCCATTACAGAGAAGTTTAAAAGGTATGATTTCCGATTAATCCTTGAAAATATATGTTTGCTCATAATATCGCACATATAGAAATAAAAATAAGTTTATTATTCAACTTCCAACCAGAGTTTGTTAGTGATTAGGATCATTTACTCTCTGCAGATGCAGAAATTCCATTCAAACCATGAATATGATTTTATCTTGACCATGTAGCTTATTGGCAACGAATAACAATCACGACCAAACAATTACCTTATTTATTCTCAATCAATAAATAACTCTTTAACCCGTTTCGGGAAATAAAAAAGACTCATTCAATACGTTCATAGTTAAATATGAATATGATAATTGCAGTAGCCATCTAACTAATAACATATAATACGAAATCATTTCACAATTCAATAGAACACCTACAATATCTTAGAGCTAATAAATCTTGATGACAATGTCCTCATAGTGAGCAACGTATTAAACAATACTACACTTTATGCGTTTGCAAGAGGCAATGGGATTGGTTTTGAGTCCATTTACTTCATAATATATTACATAAAAATCATGCTAACCATTTTATCATCCCGACTTGCGATCATGCTAAAATGCACAAAAAAATGATTTCAGCCTCTATTTAACCCTCAAGTCCCGCGAAACCAAACTCGTGATTGTGTGTAATTTTGTAAGCGAAATGACATGTAAACATCATCAGGAAAGGATTAGATCGGGGTTCAATTTACGAGGAATCGCTAGGTTTATTGTACTTTCTCAACAACCAAAAATTTGACATAAGCCCGCTGGAAGCTTGGGGTAGCCTATTAATTTGCTATATTATAATTTTATTTTCGAGTCCCATAGAAATCCGGATAAAATGCAAAGAGAATTTTGAGGATTTTTTATTTACTATGGAACTGTTACAAATGATTTCAAACCAACATTTCAATGTGTATGAAAATTTTCCGAAAAATTATAAAATTCAATTCCAGTTCTAATTAAAAAATGATATTGAAGTATAAGAGAGCCAGAGTGAAAATGTTTTCGCGGGATGTTATCGCTACCATTCATCTTTTGTCACCCAGGCTCATTTTCAGCGCTCGGAATTCGGGTCGCATCCATTATCACCATCCGCTACCCCACAGCTCTCCGATCGAGAGAAAAAAACAAAATGGAACTGGCGATAATGAAACCGAGCCACTGGAAGGCGGAACCAGAGTCTCGAGAGTTTAACGATCTCGTCGAAGTCGTCGGCGCGACGTCGCGAAAGCAGCTACCAGTGCTGTTTACCCACGCGTACACGAGCATACGGATCAACTCTATTTCGAGGCTTAACCATTTTTCTCCGGCGTCGAGTGGGGCTCGCTTGTCTGCGGCATCTAAATGGGATTCCCGTGCGTAGTCTCCAGTAAAAACGGCCCCGGGACGTTTCGCTGGCTGACGCGCGACTCTTCGATTCCCCCCGCAACGACGGTCTCAATTATCGTTCTTCCACAATGCTATACGCACTCGATGCTCGTGGGTTCAATTCGATTTTGGGTGGAAAAGTTGTTATCTAGAATTTTATCTAATGCTAAAATTATTTTCTCCAGACTGGAGATTCTAAGTTTTGAAATAATTTATTCTTTCTCGTATTGAGAAAATTGATATTACGATTCACTTCAACGAAGCTATTTTCAATGTAACGATTTTTTAATTTCTTTTTGTGAGCCAACTCTTTTCAACGTTTATTATCTTTGCCATTTAAAATTCTTTTCTTTCCTTGACGTCATTTATCCACGACTCCTCACGCTGGATGAACAAAATAGAGCATGCAACGTTTCTTTTTACGAGTTTTACATAATTATATAGTTCAGTATTTTTACACGATAGTAAAGTTATTTTTTTCGACTGAGTTCTAATCGTAAAAAAATTCTCAATTAAATTTTCTAACATTGAGATAGGAATACTTTATTTTTATATTATATTGTTTTTTACTTTAACTTAAATGATTCTCTTTCCTAGTGAGTCATATATATTTGAGGAAATTATTTCAAGATAGATAATGGAAGCTCACGTGGTGTATTGACAAATTGTTTAAGAACAAATGACTTTCAACAATCAATTTCTTCGCATTTAAAATGTCTAGAAAATCCTATGTGTAAGGCTGGCCTGAGTGCCCATTATTTTATATTTCAGCGAGCATCGATAAATTTACAATACAAATAGCTCTGCTCATCTCATAACCAATCAGTAATTATCAGTCGACTATTTTTCCTTGCAGCAATAATGAATCAAGTTGTCGCACGCTTCTCGGGCGTTGGGCTCCGCGACTATACTTAAGCTCGCCTCGTTCAATCGAGCTCATTGTTGCTCATGACGCGTATATGTGCGTGTAGCGCTTATAGAATACGTAGCCGCGCCCACAGACGACTAAATGTGCATCGTTAAGGTTTTATCTCCGGCCGTAACCGTCTTGGTGGATCTGCATCCAAATTGGTGGAGTTTCTTCCGGGTCGGAATTTCCAAACTCAGTTCAGAGCCACTGTTACATCTACTGTAATCGTTTGCTCGACACCGATCGAAGAATCTGTCGCTAAATTCAATGAGACCGAAGGGCAGGAGAAAGTGATGTTTATATGGCAGTGGAAACGATCGCGTTTAATGACAACCGAGACTACAATGCTGTCATTAAAATTCTTGTGTATCAGCTACAATTGAGTAACTCAATTGATCTGACTTGCTTACCATGCGCATACTGCTGTGTAATTTAACAACTGAGTTATTATATACGGTTGTATAACTTTTACGAGTTAATCAATTCAGTTGGTGATTCTCGGTTCTAATTTCAAAATTCGTTAGGGATGACGCATCTTCAATTTAATAATTTCGTGGATTATGCATCACACAGATGCGTTGCGTGAACGAACTGATCGTGCGGTTTGTGAGTAGCTGTGACGCGTTTTAGCCGCAGTGTGTTCTGCATTGCAGCAATGGTAGTCAGGCGCAGGCTCGTAGTTTCAGTCTCTCTTTTCGGCTATATACGCATGGCTACCTCAAATCGCTCTTTGAGTCTTGGCTCGTCGTAACATTCATACCGTAGGCATTGACTTTGAATTATTTAGACATCAAATATCCTTTTCACGAATGTTACGACGAGCAAATGTTTTTATCAATACTCACAAAAATATTGATTATTGACAACTTCTTACCCATCACTATTTCCGAAGTTCTGAAAATTTGCCACGCTTGACTCACCTGCAACATGAAAAATAACAAGAATTAATTAAAGTTCTTGAGAAATACAATGGGTGTATTTAATTATAGAATAAAAATGTCAACTTTGTATATATTTCTTGACTATAAAAGCACTGGAAGACAGATTGATGAATGTAATAATGTCTATAAATAAAACAACAACATTTTTCTCCAAATTTTGTTGTTCATCGGAAACTAGAGAAACCGTATTGCATCATTCACGTGTAGTGTAGAGCATCAAGGCAAATGAACAGAGTTTTTTCAACTAATTGATCATCAAAGAGTCTCACGTACTTGAACTGTATGAAAAACAAAGACGAATGGCAGAATTCGTGCTCTCCCCCAATCGCTAAACTACTTGATGTGCCTTATTATTCCACCCTCGAATGAAAGGGGCAAAAAAGAGAGACTAGCAAACATCTTACGCTTTCTCCGTCTCGTCAAAATAGACATTCCTCAGCGCACGTATTCTTCAGACTCGTTTGTGCAAACGAACCCGCGGAACGTGTCTGAAATCACTAAATACAGGGGAACGCAGACGTCATCAGCGCGCGAAAATCGCCGATTTCTTATGTCTGCAAGCCTATACAATCAACGTGTGAAAACGCTTCTTTTCTTTCAGGCGCTGAGCGGTTTTTATGGTAACTGAAGATACAGTAATTATTGTTCCCAAATGATCATGAGGGTTGTTCTACTTACATTACGTGATATGCTTGTTATGACGTACGCGTAAGAAATGTCCAATCGAAATAACCAACAATTATCCAGGACAGTTCAAACGATTACATCAAGTTACAATAATGTGCATACTTACAATCACTTTTCGGTTTTTTATATTCTTCCTTTCCCATTTATTCGAACAATTTTTTTGGTGACTTCACATTAGAATCACAAGAATTATACGCTATATGAGATTCCAATTCAAAACGCAAGCAGCAGTCACAATAGACTTTTGGTTCCATTTATCAATTTCACGTTTTTTGAGTCAAAATTACGATAAATTTTTCGTAATACTAGGGCGTACGCACCTACCTATGCTTACTCGTATATGATCGGTCATCAGAAATGCAAATAACGTACACAAGTTTGTTTACGCGAATCTTCCCAAGTTAACTCCTTCCTTGTCAAAAGAAATGAGTTGTTATTGATACACTATCCCATTGACGAGTTCACACCGGAATGCATAGAGCACAAAGCTCACATCAGATCAAAGAAGCATAAGCCCCAAAAGCAAAGACCACACAGTTCGGAGCGATGTTCAAACGCAGCGTGCGGACGGACGTGTCTGGTCCGCATAAAGCTCCCCGTAATAAAGCCATCGGAAGGCAGAGTGTGTGCGAGCTGTCGATCAGAACGTATTTATAACGGGCCGCTATAGCGTGTTCGCAATCTCGTGAGCGCGCAGCGCGTGCCACCTTACGCAAGGCGAGGTGCATCCTCCCACGCACTTCAGATGTTGTATGCGGCAGCCGGTGCGCTGCTGCCTTTCGGCCCGATGGTCAGTCGGCTGTGAATCTTTTCTTTTGTTATTTTTGGAGCAGCATAACCCCGTCCCGCATATTGAGTGTCAGATTGAGAACTGGAACTCTTTGAGAATTCGATTTGGAAGCTCAACGGATTGCCAACTAGATTTTTCATTTGAATTTTTTTTCTTCGAATTAAATTTGTGCGATTTCGATTTCGAGCTTCACATCTCAAAATCAAAGAGAAACTCTCGCAGACATTCTGCTTTCTATTTCGAACAATAATGTGGCGTATGATAATTTCATTAGATAAGGAACAATTTCGCATAAATCATGATAAGCCAGTTAGTGCTTTCCAAAATTTTTATTATTTCAGTCACTCGAGGCAGAAGAGAATTAGTTTCATGCTGCGCACGGAGTGAAAGCGTAAAAAGAGCATGAAGAAGAACACGGTGTAAGACACGTGCACAAACAGAAAGTGAAAGAATAAACAAATAATAAAAGCCACACTTTATAAAAATATGCTCTCTTTTCTAAAGTTTGACGACCCCGATACTTTGAAAGTACTGCGTAGTACGTCATCCATCGCAATTATTAGTCATGTATTTTCATTAGAGTATCAACCTTACGTCGCTTTCGCTAAAGGAACAACACGATGACTCGTGAATATTCATGACCCAATGCTGGAGTTGCTGAGCCGACAAAAAGATTCAATAAAAAAGCGAGTGTTATCAATATATCGCATCTCATTTTCCAATGAAATATTCTTAAAATTGCCTGCTGCTCATAAATCCCTTGGCGAGTCACACTACAACGCCCATCCTCGGTGCATCCAACTCGTAAATCCTTTAAATCCCGTCCACACTCGCCTCGGGGCGCTTTTTAAACACACGTCGCAGAATCTCATCACCTCGACCGCCCAATTACGAGGCTCAAAACACCCGGTCGCTCGGAGGCTCATCCATGCGCGTTCTTGGAGAAAAAAAGAAAAAAAAAAACGATCTGCTCAGAAAAAGTGAAAAAGGACGAGTGTGTTTGAGCTGTCGATATTGAAGCGGCGACCGGGTTAAGCAAGAGGGGAAAGCGAAAAGAGAAGGAAAAAGGGGGGCAAGTACACATACGCCCGCCCCGAAGAAAAAGAGGGAGGACGAGCCCGCGCGCGCGCGCCGGGGGTCTTTGCCGCGCCAGTTAATAATTGACAGTGAATGAAAACGCGGACAACCTTGCCGCGGTTCAGGGCCATCCTTGTAATTATAATGCGCGCGAGCCCAGGCCTCTTTACAGTACAGAGAAATATGAGCGACGTGCGCGCACGTATATTCTTTTATTTGTGCGTATTGCCTGTCGAGACGCGCAATCCCTTCTTCCCCCATTCGCACGCGTATGCACTTGCTTCGCCTTTTTCCCCCGACTTTCTGTCCAGCGAATAGTCAGGATGCGACAGCATCGGCTGGAATCGCAGGCAGATTATTTGTGCGCTGACGCTGAACGATTTGTTTCGGATGAATTGAGCGAAGATGATGGGATACCCATAGCGATCGAGGAAGCTCCATATCAGAGGAAAAGCCACGATTGATCACAAGAGGAATATTGAAAGAAGCTGAGATTGAGACACGTACAATTTCATTATTCGGAAAGTTTCCAACGTAAATTTCGTTCCGAAGAATTTAAATTTGACGAGAACAAAAATATCGTTAGTTGTCGTACGAGTTCAGAGAATAAAATTCGAATAATCAATCGCAAAAGGAAACATTGCACATTGCATCTTCAATAATCTTGTTAGACACCCGCATAGAGAGATCACTTCAAAAATACCCCAAACCTGTGCTACCGAGACAGCGTTTTCAATGAATAATTTTTATATACTGTGAAACTTTTCCAATTGCCTCCTGAAAGTGCTTCAGAAAAATCGCACTTGTTATTTAAAATTTTATCAAGCATACTTCCTACTATAGAGCCCTCTTTGTTATTTTCTTAATCAAAGATAAACTAGTCCCTCATGACGCATTTTAGTTGAGAAAGTATGGCGTAACTTACAATCTAATTAGTACAATTTTCCCAAAGTTTTTCAAGAAGGCATTCCAATGAATTACACAAGACCAAGGCCCAAACAGTTCCAGAACTTAAGATATAAAATTTATATCGGTAAGAAATTTGTGCGCATGATGTAAGACATGAGTTATCTCGTTTGAAAACCGCCAAACTTTTTTGAAGTGATCTTTCTTCCAAACAGAGAAACAAGAACTTTGAAGTCACGTGAAGAGCACAGCGGAGCTCTAATGACCTGGAATGCGTTTGATGCGACCGTCCGTGCAAGCGCGCCAATCCAAGTCGCTTTTCTTTCCCTTCCTTTTCCACGAAAGCATCGTTCTAGAGGTCAACCCGAGCCAATCAATGGCAGTTTGGCCTATCACTATACTACTGCCGAGTATGAAAATGGTTTGACCAGGTGGTTAGTTAGAGTAGAACAATTGTAACAACTTATACCAACTGCACAGCTCTTTTCGCCATGATTTCATTTTTACGTGCAAGGAAGTTTCCAAAAGAAGTATAATTTGAGGGAAGAATTCGCTCAATTTCTTCTCGGCTTACTTTGACTTTAATTAAGTAATCAAAAACTTTTCTGGAGTTATTCCACCAATATAGTGAGTAAGAATAAATGCGGTAAAGGATAATGAACTGAATTCATACGATTGAAATCTTGTAGAATAAATAAATAAAGCAATACTTGAAGGCATTCCAATGAATTTCTCCAAGTTCCAGAAATATCAAAACACGAATGAGGGCGTGACATAAAAAGCGCACCGGGGAGCACACAATACCAGTAATTTATCTCTTCAACTTGAGAGAGAAAACTTGAGAGCAAAGTTACGAGGCTTCATCGCGACTCTCCCTATTACTTTCTGAGCTGGATTCCTGGCCAGAAGCTGCTTTACATACTTCTTGAAGCACTACTTTCACCCTGGTGATTTTCCAACAAGGAAGAAGAAACGGGAGGTAGAAAAAAATATTCGAAGAAGTATAAAGAACGCCCGGAGAGAACAACGAGAGAGTATATTACCATGACATGCAACTTACGCATAGCCGATCCATAGAGCAATTTAATTACCGAGCAGTAGCTCCTCGGAGGAGCTTGCGCATAATAAAGAGATAGCTGCGAAGAAGAGGTCTTTAAGCTCCAACTATCTTCTTCCCGACCACGTCTTTCGCTGTATAATTCATTATGCTTTGGGGCGGGGGACGAAACGTCGCGCATTCCTCTGGCGCCGATGCTATGACCCAACTCGAAGGAGTTGAGTTCCAGCCTGTAAATGTACTGAGCCTATTCTATAAATAAGATGACTAATGCAAGTTGGAGGAAGTTTGGGCGGACTCGATTTGTCGTCGCCAAAAATTTATCGCACCGAACTAATTATACAGTTATTGATATATAAATTGACACCAGTGAAAGTTACGAGACTTAGACATAATCACGTGATACCAGCCACCGTAAATTCTGGCGAATGAAGAATAACACATTTTAACGGAGGTTTCATCCAACCAGGAGAATCATGAGATAATGATATTACGAAGAATAACGGCTGCCTCGCGCAAGAAGTACATTAGTGAATTTTACGCTTCCGATTACTCACTGCAGTGAGTTTTACTGTTACAATTACTGCAAATTAATACGTCACATTATCAAGAAATTATTCCATTAATACCGTAAAGCTCTATATATATTTCTTTCATATACCCATGTGAGACGAGCAATTACATTCCCCGGATGAAACCTCATTCAACCTGATGTACAACGTTTTCGCGTAAGTATATCAATTCTCGAAAGTCGCAACCATTACGAACCTCTGATTTCACGCACCGCAGCTTCATCCCGACGAATTTTCATATCACTACACTGCCCCGAGACCTGCAGCCCTCATTCCTCACTGCCTCCAGCAGTAATATTCCTTTAGCCGATTGAAAGAAATGAAATCACTCGACCGCAACCGAATCGCAGCCCACAACCGATCGCGGAAGCGATTCATCCATTTCCGCACTGCACCCAAACGTGCCAAGCTTTGTCCGAGATCCGTGATGACTCGGTAAGGACAGCGAGTCCTGGAGCACGTACACTGCAGCCGATGGAGCGAGTCGAGCAACTGAGTACAAGGGCCGCGCGCGCGAACCACCAGCTCCGTACGCGCGCTCGGCCCGTTAAGAGCAGCAAAAACAAAGAACGAGGAAGGGGAGAGCAAGTGGAAAATCAAGAAAATCAAGAATTTGCTGTCCGCACTTTGTCGAGCTCCTTTGGGTAATTAAGTGTGTAGGCATGACGAGATTCAGCATTCAATTTTTTGCCGATTGATTATCATTTAAATAGTTGAGAAAAAGTATTTCAAGGGATATTCAGAATTGTAATTCTCGTGGATAAACCCGTTCTGTTGCGGTTGAGCGATTTGTACCGTACAATTGATGTACTGGATTTTTAGCAACGGGAGAAACGCATTTCGCACATTGAAAGGTGTAAGCTGCACTTTTTGCTCCAAACGACGCCTGCATTTACTCTTTAGCGATTGCATTTTTAACTGATTTAAAAGAACTCTGGACAAAATATGTAACGACGATTCACATTCAAGAACACTATGAAATAGTCGATCTTTCAAACCTTTCGTTGGGTATTTAACAACCCTTCCCATAATCATTTCCGCGAGTCGTTTATAGTTATGAACGTTGTAAACGTGAGTTTTATGAACTGTATTTACGATTGAAATTTCCTTGATTGCATATGATTTTCTACGGAATAATGATTAAAAATATTTATGAATTCTTCCCCACCATTATGAATATCATTACCATATAGCTATCAACAAGGACGAAAATTTTTTAACTCGTCTGGTCGAATCGTCTAACTAGGCAAGTTAATTAATTAATTTGACCACCCATTAATATGCACGTACATATATATGAGATATGCATATAAAATAATAATATATATAATACAGTGTTGTACAATCGAAGATAATTATCATTAGTAACCATAGAATACCTGATTCTGTGTCGTCGTTATCGGCCCCCCGAAGGCAAGAGTGGAAGCTCCTTGAGAGCCTCCGGCCTCCTGGCGAAGCCGCTTCTGTAGTAGAGGGTTGCATCTTTCCTCCGTTGCCTTATCTCGTTCTTGTATATCCTACAGGCGCAATGCGCAGCGCCGAACACGCTGCATTATTCACACTTTCCACATAGTCTCATTGTCATTTACGTCGAGACTTTAACACCCAGAGCAAAAATGTTCTCAATCTAATTTCACTGCGTTTGAGCTGTAAAAAACATATAAACTTTCTAGATGCGGATATTTTTTCCAATATCGTTCACGGCTTGTGATCCACTTGTTCAGGAGTTGTTTAAAGAAACGCTTATAGCATTGGAGCTCATTACGCGAGTGCATAAGGTGTGGAAGGTGGGTATGGGTGCGATGTTTGTTAGATCTATATTTACTAGAGCGAGCAAACGTATCTTTTTCTCTCAAAAATAGTTGCACTCCGAGTGACGCATGAAATTTTAGATATAACAACTGGGTCAACTCGTTCGAAGTATCACGAGTTCACGAGCAACAAAATAAACTATGAGCGAGACATGCGGATGTTTCGAAGCGCTCAGCAGAATCCGCGCATCGTACGCACTCGATACATATATATTCATATGGCAAATATCGCAGCACCTGAATCAATGAGGCGCAGGAGCGCGCGATAACAAAATGCGCGGGCCGATCCGATATACCGGGCGTAACGAGTGATACACAGTTGTGGAGAAATTAGTCTTGTTTGACGTCGCTGAACAATGGCCCGGGCAATCGCCGGCTGCAGCCGCGCGCAGTGGAAACAGGACGCTCGCATGTGTGCGTGCGGCTGCAATTCGAGACTGCTGCCCGCGCGAACGAGGCTCGCTCGCGGATAAACCAAGACACTCGTCGCGTGCGGGCCCACGTCGTACATGTGCGACGCCAGCGTTTCGAAAGTGCGTTGCGCGCATACGCACACACGACACACGCGAGCGTTTTTTATCGACCCATCGATACAGCCAGCCGGCCAATTGATTATGTCGTCGGGAGAGCCGCTAACCCAAGGCGTTTGTCATTCCGGAGCTGTGAGGCGTAACTGGATTGAGCGATTTCTCGCGCGCCTGACGCCACACGGAGGAAATATCATTGGCAATATTTGATTACAATGTGTGCGTGTGTGCGATTGAATAAGTGGCCGCGCGCGCGAGGCAACGGGGAACGGTGATTCAATTGTGGAGGTTCGCGCCAATGCTAATGAGGGTTTCAACACGCCGTGCAGCGGCCGAGTCAAGGACCGCGGGCATTTTTTCTTGCGCTTCTGTTTTGCGCCGACGCTAACTATGGCGAGCGTGGTTAAGAAACCTAATTGGAAATACATCGCGGCAGGGGCGGCGGGAAGTTATCGGTATGTGCGGCGCGCGATGCCAGAGACATTTCTTTCTTCTATGCAAATCGTCAGTTGCCAACAATGCGTGCTTCTGCCGATCTCGAGGAACAATGAGAATAGCACACGGGACGAAATCGAATCCACGTTCTGAAGCTTTGAAAAACTCGGGACGACGCGTACAACACCTCGCCCCGATCGCCAATACAGTTCGAGCATCTCAAATCAGGCCTCGCGTAAACCGGCAGTCGAGTATTCAAATCATGCGCGATTATTATATAGGTGCACGCGCGTGGTCGCGCGCGCGCACACACTTGGACGCGCGGCCGCGCATAATTTATGATTGGCAAGCGCGTGGGCGCGATCCTCCCTTCAGCTGGAGCGCGCGAAGCCGCGTGGGCACTAGACGAGAGCTGATTTACAAATGTGACGGGACAATTAGTCAAGGGGGCTTCGACGTTTGAGCTCGCGCGCCACCGCGAGGACCACCGGCTCATTTGCACTGAATGCGGCGGGCTCGAGTTCGGGGAAAAACGGAAATTGTGGGCAACGCTGCTGCTATACGTTTCCGCGCGCGCTCGCTCGCTCGCTCCTTTGTCTTTCTGCTCGCAGCGATTTATAAATACGGATGGCCGGTCGCCGGGATGTTTCTGCACTTTACGTGCTTGGCTATCAAAATAAAGTTGACGCTGACGGTTTCCCGGGAGAATGTGTCAAGTTTGACGTTGCTCGGAAACGAGCTGATATCTGGACGCGTGCGCTCGGTATGCCCCGAGCACTGTGGGCGGTAGATTATGCAAATCTCAAAAAAAGATCCTACCATTTTGCATCGGGTTTTATCGCGAGCAGCAAGTCCGAGTTGGATATTTTGATAGCCAGCTAATTGGACAATCGAGTACCGGCTGCAATCTAAGCGTTACATCGGCAATATAACAGCTGGTAAACACACTGGAGCATCCGAATGAAATTAGAGTAGATCGCGTGTCGGATAAACGCGACGATTAAGAACGAGTTTGCAAAAGCGAGTTGGGACTCACGGCACGACTGCGCCTTTGGATTTTCAACGATTAATTATATCGAAAAAATATATCTGCGATCAACGGGTTCCGTAGCGGTGCCGACTCGCTCGCCGAGTTGCGCCAAAGCGGTGAGCGTCGCTGATGCGTGATCGGCATCTCGGAGCTGCTTTGTTCGCGGCTATAACTGAGAGCGGTAATTCAATTCAACCCTGTATAGTTTCCAGCAGGCAGGGATATAGTGGAAATTGAGCGAGGTCCCGATAAAATTTTTGCTTTTTTCAAATGCATGACAGTCTACAATGATGGAACATTAATGGCCGGTTGCTCCGTCAAACTGTAGAAAAGAGCAGAACGGTTGTTTTTTCTTTTTCGATATTCACTTGTAAAATGAAACGTACACGTTACTCATAAGCACGAGATTATAAGTAACTTGTATGAATTGGAAAAATGAAACGGGATTTAGAGTCATATCAAATTTACATGATTTCACGTCTCAACTTTCTAATACCATGATTCAATTTATCTACGCATGATAAACGGCGGCGGTTGCAATTATACGTCAAGCCCCGGGCTGATTTAAAGAGAAATTCGAAATTCATCATGATTTACAGGGGCAAGCAAAGCTTTTTCAAAAGCGCAACTAAAAAGAAGCTTTCACACGCGCGAGTGGCATCAAACGCAATATCGTAGGTATTTGAAAGGCTTGCTTCAGCATTTTCCGTACCAGTTACACTTGCCTCGGATTTTTCCCTCCTCGCGGCTATGTCGTCGACCCAATTTTCGCGCCTCCGCCAATATTTACAGTTAGCACCGTGAGCCGGTGCATAATTTTCACCTCCGCCTGCGCGCGCGCGCCATAATCGAATGCAAGCTCCTCTAAAAGCGCGCGAAAAAAAATTACCACCGGCTTCCTGTGCGTAGACCCGCAATAACAGGAATTAATTGCGGTGCACGTGCGCATGTGCATAGGCAATCCAGAGCGGATCGACCGCCGAGTTAATTGTGCTGATCGGCGCTACTTGATGTGCGGCTGCATCTATATTGCAGAGCACTTTCGCCGATGCGCGAGCGCGCACACGGCTGTACTCTGAATTATCATCGGACAAAAATGGGTTAGCAAATGGTGTGAAATTGTTTTCCCCCCGGCGCTGATAAGGAAGACGATTCAATGCATACATGAGCTGTTTCTCACGTGAGAGTTTCGGAAGAGAAGAGCTTGTCTGCGATTGTCAGCAACCGAATACTTTCTTCGTGTTAACGAGCGCACAGTAGGTTTAAGAGAGATTAATATGTAAGCAGTAAAAGTTTTGAAAGGAAAGACTCAATCGTCAACTAATTCTCAGACGAAGCAGAGAAAGAATTTATTGGAAAGTACACGATTTAATTTGGTACAGCTTAATGACAGTTAACCGATCGCTATCGGATATATTTAAATCCTGCACGTAAGCCTCCCCGATGTATCATTATAACTAACTACAATAATTATAGAACATTTTGAAATAATTTTAATCTCTAACCGTTCATGATTATCGAGTAGACGGATACCAATTAAGGAAATATCTGTATTCCTCAATCAAAATAGAAGTTTCCTGAAATCTTATCTCATATATATAGTGTATAATTAAAAGATAAAATCGCGAAGAAATTCATAACGAATACGCCTACGACATCCCGATCAATTGAATTTCGATCGCAGTATTATACAACTATACAATTAAGACCCATTTGGTTAATCTGCCGAACAATCAAGCCTCCGTAACAGCCCCAAGGCACTATATAGCCGAGAGATAAATCCAATCATATATTCGTGGCCGAGCAATAGGATCACGAAGAATCTGGCAGGCAAAGTACAAATTCCACCTAGTGAAGAATATCCCCGGCGCAAAAGCGTATAGGTTGAAAGGCTGCGCGCACAGATGCAGTGGTGGTGGCTCGGTACGCGTCTCTGCGACATGCGGCGACTACTATTTTCGTGACAGCACGACGAACCGCAAGAGAGATGAGCTCCGCCCGAAATAGCTCAGTCGCCGGAGGAGACGAGGACCGAAAGGGCAGCCGATTAAACATACGCCAAACGCCCGAGACTCTGGCACTGCAGCCGAGAGAGACAGAGAGAGCGAGTCGATGTCGCGGACACGGCCGGATTCGCGTAATATCGTCTGGCAGCTCGCGCTTCTTCGCCTCCCGGCTCTCGAGCTATATAGCACTTTGATGTTACGTTGTTAGCTCGCGCGGATAACGGTATACCGCCGCGTGCATTTCAATATGAGCTTTTCGAGCATTGCGTAAGTTTCGCGATGACGAGGAGGGTTGACTCGTGACGCGCCAGCGGAATCAGAGAAAAAAATCTACTCTAAGATTTGCCGATGACGCGTGTGTTTGACGTTGCCGTCTCCGTTTCACTCGCCAGTTATTTGAGTTCTCTACGTGCAGTATAATTATTCGCAGTTCCGCTGAGAATACAAAGTTTCCGACTATTTTTGGCGCGTCGAAATAATAACGCCAATTCGAATTAAATCACTTTTAGAATTTCTCACGTGTACTGATACACGGTTTTTGATGAAATTCCCACTCATTGGAAACCCTCTTTTTAATTTGTCGTTACCAATTGCAAAAACGGAATCACAGATACGACGCGATAAGAACACCAACCGCCGGCCGGCAATGATTCGGGCCTATATATACGGAAATACGGAATGCCTCGGTCTCGCCAATGAGCCGCTCTAACTTTCCACGTTGCCACGTCAAACGGCGCACACTTGCTCGGTGGGGAGGGGGAGGGGGGGAGCGCTAAATGAAGCAGGGAAGAATCGCAATATCTTTCGGGGCGTGAGCAACGAGCGACGCGTACGTGGTATCTCACCGCGGAACTCGCTCGTCGCTGCGTGTCTTCGCGGTCTTGCGAAAATCTGCAATGGCCATTATATTTCAGAGGGAGGTACCGCGCCGCGAATTTATGCCGCGCGTAAAACACTGCACCGGGAGCCTCGTGCCGCAGACGCGGCTCCGGTCGGGCATGCGCTTGTTTACGGGGTGTCATTAATTCCGCGTCTCCGGGATTTTTCAGCGAGTCGGGTGATATGGCGTGATATGTAGAAAATTCCATTTTCGGCTCGGAGGTACCGACAGAGGGTCTTTTGGAAGGCTCGATGCTAAGATCAACTTCGACTTGGGAGGGAAAAGAAATATTGCATTGGAAATGGGCGGAATAGAGGAGTCTATACCTTTCTACGCCAATTTTGTGCATGCGCAAAAATTGTAATTTTCAGGAACGAGCTACCGAGTTCCGGTATACGAATCTCAACATCTCAATCAGGCCTATAAATAAATTCGCCGGGAATACATAACTCTTCGTTAGCTAGCCATTTAGATGTGCACAGCACGATTTCGGCAGCGCAAATAAGTCCTCACAGCGATACAGTGGGATGACAAAAAGATCGTCGAAAAATACATGGTTTCAAATTTACGATCTCACATGGGATCGTTGCACTGGACCCACGATGAATTTACGAGACAGCAGCGGCTTAACGCCTAGTTCATGCCGACGATGCACCACTCGCTTCCCACCCGAACCCGACGTGTGCTCTACGAGATTTGTGCTTGCGTTTGCCATGAACTTTGGAATGATTCGATTATAATTAGGTTTGAGCGATGTGCCCACTAACTATTGAAGAGACAACAGAATTTGTGTTAGAGGGTTCATATTCATATCTCTATAGATAATAGTCCTATGCATATTTTTCTTGCACTCTTTTCCCAACTTGCCCAACACGCTAAGTCAGAATTGTTCATTCAAGAATCTTTCTTTAAGGGTATATCGCAGGCCGTCCGGCTGGTTCCAAAATAACACGATTAGATCAACGTCACCGGGAGAGTCCGCGATGACGGATGGCCGGCTAATACGGCTGATCAGCCGCGAAGCCGCGGTATCGCACCGACGCGAACGACCGGAGGCCGCTTACACGCGTCGGTTTCGGACTTTTACGAGCTTCGGGGGATGCTGCTCGGGTTTCAGTAGTCTGCCCGACTAGGAACGCGGCTAACTTATCGAATGGCGCTGCTGCTACTGAACCGTCCGGCCGATGACCCCCGGTCGCGATTGTGTCTGCGGAAAAAGGGGAGATAGTTAATGTTTGGGATGCCTCTGTTACATACAGATTTTATTTGGGCGAACGGACCGGCCGCCGCGCTGTATTCCTCCTTGTTACTGTGGATTCAATACAGCTGAACGCGGCTCTGACTCGAAGAGATTATTTTCGAGAGACGAGATTGTGTCTCTACTGCGCTTTTCATTCAATGTTTCATGTTCCACATTTCGGAACAATCAGAACATGTTGAAAAGATGTAATTCAAATGTGCAAGCAGGTCGAGTTACAACAACTCACGACGAGTCTATAACGTCATTAGAGTTCCATTTCCATCGGGGGAGTCGTTCTCTCGTGGCGTAATTCAGTGTCGCTCTGTCCCGTAGAAACATTTATATAACTCGCTAGAGTTTCCCGCTAACGGTAGAATCAACACTTCAAATAATCCGCAAACAATGAAAACACGTTTCGTAAGACAGAAGGCTATTTTTTCACACGTTATTTTTTTGTGACGGTAATTAGCGCCCCTCACATTTTACACAAGATCCTGAGCCGCGCGCGCGAGCGCGAGTATGGCTCGCAGCGGTGGATCTCTGCAATTGAGCGATTCTGCCGGCATTCCTGCACTTTTTTGTCTGTCATCCACGACCTTATTCCGGCCATTGTAACGGTAACAATGATGACAATCTGTGGCGTTGACAATGAATAGACGGCATCGTTCATCCAATATAGAACGCGCCAATGACGAGCGGCATTATATTTTTTTTCGCGATTCTACTTGTTCGGGATGATTAACCGGTCAATCAACGCTGGAGTCGCATGAAAAATATGTCACATCGAGCCAGCTGCAGAAACCCGAGCTAGGTAAAATGGCTCAGTGATGATGGTCGCGAGATAGGAAAAATTACACTTGATTGTCCTTCTGAGCGACTGGACAAGAGCGCAAATGCACGTAGATCGAATCTTGTATAGAATGAATAGGTGCGAGTCGCGTATCAACAGCTACTGATCCAAGGCCGGAAGTCAAATTGCCGGTAGTTCCCTTCGGAACGATTCGAAATTCGAAAACACGAGTCATTACAAAGCGTACACAACAGTAAAGGTCTCTCGTGAGTCTCGATACCGAATCGAATCGATTTTCCTCAAACGAAAACCAAGCTGTACGCGAAAGCAGACGAGCTATAGGTATATATTCGACGCAAGCGCACCTCCGCAGTGGGCGCGCGTGAAGATTGCTATTCTCACTCGTTCTCTCTTGAATTGCCCGTCGTTAGGGATGTTTTTATGCGCGCCGACAACAATGCGGGTTATTAGATATTACAGCGTAGGTCTCGGGCTCACATGTGTATATGCGCAGGACAGAGGAGGGACGAAGTGCGCGGAGGAAAAAGATACGGGAATACGGCGAAGAACGCGTTCCATTATTCAGCGCAGCGTCACGTCGTCGCGCTCGACGCCCACGCGCGCGTATTTTCGCGCATAAAAGCGAGCTTTTAATCATCACCCACATGTCTGTTACTTACACCTCCGGGACACACTATCGGTCGAGCGCTTGGGGGATCGATGGGATGACGCCGGATCCGTGAAACGCGAGACCTTAACGAGAGCCCACTTCCTGCAAACCATTTTCTTTCCTGCACGCCCGGCAGTGTGTCTAGCTCGCCAGTCTCTCCGGCTCGCTGCACGAGTAGATGTACTCGCGAGCGTATTTGCTAATGGGCCGAATTGATTTTCCCGGAATGCCACAGAACATTGCGTATATATACATTGTTGGCGATTCTCCCGAATAGCAGCTGGAAATTAATAACGGAATTATCGCGAAAGAAATCGCGGTCATTAATCATATCGGGGCGCGATATGAAATGTGGCGGAGCTCTGCGCGTAAAGTGAGTTTTCCCGGTCGGTGCGTCGCAGACAACAGTGAACGAGCGACTTTGCTAACTTTGCTCATTTGCGCTGACTGTCTAGAATTACGACAGTGAGAAACCGAAGGGCTGGCCCGTTTCATAACATCCGCGCGCCAGAGCAATGGCAGCACACACTCTCGGCCGGCAAACTTCTCGGATCGATTATATCGTTCGGCTGGATCTTTTGAATTTTCAACTGTGTAATAGCGACGCATTCCACGTGGAGTTCGTTCACCTTATCAACTGGGTTATTGAGATAACGCGCGATGGAGGAAGTGTATCGCGAGCCATTGTAATTCCCGTAGGCGGGCAAACAGAAAATTAGGACGTTTTACTTGTTTAGTGACACATAATAGTGTCAACAGAGGCTATACTCGATGGAGAATGCACGATCCACAGGCCTTTCATATACTTCATCGAATGGTTAAACATTATTGAGGCAAGTTGCCAAGAATCGAGTGAAAAATTGCAAACGTTGCAGAGTGCAGTCACACGAAAGGGGCTCGCGGGAGAGGAGCTGAGATAAATCGGTCACTGGACTAATGTATTATATTCAAAGCTCTCTCAGTTATTCAATTCGCGACGGTAAGAATTGGTAGCGAATCGATTTTATTAATTTAAATTCCGGATGGCCTTCCGATTCTCGTTCAATGTCAATAACGACCGCAGCTTCCTACTTCGTGAGTTATCACTCGAATTCCGATCGCCTTGGAAATAATAGAAAAACTCCAGTCTCTCGTCCAAGTAAACGAGAGGAGCTGAATACGAATGCAATCCAACCGACCGAAATGATTTTCCATAGCGAGTGTACGCTAACACCTGCGCGCTCGCGCGATCTACAATTATGCCCGAGAAGCCCGGCGCGCAGCTCGGCACATTATGACACGCAACGCGAGACACCCGCAAGAGTATAAAAAAGAGCGCACGTGTCGCGCGCGGGGAAGGATATATCCCCTTTTGTCGGAAAGCGCCATCCACACCGGAAGCCTCTCGAGCTATACCTGCCCGCCTCGCGCTTCCTGTCCCCCTTTCTCTTTTCGGCGTCCGACCACTCGAGCGTTTCGTTGGGGTCGGTGCTGGCCGGGCCTTTCGAGGCTGCACGGGGGTGAGCACCAGCCGCGCGCGCGTTTGTTGTGGAATGTACGACAACCAACCGTCCGGGACTTTTTAGACTCTAGTTCGCGATTGTTTGTTTTGAAGCTTGTACGGCTAGTTATATAATGGATTTAATATGTGTACTGGCTCGAATTTCAAGCGAGTCAGAAACGATCCAACTCGAGTTCAACGAATAATATACTAATTTGGAAATTAGGTGCTTTTAATTCGAACATTAGATTTCTCGCTTTCTATTTTCACTTTGAGTGAGAAGAGACTATCGATAGGCCTTTGTTTCACGTTGACCAACAAGCATTTCTTTAATGAGAAGATAAGAACCATGGAAATATTTCCCTGGAACTTCGACACTAATGAAAAAGTAATTTCACTAAAAATAATACAATTTTTCACAATGACTCATCGGATACAATTTTTTTCAGTGCAGAGTACTTCGATCGTATATTTCATAATAATATTCCTAGAATATCAAAATGCACAAGACAGTAATTTGATAAAAAATTATTTGTGAATTTCTCGTCGTTATCGTTACAAGGGGGTCGACCCTCCAGATGTCCAACAGCTTTTTTTTCTCTTGAGTCATTATTTAAGAAACGACCTGGTTTATCTCTAAGCTAGATCTGACTCATTTTCTCTCGCTCGCGTGAACCAAAGTTAACTGGCAAAAATCGGCCTAAAACTTCGCATCAGAAAATCTTGAAGCGTTGCAACTCAACACGCGAACTCCAAATAATCGATGCAAGTGAATGTATATGTAGTGGGTCACTCGGGAGCCCAGCGAAATACACACGCTTGAAATATGCTAACATGTATATGCCATATATATGGATTTCCTCGCGGAACAGCTCGCGATCACGCGCCTGTGTACACCTGTCCTACTTTTTAATAATAAAACACAACGGATAATACACTAGCCAGGCCTTCTTTTCGCCAATGTCAATTCGCCACGCCGCGACAATTATATCTGACATAGATACCGACGATTGATACCACATATATATGCGGTATGGAAGGAAATAAAATGTTCCAATTACTCCGTGAAATATATTTTTCATTTGCGTTTCAGAATATTTCTTTGTGGATAATACGGGCGACTTGTTTTAATATTCGAGTCGAGTTGGAAAACTCGAAACGGATCACATGACTCATTCTACTCGGATGACGCCTGCATACGACAAAAAACGTCTCCATTATATTTCATATATTATATAATTGTACTCCCGAGATATACTCTTGCCAAATCACGTCGGCAAAGGAATCCACACGTACCACTCGTCGGTTGTATCAACGGTTGTCAAAATATCTGGGCTGCACGAAGCCTCGTCCAGTCAGCCATCTGCCTCTGACCGTTTCTTTTTCCAATCATATTCCTCGCGGCCACGAACGAAACGATCGTAATCACCGTTAACAAAACAACACAGCTCGAGCACAGCTCGAGCCTCGTCAATTAATCCACATCACGCGCTGATTCGCCGGCGCAGGTATATACGCGTCGGGAATCGCTCATCGGCGAGTTCCGTTCTTCCGGCGATTTCCAATGGCGCAAATCTCGGGTTTTTATCCCGGGCGCGCTGGCGCATTCGAGGCACGCGCGCGCTCAAAAAAAAACGCGAGCCGGGATTCGCGCGCGGAAATCTGAGCGGGAACAATGTGCGCGCGCGCGCGAGATCCGTTGAGGGAAAGCGAGCTGCCGCGTAAAAGGCGCGCCGTTTCGCCGTGCTTGCCCCGCGTAAATAACCCCGTGGAAAAACTTGCCCTGCTGGATTTAGAGTTGGATGTACTTCGGAGAGCGAGGGAGAGGTGGATTTAGCGTCAAAAGTTAAATTGGTCACTGTTTCTTGCTGAGTGGGGTTTATCACAAGAGACACGAACGTACGTCATTCGAACTTGCTCGATTTTGACTTACTCGATTCGAGAGCCGAATGCGCCCTTCTTTTCTACTCGATCTGACTATGACAATTTACCCTCTTCGTAGATACCATGCTTTTACCACCTCTATCTGCAGAAAATTATTAGTTTCTTCAGAATTATAGATCACATTGCACCCTCTGATTATTGCAGAACTTTACTCATATGAACACAGCTCACCAGATACCTCGCGGCATCCTACTTATTCGACATTCGCGCATATTAAATAACGTACACCCGCGAGTGCAATAGGATCCGTACGTGGCTTGTGACGTAACGATGGGCAGAGAACTTTTGCATCGCCGTGTGTGCGGCGCGTCTGGGGGATCCAGCGCTCCTTTAAAAGACCGAAGTGAGCGCGCTCTCGAGAGCCGATTAGCGCAGTCATGTAACTGCGCTAACGTCCGCGGTGCACCGCGCCGAGAGATCCGCTCGTAACTGTTTAGGCGACAAAGATCGCGAAAATGGCTGTTTCCAAGGGGATAGATTGATTAGAGCCTTGCTTTGGTCAGATTCCTCGTCTTACTCGATATTTATAGGCTTACATCGTTCCCATTGGTTAGGGACAGGTTTTGGTATTGCTTTTAAATTGATTCGTCCCAATGACAGTTGCAGAATTGGATTTGCACAAGAAATTAGATCGTGCCTCAAAGAGTACTTTTTTCCACTTTTTTTGCATTTTTCTCCAAATCTGCCTTCGTGAAATATAAGGTATTTAACAGACAATTCTGCGAGAAGCGCCATAAGTTCGCGTTGAACAGCTGACCTATCTCGCTCGAAGTTATACTGTGTCACACAACAAGTTTTTACTTGAGGTCTTCCATAATGGGTATAGGTCGTTAGAAGCGCGCGAAGGTATGTTAAGAACCTCATGATACTCTGCATTTTTCATGCCATCGAGAAGAATGAAGTGATTTTCACGCAAAAAACATCGGAACCGATGTTTGTTCTCATGGGTTTTGAAAGAATGAACTTTTTCTAGCACGCTCAGTTCAAGTAACAGCAACGCCGATCTTTCTGCGATATACGGGGATATAGATGAAAACCTCTTTAGCGGCATAATGGAAATCATGCTTAATCACGGCATCGAATCATCTCTCAGTGATATGAAATCTCGCTTAGCAACGATGCTTCGAGATTACCGCAACGCGTTGTGAACGGTAGTTTCATGAATACGCAGCTAGTTTGATGCAAAATGTTTCCTCCATTCCATCCGCTTATTATATATCCGCAGCTTCCAAGCGCCCAGAAGAAAGTTAATCAGACCTGCCGATCCTGTTCATTGAAAATCCAGTGACATATTCCGGGAATCGCTGGGTCGTATAAAGTTCGCGATCGCGGTTGCGCCTAATTAAAAAAACAAAACCGCGGAGACGGGGCAACATGCGAGCAGCTAGCGTAAGCAGCTTAGTCCGGCTTTTCCGGAAGCGGACGGACTCGCGCGGATGAGTCGCTTGCTATGTAAATCCGGGCGAAATGGCCTCTCTCGTGCAGTCATATTGCACCGACAACAATAATGGGGGATACAGCCGCTTCCGCCGTGAGTGACAGAGCCGACGATTTTCATAGCGCAGAAATCGGAAATTGCGCGACGCGCTTATTTTCATTATTCCCATTTTCAATGGGATTATTGTGTCAGCGGCCAAATGTTCTGTACGGAAGTGGTTATCGGATGTATGCAGTATGGATCCTCGACTGGCTGCCTAACGGAGTATCGTTCTCCCCGTAATTGCAACGGGAATGACGTTTAGTTATTGCTATCGAAATTGTCAGTCCCTCATTGCGCGCAGAATTTCATTAGTTTCTTTCAACTAAAAAGAACGTGAACCAGAATGTTTTTTTTCACGCACTTTTTGTCACCGTACGTATTGATAAAACCGACTCGAGTGTGATGGATTAATATACCAGAGGTATTTCGTTATTGCTTGAAAAGCGACACCGAAAACGCAGTCCACATATCACAAACATGCCCCGCGCGGGGCTGGCGCGGGTTGATTATTACTCGAGGGAAAAAACGCTGAATGCGCTCCGCGCACGCTGAATTTTCGCGGCGGGAATTTCCGTGAGTGCGTCGATCGACCAGAAGCCGCCAACGGCAGCTAACTCGGTAATTATACGGCGTAATTAGTTGGAGCGAGGGGCGATATTGGGACGATGGACGGGGAGAGGGAGAGAGTGAGCGTAATTTAACAACGGGGTAAGTGGATCACGGGCCGTGATGAATCGCGACTACGCGTGGGTAATGTCTTCGGAGATGCGATCGCTCGGGAAACGTACTACCACCAGCGGATTTGAGGATGTGCGACTATTCCATAGACTCACTGAGGTCAGGAATGAAAGTGACTGAATTTTGTTTGAGGATTGATATTTGTTACGATTCTAAAGAAAAAGAACAAAATAGTGAAAAGTGAGAAAAAGTAAATAGTCGATCTGATAACAAAAAAGTTACTCTCGCTGCCATTAGCATTGAATACGTATAGAAAAGCAACGAGTTCTCTTGATATTATCTGGAAATCGGCAGTGAATTTTTTTCCAACTATTATCCAGATTTATTAGACTCGATTTTCAAGTGGATTGTTAAAATGCTTCATATACCTTTCTATTTTCAATCAATAGAACAAAGCAATCTTAGTTTTCTTTACCCTCAATTTCAGCTCACTTTCTAACCAACTCATTTCGTTTTCATCAACACTGAGAAAAAGCATACTTTTACAGTTTACAAACGAGAACTCCATGTTATATACATTGATCCAAATCTTATGAAGTCAACGTGTTAAATCCTTCCCGTGACAATCTTATTAGAGACAGCCACAGGCTGATAAGTCACATCGTAATAAGCTGTATAAGAAATATTTTCCCTCAGTGAAGAATCGAATTCATAATTCAATTCATTGTTGATGATTAGCCCCGTGGCGTTCTCTACTTTGCCAAGCTGGCCTCAACGAAGTCCACTTCATCAGTGTATCCTCAAACACAGGGAAGAATGTACGTCAATCCGAGCGCTCGCAGCGGTCCGAGACAAAACCTCCGCAATTAAAGAGCAACGCCACAAGAATACTCGTATGCGAGCGTGTGTATGTACCTTTGGCAATAAGACGCTGCTGCTGCTGGCTCCCCTTCTTTCTTAGCGTAACACAAAGTCGGCGCGCCGCCACTTCTCTGACGACGGCTACTGCAAGTGACGCGCGAGATGCACGTGGTAGAGGTGCTGCTGCTGCTGCTGCTGGCCGACGTCCTCTCAGACGTGAATGGAGCACCGCGTCACTCGCTCGTCGACTTAAATTTAGCGCAGCTCTGGGGCGCAACACCGCACGCGATGATACGACCTGCGGGAAAGGGCTGTTGTGGCTTACATTTTTCCCCGCCGGAGGAGCAAAGGTTTTTGGGTCGATGCTCGCTGTATGCGCTGTGAACCCGTCGAGAAAACCAATAGCCAGTCGGCTCGGTTCACTTCGGCACAGTTTTTCTTCGATGCTCGAGATTCTCAGTGCTTTAAATTTATCGCAAGGTCGCGCGAGAACAATGCGTGTTCCATCTGTCTATCCCTAAAATAAAGAAAAACGCATACGACTCGAAAAAAGCATTCCACTGCCGATGACAAATGATTGTAATTCGAAATAACTCGCGTTCCGACACGAATCACAATGGCACGGCGCGTTAATTACACCGCGAGCGCGAGCAGGTGCGAATATATGGCGAGCGGCTTTCCTGCATTTTCGTTGAATGCACATATTGTTAAAAAAAGCTTCCCATGCCCGTAATTGATTCTCCCAGAATTTCTCCAGGCGCTACTTCCTCTCGCGCGTCTTCTTTCGTAAGGATCCGACGCTCGCGAAGATCCACGCGCTGTCCTAATCGGCCCCTCTCACTAGCGCGCACGTAAATACATACGCGCACGCGCGCATACGTCACTCGAATCTGGGTCGATTCCAAAACTTCAGATATCCATTTTTCACACTCAAGTATTTTAATGCGATGTAACGGATGCTCCGCGGGAGATCGTAATTTGAGAAGCGTACACCATCCACCGAGTTACGCAATTTTCGAGTTCGCGTATAAATGTTTCTGCAGCACGGATGGTGCGCTTGATGATTTATTTTCAACTGTTAATCAAGCTGCGTTGGATTACAAGTTATTGATGGATTTTTGCGATTCTAAGAACAGCAGAAAATACATTATCGAGGAAATGAATTACATCTTATCCATGAAACTCGAGTGAGTATTTCATTATTTCATCGTGGGACATTTTCCTAGCGTGCGTCTATTCATTATGCTCGTGCATTCATTCACGAAGCCGAAAAAAACCTCGAGTATTCTACTGTTTGGTTCACCGAAAAAAAAATTGTTCTTCCGTAACATCATATGGGAGCGAAGCCCTAATGCAGCCCGAGAGATCCAGATATATCCCGCAATGAAAGGATCGTCACCTGCCACACTCTGGGAGAATCCGAAGTAGATGGAAGGCTGTGTTGCGCAGTATATATGCGCGCGCGCAAAGCGTATTTCACATTCGCCCCTATACACAAGCTCGCGCGCTCCTTCCGCCGAGAACAGGTGTGAGCTGGCGCAAGGAGGCCGATATCCTTTTATCTAGGCCTGCCCGATGCGATAAGTCGCCCCGCAGCCAATAACGCGCTCGGCCAGCGCGAAAATTTATTCAGAGCGTGGTCGAGGCCGAGGCGAGCCGTGTTTCCCCCCTCGCGCCCTCAATGTTTCTTGCACTAAGTGAAACACAAGTCGTTGAGTTTATTTTGAAGAATGTTGTGAATCTCGCTTGCAGGCTGCACTGCCGAGTGTGAGAAGTGACGCTCCGCCGAGAATTCAATTTATTCCTACTACGACAGTTACGAAGTTACGATATGTTTGTGCGATTTCTCTATAATGGGATAACGCTATTTCGATTATCTCTCAAATTATATATTTTCTACATGTTTCTATTGGTCTTCCTCGCAGTATCTCTCTGCCAGCCGCGGGATGATATAAAAGTTTGGCATTGAATTTTCACCTACTTCCCTATAAGTTTATAAGTTCGAATTTTTCACCCATACTTCTTACTCGAAAGTCACCCAATTTCAAACGTATAATATACTGAAGTCAGCTATGGTATACATTGATGTGTTCGTATGCAATTTTATGTATATAATAGCTTGCTATCACAATTTAACAATATAAATTATGTCTAATGTGAGTCTTTTCTGTCGTCTGAGTAAGGTGATAAAGAAAACGTATTTTAAAAATACGCTTACATGTGCGGTACAAGAAAAGATAAAAAAAATTCACAAGAATATTCTCGATATTCATTAGTAAAAGCATGAATTGGTGATTCAAGATAAGTACAAAACTCGCGCACGTTCATGAAAAGCATCCTACTTCAAATGTAGAATATTATATTATATTATTCAAGAACTTTTAATTAAAAATCGTTTCGTCAATAATTTCTTTGCCGAAAATGGTACAATGAAGAAAAAAACGCTACTTAAATAAGCAAAAATAAGATACATACACAATTCTTTTCATTCTTCCCGTAATCAAATTATCTCAAGGACTTTACTACTGTTGTAATTCAGGATTAAAAAAATACTATGTTTATATTCATTTGTTTTCGTGATAAATTCCATTTCAAGCTAAAGGGACCCATTATGGGAGTAATATAAATTAAATTTCCAAAACAGGAGATGGGATATATAAGATAAAATTTTAATTACGGCGATGGTTTCCACCGTTATGGAACATTCCATCGTAATCACACGGATTAGAAAAAATCCAACAGAGCCATCACATGTATTAAAGTTTTTCGCCATTTAGCCATATTCGAGCATTCGCCAGTGAAATATTTAGCCCAGATGTATCCCGCATCGAATAAATTGCGCCGGTGCATATACAGATGTATAAGCGTTAACACGTGTTTGCGATCCTGTACATAGGATGCGCGAAAGGCATACCTCGAGAAAATAAATTTAACGCGCAGAATACAGAAAAAGTTCGCGCCGCGCCGTTGTCGGGTTCTCTCTGGTGTACGAGGAGGATGTGGAATTGAAAAAAATTTGCGAGCAGCAAAATGATCGATGATCCCATTTAATTTTATATTCGTTTGAATCGAAACAATTGATATAGCATATCCTCTCGCGTTAATACTCCAACATTGAGCAGCCCTGCATACAACTTTCCTCCGAAAGAAATCATTGTATATGGACGAGTTTTACTTTTAACGTAGTACAGGTTCAATGTTTCGTGCAGCTCGCGATGAATTATAGAAGAGGGAGCCTGCAAACGATCGAATTTCGATTTATTGCCTGCTGGCGCGCTCGTTTTCCACGTGCGAAACGCTCCGATGCGATGTCCAAACAATGATTATAGGTACGCGAGTATATAGTTAGCCCTTTATTCCACGAGAGAATAAGAGATGAAAAATGTACATCTAGCTTTCACCGAGTCGAATACGAAGGCGATTTTCAATAATGACGATAGTATAATGGAGTCTAATGTTTCCGATGATTCGCGATTAAGTTGCGCAATCGAACGTATCCTCAGCGAGAGATTGTATTTACATGAGGTCGAGACTGTATAGTCATGAAATTGCAACATCCAATATCACATTTGCAAATCTGCATCTGCATCAACAGGAATTTCTATTATTCCAGAAAAATCTTTTCACTCGGAAAATTTTCATTCTGTGTGCTATAGAAATTTCATCCCAAAGAAATGAACTCATGTACGATATTTTTTTTTCACTAGTATTGCAACTCCAGTCAAGTTTCACCTTACAACTTTATCATATGCAGGATAGCACCGACATACATTAAATGTAAGATAAAACCACAAGAGGTTTGAAAAAAGAAATATTCGAGATAAAGGCTCGGTTGAAATCGCTTGCAGTCTCATTTTTTTTCTAAGAACTAACGATGATCATTCAGACGTATATGAATCTTCTTGTATAGGCTGCAGTTTGAAAAGAGATAGCAAAAATAGAACAAGTTTTGTTGCAACGAGTTTGAATAAAAATAAATTAAAGTGTATAATGTTGTTACTTGCACATTTGCTATTTGAAAGAATCGAAAAAGAGTGAATTATGTATGAAAGAAAATATGGAAAAGAATATTCGATTAAAGAGCAAATATACGCGAAGTAATCATTTCAATGAATTCCTTCCTTTAATAAGCTACAGTCGTATTCGCAGTACAACACATCAATTATGTATCCCACCAACCATTCGAGCATTCGATGAAAAGACCCTCGTCCTAAAACCACCGAATTTTTCTCTCCAAGCAGCGAGTGAGTCACGGCAATTGATCGACCTCGTATACTTAACAAACTCCTCCACAAGCTCGGCGTGTCTCGTATACGTATATGTAAGTATCTCGAGTCGCGTCGGAAGACAATCGCGACGAAGCGAAAGTTTTATCGAGAAGCGCTACCGCCCGATCGAGTGAACCGCCCGGCGCTCTCTCGAAATCTAATCTGCGGGCTAATCTGAGCGGCAGTTTTAGGCCGCGTGCGTGCAAGCACAGAGTACGCGCTTGTACTTACGCGAACGTGCCACCGCGGCAATTTAGCGCTCGGAGAGGCGGTTTCGGACCGGCCGCGAGTAGGAAGCGTGACATAAGACGGGTCTGTTTACCAGCTCGCTCCGCCGAATCGGATGTCCTCGCCCGGCTTTTCGATGTTATCGGGATTTTCGGAGCGCGCCGTACTTATGACGCTTTGTTTATCCGCCCGCGAGCCGCGCGGTATCGGTACGCCGAGATGTAATCGAGCGTGTCGGATGAGATTCCGCTTGGAAATATTTCCATATGCGCCAAATCAGGAGGAACACTGGGAAGGCGAACTTCCCACCCGAAACTTGTCGATATAATTCGGAGCACTGAGAATCTTCCGGAGCAAAGGCCCATGTTATTCCACAGCCCATACCGATAGGCCATTTCTCATCGAGTTCACTTGACAACGGATTCATACGAATCCGAAGTCGCAGGCATGTGCGTTGCAGCAGCTGATCGAAAGAACCACCGAGGCATCGTAGCCCAAAAGCCTCCGCAACATCATTAATATGTGTGTATACCCTCGACTCGGTTGAGCTGCCGGTCCGGCCGGGAACTCGAGCCCGGCACCACGCAACCGTTCACCAACACCTCACAAAAATCAACAACACAACGCGCACTGGGTCGGAGTATACATGTGTTCACACACTGCGGGCCAGCTGCAGCCGTAGCAACGGCATCGGCGCTGTTGTGGCGGGGCCGAGTGACGCGCTACGGATCGCGAGCGGCAACCGGAGCGCGGGAACGTCGGCGCCGCACTGGCCGGCATCGCAACTCCCGGCCCCAGCTCGCGCGCGCTATACTTACTCGGCGGCGGCGGCGCTGCTGCTGCTGCACTGTGCGGCACGCGAGCGAGAGGAGGGCGGCCGACACGCTCCGGAGGACCAGCGCGTGCGGTATATACGGCCTGACGCTCGCTTTTCGGAATTAGGTGAATTTAGCGGTGGAAGGTCGGTGCTACAGGCTAGTCAGTCGGGTTTTGAAATGGGGCAAGGCTACTCGAAATTGATATATATACTTATGGACGCGGAATCGTCGATGCCGCCGGCAAACTAAAACGATCAAAATCAAGCCGATATTATTCGTCAAAGGGAAGAGCTCTGCAAAAATAGGTGATTATTCCGCGGCGCGTCGCAGTTATTCCCCGGTATAACCGCGGGCGACGCGCGAAAAGGGTATCCGCACTGATGCGGCAAATTAATCCTCATAGTTGGGCCGAGATCGATTTATTCCGACCAGTCAACAAAAGCAACCAAATAATTTTCCCGATGCTTGGGTGCTTTGCATACTCTTTCATTTACTTGCCGGTCGTTCGGGGGAAAGTTTGAAAAAAGCCGCTTAACAATGCCCTTCCTAGGAGAGTCGTAAAAATCAAGATTTTGAAATGTTTGCACAGTCCTTTGTTTCGCGCTTTTTTTATACGAAGCGACGACGACGCGCCGCCGCCCGTTGTCCAGGATGTTTCATTGAGAAAGTTGCCGCACGCGGTGTCATTTGCGTGCGCCTACTTTTACGCAATTCCACGCTGAACCCGAGGAAATTGTTAGAGGGATTCTTCATGCTCGAATAAATATAATTACCCCGCGAAAATTGCACCGCCGTTATCCCAATTTTGCCATTGCATTGTTTGGGAATTTCGCGGAATATTTATTTTCCGGCAGTGCTGTCATTAAATTCCTTAGAAACTCCCAATTTGGTAGCTTGATGATTCGATTCAATTATTTTGGCCCGAAAAAATTTATCAGCAACAGAAACCATTTCTCCAAAATAAAAAAGGCAAAGAACAAGATTTTGTCCATTCTCCAGACACAAATCTTATGCAAAATCAAGTATCGTCTGCGTGGTATCGACCAAAAATCAATGAACGATCCAGCCCCGGCGTATTATGCGGTGGTGAAGAAAAGCTGAAAACGTGTGCGTGGGAGTTGGTATAGGAATAGTGAATATATAGCCGCGCCCCTCCGTTCACTCGGTCGGGGGCCAAAAGCACAATATCAGCGGGGTTTTTCCTGGGGCGCGCTTTGTTCGCTCATTGTCACCGGCGAGGGTGCATTCGTGCGCCTCGTATATAATGTGGGAAACGCATTAGAGGAGGCACGAGCCCAAGTGCCAAAGGCCCGGCTCATTTTACACCGCACGCGTGCCTACTTACACGCGTCCGATTATCCGGCTGGTATAAATCAAAGTGGCAGACTAATTGGGTCGGATTTTCTCGAATACAATTTTGGGTAGTAGCGTATTGATATTGGAGCGAAGCATTGAAAGCCCGAATCGATTAGAAGCAGGATATTGATCGGAAAAATTTTGAAGGTATACAGCGTATCCTTCAGTCTTTCGTAATCGAGAAACGTTAGGAGATTATCAAGTGACACTTATGAATTTATGGTCTAGAGCAGAGTTACGTAAATGAGCAGGCTGATTTCTGATTGAGCACACACACACACAGCGTAGAAATCTCTCGAGTGGCCATCTGATAAGCAGCGAGACGTACGGCGGAATGTAATGGACAAACTCGGGGTAAACAGATTCCGCGGCAGTGAGCTTTGCATCCTAAAAAATTGCTGTACAGATACAACTCATGGGTGCCGCCGGTCTTGAAAAGGGAATAAAGCGAGCGTTCAACTCTCATTCCTAAGTAATTGCGACATTCCGTGAAAGCCTAAATCTCTCTGTTAAATCATCAAAGCAGCGGAGTATGCCGGAAGGAATTAAAGTCGCTTCTCTCGCGGACAATTACTAATTATTCTCCCTCGTACGGGGTAGCGCCGATCTTTGCTCATCTTCTTGTCCGCACGTAAAAATGCATAGCCCCTGTCGCGGACTCTTCAGATTTCGCCCGTTCAGACAATTCTTTGGCTTCGTGACTTTCGTTCCTCGGGCAATTTATGCTTCTGCAGGTGCTATTGTGACACAAGTGATTAATACAATATGTACTTTATTTCTTGGCAAAGTTATTTACCGAAAAAAACACGAATAGAAAGTTCTACAGCGGTGTGACGCGGACGTTAGAATTTTTTCGTTTCTCCGCAAAATCACGCGCAGATGTCAACTGCTGTATTGTTATGCAAATAGTCGTTATTAATTCATTTGGAAAACACAGCCAGGCATTTCCGGATTTTTCTTGTTTTTAGACTGCTTTCCAGAGAATATAAAATGATCCTATGAGTTCTTCAATTATCTGTTGGAAAAACCGAAATTTGAAAATTCAACTAGGCTACCAAACAAAGAGCCAGTCTTTTGTGCTCTGTGAATCTAGCACACGAAAACAAATTGTGGACCTAATGCAGTAGAGCTTGTTTTCATTTCAAACAGACAACTTTTCCAAGCTTCTCTGTTCTCCGATGTATCAAAAGCCAAAACTGGGTTAACTCACTCTCGACAGAGTGTATGCGCCGACAACACGAATAAATTTCAATCATTTTTCTATCAGCTCGTACTATCTTTCTTATCCTCCCTCGTCTGCGTGGGTTCCACTTAGTACTACAGCAGACGCGCCACGTGAAAGCGCATGAGCTCATGAGCCGACGTGATACAGCCATGGGTAGACGCTATTTTTAGGTTCTAACAGCTCGAGTGAATCCTAAGATCCAAATCAAAGCAAAATTGGAAAAGTTTTTATTTGATTTACGTTTAGTGAAATCGTTCAAATTACAAATGTAACATGTAGTTTGCTTCTTTCCTCTGATCGTGCTCAACAAAAATAGATGCACTATTATGAATTTTTCGTACATATTGCACATGTTTTTAAAACTCATAAGACGATATGATTTGTATATATTTCTTTTCATTTATGCTCAAGAATAATAATTTACTTTTTCAAAGAGAAGGTCTTGCAATGGGTCGAAAATCGACCTCTCGAATCGGACTTCGTGACCCTCATATTTAATTGTATCAATTTTTCAAATCACCATTTCCGAATCTTTATAAAATATCATTACATTTATTCCAATGTGATATAGAATTCTCAATCGTAGATTGTACGTTGCTTATTAGTATATTGTTTAGATGACCGTATAGGCTGTATTTATTCATGAGAGCAATGGTATCCAACAGGTGAGGTCATATTATGAAGACCTAATAATGGGTTATATCCACACAGGTTCCAATACTATCTGTAATACTTTCTAAGAAGAGATCGAAGAGTTAATCGGTGCTTAATGTCCAACTGATCCATAATGAATTATCATTTCTTCTAAACTTCTTAAAAACAATGCTAAAGGTCAATTTCGCTCATGGAATGCTGTGTTTATTTACCTTTTTTGTATTGAGTGAAAGTTTCAGAGCAATGGAAGATTGGTGACAATAGGAAGTAGATGAATTTCTCCAAAAATTACAATCATGTAAAGAATTATAGACGGTATAACTAAGACACTTTCTTTAATGGGTCTTGAAGAATAAACATTTTTCCAACTGCTTTCCATACTGATAAATGTTAATAAGATCGAATGAGATGCCCATTGCTAAACACTTTTATAATCAACCATGCATAAAATAACACGTCAACTCCCACCGGATCTTGCATTCAATGATAGGCGTGGTCAGTAGATGTGACAATTGAAATTTGTAATGTATGAGTAAGCTTCTATCTTGGACTATTTGTAAAAGCATTATCAACTATCTACCTCAATATCTATGTCTCTCTAATATCAATTTTTATGCGATGTAAACTTTACTATCAATAAAGTACTTAGTTAATTGTTCGCTAATAAATTATTTCTGTTTTATAAACCCGAGACGAAATTTAAACCAAGACTTGATATTTTCATTACTGAAAGCATATCACTGTCCATGCAGACAACCTCCACAACAATCGTTTTAAAACTGCCTCGTCCCTTCCAAACTATATACAGTCATTTCATCTAAAAAGCATCTCTCAACGCTTGTCTACATCTACGTGTGTGGTTATAAGTATATATACTGCAGTACTCAGTGACTGGGAGGACGATGCACCAGTAGCTCTTTTGATCGATAATGTTTGAAAACAAGCCGGATCGCTACGCTCAAAGTTTATGAGGACCACTGCACTTACGCCTCGGCTTTACGGTCCTCGATGCACTTTTATACGTACGCACATGGTCTAGAAGATGGATTTATTTACCGGAGGATTTTGATGTTTAAAGCGTTTCGCTACATCAACGTGAGAGCTCGAGTCCGTGGGAGAGCAAACATTCATCTGCAACGATGATAGAGAGACAAGTTTCATTGAAGAAAATGAAAATTTTCATTAGTGAGAGTGAAATTCCCATCAAACTTTCTACCAAGATTGTATATAGTGCTTATAGAATATAAGGACAACCTATTTTTTTTAGAGAAATTAAACTTGCCGAACGAGCGAATTTAAGAGAAAGCAGCTCTCTATATCAAACAAAATGAAATACACCGCTTGTAGCATAATATACAGTAGTATGCTAAAAGGGCGGATTCAGCTTTCGCAAATAACAATGATTTGGCAAAGAGCGCCAATCCCGAGAAACAGCTTATCTAAGAAGGGAAGTACAGCTGCGTTGAAAAATAGACAAACGTGCTCAGCTGTACGTTCCTTGACGTGAGATTGAATAATAGAGTCCAAAAGCTTGCGAATGTTGACGGATGAACGAACTCACTGAGCCGGCGCTTAATGCAATCGTGCAAATGGAAATGCATTTACTGGTTCACGAAAACATTTTTATTTATTCCTATTTCTAACCCATCCTCCCTTTCTTGTCTTATCAAAGAGAAACTCAGACGTGAAGTCGCAATGAGTTTCTAATACTAGAGAAATCCCTCGAGAAAATGTAAATAGTTTAGGATAAAAAAAAATATGCGTAATGAGATATCAATGCTCAGGATAAAAAAAAATTTGTTTCAGGATCGAGTGACACGTGCACTTGTTTATAATGAATTCAGGTGAGTTGTAGAGAACAAATTTTTTTGATAAACCTTGAGAATTCCTGGAAATAATGTTAAATTTTGAATTAAATATATATTTTCATGGGAATATATAAATCTGTCTTGAAATAAAAGGAAATTGTAAGATGAAATTTGCGTCAGAAAAATAGATCTCAGAATTCGTTGCGTAAATATTTTTATGCGGGAAAACGCTTAAAATTCGTGTAAAAAAAGGACGAGGCGCTCACTTTTCATGGAGCATAATAAATGTATGCAGAGAAAACGAAGTTTGCCTGTGTGCGCTCCCCGCTCTTATGCCAACCCAACGTCTTCACTCATGAGTCTTTGATCTTCAACATTTTAAGAGCTCCCGCTTCCCTTCGTTGCTATGTCGACATTGGCAAACCACCACCGTTGGCCACCAATGACATTTTCGTAAAATAGTAACATGTTTCGTACTGCATAGTGCGGATACATTTTTAACCAACAACCTGTCAATAACTATCGATTTTTCGACAGTTTTTACGGTGTTTGAGTTCCACCTCATCAACGTTAAACCAAAGCGTGATATAATACAAAGTTGACATTTTGCTTACTTATTGAATCTTGTCCAACCTGGTGCCAATGCAAGAAAGTAAAGACTCACCTGAAACAGAAACCAAGAATATTTTATTCACCTAAAACTTTGAATCAAAACTAATTATTCTTAAGGTCACAGTGAATTAAAAAAGTTGTTATTGAGCTTCACATTTCATTGATCGAAACTGGCCGGAAAAAGCAGCGACCCTTTGTACAAGTTTCCGACGCAGTCGCAAAAATAATTCAGCATCCAGTGCAGGAGTCTGGTCCACATCAAAAGGAATAAACCAAAGTCGAGCGATGCAAGCTTTCATCCACAACCGTAAATATCAGCGCAGAGCTTTTCATTGTATAAGCTGTTCGAGGCAGTCCTTCCCTTGAATTTTTGCCCGACTTTCACCGAACTTGCCTACGACATTCGAGATGAAATGTGAATGCGACATCGTCTGGCGAAGATGCCGCTGTATTTGACTTTCCGAAATTCTCATCGGGAATGACCCATATTGAAGCTCTCGCGACGATGGCTTCCGCGAGCTAGCAATTCCGGTTTCAAGCACCGAGCCATATCATATATGTACGTAAATGCTTGCGAGTTCGGACTGGAGGAGTATAGTTCAATTGAATCTTTGCGAGAATGCAGTAAAAGCTTTCTCATCTATTGATGGACAAACAAGTTTGAGATTGCGGGTGATTCGCTTAGTATACGATCTATTCTAAAAGAATTTCGGGGAGCGGGGAATCATTGACTTTTCATACAATACAAAATCTGAATTTAAGTATCACAGTGCATAATAGAGTTTAAAATTGGGTACGTGGCAAAATGCTGTTGCCTTCGAATCAAACATCGAAGACAGTATGATGAGTATCATCCAAATCTCATATGGATATTTCGGAGCATGCCCTATCTAAAATATAGTCAGAAATCATGAAAGGAGAATTGGAAAAATTACTCAAAGGTCACTTACATAACATGGCCCTTTCAAAAGATTAGGTAAAATTCATCGTACATTTGAATTTGTGGAACTGGCCCTCACACTATCCTTCGCATTCATGTTTACTCCACACCAAAATTCACAATATGTTATACGATTCAATTAAAATTATTGAACACAGCTCCTTTTAAGGTGACTGGACCCAATGTGGCACTTTTCTCAGAGTTCGTATTCCTGGTGCTCTCATAGACACCAGCCGCAGTTGGGTTATATTGGCAGTATTGAAACAAAATTTTCGGTCGCTCCCTCGGTCGTTTAGCTCTTAGAGATACTCTTTACAACATTTTAAATTTTCACTTTCAGATTTTTTTCGTTTTTTTTTTCTTATTTCAATATGCTAACTCAATTACAATAATCAGGTGTAATCATTTTTATTTCTTTACATGTGACTACTTTATCTCATGTAAAAATATCTCGTCTTTTCATTGGTCATGCCATTTTTTTCAAACTATTTTCCATTTCACTCAAAATACTCTTTTTCGCATAAAATATAAGGGTACACAATGTGGCCCTTCATGTCATTATAAATCGAGCGACTGAGTAAAATAAAGTTCAATATTTAAGAGATAAACGTTAAGTTAACATGATTTCGAGTTTCTTTAATCCCAATTTGATCGTCCCTGTAGTCGTATAGAGACTGTAACAAGTGATTATGAAAAAGTGTCACATTTGGTAGACGTGTATGTTTTGACATATTGATAATCGGCGCAGAGAAAATGTTTTCGTTAATTTTCTGTATTGTTAATTGAAGAGGTAAAATGTTAGTTTAATGGTTGTCAGTACCATTACTTCGAAAAAATCCCACAACGATCAAAATATGTCAATTCCAAGGTATGTACATGAAAATCGAATTTTGCCAAATAAGTTACCTATTTGGGTTAGTTTCTACATTTTTATTACAACGAACAGAAAATTACGAAATATAATCCTTAAAACTATTTTTCTTTCATGAGGTATTTTCAAGTATAAAATTTTGAAGCTGAAGCGGAAATTACCCATATGTGACAAATCCAAAGCTCAAACGAAGCACACATTTCCGACACTCTATCCAATCGGCGAAAATCACAAAACGGCACAACTGGTCTTGCTTCGCGACACCTCGAGCTACAGCCTCGGGATTCCTCAGTCTCGGCGCGAAATTGAATTCCGCGGCACTAAACACGCGCCATCCAGCAACGCGATATTATAGAGCGCTTTGGCGCATTAGTCTGGCTCACGGCCACCGCTGCATCATAAATAAGGCGAATAACATTGTGAGCGTGCACCCTGCATTTTAGCTCGCAAGAATGACGCATTTTTCTCTGCGTCCATCGCCGTTTGAACGGAAGCTCGAGAGCGGGATTGTTGCCAAACGGCTGATTTCCATGCGCGCTCGGAGCTCCTGCGATCGGCGCAAGCCACTGGTATTCGATGCCTACGCAAGAACGAGGAAGGAATCCTACGTATGCAGCCTTTATTCATTGGTTGATTCAACCGTTAAGTTCAACTTGTGTTCGTAGATTAAAAAAATTTCTCTTTCACGTTTAGATTATTATACCCAAGTGTCTGTACTATATTAGGGAACGCGACGGATTGTTTGTTAGGGAACGCGTCAGATCGTTTCTTAAATTCTGTCAAATAGTATTGAATGACTTATCGACTTAAATTATGGTATGATCTATTCACAAACAATTTATTTATAGATATAGTTTCTTGTGGTGGAAGGAGAATATACACAAAATAGAAAAGTATGTGAATTGATGACTTTCCGAATCAACTTATGTTATTTGATTGACGAGTAGCAACCCAGTGTATAAAAAAAACAAATTGAGAAGAGAAACACCGAAATATGAAGCAACACATTACATGTTCATGGCTGAAGTGTTTATTGAATTTGAAACCAGATACGTAATCTTATATTGATTTCTCGAATCGAAAAATGAAAACCAATGATTAAAACGATTTTTAAAATTCACATATCGTAAATATTATCTCAGAATTAAAATGTCGATACAAGTAGATAGCAAAGTAAGGATTCATCATGATCTGCTGCGGACATAATTAAAATGATGTGAGTTACGGAGTAAGAAGGTCGTTGACACAAAAAGTTGAGAGAAGACTTTTAGAAAGATGTATTTCCATGGAGCTACTCAAAGGGAATAGGCGTGAACTTCTACAGAGCAGAGCTGATCGACGGAGGTGATAAATAAGCCTAGACGCCCCGAGATCTGTGGCGAGCGACTAAAAACAAGAAATCTGGAACGAACCCGACGAGAAGTCAACGAGGATTTTTTTCTAATTTCCAAGACGTACATGGATATTATCAAAAACTGAGTATACAAAGCAAATTTTTTTGTTGTTTTTGTCAATTTATCTTTTACAATCATTCGGTCAAAAAATGATTTAAATACGACATATACTAAAAGGAATATTATTCTTTGTCATAATTAATTCATTCATTTTATTGTTATATGAAACACAAGAACATGACTCGAGCATACATAAATTAACGTGATGAGCCACGACACTTAAAATTTGTCGCGATTATACGCATCTCCTGCGAAACCAACGTGACTTCCTGCAAGTAAAGAGAAGGTGTCTACTAACAAATGGGAAAAGAAAGCGTCGGAAGAGATAATCCACTGACGCCCTCAAAGCACATTTCCCACAGATAATCTCTTTCCTTTCAACTCGGTTGTTGAGTATTTTAATACTTAAACACAATGCTAATATACGGCTTGCGCTACATGAAAGTCAGCGTTGACGAATAAAGAACTTATTGCGCATTCACATCAATTGCTACCGGATATGAAAGAGATACTAGATTGATTTTTCCGATGAAAAATTTATTCAGTAAAGTATTGCAGAACTTCATTCATAGAAAATAGACAATATTTTAATTACACCACCTGGAGATTGAAAGGATATTTTTTAATTATCAACTTTTGCAAAATTGCCATGGATCAAAATGAGGTATACATAGAAATGAGAGAAAATTATTATGAATTATTGTTTTGGGGTAGAGTGAGATTTTTATGTTTTATATTCTATTATAAACGTACAGAACGTGATCACTAATCATCTTCAAGTCTTCCATCTTCATTCGATTCTGATTGTTTACAATATACCTGATTCATAGAGGGGATTTTGTTCGAGTACTCCAAGAGGGAGCTTATGCTGACGAGATAAAAACGCCGAATGCCATCAACTTTAGTACAATGGAGTACTAAAAAACGACGGGATTACCTTAGAAATTCTGAAGGATAACAAGAGTGAGAAGTCCCTCGTGATTTCATATCAAATGGGCGGAATCGAATTTCCAAATTTTTTCAGTGAACACCTATTGCTATCAGAATTTGTAAGACGTTTCACTGTAATAACTCATAGTAAATATTTGCCAATGTGAAAGTTTTCGCTGTTCAAAATACACCCAGAGCTCAATGGTAAAAGGAAGATGTAGTTCCTGTGTTATGCACCGACAAACGTGTAATTACATTGGACAATGAGGAAGAAATGTAGTATTTCGAAAACCACAAATCGGAGCGTGTAACGATAATAATAAAATTGAACAGGAAGCAGCTACCTCAGCGAGAGCGTATGTTGTGATCTAAGTTCCGGGAATGCAATGTGTTGGTCATCTTGAGGAGGTGGCTGAGTTGTGTAGATACATATACAAGTGCGTGTGCGTGTGTGTAGCTCTCGGTCGTGAGGGGCGTGCGTGCCGAGCGACATACGGCCGGAAGGACCACGCGAAGCAGCGGCGCACAAAGCCTGCACATATGCTGCAGCTGCGCCTGCACCGAGTGCCCAGCCAGTCGCGTCCGCGCGCGCGCGGCTAGCGATTTTTTGAATAATTAACCGCGCTCAGCTCGACTCAACCCCTCACGGAACTCAAGCTTGAGCTGGATTCGTGACGTGCAAGGAAACCGTCGAGGAATTCATGCGTTCCGAGGGTTTCCGAGCTGGAATTAGTAATAAAATGTTCGGAGGTTTCTTAGAACACGTGCACGAAGGGCTGAACGGGAGATTGTAATCTTCAAACGGATGTATTGGATGTATTTTCAGTTGAGACACTTTTATGGGAATTCAGTTGCCGGAGAAGAAACAAAGTTTTGTACACACCACCTTTTTATATCTGTTTCTCTTATATTTTCTTCTCGCTGTGCTATTTCCACGAGGAAGAATTACGGAGTAACAGGTAGTTAGAGAATACATGAGTAACAAAAACTCGTATCGAGTGGTGGGGAGTATATTCAGTGATCCATCGCCATTATATGTATGAAATGTTTGTTTTCTCTATCAATGAATCTTGGGCGAAAGAAAACTTTCCACCAATAATTCAAAACGAAGTAACAACTTTCTCATCAAATTTCTTGTGGTTAGTTTTGCAGCTCGAGTGTGGACATGTCGTAGAAGATACTGTATGACAAGCAATAAAACATCGTTGCCAAAGACAAGCAGGAACTCTATTGTTTATGCTCGGATCTCAAATCCAATGATAACCAATTTAATAAAGTGTTGTTGAACTTCGGGTGTGAAAAAGTTGGTGGGACTCCCGCAAATTCAGTAGCTCACGAGCACACGATAGCAGCTCCGAGAATCAGGCGTAGTTTTCGCGAGTTCCGCTGCCGCCTGACCTCCATAATGCAATTTCAAACAGAGTTTAGGTAGAACTGGTCGTAAAGAGCGCCGAGGTTAAACATTATTCGAAATGAGTTTGAGAACCCTATGACGTTTCCGTGAAAGTCGTTCGTCCGGTAGATACTCACACAATAAAGTTTTTTTCAAACAGGAAAAATTACTGGATTACATAATTGAACAATTTTCAGACAGCTCATTCATTTTTAGCACTGCCTTCCGTTTCGTTTCTTGACAAAACATTAATTCTTTCAATTTATATCAATTTCTGAATAATATACAAAAAGAATACCTACCCATAATACAACCCCATATAAATATCTTCTGCAGGATGAAATTAAAAGATGAATGGAATTATTTAATGAGATTTCTTTTATGACTTTTATCAATTGGAGCCCGAGTATCATTTGATCCGGTAGAGAACAGTCGAATATCCAAAGATTGGTTATACTTAGTTACTGAAATTCATGGTCAAGGATGAACTCATTGGAGTCTTATTTTTTTTTTCTAAATACGCGATTGTCGCGGAGTGAGTCACAGCATGTCACGTTTGAATGATTCATACTTTTGTAATTCTTGTCACCCATGTCTCAATATAAATCTCTATTCTCTAAGACCGCATTGATGGTTGAGTCGATAATGAAAAAAATTATTCTAAATTTCAAAATTCTTATATTCTATATAATATTGTGCTTCCATTGTGAGAGCTTCCATTAAAATATTGCTAGGGAAAAGATTGTCGACGTTTTAACTTTTCAAAGTTTATTATGTATACCATGAAAATTGTATACATTTCTTTACGGCGCGTGTGTTTGTGTATGTTTTTTTCGATCATGTTCCCGTAATTATGGCTTTGAGACACTAATAAGAGTTTGAGTAAAATATTGTACGGAATTAGCTTTCATTTTGTAAGCCCTTCCGGGGTCGTATCATTCGACTATCATTAAATGCTCGTATAGTTCGGACCATTTGTATACTTTTAATATATTTTAACGTACACATTGAAGAATGTTGATGTTCTTTAATGTCTTGAAATTATCGCAGCTAGTGAGAAAATGAAAATGCTCCTTGGACAGCGACTATTTTGGATTTATATTTCAAAATATATAACTATGTTTCCCTTACCTTGTTCACAATTCTCCGTTAGTTCGGGCAGGAAACCCCGAGGCAACGAAAGTGATTTCAACTCACCTGAAACAGAAAGTGAAAATTTCATTGAATAAGAGCCGTTTTGGATTGAATAACTGGTAATATATATTTTTGAGAATTGTTCAAGATTATAGTGTTTAAATGATCCATCACCAACATGTCACATGCTTCGTAATTTTTTAGTCATTGAAGCTTAAATTTTTCTCAATTATTCCGGTCACATCTGCTTGATGTTTCTCTCATGTACCAATCAATACTCCAATTATCATTTCTGCGAGTTTGTATTAATTTTCTCTAGCATGGCAAATCAAGCATCATGATTCCCTTTTTTCCATTGCTATTTCAGATAATGGCGGAGCTTTAAGAGTCGGCCTCATGCTCGTGTATAATCGGAGCGTTGGTTGGGATTCAGAGCACGTGCGTCCCGCTTGGACACGTATGCTTTTTGCCGCGTAGTCGCGATGCGAGAAGATCCCTCTGACTATGTGGGACTCGGGAGGAATCACAAGATGCTGATGGGTATGCTCTTGTGAATGCGCCCTAATTTGGCGGGATCGCCGGGTGCTGCCAGAAGTACCTAAAACTATTATTTACGAGTCTCGCTGAGTACGAGCAAAAGTCGAGATATTCATATACACCGAAACAAGTGGTCGATTCTTCGTAAGCAAACGAACTCATCGACACCGACGCCGACCTCACGAGTTTCGGATTTCCAGAAGTCAATATGTCAAGATTAGAGCATACGCGCGAGCAGCTGAAACGCCTTCGGGAAATTCCCGTACAATGCCCATACGGTGCGCGCCGTCCACAAATTACACGTGCCTTCGAACGTGGCCCGAAAAAAATAAATCGCGCGCTCAAGCAGGTGTTCGTGCTGCGCCGCTCGTGTTTTATTCCGCCCACGCATCGATCGCGCCGCGGGTAGTTTGTTCACGTTACGCCCGAGCCACTGGCCAAGCTCCAGTGGCGCGCGTTCCTCGCTGTATAAATGCGCAATGCAAACGCGCCGCGCCGCGAGCTATTCTTTTTTCTTTCTCGCAACGCGCGCGGCTCACCCCCGAAATCGCGTTTGCTCGCTTTCGTGTGTGCTCGCCCGGCTGTTTATGGCGCCGCGCCGCGTGGCCGTCGGTTTTCAGGAAGAAAAGTCTTCTCCGCGAGTCCCGTGCTCGGTCGGTGGAATGCTCGCGATAACGATTGTACTTTCGAATTCGTGCTTGACTCTCAATCCGAGACTGAATCATTCTTTCGGAGCTTATCTGGTGTATCGGATATTGGCGGATGCGCAATTTTCCCGGTGGGTGCACACGGTATTTACGCGCGGGTTCATCCCAGAGAAAACGCTGTCGAGCGCAGTACAATATTAATTTTTCGTTGTTAATATCCCGGTAGCACTTGAAAATACGTTGACGCGCCCAAGACTGTGTGTATAGCTCGTGAAAACTTTATGGCTCCGGTATAGTGAAGAAGTCCATTGAGTCGCTAACAACAATGCACAATCAAACGTCTCGTTCCAAGTTGGCATTGCGTAAGTCACAAATCTGAGCATATGTTCGGTCGTATGCGGATCACAACCCCGAAAAGTCGAACAATACCCAATTACGAGATGGCGTGTGTGCATTTCTTTCGACGCACTCCGGTGAGGCCCAAAACAATATGAAGATGGCATTTCGCCAATGCAGGAATTAGAAACCTTCCGCTCGCACAAAGGAGACACACGCGCGCATCTGCACGCGGACCGGGAAAATATCTCACGGCGCATGAGGATTTCGCGGATCGGAGAGCATTGTTTCCCTTGCGCGCGGTATGAACGAGCGGTGATCCTCGCGACTTGATACTTTTTTTCCTTTACGTAAGCGCACCGCGCAGAGAAAGCCTCGGCCGATTTCGCACCTGCTGCTCCTCTGCCGCGATAACATCTCGGACGACGCGAATAATTGCGAACGAGCGTGTTTTCGCGTCTCATTGCATCACGACCGGCGCGCCGGTTAATTAAACGACGTGGTCACGAGACGTTCCGTATCTAGTGCGTAAAGGCTTGACTGCGTCTTCCCTGTGGCTGGGCGGAGAGTGGAGTTCTTTGCGCGCTTTGTGCGTACGCTTGTATAATCGATTATGAGCTTCGAATTGACTGGTGTTAGAGCATAACGTCGGTTTGCGGTTTCATCCAAATGCCGTTGGGCAACTTTGAACAAAGGATGAAGGCCGATACTTTTTACGACACTCAATCATCAGCATTGTCTTTTTATGCGAGCTTCAAACCAAGTTTTGTACTAGCAAAAAACGATAGATCGCTTTAATCTCCTTACTATACTTCTCTTACATGAATAATTCCACTCGAATGATTTCAAGATACGTTTCGATTCTCACAAAAGTCCCTAAGAACTTTGTAACATTGAAAGTACGCCGATTAAAAGGAATGCCTCGATCGACTAATGTCATTCCTTTCAAATGAAACACCGACAACTAACCTATAGAATCGAGCCTTCTGATATTCTACCAGACACGATCGACCAAGCAGAAATTTTTCCCAGTTATACACAATCTGCGCTAAAATCCAGCGACCCACCGAAGCCGAGCCGTCCAGAACCTTATAATATCGCGGTCTTGCAATTCCGAGTCTCCGTCCGCTTCCCGGGGGATTGGCCGACTTCCAAAACGCGCTCGGCAGCAGCCCTCCCATAAACATCACGGCGGAAAGCCGCGACGTCAACGAATCTTGTTCTTTTTTTTCGTCGGGCTGCTTCTCGATCGCGAACAAAGTTGCGTACGAAAATAGAGCGCGCGGATGCAGTCAGCTTCGCGATAGAGAAAGTTTCGTCACTCAAAACCCCTGGTGTAATATGTGTGATTGACGTTGCTCGATACTACTGGGGAAGTGCTGGGGTTCTTCCTTTTTTCCAAAAGGGTTTTTTCGGGACGATACTTTTTTTTCACCTATTTCGTCCGGTGCAAATATTATTGAGTGCGATTATTTTTCACAGGTACTAGAACTAACACCATGTAAGTTAATTCTAGAGGTAAAACCTAATTTTCATTCCGAGGTCTTTTCTGAAATGATTCAATTCGAAGATTTTGGGAAAATATGGCCTTGATCTATCAGCACACAACTATCCGACCTTTCTGTCTTCTCACAAGTTACTGACGCATTTCAGGATCAGGGTTAGTCATCCACTTTCGATCCAGACACGTTAAAAATATACTTCTGATAAGGATTCTACTCGAAGCTCGTTTGAATCTATATACGCTTCACCAAACCCTTTGCTCTTGAAACGAAAAGCGATTAATAGCTACAATGTTAGCTGCAATCTCGAGATCTAGCCCGAGTCAAGTGGTAACGTATATCCATACAGCGTAGCATCTGCCGTGGCAGTGACACGAAATCGTTGAGCGAGGTCGATCAATTTTTTTAAAGCTCATTTTGCCATGGCACATTTAATAAGTGGTCTTTCAATCACAAGCCCTTGGAACCGTGGAAACTTTAGAGATTTTTGAGTATAGTCTCTAGAGTAACTAGCTTGCTCTGGCTCAGCGATTTGTAACGATTTCTTAAAGCTAACGTGACACCGAGACATGGACGTGACTTACGTTTTATCTCAGATCGATAAGAACATTCAATATTGCTTGACGGACATTGAAAAGCGCGATAAAAGAACGTTCGTTAAAAATGCAATTGATAGATGATAAATAATAAATGTAGTTACAAGGTATGATCAACAAGAGTGGATCCGAATTTCAATAGAACACAAAAAGAATATTGAACGAAACGAAAACTTACTTTGCTGTACGAGTCGGTTATGATCAATTATCCCTTTCGAGGATAGTTCAAGATCAAAGGTATGCCTCTTTTTTGATGCCGAGCCCTGTTTGAATTCAGTGCGGGAAGATCTTCTAAGTAACGGAGCTAAATGGAAGTTAAAATAACTTTTTCATCTCAAACTTCATAGTTTGTTTTGGAAGCTTTAAGAAAGTATGCTGTAGAAGCAGCGAAGCTTGGGTGAAATAAATTGAAGCTTTTTTAGCACGTAATTGATGGATGAGATATCGAATGAGATGCTTTTCAATTTGTTCGTCATGCACGGTCAAATTGGGTCATCTGTTTGTGAACCACGAGAGGTTAATGAATGATTGTATGTGTGTACATGACGGGTAGGGAAAGCATTTCAATAATTCAAGTTCAATATGATTGAGTGCGTGATAATATATACAAAGCAACCCGTTCCAGTATATGTCCGCTGGCGGGTACGCGAGGATCTGTCGCGTCGGCACAGCGGAAATACCCCTACCCTTGGTCGCGCTTCGCCAGGAGCCAATCAGCGTAGGCGAGTTACCATTGTAATCTGTCCGCGAACCCACACGTGAGCGGCTGATCAAAAATCAAGCCTATGCCCCGAAAAACTCACGCGGAAGCGGACGTAAGTATACGTGCCGCAGTGGCCGCGAGTCCAAGATCAAAGTGGGAGTGAGTGCATGCAGCGTGCGTCGCATCCCTGGCCGTTAAAGGAGCGTGACTCACGCCACGTGGGTGCGCGAAAGGGGGATTCGCGCGCCGATAAAGCTGCTCCGTCGCGGGGCTCGTGCGTCGAGTGGCTATGCCAGAGCCTGCCCATTATCTCCGGCCGCGCGGTATCTTCGTCTAGGCGACGGATTTTTCAGACGAATAATGAGCGCAGCTCGGCGCTGGCACGTTGTTAATTGTAAAGCCTCGCCGTACCGTTAGTTGTTTAATCCGCGGCGCATCGTATGAATAACTCCTTCGGCGCGTGATAGGGTTGAAAAAGTACACGAGCCCGCGCTCGCATTCAGAAAAATGACCGATACTCGACTTTCTCAGACCGAACTGAAAGAACATTGTTATCGCTGCAGCACGAGCTGGTATAGTGTTATTCGAACCTATTAATTTCGTACTCTCTGGCGCGGCAAAAAAAAAACAACTGAAAGAATCGCGTATGAGGAGGCTGGTCCAGAGTCACCGCAGCAGCAGCCTCTGTGATTGAGCCGTTCCGTCGCGAATTTTTTTTCTTCGGCCTGTTCCACGACTTCAAAGAACCTCAGAACAGCGGAGCGAAATTGCACGGCCCTTGGAATCAGCCATTAATAAGGGCAGCTAATCATCTGCAGTGAATGGGGACGACAGTCGGGTCAATTAAGCGCAGTAGTTGCGACCAAGACTAATGGCTGTCCGGGGCCGGTAACTGAAGCGCCATTCGCGTACCGAGGGGATCACGTTACCCACCGCCGGTCATAGACTGCTCTTTCGCGGCGCCCATTGTCTTCTAGGGTTACCAAAAGCGAGTTCGCCGATCTCCAGCTCGCGGACACGCGATACCCGCGCGTCTGCCGCGCGCTACGATTATACGGGGCGCCCCTGTCGCAGCGCAACCCGCTATCCATTCGCTACTTCGACTCTTTTGAGCTTCACGCTGGAATGTTTTTTTTTCCAGCTGTTGGAAAATGATAGCCGATGGCTCATACTGAATTCATAATTGAATGCTAATATTTTTAGTGTCGCCGCGAGCATTACACGCTCATGTTATGCACTCAGTATATCTCTACACACGCTTATTCTGATGCGCAAGACGGAAACTTTGTCGTAACTAGATTTGACATATACGTATTGAACGATTTTTCTGACAACTTTTTTATTCACATTTCATCTATATTTTGGAGGTTCAAGCTTAGCTTCGTGAAAAGAGCGTGGGAGAATATTCTATTTGTAAAATTTATTATTTCTCCGTAATGTAAAAAGGATTTTGGATTAATATCAAACTTCTCTTTTCGAGTTCACACTCTCAAAAAATTAATTTCCACTTCGTAAAAACCTAATTGTATCATTGTTTTCTCTCCCGCCGAGTTCACGAGGATCATTTTGAGACTGGCGTTCACGATATTTACCACGAGATTATAAAGAAAGAGCGCATGAGAAAAAACTATGTTTCCGGCCGTTGTTGGAGCTCGATTTCTGGGCTATTACGGGTCATCGCACGTTTCGCCTGATGGAGATATGAAATTTCTGTCAAAGGATTATCCAGTCACCGCAGTTGTAAAAAAAAAAGATATTTTCGGTAATTAAACTTGGGCAAATGTAATAACTCCCTAAAATCAAAAATAACGCTTTTACTGAGGTGCAAATGATGTAACCATATGAAGCTTCAAGCATCGCATGAATAAACTCAAGCTTTGAAACATGCAATATAAAATAAAATGTGTAAAATATCTCATGGGGTTTCAGTGAAAAATTAAATTCCTCGCTTTAACTTGGCGCGTATACCTCTGCTAGATATATATATATACATTTTATAGAGTAAGAAATAATAAGAACAGACACTTCATCGTCGAAATAATTCAAATCATCCTTGATCAACAATGAATTACGGATCATTCGGTGAAATAGAGGCCTCAGCCTCTGCATGGATGCAAACATATGACCCAAAAAATCATCTCGGAAAGTTTCATCGCGATTGGTTTTACTCAGAGGCCTTATACTCTGTTTGTCAGTGAAGAATCGCAACCGCGATACTCTCTACTTCCCGTTGAAAAATTCAAATTGACGTTCGCGCGCAAGATCGGTGTACGCACCCGTCCGGAGCTAATCAAACGATATTGAATCCGAATGGCTCGGCTCGATGAGATACGTGAGAGAAATGCTTGGGCTGGCAAAATGTTAACCTTGAATCACCGAGGCGCTTTGCCAGAACTGATGAAATCCCAGTAGCTGCGGTATAGCGTGCGCGCGGGTCGTGATTACAGGACGCGATGCTTCGTCATTCAAATTGAATGGATAAAATTGAATTCGCGACGTGAGCGCAGCTTCTCGCCGTAAATTTTGCGCTGCGGTTCGCTCATGCGCGACTCGGAGACGGATCGCGAGTCGTTTACGATAAGCGTCAGGGGTACAACGACGTTTTTATGCAGATTTTATAGATCGTTGCGAGCTAAGTTGCGTGTGTGAAATTGACAAGCTGTAATCTGGATGATGGTTTATTTCCTGCTCGATGCGACACGCTCTGATGGGCCCTTGGCGTCGTTCTACGGGACAATATCACAAATTATCGCGCTCGACAATTTATCTATCAAATTTATTTGTGTATACACCAATCCAACTCTAAAATATCTATGAATCTATTTGAGAATTCAGATACTTTTCATTCAGTATAGTGATATCTCTTGGATGTAGAAGCAGCTGCTCGATCTCTCTTCTCAATTTGAATACCTGCCGTATGATTTCAAGCTGCTAAGCATTTTATGGAATATGAAATAAAATATCAATTCAACTCGATCGTATATTCGAAATTGAGTAAATTATTTCAAGCGAATGAATTCTGTTATGATATGTTTATATTCCATACGTAACCAGGAAAGTTCTAGAATGGATCATGAAGTTCTTTTACAATTATTTTCAGTAAGAACTGGCCCAATCCATTGCATTGAATATTCCATGAGTAAAGATTAATTTCAAACATCTTGATAATCGAAACGAATGAAAGATAAATCAATCGAAAATGCAAGCGATAAGCTAGTGAAATAAAAAGTTCGTAAGTACATATTTTCATTTATCTAGTTTTGTCAAAACAAACACAGATAAGATCTGTATGCGACAAGTACGTCGGTCGTATAGCTCAAAACTATCAAGAATTTTATCGCGCTTGATTCATTTATTCACTTATACTCATTTTTATTTCTGACAAATGGATAAATATATGTAATTATGAATGGAATTGAGAAGAATAAAGAGCATTGCTGATAAGATAAAGCACAAAAAGATGTATCTTTCGTGCGGTATTCAAAAAGCTTCATTGAAATACGATGCATTGACGATCGCCATTGTCAATTCAACGAAAGGAAGTTTACGTGCTTCATGTCTTTTCATTGCAATTAGTCATGCATGGAAGACTCGCGATTCCTATGAATCAGTAGACATAAGGAGCAGCACAAGATTAAATAACAGATACAAAAAGTCGATCATCAGTGAAACATTAAAATGCAATAAGGATAATAGTTTCGTCGCGTGAGTAAATAATTGCACGAAACGCATGTAAAAAATTATTGTTACTAGGATAATCTGCTTTTGCGTGATTCAATATTAATTTATCAGCTACATTGAAATTTAAATGTCGCGTGCGTCAAGTAGGTTGTGGCGCATTGCTCGCGGAAGAACCACAGTTTCCCGGACGTATGCAAACATCGACAGGTGAATAATGGGAAACCATAACAGTCTCTCAGCCGACTCGAGCCACCATCCCCAGAGTGTCTCGATAAGCAGGGAGAGGGGGAGGGAAAGAAGCGGCGCGAAGCGTATAAATGAGAAACCCCCGGCCGACTAGCCGAATAATGCGGCAGCAGGCTGAAAACTCACAAACGCTGCCGGAACTGTCGCCGCTCTCGGCGTCGAATTCCATCCGGTTCTTCTTCCTGTGTTTCATGATCGCGTTCCACACTTTCTTGTGGCTCATCGTGGGGCCCCCGCTGTTGATAATCAGTCGAGCGTAATCCGAGGCTAATTGCCCATGAAGGTGAGGGCGTCGTCGCTATTTCGCACTCGTCACTTTGCTCCGCGGCGGCGCTTGAGCTTGGCGCCCGGCATAACCTCGATCGGGGGCCTGTTATTAACGGCACGCACTCTTGCACTCTCTGTGCCCTCCGATGCACTGTTTACGGGGGGAGCCGCGTTATTGTCTTTCGTTATTGTCCGCCGGCTGCAACATCCAGTATGTCCGCTAACATTGCGATGACTTACTCCGCCGCTGAATATGCATTTCGCGGTTGATGAGTAAGACACGGCGAGGAGTCAGCATCTCCCGTTTTCTTCCAATCACGAGCCGCTCTCCCGATAGAATGTTGAGCAGTTTGCTTAATTATCGTCGACCGACTTGATAATATTGATGACCTAGATCGCAAACGTCTCTTCGGCCTTACATAACGGCGCCTATGAGCTTGTTTTCGTCACGCGCGCGCGCATTGCAACTGCTCGTTTTGATTTTCAAACTTGCGACGTAGCAAAACGCGCTAAAAGAGCGTTGTGCGTTTTCAAAACGGCAATCGCTGCTCCGTCTTCGTACGCAAATTATCACCAATACGCGCAGTATCAATCACAATAAAAAGTCAAACGTCGCTAACGTCGTTCCAGCACGGGACAATCAAGCTCTACTAGGTAATTGTTTCCGATCGCCTTGGAATCACCATGGCCGACAATCACTTGGTCATTTTCGTCGTCAGAGACGATATATTCGCTGGGAGCGATCTTGTAGCGTAACGCGAAAGCTCCACGCGAGTTTGTTTGTGAATTCGAACACTGCAACTGCACTGACACTGGGGGCAAATAAGTAGCGCGGCTCGCTCCGGGACGAGCAACTGATCGCACTGAACTGACGTCCGGATAGGAGAAGCTGGTGTTCTCGAGGCAAACCACGCGGCACAAGTCGGCGAATGAGATCGGTGACAACGGTAATCCGCGGGACACCGCAGAAAAGTAGCGGGCTGCGCGCGCGAGCGACACTCCTCGTCTATAGGCTCGCGCTCGCGAATCGGACGCGCTCCGGAGGGAAAAAAATCGGGCGGCGAGTCACGCCGGACGCGATTCAAGAGACTCGTCGGCTCACTACACTACACACGCGTGTATATACCAACTGGGTGTGACGCCGCGCGCGCGGCGAAAGAGCAACAAAAGCCGCGAGTCAATCTCGTCGGAACTACGTCCGCCCGACTGGCAGTCCGTCGCGCTTGTGTCTTGGTGTGTGTGTCTGATGATGCGCGGATCCCCCGTCTCTTCTCTCTCTCTCTCGCTCTCGCGCGCTCTATTTCCTCTCGAACGCCGGGCTCCGAGTGGGAAGGACAGGCCGCGCGCGTACCTCCTGGACGCCGGCGATTATTATGAGGATCGATCGAGGAAGAGAGCGATTCGCGGTCGAGGATCGGTGGAGCTTAAACGCCGCCGGCGCACAGAGTGGAGGGACGTGATGGGCTCGTTGTCAGCCTGGGATGTTGCCTCTCGCGCCATTTGTGTGCGGCTTTCAGCTGCCATTTCCTCGTGGGTTTTACTGATTTTTCACGCTCGACGGGTACAATCTCGGTATCTGGCCAATGTTACTCGCAGCCACTCGACAAAGATGGTGATAAACTGTTACTTCGAGTGTGCCTCACTTTGCTGTTTGATTTCCGCTCGAGTGGATCAGAGTTGCTCTCGGTACAATCACATGGTTCTCACATTTTTCGGCTTTGAATCATGGGCCGAGAGCTCGATCCGCCAGTTGGACTAACAAAGAAGAATCGTCCAAAGGATTTCCTATGCTGTTACGACAAAATGTAAATACCCGGAATACGTAATACGTTATTTTAACACCGTGCCGTTCAATAATCGAAAGATAACATACACGAATACGATTCAACTCTTGGTCTTCGTACATTGCGGAATCGTCATTACGTATAGGAGGATGTGTCCCCTCACCCCGTGAATCGCTGTAATAACAGCCGGCGATAATTAATAAATATCCCAGTGAATATATCTCTAATATCAACAGATGTATTGTACGTGACGTTACGCATTTCAGAATTCTCAGCCCAAGAATAGAGACTGATCACACACGGTACAGGTTCGAGTGTATTACGAGACTAACGATGCTTGCGTGACTCGTTACACAATCAGTGGATAAACCAATTAAACAAGAATGTCGTAATGCAATCCGCACTCCGTTCAGATGTCCTTTTATTAATAATCCTGAATCGAATCCAAATATAAATCTCCCCATGTACCGCGTATCATTTTCTCAACAGCTCTCCATCCTTCTACCATTCTCTTCGTATTTTCGGAGCAATATTATACAAGAGTTTAGATCCATTGTGTTTCCTGTAACGCCACACGAAAGCAACATATTTGCGCATACATGAGGAGAGTGCATCCGCTTAGAAATCGCATCTCCGTCAAATCAAGTTAGAAAATGACGAGGCGACTCGCTCGTCGGCTTCCAATTTTGCCTCTGCACTCAAGACACGCTGGTCCTCAAGCACTTCGCGCACACCGACACTTAATCACGGAACGCAGCCCCTCGCGGGGCCACTCCACGTACTGTGTGTACACCCACCCTCGCACGTGTGCAGCTCTGCTGCATCGCAGACTCCCGCGAAATTGAGTTTTCAGACTTGTTTCGGCGAGGTACCAGCCACGCCGGTTAGAGGGAATCCCATTGAGCTCAATCAAATTCAAATTTAACCCGTTCCCATTCAAATTTGTCGTGAAAGCCGCGGCTGATTCTCGATTGATGGCGCTTGGAAAATTCAAGCGATCCGTATCGATAAAATAACGTTCGCGTCAACGATTGATTTGTAGTAAAAGATAGATTTTCAAATGGGGTAAATCCGTTTTGAGTACATTCGCTCATAAAAACAAAGTAAGCTCTCACGACACAGCTCGGGAAATTGAGCATGAAATCACGAGTAATTACGCGGCAGTAAATATCTTCAAATTATCCTCGATTAAATCTTGTTGTTCTTCTTATAAAATTAAAGATACAAGATAGAATGATTCATCGAGAGTATTTTATTTTATAAGAATCCTTGCATGCAGCAAACTTGAACGAACAAGGCTTTTCAGTTACAAGTAAAGTTGACCTCTGTGCAATCTTGCTACAATTTATTATAAAACTTCTGAAATGTAATGTAATTTCTTTTCCTTGTGATTTTATCATGAATCTAGGTACACTTCGAATTAGCACATTTGCTAAAGTTTTAATTTCCTAGAGTTATTTTGCCAATTGGTTTCGGTCTTATGCATTTACAGTTGATCTATATAGACAGCAAATCATAGATATAGATATACACAATATACGAAACAAATGATCGAACATCTCCGAGAAATCGAAACGTTAGATTGAATGGCTGTATATATACATATGGCTTATTGCGGTACCTAAAAAGTATTTCTGAAAGTTCCACGATGATTAGTCATCCGAAGCTAACGTCTTTCAGTTAATGAAAAAAAGCCCTTGAATGTGTTATTTTTTAAAAAAAAGCAAACAGCTCTCATAACAGCAAAGCAATGCTCATTATCAGAATTAATGATGAGGAAGACCGAGCCCAAGTTCAATAGCTCTGGCCACATGTATAGAGGGCACTCGTCAATGGGTCGTTCAATACCGCGCCCAAGCAGATTCGCATGCGATGCGGCACGCCCAAGTTCAGAGAGCGCGAGGAAGTAACTGGACAGCTGATTTGCGCGTGTGTATGTGTGTGCGCGCGCTCATATCGGTCCGCGGTGGCGATGATCGCTCTTCCGCCGAGCGACACATCCGCTCGGCCGCGACTTTCGAACAATGGCCCGGCCGACCGAGACAGAAAGAGAATGCACGCTTTTATGATACACTGCTCTCCAATGACACCCACGCTTCCATGCATTTTAGCTGGACTCCCATTCCAATGCAGCCAATGAAAATGTGAATTTATTTTTTATAGAAAATATAAGGGCACTAAACCCTTAAATCAATGCCATCACCTATCGGTTTGTTACAAGTACAGCATATTTTCATTGTGATCTTTTATCTCTGAAGACATTTTAACAATGATCTTTCTTTCCGAAAAACTTTCTTGTTCGTCTAATAATCCTATTCTTTACAATATCACAATACCAAGATGAAAAATTATATTAGAAATCATATGTGATTCCCGCAGTTGTAGTATGAGATATCAACGTGGAAAGTTATGCATTGTTTGGGGGTCAAAAAAGTAATATTAAAGCACACTCTTCTACTGATTCGTCCCTGACAATTACCGATCGTCGATTTCATAAAATCTTTTCTTGCGTATTCTGAAATACTTTCTTGCATATATTTATTTGAAAACAATCATATCTCGACAAAATTCTATCCCATACTTTGATATTATTCTAGTTAAGTCTTTACCTATCTCGTCTCACATTCGTCATAGCCTTTTAGTTTCTTCCGACAGAGGCCCCTTCTTGGCTATCTCTTAGATTCCCTCATACGTATCCATACCCTTACATATAGCCTATCTCTCATAACTTTATCTACTCTTATAATAAATTTCTAATTTCCCACCATTTTTCTTCATTTATTCTTTTTCTATTCTCAATATTTTCTATCATTGCTCTTGATTTAGTTATATTTCAACTTTCTTGTATCTATTCCAAATTTTCATTGTTTTCATTTTCCTTTTCCCTTAAGATCGTCATACTGAATCTCTCGCAATTCTTTTCCATAGCCAAATCTGTCGGCATCGTCATCCTTCCCTTTAGTCTCGTTTTGACTTTTTATCTCCGTATTTTGCCTCGGGAAAACTTAACTTTGGACTGCACGGCTGTAGATATGAGCTATTAGACTACTCACAAAGTTTCATCGTGATTGGACATCCGGAGGTAGCGTCCTCTCCTTGTAAGTATATTTTTTTCGTCTCATTCTCGATCTCTTCATAATCTCTTATCATCTATTCGTTTTTCTTAAATTCTTAGTTTCATCTTTAATGAGTGTCTTTCCATTGATCTTTTAGTAAAATTTTACTAGTTTTTGACTACTAACTTTTTTTTTCAATTGCGTAAATAGCACAAATGATAAAATAGTATGTATTTACTGATGAATAAGAGTAAATATTCACTTGAAAATTAGTAAAATTTTTCTATCTATTTATCAGTTACGCAATTTCTACTGAGTATTTCAAATTTACAGAGTATGTAAAGTCTGATTACTATCAAAATTCATTTAATAGACGCAGACGTCAGGAAGTCGTCGAAAATAAATATCTAAAAATCAATATCGAATAAGAAATGGAAAATCAAAGGTGTTAAAGAATTAACTTATATCACAAGGAAAAATGTCATTCACAAAGTAGAGCCTTCAAATTATCAAACAAATCTTTCTTACTTTTAATGTTGCAAAATTAGCTATTCCCAATTTGAAAAATGTTTAATAGAAGTAATTAGTCTTTCCCATTTTTCATTTGACTAAAGTATTCATATGTTATAGATTCTGTTCCTTGCAGATTTTAGTGTGAATTTTCATTTTGGTGACTCCTAGATAAATAGTTACCAGAAGGCGAATGCGCTTTTCAAATTGAGATTGGATGAAAAAGATGAAAGGATGAAAAGGATGAAAAAAGGATGAAAGAAAAATATATCTATGAGTTCAATAATCACTATTCTTTTTCACTGGCTACTATTTTACTCTACAGAGCCAATTCATAAAATTTACTATACAAAAAGTATAGTACGTTCATAGCATATAACATTGTACAAAATAGGAGGTAGTATCCAAATCATATTAAGTTGTATTTCAACTTAAGGAGTGTTACATTAATATTATCCTTGACATTTTTCGTATTATTTTTACTCTCGATCGATTACTTTCGAATTCAATATAGCTAGAATAGGTACCGTCGGAAAAGAACCAATCATATTCATTCGACCGTCAATTGAACAAGCATCGTATTTTTTTCGCGATTAATTTACTCATTCTATCTGTAGAAAATATTTTCTGGGGAATCTGTATATTTTCCGTAAGAAAAAATATTATGATTGACTATAATTTGTATCTAAACAGGAGTGTATCGACTTTTAATTATAGAAATATATACATTTGCTAGATTAGAGTTTCGAAACCAAGGAAATAAGGAATTTGTATAATCTTTAAAGTACGTACATCTACGTACATCTTTCAACTTTCCTATGTTGCAGTTTTTTCCTTTGTTTTTTTATTTTTATGAACCACGTCAGAGAAAAGAATTTGAACATTTGCTAGTAAGTATTGTTTTGTAGCATTTTTGGCTGTCTGGTTAATGAATCACTGTGCAGAAATCTAAAAGAGATTCATATGAATTCTCTTTTCTTTTAACTTGAATAGTTCACGAGTTGAATAGGACCTCCAGAGCCATCTAGCTGTCGTTACAAAGATACCAGAAAATTCAACTGATACGCGTTATCAGCTGGTAAGGTAGAACGCCATCTCGAGCCTTTTGGAATCTGTTATGTTTCGGTCGGTATTGCAGGGATCTATCCTATCATCAATCGTAAAAACAGCGATAATAATTGTGAATGTTTGTGTTTATTGCGGAGAAAACATGTATATAAAATATCTCCATCAGTAATGAACTATAAAAAAAGAACAAGTCAGATAAAAATGCAGACCAGGCTATGTACAGAAGCATAATTTATCTGCTATATAATATGTAAATTGTTTGTTTAACCACGAGTTGATGGTGTTTGTTTGGATATAACAATTCCATGTCTGGGATTTTTAATGTTTTTTTGTTTTTTGTTCTTAGACCATTGCACTTTAGGATATTTATCAAGTTTATCAACATTTTGTATAACTGACATTGAAACAATAAATCGAGAATTTTGAGTTTCATTATACCACAGTATAATAGTACATTGAGCATCAAGGGAATATTTGTTGCTTCTCACGTTTTGGGGTTCTGCGCAATCGGGGCCGTTGAAATAATGAGAGCTCATTAGCACTATGTCGGTGCTGATGACATCTGCCTGAATAGAGATTTTGTTTCCGTTGTTCACGTTAAACAGTATACTTACTTCTTAGAGAAGATTTGACAATGTAAAAATACACGGTTTCATGCCTCATTTTGCACGTAATCTCAGTTCTCACAGAAACTTATTGTTATCTAATGACAATTGTGAACAAGGTTTTCCCCTTACATTGAAGCTAAACTGCTCACGTGAGTGACACAAATATATATTATAGAAATAATCTTAATGCCAGGTTTGCTGCACACAGCACGCAATTATTACGGTACAGTAGTTCTCAGTACTATAATCATAGTTATGTATACGTCCTTGTATTCGCTGTGATGAAGTAAAACACCTGCAGCGAACATTTTTTTTCATAACTATAAATTTATAATCTCTCGGACTAAATTTATCTCCCTAAAAAATATTTGTTTCCATTCCCGACTTTTCTGATACTTTTCAATGTGCGAGAGTTGCTGATTTTATATGATGAGTAGGTTTCAAGGGCACTTGCGGAACTTGAGTCTGGAACTTCATTTCAATACACACTAATATTGCTATAAAATATTGACGTAGCATAGAGTTTCGGTAATTATATTCGTACGTTTCGATTGCTCAGCTAATTAATAATACGATCCAGTCGAATAAAAACTCCCCTCGATAATACTTTCTCGTCACCCACGTGAAAAAAACGCCAAAAAAATCAGTGCCGATCGACCCTGGCCATCCCTCGAAAAGAGCTGAAAATCCTCGTGAAAGCCAGACGTCGACACTCCAGCATTTGATTGCTATGCGCGGATACGTGTATCGTTCCACGGAAAAAACGTATATGAAAAGGACAAACCTATGGGAGAAGCGGTGTTGGCCTCGCGCAGGCTGACGGTCTCGGGCTCGATGCCGGCTTCTTCCTCTTCGATGAGGGGCGGCGGTGGCGCCAGAGAGCGACTCAAATCGTAGCCCCAGTGCTGACGGAAGGCCCGCGTGCCGCCGTCCAGTCGCACCCGCGGCAGCTCCACGAACATTGCGTCGCCGAGCTGTAAACACACGGTAAAAGTATTGATTAGCTGAGGATGCAAATTGGGTACGAGACGAGGGAACGGGACAAATTCGTTTTATGCAATGGGTGTAATTGTGGAGAGTGTGATTAAACGTGTCTGTAATAATTCAGAGCTCCAATTTTAACCGCGAGGGTATAGGTGGGTAGAGTGACAGCCGGCGGTATGAAGTGTCATATCTAGAATGTGCGCGCAGTATTGGATATGGCGCAATCAGGGTTATCAATTTTTTTCCAGAGCCGGAATGATGGATTGGTTTTGCGTTTATTGAAGCTTTAAAACCTTGGAGTGAAATTCAACCCGACTGCATATTGATCCGTAGACGACGGAAGGAGTATGCAGGATGAAAATAAATCATAATAAAATGATATATTGATCCGATGCAAAGATGACATTTGGACAAATTCATTATAGACTGCATATGCTTTTAATATTTTCAAATCGAGTTGAGATTATAATTGTTGGCAGGATTTCCATTGTGGTGATGAACTCTTAGATGTTCACTTATATAATTATCAGTATCATAGTACATACATGCTAATCTATAACTATACGAGACTATAAGCAACTATCCATAAAGAAGACAATAATTTTTAAAATTTTTCAGTTTTATTGAATAAAATTCAGAAAAGCACTAGTGAAGCTCTCTTCGCAAGTTATTAACTATGTAATTTATCAAAAAATCATGAAAACGTTATTCAGAGATTTTTAGGCTGATAATTTATTCTATATCAAATAAGTACTGGTCAAACACGGATATGAAATTGACTCACGTATCCTCGCACTACATCCATTACTAGCGGTTCAGCCAACACGTACATACAGTTAAACTGAAAATAACACTATAGAATACTAGAGGCCTCTTTCTACACGTAAAATATTCGTTCAAGCAAAGCATCGCAACAGCATAATGAAACATCAAAGAGTCCTATTCCCGCGTATGTAGGCACGGCGCAGAGATGACACGGAGAATTCCATCAGGGGACGCTGCCGGCCGAGCACTGACGCGTTCACCTACCATCAGAGCAACCGAGCCCAAAGTTTATCTGAAAATATCGTAGATTGACCTGTCGCCGAGCTGATGTCACTAATTAGAGCTCGTTTGTCGGCGAATGAAAGCAGGGTCGGGCGGCGAGCTGTCACAATCCCAAATAAGCTCGACTCTTTCTGCATTTTTCGTGCTGTTAACGAGCGTCCATTGTGATTGGCCGGAATAAGAATCGATTATGACTCGGTTCCGATAGTAGCTATGAAAGGAAAATTGAGGTCGTGATCGTGGGATAAAGTCTTTTGAACCGATTCCTTTGGCCGCATTGACAAACACTTTTTACAAAACGAACAAAACGTGACCAAAATACTCGGGAAAGTCATAGCAAATAATACAGCAATATTATGAATGACGTGATGAAACGGTCTCGTGGATGATAATGAGTGGATAACGCGGAAATGCATCCAATGATGAAATTAATGATACGTATGCATGGTAAGATATACGACTAACATACCAAAGCAGACTATTTCTTCAAATTCTCAACTCAAACTTTATACATCATCTTCAAAAAAAGCACTATATAAACGAGCCATTTGAAAATAGCTCCTCGCCCATTTCCATCCACGTATTCTCCCTCGTTATATTGGCCACCTACGCGTTTCAGCGTCCTAACAAGACGCATATTCCACAGCTTGTCGCGATTATGATGAGACTCGCAAGCGATAATAAGCGTCTGCAACCTTGACTGTGAAAAAAGCTGCCAATTAGCAGTCCGGAATTTCGCGCGGTCTTGCAAATCGGATGGCTGTATAATGATCCGCCAAAGTCCTGCTGTACGCGAGGGCGAGAAGTGATGGACAGTTCGCGTATAACTGCATTGCGTTTCACGCGCTTCGAATTCGAACAGATGGAAAAATCAAGTGGGTGGTGGTTCGACAAGGGTGTAATTCTGTAATTGACTGTTAGCTACATGTTCACGTTTTCAAGTATGTGATATTCTCATACTGACAGCTTAACTTTGAGCTGAATGCAATAGCATTGGCCTGTTCGTGACAAGAATCAAACGGCTGACTAGTGCTCGAATCAATCAAATGTGAGACCCGTGTGTAAGCTTTCATCTGAATCTTTGCACAGTTGAAAATTCAAATGCGAATTAAAGCGTGAGATTTCTCCACCCATCTGAGGTCAACATATAATATGTTTGTGGAATTCCGACACGGATTTCACTTTTGAACGTGTTGCATTATTGAGATATTTCACCGAAGATTTTCTCACGTGCATTAACAGTTAGCCATCATTCTCAAATCATGCCAGGGCAATTGGAGGCAAAAATTCACCTCGAAATAACAGAGTATCGATATATATATATGGTGAAATTAGCCTGGGCATTGCGCGGCTCGACGCCACGCCGGTCACGTGTGTGTAGCGGCACGCGTCAGCTTCTCGCGTCGGTCTGACGCCCAATTACGCGAGCTCGGATCCCCCAACGTATAACTCCGCAGAGGCGCGTCTCGGATCGGCGCCAATTAGCGTCCGTACCCCGTTACCAAAGCCCCGACTCCGAAATAATCGACACTCTCTCGACTTGCTTCGCGCGTGCGTGACTCTTAACATGGCGAGACGCCGATTAATTATAAGACCAGTGCGAGATGGTCGCGCGCTCGCGCGCCGAGCTATTTGTTAATGGGCTGTACGGCCTGTTGCTAACGCAAAATAACGATTCGACCGAGATGAATGGACGAGGTGCGAGTTTCATGCGTGAAGAGGAATTTTTGCGTTTTTATCCCGAGTACGCGCGTGGTATTTTTCAACCACTCATTCCGAATGAAAGAAAAATCAGAGCGATTATGGTTATCTCGGAAGTCCCTTATGATTTTATTATTCTTTAGTTGAGTTTCTTATGGATTGGAAAAAATTATAAATATAGTCAAGTGCGTGTAGATCTGTCAAAAATATTTTCGCGGTAAAGTCTTCAGCAAAAGATTATTTCTTGATGATGTATAGCATAGTTTGGCATGATGTCAGATGTAATAAATAAGATGAAATGTATAAGGAACTCATAAGAGGTTGAAGAATTATACGAAAAGTATCAGAAACTACCCGGAAATGTATATGTAATATATACAAGAAAAAAGTGCAGCTGCTTGATTAATTACTATATATCTAGAACCTATATATACTATTCGTGTACATGTAAGTACTTGTACATATTCATTTCATCAATGACACGTGAGGATATTACTAATCAAATTGATCTTCTTAGCATATACATTAACCACACCGTTACTCGCCAAGATGTGAGCGAAGCTAGTAAACACGATCTCGGGGAAAGCATTGAGTGGAATGCACGCGAAAGTAAAATAAGATTCTTACAGGTATCTACACGAAATATCTCAGTGCTTCGGCTTTCAACAATTCCCAAGAACAAGCTTGGAAATTGCATTAATGTCAACGAGAGGCAGGAGGCTGTGGTAGCATTCGCAGGAGCGACTGAAGAATGAGATTGGAGTAGAATGAGGTTGGAGTAAATGAAAATGGAGCAAGGTTCTGAGGCTGAAAATCACGAAAATTTCCAAACTAGAACGTCGACGTGATGCTTTTAAAGAATTGAAAATATCCGAAAAGGCGGTTCTTGAACCGTAACTGAATTTTTAATATTGAAATGTACTTATACATTAGAATGAACAAACTCATTATATTATAAGCCTCGGCAAAAACGGAAAAGGATCGATGTTCAGCTGCTCATGAAATAGTGAAAAATTAAAAATCTAACAATTTCCATGAGAGATCGATGATATTCCCTGAGAATCAGAGAATACTCGACATCATTTCGAGAAAGCCAATTCGATCGAGGAGCCAAGGGGCCGTAAAGCTTTCTCCCCATCGACGGCGGTACAGCGCATTTCCGCGACGAAGGGAAATAAGGAAATGAACAAGTTGGCGCTCGACGTTTGGGTGGCTGTACAGCGAACCACGACCGCTTCCATCGGATCTGAGAGCGAGAGAGGCCGTCGCGACGATGAGTTTGCACGCCGTAAGTATCGAGTTTCACACCCGTGCGAATCGCGGCTTTCGCGTTCGCACGGGATCGAATCGAAGCTTTCGCGTTGCCATATACACATGGGTATATGGTAATGCCCCACACACACACACATATAGGTGTATACGTCTGGGTGCACCAGACAATGCAGTGAACTGTAAGGAATAGAACACAGACACAGACACACACACAGACATAGACGTATACAGAGATACACAGAAATCAGTGCAGCTAGAAAATAGTGGAGCAACCAACCTTGTCGTGAGACTTGAACATACAGGCCGTCCCCGCAAATATCTGCGTTCGATGAGGAAAAAAAAGTTGAGATTATTGGAGGTTCATGAGATTGATGGTGAAGAATTCAATGAATGTTTTGATAAATGCACTGCTCTCTAATGTTTTCCAGATTTTTAAAAGATTTTTATAATAGTAAAATTAGATTGGTCAAGATATAAACTACTATTTTTTTCTAACAAATATATATATATTTGTTAGAAACAAAATATATTGTCTATAGACATCTTACGAAAATTTGAATGAGGAAAACTTTGGAGAGCGTATTATGTTAGTTTAGAAATGAAACATAGGCAATGTTATTGGAAGGCGAGATATCTATATTTCATAGATGATTGTGATATGGGAAAAGTTATGGGTGGAAGAATTTTGCAATCGTATTGGGATAATATTCAGAGTTGGATGAAATGATGAACGTCATGGCGATTATTATATTGACATAGTTCCACAAGAGAATAATGTAGGCGATGAAAATATATTTATTACATTTATTCAATAAATCTTCGAGGAACTTTTGTTCCAAAGGATGAACGACATATCGAAGCTGTCTAGGTGTTTTGTAAATTTTCAGAAATATACCTTACTTTACCCCCCTTTTATATTACCAATAAATTATTCAACTGCTCCAGTCTATTTTGGCGGTATTGGTTGTAATATATATGATTAAGATACTCTGTTAAACTCCCCTCTTTAATAAATTACGTTCTTTTTTATTTAACGAGCTTATACGTGTATCAATTACTTGATTATTGGTATCTGGATCTAGAGGCATGGAAGTATTCAATGGAGTCATTTATGAAATACTCAATTAAGTCGTTCAACATAGTGTTTATATTACCTGGAGTAAAAAATTAATGGAGACATAATGCGCTTTACAGAATAAAACAAGCCGAGATTATTATAATTGCTATACCACCAACACGTTAAACTAATATTTCAAAGCATCAGATTAATTGACTCAATTCACAGATATTAACAGGCAATATATGCCGTATAGGCGTTTCTCTACACTCATAATTAATCAACTAGTTCAAAAATACTCGAGTTTTACTGCTTCAGTTGCAATATAAATCAATACATTTTTTCAAATTCAAAATCGTGAAGTTTATAAATTTAGCCATCTCAACAGTCTGAGGAAACTTGAGGTACTTTCGATGAGAATGTATATCATCAGCTTTTACGGCAAAGTTAATGATGCAGAGAACCGGAAGAGCTCAGTAGCTGGGTCGAAGTGCAATGTTCACCAGCCGGCCGACTCGGAATTCCCAAGGCTAGCAAAAGTGAAAGGGTGTGTCGAATGGTCAAACGTGAAAGCGGTCATTCCCGATTTTTCATGGGCTAAAAATGAGCCCGTACCCCGGTAAAAACTGTCTGTAATTCCATAATGTTACCCAACCGATACATTGAGTTGAAAAACATCGAAGAGAATAGAGATCGAGCGGGCATCGACCGTCGGTTATATATCAGCGGCATAACGAATAACGGTACGCAAATAAGGAAATGCGCGATGACTGAAAATAAATCCTAGAAGCGAACGAAACTACCAGTTGCGTCCATTGAATCGTTCACCCTGGCCATTGTTCCGCCGCTCGCCGCTCGTATAATCGAAGCGCCGAGCGGAAGATCAAACCGACTTCCGAAGATCCCACCCATCCGCTTTGTGTCCAGCGAAGATAATAGAGCCCAGCCCGCGAGCCCTTATTACGCAGACCTCGGCCCGGCCCCCAACTAATTGAAAAACTTTGCCCAGCGAGACGGCCGCCCTCTTGTTTGTCACTCGTTCTTATCTTGAAAACACTCTTGAGCATTGCGAATTTCTCGCTCCAGAAAGATTCCAGAAAGATTCGAACGATCGAAAGTTCGGTAATTACTGGGAGAAAACTTCATGGATATATTAGCACTGTGACAATTTCGCAGTATGGAGAAGATGTTCTTGGGATGAGGAGGTGAAGCGTTGTTCCTTGGTGGATTATTATTTTTACATTGAAAACTACTTTGTAGAATATCTTCAATTCGTTACCAGATGCTCTTCATTTTTGGGAGTTTTCCGAGAATCTTTACATGTGGGATTGAATCACCTGAGAGTTTTTTAAAAACATTAATGAAACTTTTCTGATCGTGGATCGATTTTGTGAATTACAGTATTGATTCTACATTTCTACTGTTTAGCTTGTATACTACTCCGCCTCGAATTCCTAATTTTACGAGAAAAGCTTCGATGTCTCAGTAAAGTCTCGATCACCACTTGTCACTCGACTGAGCACCAACTAACTCCTCCTATCGATTGGAGCGAATAAGAGGCGTCGAAGCGTTTACTTTGGGGAAAGACCTCGGCATAGAGAATCCCACGTCTCGTCCTACGAGAAGAAGCCTTGGACCTCCTGAATCGTCGCCCGCGCGACAGAGTCGCGTAAATTTATAATGACGGGCCACTTTCTCCCTTGCTTAGCTTTGCATTGAGCGAGCGCCTCCCTCGTTCAGAGCGTGAATGAGGAACAGCGACTCGTGTTGCACGGCTAATAATGGCAATAACCGTGGCTAGAGGACGCGAAAGCTTTGGACGGCAAACTTTTTAACGTCGTTCTTCATTATTAAACCGCTCATTCGTGAGTAATTAGTGTGAGGCTCCTTTGTTCTCGTCCGTTTTTAGTTTTTCGTCTGTTTCGAGAGAGGATGTTTAATGTATGAATTGCTAACGGTGATGGATGTGGTATCATCTTTTCGCCAATTCTCGCCAATGACGTGACGGAGCTATTTATATTTTTCATGAAACACGTAGTAAAATGATATGTTTTTCGAAATGAATTACCCTGCAGGTAATTTCAGGAAAAAGGAAGATTACGCGGATCAAACCAATTTTCGGACTCATTTACCCTCTATGGGGTATATAAATGCTTTCGCAGTGAATCAAGTGCGTAATCATCAAGCGTTTGAGTTATCCAACGGTTCTTGAAAACGTATCCCACGGAGAGAAATATATGTGCTGGCGCGATCCTGATGTTGCAGCAGATGGCCATTGTAAGTATGCAGCAGTAGCCCACTGCTCGTGCAATTGTTTGCGGTTAACGTCTGTAGAAATAGTGCTGGAAGGATCACGTGTGAACCCATAATGTGAGAGAAAATAAATAAGAATTTAGCTAAATATGATAGAGGGAGAAAAATGAAGAAGATCGATGAAGAAATACATAACAGATATCACTGATCCACTGACTTTAAAATCTTACAAATTTGTTGAAATATACTACAGATACTATATTCATAAACGTAAACAGAGATTTATCATTACTATCTTCACTGCTAGATATATGTTACGAATGCCTGAACCCACGTATTCTTCAAACATTACTACTATAACTAAGGTACCTGTACCCAATATGCGCCACCTAAGCGAGAAAGGTCACTACACAGCGTCAAATAAATATTTTCTAACATAATTGGTGTCAAATGGAAGGTCTACTCAATACCTACAAAATGAGTTAAGTCTTTTTCAATTTGAACAGTTCTACGCTAAGATACCGCGGTTTTAAAAAAAAAAAAATTTTCAGGAAAAAATTTTTAGTGTACCCAATATGGCGCCACTCTGAAAATACTTCTTTTCATCGAATTTGAAGCATGAAGCATGTCTGAAATGAATAAAATACAAACAAAAAAGTATATTTCTGATATAATTTTATTGAAAAATACATTTTGTCTTTGATTAAACCATAGTAAATAGATTATATGAACTTCTAACAACCTAAATCAAATCAAGTTTTCAGTTAAAATTCATGAAAAACCATTGTTTTTGAATCAACAAAATTAACTTATGCAACATCTAATTACAATATTAATCTCTCAAATTAATGAACATTCTTTTTAGTGTAATTTTAAATATAATTGAGATGTTCTCACTGAAATGGAAGAGTTCAATTTAAAAAATGTCCGAGCCTATTTGGGACTAGCTATTGTCATGATGGCAGAAAAATTCTGTCTGATGTTTTTTCTTAAACAGTACTTATAAACGCATAACCTTAAGATTTTTCTCGTTATAGGATAGCCAATATCTGCTAAGCTTTTAATTCGACTACATAATTCTTCGTTCTGTACTGTCGTTAACGCATATGGTCGACTCATTTTCCTTTTCCGGATATGTTTTGTTTGACATATTGTTGAAATGTTCGAAGAGGTATCTTATATATAGTCGAAGCCATCCTCTGCGATATCTCACCTTTCTTCACCTGCTCCAGAACTTGAACTAAATTTTCTTTCGGCCTGTTTGGCGGATATTTACCATGAATGGGTTGATTGTAGCAGCTGGAACAAGAAAATAGAGGTGGCGCATATTGGGTACATTTGATAAAAATAACGAAGAGCTATTGAAACGGTTGATAAAAAGGGCGTAAGATGAAAAAAAAATTGGATGATGTAGATGGGATGTCAAGGAATCAAACGATATATCGCTCGATTTTTTTGGCCCAGTTTAAGGGTATTAAAAAAATTTGCACTTACCTGAGCGAAATTAGATCGAGAATGAAAATTGGCGAAAAAATGGATAAAACGAGCTCTAACAAGTAGGTGTAAGGGTTCCCGATCGGTGAAAATGTTTTCTTTCCTCATTATTTAGCATTGCCGACAAGATTCTATGCCGCGGCGATGCTCTAGACGCGCGTATATATGAAATACGAAGGGTGGCGCATATTGGGTCCTGGCGCATATTGGGTACACCTACCTTATTTATTCAAAAATCAGTTAAGTTCCAAGATTCATAACTATATTTTTTCACAAAGGTTGAATACATCATGATAGTCTTTTTTTATACCAATACCATTATGTGAAAAAAGATCTATGGGAAAGGAATCATTTCTTTTTCATGGATTTACGTATAAATTTATTTTCGTCGACTGAAATTGTGCTTTGTGACGGGGCAAAAATAGGCTTCTCGAATCAGACTTTGGGACCCTCATTTTCGATGAATTCTCTAGCAACCATTGTTAAAGTGTTTTTGGGAAGTTCCCAAAAACAATTGAATCAAATTGAATTGAATCACAGGAAACTTGCCAAAAACACTTTAACAATGGTTGTAAGGGAATAAACATCGGGTTTTGCTGAAAATTGAATTCGAACCATATCTTGCCACGACTAATTGCAGTGCGCGAAATTTCTAGAAGATCGGACAATTTCTCCAGTCACTCAATGATTCATTGCAATTCATTCCATGCAATTTGAAACATGTACACCTGATCAACGCAATAAATCAACAGGTAGTCAAGGTAATCGGTATTTGTTCCGCGTCACTTTTAATATTATCAAATCATTACTCTGAAACATACTTTCAGATAAAGAACAAATTGAGCAACCGTGTTACATGTATTTAATGCGTAGTCTTGTTAGAAATCGAGGTAGTTCAGTTCATCTTAGACAATTATGAAAATCGTTGGGTTACTTTTTGTTTTGTGCGGTGTCACATCAGGTAATTATAATCGTTTCAATACACAATGTCTATTATTGCAATTCTCCATTTCGTGTTATTTCTATTGTATTTTGATGAATCTTTCACCATTTACAATTTTTTATAACGACACATTGTATTAACTTAGCTGACAATGAGTCGAGCAAAGATGGATTGGTATCGTATATGGCTCCCCGGTCACTTCAGGCTACAGTCATGGAATTCCCATACGTAGTATCTATCCAAAACCGAGGACGTCATCATTGTGGAGGTGCTCTAATATCTATGAAACATGTCCTAACCGCAGCTCATTGTCTTGACCAAGAGGTGGCACAGTCCCACTTGCGTGTAGACAGTCAACTGACTGTTGAGGTTGGATCTATTTATATAGGTCGAGGAAAAACTCATGAAATTCTAAGACTTGCTATCGCTAAAGGTTACAATGCGGGGCATAGTCACTATATCCATCCGAATGATATTGGCATGGTTCAGGTAACCACGTTTTGAGACTCAAATTAATTACTCGTGAAATATTGAGCTTTGAAATAATGTTAGCCGAAATGAAATCTTTTTTTAGCTTAGAGAACCAGTAAAATTTTCTGCAAATGTCCAAACTATCTCCTTAGCTCTGCCAAATTCAGAGGTCCCTGTTGAAGCACGGGCTATTATTGCTGGTTTTGGGAATGATCAATATGGTAAACAGACATCACCATTCTTGAAGAAATCTGAAATGTACATTGTCTCTATGGACGAGTGTAATAGATATTACCAATCGACTTGGCAAAGAACTATCATTAGCTCTCAAATATGTGCTAAGTTGGGGCCCGGTTCCGGAGTTTGCCAGGTAATTGAACTGTATTTCAAAATTACAAAAAAAACTAAAATTGTATATCAAGTAAAAAGCAAATAAACCTGCAAGTAGAGATAATAAGTAGAATTTGAAATAATGAAAACATTTAATTCTTTGATCTATCTACAGGGTGATAGTGGCAGTCCACTGGTCTATAATAATCAAGTCATTGCCGTAGTAACTGCAAGTGATAAAGAAAAATGTGGAACTGGAAGTCCTGACATTTATACGCGAGTGACTCCTTTTCTGGAATTCATTCATGATGAGTTGAATTATAAATTATAAAGATACCAAACTGGACTCCAAACATTGACTATCCCGCCAAAAAACTATCTACAACAGTATACCACATTGGCTGTTCTAACAAACACAATTTTAGAAACCACCGGATCAGTATTTTCAGGTTATTGTACATACTAAATAAATAAATCGGTAAAAGCAATTTGATGTGATACTTTTTTAGACTGACGGAACTCGATAAATTATTGTTATCAGATTCTTGAATCATTTCCAATATTTATTACTAAATTTACTAATTTCAAAGACTTAATGAATCTGTTGTCTCAATTTTGAGGGATTGTAGTGAGAGTGCAAACGGGCTCTTAGAGTTTACTTGGGCTCGCATTGAGCCAAAACATGGACCTTATCCTGTGTACCGATTTCCAATAAAAATATTATTGAATATATAGTATTTTTCGATATTAGCGCAGATGGTGATTTCAGATGACTGTACCTAAGTATCTTCAATACACGTGCAAAATATGTTTGATCTTCCCTACGTTTCAACTCGATCTTCTGCTCTTTTATAGCATGCTTCAACTTGAGCTATGCATAAGCTGTATCTATACAGATTTGCTCATCGACATACAAATTTAAAGTGAAACTGTGTTGGTAAGCCTTGTTGATAGTAGCAAGGCCTACCAGCCGATTTTTTGGGACTACCTCATTACAGTAACTTTTCACTGCAAGAAATTCAGAGAACTCGTAATATAGAACAATAATACATGCGTGAATTACCGAACTTTATTCATCAGTCTTCTTCGTTATTTGTTCGGATGTCCAAAATACTCTTGATTCTAAACTAACTTGCGAAATGAATACACAATTTCACAGAGAACTATCTCATACTATTGGAATAGGAACTAATTTAAGACCTCAACCCATTAAAATGTGTTTAATATTTGTATCCAGTCACTGCAGTTTCTGAAAATGTCAATCAGTAACCACCTTTTTTCCAAAGGATTTTAAGTTTGAAAAATGAATAAGTATTCTGTCGAAGTTTGAAATGACTTTGTTTCATAGAAAGAGGTAATTCTGTTTGTGTATTTGCTGGAAAACTGTAAATATTTTTATGTTATACGTGATCACAAACGCTCGGAACGCACGGAAATCGATGCGTGAAATTCGCGTTTGATCACTTATAATATAAAATATCGTATGCAACTCGTGAAATCGCATTTCACGCACTAGTTGCATAATATACTATAGTTAGTGTGTGACACAGAAATCGAGAATATGCGGTACCCGTGAATGTGAATTAGATGTAGACAAGACAAAAGTGTCGCATACAAAAATACATCCAGCCATAAGTCCAATAAGAATGAAATAATCTTCGAAGAAGAGGGCGAAGAAGAGGCGTCCGGTTTTGACAATGTTTCCTTCCCCTACAGACATTTTCTCGTCTGTGTTTATCTTCATCGAAGCCGAAGCTCGGCTTGCTGATAAAAATGCACCCTTCATCTCGCTATCTTCACGTCTCACCGCCCCTTGCACCAAACAGAGTCTGCAGACTCGCTTGCTTGTGCGAACTACCAGGTTCTTCCTTACATTGTTTCTACCACGCGATATTAACTCGTGTCTGCTGCATGTACCCGGCTTTTTTCAGCAACTGAATTGAGACGGTTCTGTTGCGCCTCACGAGAACTTTGAAAGTATTGGAAGTTATTGAAAGAGGTTCGTGCGTTGGATGTATGATTTGATGAGAAATCGAGATTGAGTCGTACGTTAGTTTCGGAGGATTCTTTATCGTTGGAATGGGAAGAATTTTTCCGATCGCTCATTACATTATAGAAACGAGGCAAAAAGTTCATTTTATATAAAAAGTTTCCACACGGCCTTCACACTGAAAAATTATAATGCATACAGCCTTCATATACTTTAGATGAACGTGAAATTAAAAATGCCAAGAATTCCTCAACTGAAATTTCCCATACCTTTTTTTTCTACCCTGGAAATATGTATTTCCCGTGAAATGTCTCGAAACCACGAATAAAGGTAAATTTAAACCAAATTTCGACGTTATTATTGAGAATATCATATACATAGGGGAGAGAGGGGCAGGTTGTCAGTGTGGGTAAGTTGGCAAACTCTAAATATCTCCTAATTCGTGCGATGTACGGAGATGGCGTTCAGGGCAATTTGTGTACATTACCACGATACATATTTGTCCTGAGTACCAGACACGGTACCAGATGTCCAGCGCTGTTTGCAGAGGAATGAGGTGAGTTTAAAATATTTAGCTGATCGGAAAAAAAAAGATTGTTCAGAAAATTTCGTTTTTCTTCAAACCCATATTGGTATACAATAATTTTTAATAATGTGTCATATAGAGTTTGACCACCTCTATATTTTTGTAAAAAAATTTTTTTGAATAGTCAAGTAGTTTTTGTTTTATATTATTTGTTGTCATGTTATTCAATGGGAGGTAAGTTGGCAGAGATTTCTGGGGGCATGTTGGCATACTGTGTAACATATACTTTTTTTCAGAAATGGTCAGAAATCGCAAAAGAACAACGGCTCGAGCCACTACACATAAAGAAGTCATTCTAATTGCTATTAGAAAAGTTAAATATGAAGGGATGTCGGTATTTTGGATATGTCATAATTGTCAATGATTCCGTATTTATGCACTAATTTTGTTGTGTTGCACTTGATTATTTTTGTTCTAGCGTTTATATTGTGTTTAATGGATTGAAATGTATTGAAAGATATGTGAAAAGATAATAAATATTGTTAAATTTCCCTGCTACCAACTCGCCCCGTCTGATTGTCAACTTACCTCCGCTGGGGGGCACATTGTCGATAATTTTTCGGCCGAATATAAACGTTAATTTGGCAAAAAATAATTAATATTTTAAAGAAATAAAAATTGTTGTGTACTCGTGAGAGCGAGTACTTTCATATAATAAACTTCAATATTGGCTATATTTTGATTTTCTTGTGAAAAAAAAATTATTTTGTGAAAACTCTGCCTATCTGCCCCTCTCTCCCCTACATTCGAAATGAAAGAATACCTTCAGATGAATTGATCTGATAGTGCAAATTTTGATTAATATAACAATTAATTGATGCAGTATTTTTGCATCAATTGAATTGGAATCAGATCCACTGTATTGGTATTAGGTATTCAATACATTTTTTAATGATTCCAAATGTACAAGAAAACTTTTTGTTTTTACGTGAAAAATATTTCCATACCAATATAGTAAGGATTCGATGGAAAAACTACGTCTTGTCTATTTTGAATTTATTCCTAAAGAAAACTGGTAAAACATGCGGTTGAATTCTCTAAAACATCGTGCGAGAACGTTTCGTGCTTGTTTCAACTAGCTCGCCGAGGTACCAGTACGGCAATCCACAACCTCCCTTCCGATCTTTATTTCCCGACGAAAAACTACCCTCGGATCTTTCCACCCACCACCGGCGTCCCTCTTCTGTGCATTCTCTTCGTTCCTTTATTTTGCGAGAGCACAGATCGTCGCTGCCCGAGCTGTCTTGTATCCACTGAACATTTTTCTCCTGGTCTAAAAATGTCTGAGCTACGAGGGCTACTGCAAAAAGGGATAGGCTCTCCACCCCAATGGAAGGATACCTCTAGTTCTTTTTTGTAGAACGAAAATCCGGCTCTTATACGCTTTCAAGAAACTTTAACAAAGTACGTGTCCTCTGTTAGCCAGACAGGAAACCTGAAGAGCTTATTGTAATCGAGCTGACTTCTGCTAATACTTGTTTTTACAATTAAGCGTGCTTCTCTCCATCGGTTCGAGAAACTCCATGGTTTAAACAGCACCAAGCAGTGTAATTCTGAGATTCTAAGATTTCATGTATGTACATGATCAATATCTTGTTGAGTCTGTAACTGCTTATCACACCATAAGATAGGCCTTACATTGAGAAAATCAGATGTGATCTTGAAACTGATTTACGATGCTCATGTGCTTAACATAATGTGATCATGTACTTCCTTCATAAAAATTCAAGCATTTGCTGGATTCAGTTTATATGAGATAATTTAAAATTCGATTTTAAATTTATTCAAAATTTACTCATTTTCTTAATAAGTGTGATGAACTTCTCTCCCTAGTCGTACATGTACATACATAAACCTTAAATATTAATTATCCATTAGGAAATTGAAAAAACCATGGCTAGTATCTCAATCGCTTCATGGATTTAATCGAATGTAATGCAAGAAAAATACGTAAAATAGAAATAGCTTTTTCCCTCTTGATGAATGTTCAATTATTATCAATTTTAATTTAAATATTAAAAATTCCTATTTTTCTACATATAAAATGACTGATGAACATATGAATTATTACGACTAGCTACCGAGTCCTTCCCTAAAATTCCTTTTCCAGGGATTGAAATAGGTACAGACATATTTTCTAATGAACTTTTTCGCTACTGTAACGCTAAAATAAAAGCATTTGTCTTGATAAAAGAGTGTCTGAAAACATCTCAAGAAGGAAAACGGAAAAGCACAGAAGCCGGAAAATAAATCGTGACCGGACCAAGATAAATCCCAATTGGTCGTAAGTACCGACTGAATAAGGGAGAGATAGGAGATGTGAGACGAGAAGGTATTTTTGAATCCCTCGGGAAAGTTATTAACGAGATTGAAGTACTGTATCTATCCCAGTAGTTTTCTTAAAGTACACACTTTACACATATTTTATTATTGATTTTCAGATCGAATTACTGTTTTAATTTCACTGACATTAATTTAAAGAAATGGGCTCATATGCTTAAGAAAACTGAATAATAACATATGATACGACCATATCATACCATCTAGCTCATTGTTAATTTTATCGCATACAAAATAAAATATACGTATTTCGTTGACTGATTACACTTATTAGTTGTGGGTTAGAACAGCAGATAATCTGGAGAATATATCAGATAAAATTCATATTTTGTCAAGCCAAATGAGGAAAGAAAATGTATCTACAACATTTTCAAATCATCTGGGGGAGAAATAAAACTAGAATGAGATATGCTCTCAAACGTAAACATGCCAACTTCAAATTCAGCCCGAGCAAGCTATAAACTTCTTAGACGGCGAGCACAAGCAAATAAAGTTTCCGAAAATTCACGCCAGAATGGAGAATCGAAGTGCGCTTTCCATTGAGTCTATTCCATATACGAGCCGCAGTACATCCATGCAAAGGAAACTCGCTCGCATAACCATCCCTCGCAAAAAGCCCGCTCGCAAATGTATATAAGCTTTCTGCTCGGCGCTATATCCGTACAAGAGAAGCCAACAGCCTCCCGAAACCACAAGGCGTCGATACGTCCGATGCGAGGCCGAAGTGCGGCCTAGAGTATGGCAAGGTAGAATGCTCGTAACGCGTGTAAAGTTTCGTTTACGAGACACAGCGACATTATGGCCCACGAGCGAATAAAATGCAAAGGGAAAAGGCAATTTTTTTTTGGTGGAAAAATTCTCAAGGAAGTTAACGGCGATGCTGTTGAGCTCATTTCCGCGTTTCGTTTATATTTCACCACGCACGTGGGGCTGGTATTTAGAAGTCGCGCCAATGAGATTGAAGGAGAACGCGAAGACACGGAAGCGGATTCATAAAAGAGAGTACGTTGTTAGGTATCCGCCGCTGCTGGACAAGATTAAATTATTGCGGCTTTACTGCCGCCTTCATGGGAGTACTTTAACAAGTTTAATGCGTGCTCAAGTTTTTAGGTACACACTTGCATTTTTCAGCAGCTTATTATCTCTCTTTGTGAGTCGAGTGGGTCGCGTACGCGTACCTTTTCCAAACCCTTTCTAAAGCGAACATATTCGTATAGCGATAAAAGAAATTCGTTGGAGAATATAACGGCAGTTTTGATTACATCAGCTTCGCGCGCGCACACCAATACAGAGTCTGATTTTCCATTCTCGATGATGATTGTATCCATTTTGATTCCATCACTAGCATCAGTATTCTGTCCTGGTCAAACTACAAGCTCCAAATTACAATTCGCAGATCCGTTCAAAACAATCAACATGCAATTCTGCGTGGCATCGCGCAGCCATCAACATATCTGTGTGTAGGTGTGCTCGCCCACAGGCTGCGCAAGACTAACGAGGGTCCGGTTACCGGCCAACTTGCTTCCACCGGATATTTAGAAGGCTCGCCAGTGACTTCCGAACAAACGTAAAGTTTAGGGTCACGACGCCGGCGATGTCCGTATACCCGTGCCAGACGAAATTGCATTCGGGAATAGTACAGCGGGACGCAACCTTTCCATCATCTCTCCGAGATAGGGAGCGTCGATCTTGATTCGGGCGTGACGCCGCGCGTGCACTGAATAAGAAGTAGCCGCACGGACGATGGGACTTGATTCTAATTAGAAGCCCGGAATATAGCATTATTCGCTTTGACGAGATGTAAGATTTGAAAATCAGTGACAGCGAAGGCGATTTCACCATGAGAATTAGTTTGTGGAGTTTTAATCTGATTGAATAAGTTCTAATTGCTTTTGAAAACATAGTTCCTTGGATATGTGACTCAATCAAAAGATTAATTGAACCGGATTGATATCGCGGCCTACTCCCATAATATCCCATGATATTTTCTTGGACTCGATTAGAAAGCTTCTCTCAAACTACCTGTGTAAACAAGAATGTCCTAAATCTACTGAGAAACCGCTCATTCATTTTAAGTGATATTATGCGGCCCGTTTCAACCAAAGCAAACAACAATCTGAAAATAATCTATCAGTGCACATCGGGAAAACTCAATATCCCTCCAAACTCTCAGACCATAATCTCTTGGATTTCCCACAAGCACCGCTCACTGTAGTTCTCAAGTTTCCCCGGCGAAATAAGCCGGGCGCTCAAAGAGAATTAAGCTCGCGCATTGCCGGGTCTGAACGGCCGTCATAACAGAGAATCGGGGGAAAGGTAGGTGCGCGAGTTCGTGCACGCATGGCCGCAAAGCGAGTACACGCGAGCCGGCATTTAACTGGCGCATGTACGCACGCACACACGCAACCAAAAGTCAGAGCTGGCGCTGCACGTGCTGGGATCAAAAGATCCCGCTGTCTCGGCTAACTGTGTAGGTGCCTATGGCAGATTCGAAAATTTATGTTATAAATGCAGACTTTGAATAATATGGTGGTGGTGGTGGTGGTGGTGGTCATTGAGTAAGGTTGCGGTTGAAAGATTTCGAAAGTTGACTTTACGAATCATGAACCACTGTAATGAGAATCTAATGGTTTTGTAGATGTGTTCTCCGTGTTGTCCACGAAATATCGAATGTTCTTTCAGGATGCTCAAAGCAGGTTTCGAACAATTCTTTCTATCACCTATATGATGAAATGGTTCCGGCTCATAATTGATAGACTCTTTGTTTTATTACTCTAACGCAATAAGTGAAACTGTAGAAAGTTATTGAGCTCTGAGCCCCTCCTCGTTACATAGCTGCTAGTGTTATTAAATTAACGCTATTATTATAGTCGTTAGAGAACGCTATTATGGAAAATATACTCATAACTACGCATCTTTCCAGCCTCGATCTTTCCACACCGTCTCTTTGTTGGTAAATGGGCGATAATTATTAATGTTCGGCATAAATTAGATGAACAATGAAATTGAAATAATTCGAAATAAGTTACCAAACTCGGATTGACTTTTGAAACTTGGTTTAAACACCCACAGACAAATCTGCGCACTGAACCTAAAGTCTGTCTATATTTGACTAATACTACTTATACGCTTTATTCAAATTCATCAATATTTACGTCAAAACTCTACAGATTGGTGGAAAGCGTTTCACGCATAATCAGAAAATAATACAAGAGCTCTTATTCAGCTAACTGAATAAAAAGTCTATTATTGGGGGTTCCTGTAGTTTCATACATATATTATAAATTATAAAGCAGTGAGAACTCTGAATTCCTGAAAATTCGTTGCGTAAAGCCTAGATCGTACACCCTCATAACTCGCCGTAGCAAAACAAGACCACAAAGAAGTCTTGTTCCGAAAAAAAATCTCTTGCCATCAATTTAATTTCCTGCACTACCGCGACTACCCTCCCTCGCATCGATGCGTCTGCAGGCCCAGGCCACAAAGCTTGCGGGGAATTCCACGGTAGAACGAAGTTACTCCTGTGTACCTTCACTTCGTGAGCCCTCGAGAACGCCTCATTTCCGTGGCACACGGGGCCGAAGAATTTCCCGCACGGATGTTTCTGTCCTCAAATCCTCCAACCGCCAATTACGTTTTTTTTTGTCGAAGGTCCTCTGTTTAAGGTACAGGCGCTTCCCCAGAATGTTTGTGATTAGATCGATTTGCGATATTTATTTTAGTTTGTTTATAATACGTTTTTAAAACATCAGCTATTGCAGGCTTGAGAGTGCATGACTGCAGAAATGTATTTTTTCTAATATTCCCTGCTCTATGTCAGCTCTTTAGGTAGTGTAGGAAATCATAGTGAACCTAGGAACGTTTGTAATAATCAAAATAACCCGATACATTACTTCTGAAAAAACCATGATACAAAATAAAAACGTTTTCATGACATGAAATCACGAAAAATACTCTCCCAAAATCTGTTCGGTTTCTATAATTGCTTAAGTTTGTTTGAGGAATGAATTATAAATCGGAATTAGCGCTCTTTGATGAAACCCCTAGGATTAATCTTTTCTATCTTTACTTCAAAGAGAAGGAAACGTATATATTCTTCTTTATTCCATATTGTCAATAGAAAAAAAAATAATCGTCTGCTTCGCGACAGAATCCTCTCAACGTAATCGTCAGAAAGCACTACTTGGAGTCACGCAAGCAATGGCAGAATCCAAATGGGGTCGTGGAGCGAGTAATGAGAGGGGCCACTTGGCGATTCTGAGGGCTTGGTCCTCCGCTCATGCCCAGGCTCCCCTGCGAACTCGACTCGACGAATCGTGATGATGAGGAAAGCGAGTTGTCGGTTTGCGAGGGTTGAGCTCGGAATTCTAGATCTGGAAAAATTATAAGCCCAGCGGGATGCAAGACTCCAGCGGAACGGTTGAAATTATTGTATAGCACATCATAATGCGTTAGACTTTCTACAACTATATAGATTCGGATGAACGCCGAGATACTATGCAAATCCTAATGAAAATACTACAAAACAATGATACTTGCTTAGGATTTTTGATGATAATATAGATAAGGTGATACCATATTTTTTAACTACACGTATTTAAATAAATATTAATCTTTCGAGAACATGGCTATGAAAACAATTTTAGTCAGATATCAAACCCTCGAAGCTTTAATGAGGAAGCTGAAATGGAATAAATTTTAATCTCAAACTAAAAGAATATTCTTCCGTTTGTTCTTTATCCTGAGTGGACGAAATTCGCAATGCAAATCTATTTCATACTGGACTCAATTAAGGATTTAATTTCTTTGATACTCTTATTTCTCAGCCAGATTGTAAAGTCGGTACAAGCTTAAAAGATTCGGAAGAAACGCGGGGTGAATTTAGTATAAGGTAGTTCGGACGTGGCTAAACTTTTTTTCTTAACCTTTTTTCAGCTCAACTCGGGTCTTTCCACTTCGTTCGTTCCATCGGAATTTCGTAACGACTTATTTTATGTTCTTCCTGTTCACCTGCTTTTTGTTAAGCAAAAATATATATCTTGTTCTTTAAATGGATAATCACTCTTTCTCATTCGAAGCGCGAGGGTTCGATTTTATTTGCTGCACTTAGCAAGATAAGAACAGATCGCGTACTAAGATTCTCTGATGGAATGCGTGATTCCTAAGTTTTTACTGCCGAAGGAATAATTCTCCGAGAAAATTCTGATTATTACATTCTTTCACGGCAGCTAGAAGTTTCTGGAATCGTGGATTTTAGTAGCAATTTTATAAGGCCCGTCCATCTTAAATACGCATGAAACCTTGAAAGAACCACGGAGAAGCTACTGGTTTAACGACTTGAATACGAAACTTTAAACGATAAATGAAAAAAGTGTACTTATAAGGGAAGAAGAAAAGGAAAGCGAGAGCCCGGTAAATCATCACAATGGACGGTGGCACGAGGCTACAATGCTCCGCACGTGGTATAGAAGGAAGGGAAGGGCAAAAAAAAACGAGCAGCTGCCCGAGAGAAGAAGTTCACGCGAGCCAAACTTCGGAATGGACTTTTTTCCTTGGCCCTGGAACGGTCGATACCACTGCACCGCGGATGGCAAATGCACCCCGCACTTTTCTTGTACGACGAGCCACCGCCAAGCGATCGTTTAGCCCTTTACTGTTTGCGAGAGTTTCGCCAGCAAGTTTAGAGTCGAAGTGAAGTGCACGGGTTACGCTTGGCTACGCCGTTATTTTGCTACGGGCCATGGGGTGGTTTTGAGCGTAAATAGGCTTGATTAAATGCTGAAGTTCACCTAACGGTATGGAGCTTGAGTATCTAGCCGGTCGGTTTTAACCGCCATTGAAAACGTATATTATAGAATTTGAAATCATCTTTTTTTTTTTAGTTATGAATCGGCTAAATAATTATTTCTTTGTCATGAACTGGTAACTTCGGGACCCAAATGATTGATTTACATGGAGTCTTATCGAACCTTAAAAACGTGTTGCTAACTTGTACTCTGTAAATTCATTACAGTGAAATCTCACTGTACTGCAGTGAAAATCGGTAATTTTATGTATAGTTTAACATTTACTTTAATTACAGTCAAAATTCACTATAACCACAGCAGAAATATTGAAACTGAATGTTACATTAAAATTTTACAGTAGTGCAGTGAACAATCCACTTTTAGAACAGTGAAAAACGTTTCACTGAACCCCTCAGTGACATTTTCACAATAAGGAATTTAGAGAGCATGGCAAGCATTCCAAGTTTGTTGAATAATCCATGAGAATAATACAACTAACCATAACACGATATGTTATTGTTGATCAGTTGCGATAGTCATTAAATCTCATTGGCTTCGACTTGTACTTTACTGGATTTTTACCAGGAACTTATCACAATATTTTAACAGCAAAGGGTAGCTTCAGCTAACAAATCAGAGAGTCTCTTCGAATATCTGACCCTATCCTTTACAATGAAACATCAAAAGCTCTCAACTCCTGTGGGCCGATCGGAAGTTGGACCCGTCAGAGGCAGGTCGTCAACTTCCGAAGATCGTTACTTCCCACGCGTGCGTTATATATTCCGCACGACCAAAGGGAACACGCGACGTGATGTACATGGACTACGGCGTCCCGAACTTGCAGGATCGACTTTCCAATTGCGTTAAAGAGGGAAGAGCCGGTGCCAAAGCTCTGTCCCTATGGTTCGTGACCCTAACAAGAAACGGGCCTCCGCTTGCATTATTTATGGACCCCTTCTATGTGACTGTCGAAACGGCGCACGAGCTTACGTAGTTTGAGAGCATAAAAAGAGGCTGTTTTTACAAAGGGAATTCAATTCTGGGATGGTTGGCACGGAAAAAGTTTTGAAGGAGATGGGGAATGCCAGTTGTAAATTCTCTGTTGGCATTTATACTTTGTAGAGTTAAGGGATATCATTTGTATGACGGTAAAAGAGAAATGTTTACAGTAAATTCCTCATTTTTTCTTTCCAGCTACGACGAAGTGTAGTATCTATAATTTTATAGAAATCTTTTAAGGATCACGATGAAAATATTACGTTTTTTAAGCGATGGAATAAATTGAGTATAGCAAGACATTACAGTCGTTTGGATACAGTAACTATAAGTAATATGTGGTTACTTTTAACTATATTTATACTAAACTACTCGTTTAGACTTTATCCACCGATTGGCCACATAGTTCAGAGTATAGATTTATACTCTCTCAAATGAATGTATCACAATGTCATTGTAGTGCACGAATTTCAATTCAACCCCATTTGCATCAAACAAGATGATCTCTTATTTACGTGTCAAAGGTTGAATTGATAAATGACATTGAAAGATATTGCAAATTCTCTTTCAATAAAAAATGTATGTTATCAAGAAATCCATGTAGTTATGAATATGTAATTTTTGAATTCGGACGTAATCCAGGGTATATGAATCTTGAGTAATGTTACCAGAAGGCAAAAATCTCCTTGGAATTTCAAATTTTCCGGAGCTTGGATTCCCGCGTGCAAGCCCTAGACGTGCACAAAAATTCATAATTCGGCGATCGGCGAGTTATCGGGAAAACCCGATCGTCCGGAAATTCGACTCTGGCCAGGCGTGAAACTAGCCATAAATCTAATCCGGTAGCAGGACGCGCGCGCGCGTCTATCAGAAGCGCATTGAAAAAGGTAGAGAAACGGAAGCGACTTACCGCCATGTCCTCGCTCCTGTAGGCGGTGAGGGTTTGCTCATCTTGCAGGAGGACGCAGTAGCAGGGCTCCCAGCAGGCGTCGTCGCTCGGGTCGCCGACGCAGCAGTCCGCCTCTGTGCCAACAAAAAACAGATGGCGAGTTATCGCACCTTGTCCGTAATGCTCGTAAAGCGCAGGTGTGACTCGTAAAAAATCATGCGCCAACGTCCTTTCCGCGCGCCAGACGCACTTTATTACGACGTCCACTGACTTATCGTTATTACGCGATCGTTCATTAGGACGGGGCTGGTTTATTGCCGGCCTGGGAATAGACGCCGCGGCACACACACCAGATTAGCATGTCGCTAATAGATGCGTTTAGAGGTAGACACTGATTGAAAGGGTGGAATGTGAAAGTGTCCAGTGGCACTCTGGATCTTTCAAGTCACTCCATTTTTTTCGATGCACATACAAGTATGGAGTGATTGTCCCAGAAAAAATATTACTCTTAGATTCTTGTCAAATCTTGTCGAAAAACGGCGAATTTCTTATAATGCAGGCCGTAGAAGCGCCTATTTTTTTTAATAATCAAAGTATTGAGGATCTTCTTTCACAACTGAATGTCGTCTTATATTGCCTATAAAAAAACCTCCTCGAGATCGAAAATTCAATTAGCGCGAGTGGAAGTGTAAAGTTTGTGTGATTGGTTATAAAAGGCACTGTTACTATTCTATAGGCGCTCACACGCACGCCTAAACTAGAGAGCTCAATGCGAGTATTCGGGTCACTGTGAAGAAATTTCTTTGTGTAGTATTTTATTCGTTTTTTATTCAGAACAAGTAACTCTATCTTATATAATTTCCTCTATCCTTCCTATTCTATATGAGTACCCGAACTTATTCTACAATTATCACGAGTATGTATGCACCGAGTATCATCCTATATAGGAGTGATCTGCAACTCACATACGGCGCGCAAGGGCAGCTGCTGCAAAGGTCAACTTAATTTGCGACCTGTCGCACTTGGGGCGATTATTCGTTGAGGCGTGACGTAACCTTTCTTCACGTTTTTACTTGAAAGCGAGTGACGAGGAAAAAGAGGAACGTTGCATGACGAGAAAGCGCCTGGATGACCGCAATTAGCGTCCTAAGAATCGCTATGGTTTCAGAGCTAGTAATTTTTTTTGGGACCGCTGCGAGTATTGGATTTCGAGTCAGACCACACGCACCGCAAAAAAAAAGAAGAAAGCCGGAGTAGGCGTGAGTGGATTGTCCAATTTCAGAGTAGTTCGAAGCGTATATGCAATTTAGAGGATATTCAGAAAATTGTTCATATTTACGAGCAAACCGCTTATTATTTGTAGCAGCTCAATTTCTATTAGTTCTGCCCGCTAATCACGAATTACTCAAATGATTGGGATTTACATTGGAAGTATTTTACTGGAGTAATTACGGGCAAATATCAAAACTCACTAGGTGACCATGCGGGGGTCAGAATAATTCCAAACTGTCTACTTACTCAAGGTCGATAGTAAAATTCGCAAATTTATTTATTCCGTTTGGACTTGGATGCGGATATTATGCTGTTTACGGCATTTTGGCCGTTACAGATTATCGCTCAGTTATATATTGGTTTCATCGATTTGCAATTTCACAAAGGAAAATGGTGAAGCATATATGGGCTAGGTTTTTGCATTCATTTACATATAATATATAATAACTAGAAAGTTTATGAATGGATCCGAAATATAACATGTTTTCGCGGTTCCTATGCTTTCGATAGTTGTATTTCTATTATAAAAACACTGATCATGGCAGACTCGTTCGTCTAATTACTCCCGAATGTTGAAGAAAGTCGCTGATGCAAGAGCCCGATAATTGTCAGTCCTTTATGTTAGGGAAAGCAAAGGCGCGTTGTGAGCATGCATATGCATCCGCACGTTCAATCCACCCGCGCAGAGTGAACGAAACCTTGTTTCTATGCTTTCGTTTTGCTCTATCCACCCGGTGAATTATGCATGAGTCGCTCCATCTTCAATTTTCAGCTGACATTTTAATTTGCACGATGAGTCCGCGACGGATTCTTCTGTTCGTGAGATCTTCATAACGAAGATTACGCGCATCATCGGAGGCGAAGTTTGCTCCGTCGCTGCATGCGCGGTCAACTCTGCCCCTCGAGTGGAATTCAACGTGATAACTTGGAGGTATGATTCGACGAACGCGACGTATTCGAGCTGAACCATCACTCGCCACGAAGGCATACAAGCAGTCCGTGCGCCGCAAGAATGGGCCGCGAGGATACACTATACAAGCGGGCTTTCGAAAGGATGCAGAAACAATGAGATCCAGCGTAATAAATAAATCACGGGGCTCTCTCGACTCGACGCGGCTCGACGAATATCGATTCCCCGGGTCTGGTTTTTATTTGTGGCTCAAAAAGCGCGAAAGCGCAGGTACATGCTCTCTCTCTCGCTCTCTCACAATGGACAATGCGGGCTCGTTTCCATCTTCGGCTGCAGCGGGAAAGCGCACGCCGATTACGAGCGATGATTGCGACTAACCACAGGCCACGAGCGCGATCGTTTAATCGCCCGGCTCGGCCCACGTGCCTCGATTGTTTTGATTTTCTTTGCCAGAACAATGACGGATCGGTGTGGGGGATTAGATTAGATTAGATTCGATTGTACGCGTCCGAGCCATAGGTGGCGGAATATTATTCCGTGCTTTATAGCGCGATTTATGGGGATGCGGAAATTTTGTGTGCCCAAAGCCAGGGTGTAGGCGTCAACGAGCTGCTTGCGGACGAGCGATGATCAGCGTGTGGGTGTGATTCGGGAAGTAATGGCTAATCAGCTGAGTTTGTTTTCTCAGGGAGGCTTTTGTCTTATTCTGAAGCGAGTACGTAGGTGATTTGCGTAATAGGGAAAAATACGCAGGTTTTTTCGTCTTACAAATCAATAGCACTTGTTAAAATAATCAGGGTGTCATTATTTTTTTCTCGACTCAATTAAAATTTGAGCAAATATATGGAAATGTATGACGTATGTATGTATGTCGTCCGTATGACGTCACATCGATAGAAACGATGTGACATTATATTTATTAAAGTATATATATATCAGAAATTACGAGAATTACAACATCTATATTTCACTGATCATTGAGTTGAAAACGAAATAAAAAAATCCACCTAATGATTTTTATAATTAGGTCATATTATTAATATAATTCATATCATTAATTATTAATATAATCGATGTAAAGAAGCAAGGTGTTGTGGAAAATTCTTCTCATCTGTTGAGACCAAGTTGATTTAGTGGTTTATATAGCCGGTAGCATTTTAGGATACAAATATTACATTCTGATAGAAGTTTAGAAAGAAATGCTCGATAGTTATTCTTATCGGAAAGTAGAATGAGGCGAATATGGTTTATATTACTCTGAGTGCTATAATTATCCGATTGTAGTGGAACCTAGTCTAACGGTAATCGTTAGAAAAGATTTACACTCAGTTCTCACCGAGAAATTGAATTTCCTCATTGCACCAATAATACTAATTACCTTTGTTTCAGAATTATTTCGATTGAGAAAACTTTTAAAACAGGGTCATTGTCTTCACCTAGTTCCCACAAACATCTCAGCATGTTCAAACGTTTACTAGATAAATTGACAATTGTATGGCCGAAGAAAGCGTACGGTAATTTTCTCGGCTACGAACATCAATTTTCCACAAAACTATCGAGATTATACAGTAAAATTTCCTAGAAAGAAATCAACATTCACGAATACACGTGGGTTACATTATTTGCTTGGATCAAAGCGAAGGTGATTGTAAGCCACACAAGGGTAAGGTTAATAGGTCGACCTACACAACCTTTCCCGTGAGTTGATTATAAAATATGACATGGGAAATAAGCAACTTTGGATTTATATTTTCCCTTTCTCAATGGCAAAGGAGCAGACTATGCGCTCGAGATCATTACAAGTTTGAATGTGACGAGAGGAAAGGAATAGCGAGCTCTTACTGTCGGGAGTTTCTGTTATCTCGAGGGGGCTAAGTTTCGTGTCACCAAGCTGTATCGAGGAAAACTCCAACCAAAGAGAAGAGAGATTTATAAGAAAAAGAAACTCTTTGGAAATTCGGATATTTCCACTTAGAGAGAGGATCCGAATCGGCGACACTCCAAGTACAGCAATCAATCATTGAAAAAAGTTGGATTGCCTAGTTGTTCTGCTGTTACGAGAATTGTTCATATTATATCGAATGGAAAGGCTACTCGAAGTTTGAATTAGATCATTACATCAACTGTACTTTACTTAGTTTTGTAATAATATATTTTTCATATAAAAACGGTGCAAATCGACAATACGCATTTATTTTACTGTCCAACGTTTTAGCTAACAATAGGTTTTGACGAATCTTAAAGTTTGCCATAGAAAGTTTCAAATATCATCTGTGTAAGGGACGCAATTAAAATATTTGATGGAATGAGAGTAGGAATCCAATCTGATTTGAGTTGAGTATACATCAAAGTTCAAGAAATAGGCAATATTATTCAAGCGAACATTTAAAAGCCAGTGACCGACGACACCAACACCTGCAGTCTCGCTCCTCTTCTAATTTTCTTTTCCTTCATTCCTTCTCTTCGCTCTTAGCCTCGGATGCGATTTGGATTCGTTGACTAGAAAATTATATGCTGCTGATGGAAGACAGGGAAATGAAAACGGAAGGACGAGCGAATTGCGGAGCAGTGAATAGAAAAAATTAGTAGTTGGACTCGATAAAGACAGAGTGAACAAAAGGAAGTATCAAAATATAGTCATGAAATTTACAGCGGTATCGATCGAGGAACAAGAGGATACTGAATCACAATTCTCGATAATTCGCCATCGTAATGCGGAGAAAATATTTCAACTAGATCGGGAAGAGAGTCGAGCTAATGAAATTGAATTACACGAGAAAGGAGACGGGAGCAGGCGAGAACAAGGGGATGCAGGCAAGAGGAAGACACCCACATAGAAATTAACCGGTGGAAACGTGATTGCGCCCGCGGTCAAGTGCAGCGACTTTGTTCGCTCGACCAGCTCCTTTGTTTATAACGGGACAAGAAAGTGGCATTGTAAATGGCTCCCTCTTTCTTCCGTGGACCGTGGAATATCGGTATTACGTTCACGGATCGCCGGTATAAAATGGAATTTGCCCCGAGTTAGCGTCCTTCTCTCTCCGTCTTTCGCTTCCTCCAGCTCGAGTTTGATTCCGCGCGCGCGCGAGCGCCCGATGTAGAGAACGAGAGAGAAAGAGATAGAGAAAGAGAGAGAGAGAAAGAGAGAAAGAGACGAACCGAGGGAAAATGAGAGAGAATCGAATCGGAAAGTAAGGCTGCTCCCATGCACATTTCATCTTGCTCTCCGTCGGCTTTTCGCGTGTATGGTGGAATATTGGAAACTGCTTAAAAAAAACGAGCTCGGAGGCAATAAAGTTCGATTTCCTGTTACTCCCTCCACCTTCCTGTGTTTCTCTGTTTTTCGATTTTTCAACGCCATTCTCGTTTTCTTTTCGTTTTCATGCCTAGCTCACTTTTCCATTAGTATATGTATAAGCTCAAGTGGCTCTGAGTGTGAGAGATTGCTGATATTTGCATGCGAATGTCAGTTATAAATGCATTGTGCAGACAAAGCCGTCCAATTACTTCGTAGCTCTTAATGCCCTATAGTCAGTATATAAATGATAGAAATTAATCTTATTATATGAACAGCCCGCTATGAAAGTGTGTTGTCCTTAACTTTCATAGGCGAATTGCGAAAGATTTAAACGTGTGGCGTATTAATTGGTTTCGGTATTTTGCATATGTGTTACCCGTAATAAGTCGAATATTTATATTGCACTTGTCTAACTACCAACGAATATTTTACAGACAATTTCGTCCAATTACAACTCCTCTCGTATATTTATCAATACCAAATACCGCAGGGATTAATCAACTTATCTAACGACTTTTACTTTTAATCAGTGACACGCGTACGCGACGATTTGCATCCATGAATTTTTCACCAAATGTTTTTCTCACCATGAGATATCCAGTTAAAGTATTCCAAAAAATAAAATATACTAAACAACATCGGGCAAGTGGATCGATAGGGAAACACTTATCCTCCATCGTTTGAAATAATCCACGCGAAATTCACAGATAAATAAATTTCCTCGTGAATCATATATCCGCTTCGGACGATTTTCACACGCATATCCCGACACCCACTCGCGCATCTTGCATCCAATGCATCATATCGCTGGCTCAGCTATATACACGTACAGCTGCGCTCGCTGGGGAGACACAGCTGCGAGTCCTTTTCTGGCGTTCGCTCTCGGAGTCACGATAAATCTTAATTCGTGGACGTGGTAGCCGCAACTTCGTGTTGCCTTCCGGCGGAGATTCGCGTGAAGCTGCGCCCGTCAAATATCGCGCCAGCCTCATCTCGCATAGCCTCGATACCGCGGTTCGAGCCAGCTAAAAAGTGCCGAACCAGTCAAGGGTACTGTACAGTCATTGAGGAAATCGCACAACATTCGAGCTTGTCTTGATTGATCATTTGGACCAAGATTTTTTCCCAATTTTATCAATACATTTTTTTGAGTTGAATGAGTAATGTGGAAGAACCACACATTTTCATTGATATATAACCATAATGAATATACAATTCTGTGGGTAAAATATTGCGAGTAAAATCCATCTCGTGGTATTCCAATTGGTGTAGTCTACGCAATCGTTGTTTTAGTTGATCTGAAGTGAAGCCTTTAATTGAATGAAAGTGTAGGTTTCGTCCCAGGAAGATCTTATCTCAATCTCGTGTCAGCGCAGTAAATTATCATTCACAGCAAATTAAACTGCAGTGGATGATACGATTTCGAGAGCTCGATATCTCTTTTTCTCTCTCTCTCGTCGCCTTCAGCACATGCATATCCCTTTTAGCACCTCCAAGGCCCTGCATGCGTCCAGATGATTTTCATTACGGCAAGTGCGAAAAGCCGAGGGTAAGATAACGAAGAGGACGTCGACTCGGGCCGGTGTTGCGTCTCTCTCTCTCTTGGGCGCGCGCACACCTCTTGCTCAACAGCTCTCGGCTTCGCGATAGACGCCGAGGAAAAGTCTTGAGATGTTGCTGCGGCTCTACTCTCGCCGCCCGCTGATGGCCCTTTACTTCAAGCCTACGCTTTTTCTCGCGTTCTTCCATTCTTGCAAGCTAGGTTATGTGGTGAAGGGGGCTGGCAAAAGGGAACGCTGCCCGCCGCGTGGCGCAATGACTTTTCTAGGAGCAGAGGCTTTACGACTGAGATTTGAGGTCGCACACTGCGGTGAATGATCTAGCTTCCCCAGTACAATGCTGATTCTAGAGTGGATAATCGCAGCCAGGGGAGATTGGAACGCGAGAGCTGCGAGGTTTGACGCGCAGTCGCTGTATATATAAGCCGAATAAAAATCAAGTGTTGCAACAAATAAACAATGTTCTATTGCCACGAGCCGCTGACAGTCTTTCTTTTTCTTTACGAAATTCGGGACAATTCTTTGCGATACTATATCATCAATGCTGCGCGAATACACCCTCTAGAATTTGTTTCGTGGCGACTTCAGGGAGTGACACGTTGAGAAGACAGGAAATCGAAGATGCTGTTAGTGCAACGAACTCGTGATCATAGCGTGGGCAATCGAGTATACGGCTATTCGGAGTTGGTGTATCTATATCTGGCCTGCACAAAGTCCTCATTAGTCGGCAGAACAGTCCAGCGCCGGCGTGCAGAGCCAGTTCATTACCGTCGATTTTATCGGGCACTCGACTCTTTTCGCTGACTTTTGGTCGCCTACGTTGTGATCTGTTTTCCGGCTGCTTAGCATCGGTTTACTTGCTATACACATTACACTACACTGAGCTCTCGATTTGGAGCATTAGTCCACTAAAGGTACTGAATAGCATCGTTCTAAGCTTTGAATTTGGTACTTTATTCCCTGTAAAAGCCTTTGAAGTGATTTACGTTCGATGGGAGGAAATATATTCAACCTTGATCGATTGTACGAAAAAATTCCCGACATCAATTTAGGGCATTTTGAACATGATTTAACAACGGAAAATCCAACAGAATATGGTATTTTACATTTAATTAGGTAACAAAATCAAACTGTCAGTAAAATTGAATGATGAACCTTGCCATACATTATTCTCCATATACCATTGGATTGGCCCTCAGAGATCGTCTTTCTTCTAATTTTTGAATTGGGGGCGATTGGTTAAATTGTTCAACAAGATGGAATGAATGAAAATCAATATTCGACGCTCGATTCCTCCCAATTAATGCTCCTATCATAAATGCATTAGCCAATGTTTTATTCAACAACATCATATCCCACGACAGTAGGAATGTCACATTGCACGGACACTGTATATATTCATCCTTCGAAAACATAATTAAATCGTAACGACTGTACAACACTTTTCCATTTTCCACCTTTTACGGAGACAAACGAGTTGGTCGAAGTGCCAAACGAAAAAAAATCCACTGGGCAGCAAAACGAGAGACAGATAGAGAGAGAAAGAGAGACAGAGAGAAAATTTGGCTGTCCGGAACTTTTCCTACGTACTACCGTGTCCACTGCTACTGCGCGCTACTGATCATGTCGCCTCGGGGTTCGTGAGATTCGTCCTCGTTAAGGCGCGCGTGTAATGTCACCCACACATTCGCAACAATTGACACGAACTTCGCAACGGTACCCTTCCATATATAAATCTTGATAAGAATGAAAAATTGAATGCATAATTTGCACTCGAATCGAGCCGAAGGTAAAGCATTTTCAGTGTCGTATTTTGAGTAAATCCAGAAGGATTATGACGATGATTCATGCATTAGTCGAGAATTCCTCTAGCTAGTAATTTAAAGTCATTACGATTGAAAAATTGACCTGCAAAAGTATTCGAATCTATTTCACGGGAAAATTTATTCACAAGCATTTACAAGTGTATCATTGAAAGAACATCTGTACGCATGGACATTTTCATATACCCATCGATAGTTATGGATTTGTTTGAATTTCTCAAAAAGACAATAAAATTCTGAGCGCATAGAACGAGCAAACGAGTAAACCGTTCTCGAGATTTTCAGTGACTGCAGTAACTATCTTCGCCTCGTTTTTTATCGCCTCTATTCGCCAGAGGATCGCAATACACTCCTGTGCAGTGGAGGTGAGAAAGTCACTGCTGCTTTTCTCTGTTTCTCCCTCCGTTTCTCTTCTATCCGAGCGAGGGGCGATCGCCTTTTTCAGGCACGCGTCTGGTGCAACTCGACCAGTACGTGCCGGACGGGATCCTTGAATAATAAACGCAGCCGGAGAAGGGAAGTCGGATACGGGGAGAGTGAGAAAACTGATTGATTTGTTTGCTGAACCGGCTGCTTATAACGGAATCTCAAGCCGGCCGCATACAGCTGAATTGACCGATTGTAAATCATTGTTTCTCGGGTGAATTAGAATTACAATATTATCAGTTGATCTGCTGTGTAAATTTCCAATATGCTGTCAAACCATTTTATCTTGTACATGGTTGGAGTTATCATAAAGTTGATTGTTTCGTGAATTTCTCTATTGTTTGAATTTTTGAAAACGTGAAATAATGAGATGAAAATAAGTTTCTCTTCAGGTGCATTGTGGGAAGCTCTAGTGCATACATTGTCATATTTCCGTATGCTGAGATACCGAGATGTTTGAATAGTACTCCACAGAATTCATATAACCAATCGATTTCAAGAAGATTTACTAGTTTATATAATCATTAATAATATAGGTGTATATATATGAACCCGTGGTCGAACAACTTGTACAAGGAACTAATCTTGCTTTCACAAGTTATGAATATGTGCATTCGCATCGCACTAAACAGACAGGAATGCAAATCATTGAACCGTTGACCTACGTGTGCAGCGAGAGAAAAGCATCGCGGGGACAAGAACGCAAATATGAAAGAAAAGTGCAATCGTCTCGCGCCGGCTGACAGATCGTTAATCATCTATCGTCGCTTGAAAATATAGGTCGCGGCAGCTGAGCGACGGCCTGATTAAATTCCGCAGCTCCTTTGCTCGGCTAATTTCCCAATCGTCGAAGCCAGCTCCGATTGTTCCGCAGTGCAGCTCGAGTGTCTTCCGCTGATTGATGCCGCTTAATGGAAAAGAGCGTACCCCTGCCCCCGGCACAATAAAGCCTTCGGACTCACGCAAGTGTGTCGTAATTGCTGTTCGCCAGGCGAGTTAATTGGATTTTTCGGTATTGCACGCGACGACGGACGGAGCAATGGCTTGCGGACGTGCCGAGGCTTTTTCTCGGAAGCAAGAGATCAGCGGTACGCTCCCAAGATCAGCTTGTTCACGTGCAGCTCGCGTGATTCAATTTCCAATGTTCAGAGTGAAGATTTTTCGATTGAACCATTTGATATGGCAGTAATGTTTCAACCCAAAGATGCGAGACAAGATAAAGACGTTTTAGAGATAAATTGGGATGGACTAACTTCTATGCCGACAAAACTAACTTTTTGTCGTGAGTTTTCAAAGTTACCAACCCATCGTAAGGAATACATAATTTCAAATTCTACTGCAGAGCGATTGAAAATTTCAACTCTATAGATCACTCCGAGCTGTACTCTTTTCGCGCGAGCTAATCAAGTATACATCCAACCTTTCCATGCATACGTTTGCAAACGTCCGAGGTTTCCCACGTTTTCAAAATATTTTCAAAGGAATTTGTTCTCAAAGAGAAATTGAGGGAATTTGAGAAAAAAATTTGGTTCTGTTGATTAGAAGCCACGAAAAATTATTTTTCTCTCAATTTTTTTTTGGAAAATTACTTGAATGCAGGATACTGCATACATAAAAAGTTTACACGTACTTCATTCGTTTTTGTAAAAGAGAACTTGCCTCTCGTAGTGATTAATAGAGTAAACAATTTTCAACGGGCAATAGGAGCATCCAAAAAATTCGTTTATCAAGAACTGTATCAAAAATAGTGTGATGACATGTAATTTATTAAATTGTATTGCCGAACTACAAGCATTGCGTTATACTATTGGAAAAGGAATTGAGAAAAATACTGAGTCACTGAAACTTTCTAAAAGCAAGATTTCAATCATCATATATCGATTCGAATTGTAAATTTCATTACTATTAAATACATACTATTCCCCTCTACGAGAAAAAAAAATCTTTATCAATGATCGGTTCGCATGAGATATTTTCATGCAAACCTTTGTCGACTTCGTTTTCAATTACCAAGAAGTTGAACGCTTTCAATATTCATTACACTACTCTCGGATCAATGTTTTGAATCTAACCTACTTTATTTCAGGATATAATTCAGTTAACATTTTTTGAAATCACCGTAAAATGTATCAATTTATTCAAATTATGTAAAAATATTGGAGCTGTAACCAATCATTACTTAAGAATAATTTTTAATAACAAAAGCTAATAATATAGATACAGGCGTAAATATTATTTGTAATATAGCATTAAGATAGACAAAGAATCAGTAGCGTAAACGTTTGCTTTTCATGACTAATAAATCTTATATAACTTGTGTTTGTAGATCTATTATATTTTTGTATTTACAAGTGTAATGATTGACATAACGCTTGACTCATTTTATTTTGCAAATAATAATATTACCAGAATGGTTAGACGAATTAGTTTCATTATGAGACAGCTTTTCCTTCAATGTTGTTACTCGCTATGTTATAAATCATCAAAATACATGATATACCAGCTTTCTCTCGTCAAATATTCCGCGGAGAATTTTACTGTAATACCCTCATCATCCAATAATTTATGAAAAAAAAAGTCAAGTATTAATGTTCCGTAACACTTTGAAAGTAGAGAAAATTCCCCGAGAGAAATTATTGGTAAGACGGAGCGCTCGCTCGTGATTACGTGCATCCAGGCACCGAGAGATTATCCGAGAACGTCCGAATGAGCGTGTGCCCCCCAAGCACGGCTTGACGGCGAACAAAAAGCTCGGCGCTGCTCAGGTCGTTGGTGGTAACGGCACTCGCGGCTCACTAGGTGAGCGGGTCCAGCATCCATATTCAATAGGTATCGCCACATCCATGACGCTCGCTCGCGTCCGCTGACACATATATCGGAGAGTGCAGGCGCGCAAAAAGTCGCGGCAACACGTCTCTTCCGGCCGACGTCGGCCATTCATCAGCCGCTGGAGTAGCGATAGAAGGCGCGCGCGCGGGCGCATCAGCATCGCACGCGAGCGTCCCAAAAAGAGCAGCTCGCTCGGCCGCGGGATTAGCGCGCCGAGATCAAAAGTCCGACTAATAGCCGCGAGCGTCCCTCCTAGACCTTGCCCGCCAATTTCCGGCAGCTAATGGAGCCGCGGCGATGGTCATTCCGAATAATTAATTCTCCGCCGTGAAATGCGCGCACGACCCGCACGCGACCCCAGCCATGCCCGTCGCGCGCGTTGCTCTCCGCGCTCTCGGGCGCGGGCAACTGCCCGAGTATTAAATTTTACGAGGCTGTTTCGCGTAGCGCGACCAGGATAAAGGGTGAATTCTAAGCCTCCGCGGCTCTGATGCGGCTCGCGAACGTTAGTCACGTGCGAGTCACGTCGCGGTTCAGCTGACACGCGAAAAAATTGCGAGGCCGGGATAGTATATACGTACGCGGTGCCGACAGCTCTGCTGATGTCTGGGAATTCTGAAGAAAAATAAATTATCTTTCCTCCAGAGTATTGAGCGCTTGATTGAGAAATAGACTGAGAATGAGGGGAGGTCCATTTGCTGATACCGATTTGTGGTGTTGGTTTTGGTCAAGTGTACAACGTATAGTTTGATTCTGAGATGTTTTGACATTTTTTTACTCTCAAAATTGTGTAGAATGTTTCACGTGATTGACGGGTTTTTGGTTCTTTGTGAGAAATTAATCTTTCAGTGTTTTATTTTCTAAACATGATTATGTCTGTGCTACGCTGTATTTATATTTAGCAAATTATAATTATTGATAAGTAAACAAATTAAAATAGTAGCGAATCCAGTTTTCTATGAAATATTCTCTTCAAACATTGTCAGTTGCAGTGGATTTACATTTAGACCAAGAGGTAAACATGACCTAGAATTCTATTCTTAATCTTAGAGTTGGTTTTGGTGTATGCAGTGAATCGGAAGCTAGTCCTAATATTTATCCTCGACTAGGTAAATATTATTCAGCCGACAAGATGTTACAGAACATAGGAGATTGTTATGAATAGCTCAAGTCCCGAATTTTCCGCGAGGAAGGATCGCTTTATGAGAAATCTATTTAATTGCGTGCGAGTCTTGATATTTACGAGGCACTATTTCAGCTTCCACTCCATTACAATTTCCCTTCAAATGTACAGCGAGCAAGAAAATATCCCGGCTGAGAAACTAAATAAATAGAGAAGCTTCGCCAGATAATTCACGTCAGCTCTTACTAGGCAAAGTGAAAAGCCCCCAGTCGTTCGCACTCGATCAGCCGGGGCCGATTCACGCGCATACGCACACTAACATTCACTATCGCAGCCGATAGTACGCGCGAGCTCGCGATCCTTAAATTTTCGCTGGCTTGCGAGGGGTCCAATTACGCGCACACGTCCACTTCATTCTTCTCGAGCACGTGAATTCACATATGGGCAGCCGGTGTATGTATATGGGCGACCGAGAGCCGGCGGCAGCGCCAACTCATTTACCCACACGTGAATTTATCTCGCGAAGCGGCGAAATCCGCGCGAGGATATCGCTCTAAATTGCCATCTAATTGGACGATGCCCCGTTCAATGGAATCGTTGGCAAATCCGTTGGATTTTCCTCGAGCCGCTCAAATAACTTCCTGCAACGAACGGAATAAACAAACTCGGCCTGCTCTTTGTTAGAGATGAGCAAAAAGTGTCGTATATATATCGGGACGGGGTAATTGCGAGCAGCGCCGGCTATACGTATACCGTACGATTAAATCTATCAACGCTGTCTGGGCTGAACACAGATAGCGATCTTCTTCGATCGAAGGTTATACGGCCGATCGCCGCCGCGAGTTTGTATGCGGAGGGAAAAAAAAGCGCGGGACAAGCGCGGCCCAGAGCTAAGCTTAATTGCTCAATAGCATTTTATGCGTGCCAGAGGACGTTTTTGCCATTTTGGGTTATCTAAAACGGGTAGGTGCCTTGGAGAATGTTGTTTTTAACGATGCGCGAATGTCGATAGTACTGGAAACGCTCGAGTTATGAATCGATATTTTATTCCGTTCGACGATTCGAGTCGGGGGGCAAAGAATGAAACATTGTCTCGCGGAATGTGCTTACCAAACGACCAAGTCTAACGGGATTGCGTATCATCATTCTATAAGTGGTACCGCGAACGAATGAGAGAAAAAAAATGAGAGCGCGGTCTGAAAGTATTTTTATAATCATACGAAAAGGGCAGAATGACTCCGTCTTACCAGCCAGTAAACGACCATAATGCAAGCAATTAAGGCACAACGCGAGCAGCCCACTTTACTCTGCCGAACCCAGGGCCGACTCGACTTAAACAAGCCTCGCTCCAACAATCGTCTCGTAAAGTGCGTGCGTGCGCTCGAGTGTGCAACGTTCACCCGAGGAATGCTCGGCCCATTCCGCGCAACGATCATACATCGCAGTACACTGCTCACTACATAAAGAGCCATTTGCCTAAAAGTTCGATCCCTCCGAGTCGAGACTGCAGGGAAGCATAACTCGACAACGGTGAGCCGGAGCATCTCCCGCGCCAGCGAATAAAGCCCAATAAAGCAACGGAAGAATCGGTTTTTCGCGGCGCGGCGCAGGCGCGCGGCATTTCAATTCCGGGGGGCGCGGAGCGATTTGCGGCGCTAAATCACGCGCGGCCCGGCGCCCATTGTATGCTAATGGCCGATCGCTGTCCCTCCCTCGGCCGGCCGGTCGGTCGCGCCCGCGCACGCACGCCACCATTGAATATTATATGCCACCTGAAACGCGAGCGCACGGAAACCCGCCGATATGCCTCCGAAAGGATGCGCTATCGGATCCGAGGGGTTATTTTTAGCGCAACGCCGCGGCCGGGGCTATGCAGCCGAGGGGATGCATTCGACTCTGATACTCGGGTGGATATGCGCGAGGGGTGATGCAGCGCGATGCTGTTTGACGAATCGGCCTGCAAGCTTTTGGCAGGGAATGCCACGGGATCGGGTATTCGTTGGCTCGGTGTTGCTACATAGCTGAATTGCAAGTTGTTTGGTGTTTGGGGTAGTGTAATTTGTCCTCGGTCTCACCGGAGAAAACTCGATGTGGTGAATCCGGGACGTGTGGTAAAAATTATTTTCAGTTCGAGCGTAGTTTATGACACGATTCACATGGACAGTTGAGCTGGAGGCATACAATCACATCGCCGGGGAGTGCTGTGGTTGGCTTGCTCATTCCAACAAATCACACGTTGATGCAAGATAATTTCAGTGTTTTCGATTGAATGAACAATTTTTATAGTCTTTCACGGCTGTAAAATAAATTACAGGCCTGTATAGATACACGTGATCATCTCACTTGTGAACTTCGACATCTGATGAAAGCTAATGTGAGCATCGGGGGATATTTTTACGTTGACATCGGTCCCTTTCATTATTAATATACGAAGGGTATCGAATCACTGGGACTATTCAAAAAAATTTTCATTTCAAATATTAATAGACACTACTACATTGGGGTCGAGATAATCAATACTATGGGTCGGTTATTTCCATTCTCCTCTATTTTTTTTGTAAAAGTACAGAGACTGAGTAATTACAGAAACTAAATACTCATTGGAATTTACCATTTCATGGAAAGTAATATATTTCAGCTATAAATAAATTTGTCAGAATGAAAATAATCAATTTTAGATTTATTCATGTATAACATTTAAAAATAACGTAGCAGCAGTTTGGCCTCAACCTGATTACTCGCTGAATCTGAAAATGAGATCACAGACTTGAACAACACTGTTCACTCGTTGCAACTCAATGTATACATGGATCTTCTGTGCACCCTGGTTATTTCCGTAAATTAAATAAACTCGCGTAACCCTAACGTTTACCTTGCCCCAAAAGATCGGAACCAAAGAGTCCGACCAATATCATTCTCGAAGAAGCTCTTCTTCCGAGTGAAAAATTGTTGAAAAAATTAGCCACGCCAGCTGGGACAGCAGCCATTCATCCAGGGAGGCGGGGGAATCATTTCTTGTACGACAGCGTCGTCGGCGCGGGGAGCGCGGAGCATCAGCAGTAGCCGTGTGGCGAACAAATAAATAACGCGGCCGGGTGACGAAGTGCGCGCCGGCGCCGCTCCGCCTATGTACGGTGCGAGCTGCGCTTTTCCAAGGCGCGCGCGCGGCGCCGGGGCGTGCATTTTGTGCGTGCGTGTAATCCGTCAGGGCTACGTGGCGCCGCGTCTTCGCGAATAATCGATAGGACAAAGGGGGGACGAGCGCGAGGGACACGAGAGGCATCGAGCATGTCTCCGAGAAACTCGAGATGCACTGGCTTGGGGTGGATTTTTTTGTTGCCAAGGACATGTCTGCGAGGAGAGCGACTCTTCGTGCGGACGGGAATTTATCGGGCAATGTTTGCATTGGGATTAACGAAGTTTCATTGTTGGCTGCTTTGTATTACGAGCCAACCGGGTTCGCGAGAAGAAATTCAATCAAACTGCTGCTAATTCGGATGAAAGTTTTGGAGAGAGAGAGAGCATCGATCCGTGCACGGAGTGTGGATGTCGGCAACTTCGAGTTTATTGTTACACGAACGCAATCGATCGGGCACTTATTGTAGTTATTCGACGAAAATTCATCGCGTTTTCATTATAGACTGCATTATTTTACTTCAACAATATTGAAACGATATTCCGCGATTAATCGCACGCTGATAAATTGATCCATAAAGTTGCGGAAATTGAAAATAAACCAGCCAAGACTATGGAAGATTATTGAACGCTATTAAAATCACAATCCCAAAAGATTTTCTCAGGGTACGTTATACATACAGGGTACGCGTTGATTGGCTATATCCAACCCAAAAATCAGCCTTCCACAATTGTTAAAATTCCGACAACAGGAATCCTGAGTATCCTGCCTTGAAGAGCGTATTATCAGCTGGCTGTCGCTCACTTCCCCAATGAAACTGCTGTATCTAAATAAAAAATCGATAAAAATCCCAATATCCCAGACGCGACATAATAATACAGCTTACACAAACACGAATTCTTCATGGGCGAGTGACGAGAGTCTTACCCGAGCAGCCGATATCTTATCCTATCCCGGATAAATTCCAGAAAAAAAGTCACGTCGAGCCCTGTCGCTGGTTAACGGTATAAGTCGACGAGCGAGCTCGAGCGAGCAGCCCTAGGAGGGTTTTTTTTTTCCGGGGCCAGATAAGGAGGCCCCCAATTACGGGCGTATCTTACCGCAATAATGGACGAGCAGGTAGAGGAAGCCGGCGTGCACGCGGCTGTCGCCGCACCACGAATTCGTGTCGGCCTGGGGCTCGAACAGCGAGAGGTCAAGACCCTCCATGTCGCTGTTCTCGCCGCAGGAGTCGCCGCTCAGCAGAGCCTCGAACAGCGGCAGTGGTCGCGACTCTCGGGCCGGCGAATTCATTACTCTTGCAGAGCACACTTTGCACTGGTCCGCAGCCTCGTTTCACTCGCGCACTCACTGCTCGATCACCAGCCGACTCACAGTTTCTTCACATTTTCCGGTGGCTGCGCTGCGCCGTTGCCGTTCGGATCAGCAATGCGACACGACATCCCCGACACGGCTTCTGTGCGCGCTTCTCCACACCTTTCGGATTATCAATGATTTCGGTGATCCTGTTTGGAGGTAATATGTCGAGTTAGTGGATCCGCCCGAGAAAACTGGACGAACAACTGTCGATACGATACGCTGTTCATCGTGTCATGATTTACAAGATAAACAGAATCTGGGACGAAGCGAACGAGCTGCCCCGACAACAAAAATCATCTCGTTCAAAGTTGAAGACCAAAACGATAAGTATACGAGACTGCCAGGATTTTTTTTCCGGAAAACAAGTACGACTCGAACACAAATCTCGATGTAAGCAATTTATAATTATTGCTGTTTGATTAAAACTTTTCTCTTTGCCCTCTGGAGAAAATCATTTCATGACACGATCCCCCGGTATCGCTTGAACTACTTGGGAGCAGTCCAGCTGGTATGAAAATAGAGAACAACGAAAGAAATTGTATCGATCTTATCATTCGTCCCATTTTCTCGGGGGTATTCTATTGATTGGCTCGATATCCCCCACCATTCCTCTCTCTCTCTCTTGCCCACCGTCTATGTAATCGTAACTTTTTCATAAGAAGATGAGGGGAGGGAACAGCGCGTAACTTCTCTCAGCTATTGGCAACTTGACGTTTCATACTCGCGATATAACGACTTGACCCATTCTCGGCTGGTTCGGCTCGTTAATTCATTATTGGCAGGTTAATACCACCTTCGTAAAAGGCAATCCTGTCATAATATGTCCAGAAATAAAATACGCGCGCCCACAATAAGAATAAATCGCTCGTAATAGGGCACCTATATAATGGATTTACTGGACGCGCACTTTACAAATGACGCGCCGATATCGGAAAGAGGATGAAGAGGGAACAAAGGATCGGCGAGGAGGTTTCGCGTTTCAAAATCCCTCTATTCCGGTCTCCTGTTTCTGCCACTCAGTTTAGATCTGAATTCGAGCAAAAGGATGAAATTCGATTCCTCATTGCGAGGTCTTCGGTATTTTGATTGAATCGACCCTCATCCACGGGCGCATCCAAGTATTGTTACGCAACACCAAATTACTTGTTTCGAATTTGGAGCACGTCATAATTATTGAAAAGAGGCCCGTTACCCAATGCCCGCGATGACTAAACGAAATCACACCGAACGTCCAAAATGAACTTTTGATCGGAGGCTCACGCCCCGGTGGATCCATTCGAGCGGGAATGCAGTGAGAAGGGCGGACTTGAAAAGTCATCGGCGGAACCGTTCATTGTCAACAGAGCCCGAGTCATCCGGGCCGCTCCCCGTTCATCCTCGGTGCGGGCGCAACGAAACAAAAACAGCGCCGAGCAGTGTGGGTGCTGTATATACACGAAAAACGACGAGCCATTCACGCGCAATTAATTCGAGCGCGCGCGTGCGAGCGTATAGCGAACGCCGAGATCGAGATCGGGCCCACTCCGAACTGGTTTAGGAGAGGTCGTTCGCCGGCTGAACTCGCGGTGGCATGAGGATGCGCGCGCGAGGAGCGGTAATCGCTCCACATACGACCAGAGCCATGCAATTTTTCGCGCGCGCGTGGCCCCCGAGCGGCGGTTTTGGGATAGGTTAGGGAGGAGAGCCGAGAGTCGATTCGGGCCAGAGGGCCGGAATGTATATCGCGCGCGGGCTGGCCGCAGCAGGTAATTTCGGGGGAAGCTCGCCTGATTGGTGGGTTTTATTTTGATCGGGTAATGCGCGGCTAATTGAATAGAGAGCCTCGATAAATGATAGGCTGCAGCGCTCCTCTCCGACGGGCCGATCTGGTGCATCGAGTTTTTGGGGAATGGGAGCGTTTCGGAATCTATTGTTAATCGCATAAAATTTATTATAATGAGGAAGAAAGCTAATGGTTATGTGAGGTATAGGATGCGCGTTCCGTGTGCCATTATTAACTGACATACTTTTGCATAGCTCGAGAGAGCTCATGTTGGCCTGTTTCTCCGTATCTTTATTTCATCCCGGCATGATGTACACTTCTTGTAAGTACCGGCCACGCGTTCTCGTTCGATCATTAAAACATTAACTTCTCATTGGCATATCGGTGTAGTATACATCGGAAATCTTCGAAGTGACTATTGGGAATTAAAAAGTTTCATCCGTGCTAAAAACTTTGACGAATGAACATCATCTCCTGCAGGAGGTCAAAAAAATGAACGGTTCTCCATTTTCAAAAAATGAAATCAATTTCATGTCCGAAGAAAAATGCTCCATTGAAAGTAGTAAAATTGAGCCACCAGCAGCCTCTGGACGATTCCTACATGTAAAATTATGAAATTATACGTGACGTTGTCGTCGTATATTTCCCGACTAATCGCCCGCCATGCAGATCCATTTTCGAATAATATTTTACAGCCAACAAAACAGAATCCAATCTCCCGCGCCATCCATCCGAACGGAATGGACGTGGCACCCGTGAAAACACGGCGCGCAGCAACGTCCATCACGATTTATTCGCGTAAAAATGATTAATCGTACGCGCGATCCTTTGTAATTGACTAATCAAGAGAGCGACGCTTAATAATACGGAGCGCCAAGCGCAATTGCGACGAGGAAGCTTCGTTCCGGGCGCCTCGCTCGTCCCGAGACGGTCAAATTGGCCAGCGGCGCTTCTCCGCGCGCGGACGATCTCCCGGCTTTATAGGTGCGCGCGCGCGCGAGAACTCGTGGGAGCCTCTCAGCGCTGCTATTCTTGGATATTATTGCAAATTAAGAATTTCTCTCTGGCCGGCTTATCCGCGGATCGCCAAGATCGCGCCGTTGTTACTGCTGGCCGCGCTCGAGATTGAGAGGGAGCGCGTGTATGCCGTTGGGCGCATAATCAACGCTGGCCGCATGAATGATCGTTCGGGTTAGTCTGGCGCTGATGCAACGAGGTGTACTTCAAGAACATTGTAGTTTCTTGAGAATTAAAGGAGTTTGCATAGCTTAATTCTGATTAGTATGCAATTGAAAAGGTAAACTGAGCAGCGAATCGGAATACAATCAGAGGAGGATAGCATGATGCCTCCCAGTGTGAATTTCATTCAATCATCATCATTGAATATGAAATTACAGTTATGGTCCAGTATGAAGAATCGCGAGGTGATTGAAATGAATGTTTTTATTCTGTTCAATTCGATTCATTTCATTGTGAAGCAATAATTGAAAGTAAAATATCCCTGTAATAGAGAGAAGAGACAAAAAGACGTTTAGACGTGCGTTGTTATTTAAGCTTGGTACAATGCTAATCGCACGATAGAACGAATCGAATCATCCACCCGCTAGTTACGGAAACGCGTATAATTTTGATGTTCACCAAGGGAGCCTCTCCAGAAGAAACAATAGTTGAGTGATACAAGCGCAGGCAGTTTTTGGATTTCACAAAGCGTGTATTGTGCGTTGTGAAACAAACCGAACGAGCAGTGGAATGTTGTAATTAAGAATTTAGCCTTTTCGAACGTTCTCACAGGAAAATTCGAGAGCGAGAGCCGTATTCAAAGCAGCCAAATCAGTATAATCCCAGCGGGACAATACGCGCGTCGCGCCGTACGCGCAAGCGTCCATTAACCGCAGCCAACGCAAGGAGCTCGACCCATTCACATCCTGCCTCGAGCTCGGCGCGCGTAACTCCTTCGCCTTTCAAAGGCCCATGGCCATTGGACTGGCGCGCGCGCGCGCACACGAGGCACACGAGGCACACGGAAGAATTAATCCCGGGCCGAGGCTTCGTATCACGACGCGTCACAACATTTCGAATGACAGTAATCCGGGGGGGCTTTCACGAAACGTCGAAGCGTGGCCGCGCACGCGGAGCTGCAATCAGCTGTGCTCATCTCCGGCGCGAGCGAGCGCAGCCTTTGAGAAAGCGCATAAAGGCGCTGCTCGGAAGCGACCCTGACCTCCCCCAGCAGCGCTGATCGCGCCAAGCGATCATCTCCCGGTATACGCCGTGGCCGCCGCCAGCTACAGATCTGCGAGCCCTGCAGCCGCGAGCCTGTCGCTCGCTCGCTCGCGCGCGCGCACACAGATGCTCTGCCTCGATGCAATTAACAAACTTGCCACGCTCGGGCATGTTGTGCGCGCTAGATTGACCGGAACTCGACTCTGTGCTTATCTGATGCGTGTGTGTCTGTGTACTTTCGCGAATGATTGAGAAACTTACGGATTGAAAGTACCGATGTTCTTCCAACATTGAAAAATCGAAGAAATGAAAGAATCGAAGCTCTAAAAGAAAATCGAAGGACTAGAAAGGATCGAAGAACCGCCGAACCCACGAGGAATCGAAAAATTGAAAGAATCAATTCACCAACGTCTATACGTCGGTCGCTAAGCCTGATCAACGAGTTGCGGAGCAATGATGCTCGCCTGAAACGTAGAAATCTCGGATCTTGAAGTATATCTCGTTCACGTTGAGGCGAGTTCCCACGAGTACCCACTCGCGTAAGGAACTATTCGCGTCTACGCACATGTGCGCTCTGCGGAGCTGAGTTATGCTGGCGTGCGCCGGGTTCCATCAATTATACCGTCGTTCGCTTGCTCTCATCGAAAAATTCCGAGAGATCCGTGTCCCGCAACAGTTACTGCCCAAGATGCGCACGATAAGCTGATATGTTAATACCACTTAATTGGGTGAGTTCTTTTCGCGAGCTCGCGCGCTTTGCTTTGTTTGAGGAGAATCCGCGATCGTATACCGATCATTAGATCGTAATTGGCTTCATTATAAGCAATATTCTATGTATACGGCATATTGTCTTGTATAATTGGATGAAATTCTAGCATTTCGCGGATCGGAATCTTATCATATTGGAGGTGCTTCATCTGCGGCCGTACTGGGGTGAACTACAATGAGTACAAGATGAGTGCAGGATTGCAGCGTTGTCGTTAATATTAATGCCATTTAAATTGACTCCGCCTGGTTTTCCAGGACAAATTTCGAATTCATTCATGCTCACATCCATCGATCTCAATCAAATAATGAATTTATAGCACGGCACTCAAACGTATGGATCAAGATCAAACGTCAAATGATTTTGAGCAATTGGGCCTCTAAGTAATCTGCATGTAAAGTATGAAAACCGGTTACTTCGGAGATCTTTCAGGAGTTGAATTTTAAATTATCGATGATAGGTGATACGTGCGGTGCTTCGGAACGCTCCTGGTATCAAGGCATTAGAGCAGAACCGTCCATTCTTCGAAATACTTCAATATTCCCGAGAGAATGAAGATGGTTCCAAATTGTTAGTTTCCTGGGGCAATAATAAAGAAGATCCCGCGAGAAATTCCACGACAAATTGCAGTCCACGCAATTATTTTATTCACTTTGGTCGATTTAATAATCTGCACTCGCATCGGCCGCGGCGAGAAGAATCTTTATCAAATATTATACACTGTGCCGTTAGGTCGGGTAGTTGCAACATTCGAGTGGAGCGTAATGACGGTTGTCTGCGTACATCTGCGTTCGCAAATTTCAACGCAGCCGTCGTCGGTGCGGCTAGAGCCGATCTTGCGCGGAGGAGAAAATCGTGGAAACCAGCTTGGCTTCGTTACATAACCAAGAAAAAACACGCTGCTGAGGCACTAGCGGCAGAGAGTAGAAACGGATGACATCCTTTTATGCACAATTTTCTCGGAACGCGAACCCTGCCGATGTAACAGCTCGGCACGGCGTTGTGGTGCCCGAGCAAGAGTATACAGCGAGAGAAAGAAAAAGTAAACAATGAGCAAAGAGATCCAGGAGGCTTAGCGCCACGCCGCAACCTCTCTAAACACCGCGTGCACGCGCACATATCGAGGACAGAGCACACTAACCCAGAGAGGGAAAAAATCCCAGCCGTATAACTGTCCCTCGTGATTTCCTCACCGTGCTGTGGGTCTCATGTATACTTTGTGCACACAGTCGCGCACGAGACTTGCCCACGGCTCAAGGACCTCAAAATCACTCGATGATTGTCCCGGTGATCGCTTGATCGCAGCGGCGACGGCGCAATCTCGTTCATTAGTCGCGCGAGTGCACTTCCTCGCCTCGAGATCGAACTATTCGCGGCGCACGCGGGGAGTTTTATGACGCGGGCGCGCGCGCGCGCGAGCACCGATGATAGATAAACGCTCGCGAAGGATTTGCGGTTCGGGGAACGCTGATAAAGCCTCGACGCAACGCTGCGGGAAGTCGGATGGAGATAGCGCAGGTGTGCAGGCTCAGCGAGAATAGCCCGAGCGGCTTGTATGATTTCACCGGCATTTTTTCATTCGACCGCCGCTACACAGCGTGATTTATCCGATGTTTGGGCTCTCGGGATGAGTCGTCGCGCGAGACGAGTCGCGGCTACCGAGGAACGAGTTTCGAGATTCGCCGAGGCTCTCGGCTCGTTGGCAAAAGTGTTAAAAGAGAGCAGCGAGTCGGGCTGGTGCGAACGCCGCGGGGATGCGAGACAGTTATATGCGTACATGACTTTCAATTTGAATTTTCAAAACACTCTCAATCGGAGACACGTTCGGCGAACTTTTCACGTTTGATTTATCTCCGAGTCGGCGGGGATTGTACACCTGCCAAGTCGACACATTCCTAATGCGGAGGTATTGCTTGAGTAGCCCGAGATGTGTGCTTGTAACAGTGAATGTCCAGCTATGCCTGGAAGGCTAAACCAGTCTTTTCTCGTTCCGTCAAACTGCTGTAAGAATCAAGCGGTATACAGCCACAAAGAAAGCACCAAGTGCGTTTAACATCGTCTAACGTTATACTTTCCACCGAAACATATCATTATTCAATCCAGTTAAGAGCAGAATCGCACTTAAACTCGATCTTTAACTATTTCCAACTGCAAACAGGAGCCGGAAAATCTTCTTCGGAGGTATTTTCATGTCATGCAGATGTTTTCATCATCCCTATAACGTATCGATTCTCCAAACGAACTGAGATTCAGTTTACATAGACTATTCGATGAAATCGAGTGAAAATTGGATTTATAGGTGAATAATCCCGCGGATAAAGAAATAAAAAAAATATCACTCGACCCTCAGTGGGGTCCGTCGAAGCGACGGTCCACGCGTGCCGAGATTTGTCGGACGAAAATTGTTATTACACGGAGCAAACACGCGAGCTGCTGCGGTATAGCTGCGTGTCCTGTCGGACAATAGCGCGACCGCTAATCAAGCAGATTAAAGCGTATGCGTGCTCGGCTTTTTGAGGGGGATTACCCTGTCATCGTTAGCACGCGCTACAGCGAAAACCCATAACGCGTCAGAGGGTGGCGAAATTTATTCGGCGGAGGGCCGATACCCGTTGTTTGCCTCTTCCGACGAAACCAGAGAACGCACGGGCGACGGGTACGCGTGAGCTTACGCCAGCAGAAACACGGGCAAAAAGGATCTGGCAGTTCGGGGCACCTTGTGCCAAAAATATACGGATGGTACTGAACCCCAGCCGATACGATCTCGTATCGCTTGTGAGCTCAACGATTTTGTCGTCGAACGATACATTAGTTCACATTTGATCATATTTCTCTAGTAACGCTCTTGATTGATTTTAGTTTTGAATAATTCTTTAATACAATCGCGAAAGATATGAATTATTTTGAATATAAGCATAAATTTGTTAAGCAAGCGTATGTAAGTTTTATCGTGACATTTATAAGGGTTCAAATATGAATGTACCTACAGCATGCAGAAACTGAATGGATATCTCATGAATATGAGACATCCATTCCGTGAGATATATCCGTCCAGGTCACCCATTAAAGATTAATTCACTGGAGTCTCGAGTATATATATATACACGATATTTGCCATAAAAAGCACACGTAATATTCACTGACTTGAGATTCTGAAACGTAATCACGGTAATATGGCACTCAATGGACGTTAATTGCTACCTCCAAATTTTAACCTCGGAAAAATAACGTCATCAAGCACGAAAAAACTCACACACAAGTATAGCCTATCATTAACAACCAAAAAACCCACACTAAAATGAAATAGCAGACTGTCCGAATTGCTTCAATCCTCGGTCATTTTTACAAACTTTGCATTATTAGATTGCTGGATCGAGTGTTGACACGTGGACCGATAGAAATCACGTCACATGGCTTTTCTCGAGCGGAAGTGTTTAGGAAAAGTAATGAGAATACTTTCGCATGCACAGGACGTTCTTAGAGCTTATTTATGCGCGCGAGAATTTCGCTTTTCTTCGGTTGCGCGCGCGCGGACGATCGTATGCACCGGTATGCGCGTGCAATCGATTTTCTTTGTTAGCCGTTGGGCTCGACAGCACGAGTGTACGTGCTGGCGAACCGAAAATTGCCTGATTGCAATTGAATAAGAGTAACGGCTCGTTGGTTTTGGCGAAATGTCGGAACGGCCGAATCCCTCATCGCGAGCAATTGTGCTCGGGCCAAAAGCGGCAACAGACTTTTTTAATTCTATAATAATTATAGAGAATTACATTAATTATAGTTATATATCGGTAACGGGATTGGAAATAGATCACATACACAGATAAATTGTGTAAGGCACTGTAAATACGGGAATTCACCGGCGGTACAAGTTGATAAGTTCAATCGGATGGACTGAGTAATCATCGATAAATTAAATATATCACGAGCAGCGCATATGTGGGAGTTTTGTCAAACCATCGACTAATTAAACATCGAGAATATGATCACCGTTCTGATATACGTTACATTCGATACCTCACTATTGCGCGTTTCCCGCAAAAATGTATCGACAGCTGAGCAGCCAAACTCAATTTGTCGAGCGGTGCGCACAGTTTTCGTTCGTGCGTCTACCAAATGAATAAGCCTTTCCCGATAATGAGTCATAATCAACGGGAGAAAAAATAGTGCACGCGCTATTACTCCACGAGAAGTGCTGCGCTCGAAGCGTATTAAATATTCCAGGAGCCGAGAATAAACGAAGGGGATCGGCGAAGATGTGCAATAAAGCGTTTCGAAATTTTTCGAGCGTCTCGCTCTGCTTGTCAGCGAGTCGATATTTAAAGGCTATACTCGTGGAAACTTTACACTTTAACGGGTCCGCGCGCGCGCTATCTCGCAAAAAAAAAACATACGGTCGTTGCCACCACCGATTTCTTGACTGTCGGTCCGCTCGCTCGCGCGTATTATGTGCATCTCGTCGTTCTTTTAGAGGAAGAGCTCCATCGGAATCCGGTCCCTCTCAGCCAATCGTCCCACGGCACATTTGAACGGATTGTAAACGGAGCAAAGCATCGGCGTCAAGTTCTGGGATTATTTAATCGTGGCTTTTTAATCGAGCTTAGAAATCACCCACGGAGCTGCGAAGCGAAATCCGAGTAGGCACTTTTCCCGCGACCAATTGATTCATTCTCTCTTCGGGGGGATTTTCTCTCGAACAGGTGTACGGTACGCGTTGAAATTAACGCACGGCTCATTGAACTTTATAGAGATCGATAATCGGATAAGGCCCGACACGCGCCCGCGTCGCCGCGAGTTTGGAGATATAAACAACCGACACAAAGTGGCGATTGCGCTCTCTCAGCTCGGCCTCTAAATCTCAACGGTCGGCAAACTTTTCTGAACCGTACGTAGAGCCTCTCTCTATGTATGTATACGTAACGCGCGACTGCTGTGTTTGCGAAGATCCAGCGATTTCTTAGGATATATATATATATGTACCAGATCGGCCTGTACTTGGCGGGATTCATGACACGTGCACGAGGGCTGGGGATTTTCTATCCGGAAAAAAAACACACGTAATCCTTGGCATCATCGTCGCTGCCATAATAGAATTATAGTACTGCAGAGAAGTATTGGAATGGCACAATGTTGTGGGGAAGCACGATACTGTTTGGGTATATGAACGGATGTCAGGTAAATCGATCATTATTATCTTTTGACGCGTAATTATGGAAATGTATGAAAAAATCTTCAATAAACGTATAAGAAAATTGGTTAAAAATAAAAGTCTGTATCGAGTCGAGAAATGTGAATATCCTTCAACACAAGTATCGGTAGTTCCGTTAGACACCGTTGAACCATAAAAACAATAGGATTCTCTCGCACTACTGGCCGATATGCAGGTCAAAACTCATCGAGTCAAGGATGAGCGCAGCACACTAGTACACGCGTGCGTTATATAATTTGCACGCTCCTGCGAAAAAGCACTCGGCGGACCCAACATAAAGCGGAGTCCTGTGCGCGAGCGCGATCGCACCCACACTATCAGCACCGGTGGTGCGAGACCCCCTAACCGAGCCAATCAACAGAACACTCCACTTGGCACCGATTGCAACGAGATTCACCTGTACCGCATTGTCACTCATGGGCACATGCGGGTATAGAACGGGCGACCGGCAGCGCGGACAGCTGCGGCGAGGCTCGCGCGTTGGAGGCTCGTCGCTCACTGGCCGCTAGAGAACAGCCGCGTATATAGCGAGGGAGTAAGTTGCGCGCCTTCGGCGCGGCCGCTTGGCCGAGCGCGCCCGGAGAGGCCCGAGCGCAAGGTGGAAGACCCGAGAGCCGCCGTCGCCGCCGCAGCTCGCGCGCGCGCGCGGCAGCTCGAGCCGAAAAATCCGGTATCTCTCGCGTGCTCGCAAGGTGCAGTGTATCCCTTCCTGCAGCGCACAGCCAGCTCCTACTCGCGGGCTAACGGAGATTTCGGCCTGGATTGCTTTGTCGAGTGCGCGCAGATGCCCACTGAATGGGGATGTTACAGGCCATTGTTGCGGCTCCTTGTCTTGCCCGATTCGGATGCTTCTACTGGATTGAATCGAACGCGACGAGCAGCTAAACTGTATAGCCCATCGTTGCGCAAATCTTGCTTTTCCTTTAATTGGCACGTATTTTGTCGCCCTCATCTGAATAAACTCTGTTATATACGAGCGGAGGTCCAGCGGAGTAAGAGGGGAAAATGGGTAAAATTCTGATAGCCTCGGGAAAACGATATTTGTTCCATGAAAAATCTGAAACGCAGCTTTCCATCTTTATCCACGACGTGCAACGTCCAATTAACACTGAATATATTTATTGTAAACGAACAATTTGTACACACGACGCTCGACAATTTGTTGCTTTACTTTATTTTCAACTAGAAAGCAAGCCAACGCGCACGTAACACGGGAGTATTATGAAACGCTAATGAGAAAAAAGTTGCAGTGAGTACGTGCGTCGGTAAGAACAAGAGTGATTAGGATCGGAGCTCACGTTTGTGTCCGAGCAGGTGCCGCGTTACCGGAATCGATATCGAGGTCTAAAAATTGTACGTCTGAAAAACACATTCCTCCTTTTCTTATTTTTTTTCTCCTCGCGTCTTAAGCGGCCAAGCAGAAAGGTGGCAACGCACCTTGCTTGCCGCTGCAGCCTTGTAAAGCGCGCGCAGCCACTCGATCAAATTTCATGAGTAATTTCACCCGGCGATTACAGTCAATTTCCGAGTGCGCGCCTGCCTCGACGTGTGCGCCGACTCCTCGGCGGGATTTTCTCCGATGACTTTGCTTCCTGCGCGCCTGCAGTCCTCCCTTTTACTCCGCGTCAGCGGAGAATCGAAAAGTGTTCTCTTCCAGAGGATAAGTCGCTTGAAACAGCAGATTTCCGCGCGACTCGAGGGTGCAGCCTATTGAGAGCGCGGCTTACCCAACTTTGGCAATCCCAAATAAACTCCCGAGCTATGGCAACAATACTACAGCCCCGGCTGTTCTGTTTTCAAAAGTTAGCCACACCCCAGCTGTAATGCGGCTCGAGGTCTCGAACAGTTGGTAACTCGAGCGCGAAACTCGGAAGGAAAAGCAAGTAGAAATCCCCGTAACCAGTCAGCTCCGCCTGCTTATATCTATACGTCAAGACAAAACCCCAGCGTCTGGATGGCGTCCGGCTTTTTCCCCGAGTCGCGCGAGGTAGGCGCGAGGGGTAAGGCGTCGCGATCATCGCCCGGGCGATCCATCATCGGTTTATCTGCGCGGCGCGCGGATGCAGCCACGTGACAAATAGCACCGGCGGAGGCTCAGTCCGCGCTTCTTTTATCGGCCCAACTCGTTCTCCTAGACGACCGGGAAATTCATGGGCTATTTATGCGTCAAGGGGGGGGGGCACGAGCTAACGGTAGCAGCTCTAATTCGCGTCTTGAGACAAGCGAATTACGAGCTCGGCCGCGAGCTCAAATATCGGTCGGAGCAGCACGAGGAAGTGGTCCACGTGTGGGTCGCGCGCCCGCGCAATGATGCGTGTGGGTTGTCGGCCGAGCCGAGAGACTGTGTCGTGGATTTTTAGCGGGACGCTGATTGAGCGAGTCCGGGGTGGTCCCGCGGTTTTCATCTAGTTCGGATTGTGGCTGTTAACTGAATGCGAGGCAGTGCGGGTGGCCATTTGTAGCGGTATGAATTCTGGCGATGGATGGCTTGTACGAGTTGTATATTTTCGAGAAGAGGTCCGTTGGGGCACCAAAACTCGCGATAAATTGAAAATCATAAAATGCAGAGGAAATTTTCCTTTTTGAATTCATGAGATTCCGGATGAATTGAATTTTCAGTGGAAATTCTCGTTATCGGATAAATTGGTTGGGTGAAGCTCCGCTCGACCTGTAAAGCTCGAAGCGGTGACGTTATGATGAAAAACACTCAATCGATAAATTCTTCGGATTAGTATTCGATATTCAGTGCAGAGTAGATTTTAATTTATGTTTGATGAACAAAATCCAAAAGTAATTATCTTCATCAAAGTAATAACAGTCACGTTCAAATTACTGTAACTGACTGTTGTTTTAAAAATAAGACTTAAATAAGTGCCTAACGTGTCAGCTGCGTCAAAATGCGCAACATGTGCCTGACGGCCAACGCTGTCCGGACAAAATTCTGCACGATAGTTTGACGCGCGGTAATCGCTGGCGATTTGAAGGATGGGAAAGTCGCAGCTGCCGTCAACACCATGCATCACAGGTGAAATTTGGTGTAGGATAAATCGCAATCATTATCATTAGTTACGCAAAAACTATGCTGGATTGATTTTCAGCTATTTTAATGTTGCATTCATTAATTTTCCAATTTTGTCTTTTAGTACAATCAGAAAAAAATGTATAAATAATTATTTATTATTATTAAGAAAAATATAAACTCAAAAAATAAATAACACCGGTTATTTATTTTTCGAGTTTATATAGCGAATAACAAATTTCAAATGGATATACGGTGAACTGTACAGTGATAAATTTTCTGACATCCTTACAAGGTCGGAGCCGTAATCATCAGTGAATAAGAAAGAATTGGCGGATTTAATTTCAGTTTAAACCTAACGGTTAGGAAGCAAAACCGGCTCGAGAAACGAAGGCTCAAGAAATGGCGAAAGCAAGCAAAGTTAGTGCGAAAGTAAAAGGTGCTATTCATCACGTTATATTAAAAATTACACGTTAACGCAAGATCTTTCACGGATAAAAATTGATCCGTACTGGAGAGGCCGCCAAAATGAGACAACTAAAAGAGCGATCTCCGGTGGGCACGTGCGACCCGTCAACGCAAGCTAACGAAAGAAAGTGAGTGGACGAGGGGACTTTGAAGTCGAAAATAGCCGAAAAATTCGCCTTCACCTTCGTTCACGCCCTGCGCGTGGCATGCACAAAAATTCCGACCAGGCACAGCTGGTTAATGAACCAGAAAAACGTTGCAAGGACAGCTTTCTCGTAATCTTCTTTTCTTAAAAGCTGAATTTCTCTCTCTTGATATTACGCTTCATGATTTTACTCATAATCACAAATAAACGAATTACAGAAACATATATGATAACATATCTTTTAATTTTTAATGTCTTTTCTCAAATAATAACAACGAGTCGTAGCGTTCTCGAATTTCCACCAAATAATAATCTCAAATAGTCAAGATTTTTGAACAAAATATAAGATCTATTATTGTAAGTATTCGAAAAATCTGTTCCACCAAATACTCACCAAGAATAAGCTGGTAGTAGAAAAATGAAATCCCCTGTCAACAAAGTTATTGATCCAAACGGAATATAGAGAAAATCGAACGGCGAATCCTGGACGAGGCTTATTTGCCGAGTATACGACGATTTAATCCCGGACTGATGCAAAGTGGCTGAGTTTCTATCAGCGCGGCCGTATCCCAATGGAAAAATACACTCAAGAGCTGGAAAAACACAAAGCGTCCCGATCGAAGTCTATATGTGCGCCCGACACCGTAACATGCAGAAAACGTCAGCATGAATTAGTCGATACCTGTCTCGAATTTCAAGCCTTTGTAAATGTCTGTGATTGAAGCGAAAGTTCAATTTAGCGTTGGCAAAGTACGTCTAATATGAGTGAGATTATAGGAAACGAAGGAAGAAAAAATTATTTCTAATCAATGATACATAAGTAAAATTGTTACTCTAGGCTGATCATTCTTAAAGTGCTCTAATTCCTATGCATGATTATACGAAATAGAGTTGCGTTGCGAAAACTATTTTTAATCTCATACCAATATTTTCATTCAATATTTTGATGGAGAACCGTAGAAAATACTTCCTGGCGAATAACCACCTCGTACATTATGCAGTACATTGTATGTGGGGCACATATATACATTATATATATATGCCAGATGGTTCTGAGCCAGACAATTGGGTGTATTTGAAATCGCTTGGGAGATTTTCGCATCTGAATCTATTCCATTGTTGGAAAATTCGTCTCTGTTACTATTCATGGAAGTCTGCACGTAAAATCTGACTACATATTCCTATTCAAAGAACGTTTCTGTAAATATAAATTGCAAATTGAAAGCCATTGGTTTCTCACAAGCGGGAGAAAGTAATTCCCGATTGGTGATTATTTTCGCACTCATGAAATGTAAATTTTGATTAATATAGATTTATAATAATCAGCCCTACATTTCCACGGTTTCTCCACGCGTTTACCACGAGTTTACCATTTGATGTGAAAACATCAGTTTTATTCTAAGCGTCCCACGTCGTGGCTTCACCTACGATCAATTAAATGTATATATATGGAAGTTACTTCTAATTACTTATTCGCTTTCATAATACCGAAGTCAAAAACAAGACTGACAAAGGGATCCTCGCGAGTATGATTCCTGCACAGATGCGAATCAATGCGATCGGATGAATAGGAGATTCTAAGAAACGAAAATATTATATTTCACACGAGTATATAAAAATGAGTATATTTACATGAAAACAGATCCATCGGCGCTCAGAGGTTTTGAATTAGGCGCGGGACTCGAGCCAACACCACAGACAGCACGGTTCATCTTTCACGCACATTACAACACGCGTTATTGAGGAAAAGCGTGACTGAGGCGAAAGAAAAAAGGTGGACGCGAGAGACGCGCCTTTAAAAGACAAAAAGCGCCGAGGCATCGTCGCGTCAATCGTCGGGTGCGTGCGCGCTCGCCCTGTTACGCTTGTTCCCGCAGCGTCACGCTGCGCGAGATATCGAAATGTGGGTTAGTGCGACGGCGACCGCAAGAGTAAATGGCTGTTTCCCGAAAATATCGAGCCGCGAGGAATGCTCGCGACCGCCAAGTTGCAATTGACTTTTCCCTCATGAGATGTGCGCTTTACGTCTCCGTCGTCAATCGTGGAATCGACGATTGCGGTCGTGCGTGGGCCACGGGCCACGACGACAGCTGTCTTTCTTCCCTAGATGGTTTCGCTCCTTCTCGCTCGTTTACTCGCTGGTGCGAGGGTACCCTGTAGATGGATGAGTTTTTAAATTGCTTGCTGAACGCGCGCCAGCGCCTTTGGCCTCTCTGCCCCGGTATACTTTGTGGTTTGACATAATGAATCGATTTTGCCAAGGGCAAGAAATCGCTCTTGCTCGTCTCAGGAGTAAACGGCACTGCACAATTTTTATTTCGCAAACTCCTTGTACTGTTAAAGGAATAAACATATAGTCTAAAATATCGACTGAGTGACCGTCAACTCAATTTGTACCCTTATCAAGCCAGGCATTTAGAATGACTGTCTGAATCCGAATAAGGAGGTCCAATTTGAACGCCATTAGTTATACGGACATTCAGTCAAATGAGATGACAGTCGTTTATCAATGTAGTTTCTTCCTAACAGGCGGAATTTTTCGACAGTAGCCTATCATTCACAGCTAATCGAAAAAGGATGCGAGAATTATTATCTTGATGAGAGGATTTTTGAAAATGGGGCGTTCTTTGTCAGCTCTCCGAAGCCGGCGCGCGGACGCTAAAACCTCAGGTTTTCGACGCTTGTTTTCGACTCTATATGACCCATATCTAAATAATGTTGGATATGCTATCAATGTAGTTTTTTCTCAGCTTTCCGATGGTGAATTTAGTTTTCCGAATTTTTCACATTTTCACAGAAAAAAAATATAAAATAGGCCATATCTCAAAAACCTATTTTTTTTAATTTTTTTAACTAGTCTAGATCGAAAGCTGAGGTTTTTTTACGTTTATATGGACCTTCTGGATACCTAGACTTTTTTTGTATTCGAGTAATTGAGTAGCAAACATGAGAAAATGCGCCGCGTCGGGCCGGGCCGCGCCGTGCCGCGCCGCGCCGCGCTGACTCCACGCGCTCCAGCTCAAGTCTTCTGCTTACAAGAGTGCCGAAATCGGAATATACTTAATATCCATACAAGTCTCTATCAGTTGGATAAACTACTATCTAGATAGTAGATCATGTACTCATTTGGGTTATGGACTGAGATATGCGGACATTATTTCATTTCACATTCTTTGACCTCCGTTTTGTCTTTGATATTGAAGACTTTGCCATACTATGTTTCAACTGAACTATTTTTTCAGTTCGTTTTGATCTAGGAAAAATTTTATATTCCTCAGCAGATGAAATTTTTTTGACCATCAGTCTGTCATCGGAAGTTGGTATGAACGCATGAAATTGCAGAGTACCTTGTATACCAAACCAATTATCAAATCTTTCTTTCAATTTCAGTTTAGCTTGCTCATAATCATAAATTACCTGAAGAAAGAATACAAACCTAAGAAAATTTATTGTAGTACCGATAGAGTGGGTCAACACTTCAAAAATCAGAAAAGTTTCTCTAATCTTATTAATCATAAGAAAGATTTTGGCATTCCCGCGGAATGGCATTTTTGTGCGACCGCACATGGGAAGGGAGCATGCGATGGAATTGGAGCTAATGTGAAACGAGGTGCTAAACGAGCAAGTTTACAACGCTCTGCAAATAATCATATTTTAACCGCAGAAGGTTTATTTGAATGGGCAAGAAATTACTGTAAAGAAACCATGGTATTTTATAGTAAAAAAGAAGATTATGAGCAAGCTAAACTGAAATTGAAAGAAAGATTTGATAATTGGTTTGATATACAAGGTACTCTGCAATTTCATGCGTTCATACCAACTTCCGATGACAGACTGATGGTCAAAAAAATTTCATCTGCTGAGGAATATAAAATTTTTCCTAGATCAAAACGAACTGAAAAAGTAGTTCAGTTGAAACATAGTATGGCAAAGTCTTCAATATCAAAGCCAAAACGGAGGTCAAAGAATGTGAAATGAAATAATGTCCGCATATCTCAGTCCATAACCCAAATGAGTACATGATCTACTATCTAGATAGTAGTTTATCCAACTGATAGAGACTTGTATGGATATTAAGTATATTCCGATTTCGGCACTCTTGTAAGCAGAAGACTTGAGCTGGAGCGCGTGGAGTCAGCGCGGCGCGGCGCGGCACGGCGCGGCCCGGCCCGACGCGGCGCATTTTCTCATGTTTGCTACTCAATTACTCGAATACAAAAAAAGTCTAGGTATCCAGAAGGTCCATATAAACGTAAAAAAACCTCAGCTTTCGATCTAGACTAGTTAAAAAAATTAAAAAAAATAGGTTTTTGAGATATGGCCTGTTTTATATTTTTTTTCTGTGAAAATGTGAAAAATTCGGAAAACTAAATTCACCATCGGAAAGCTGAGAAAAAACTACATTGATAGCATATCCAACATTATTTAGATATGGGTCATATAAAGTCGAAAACAAGCGTCGAAAACCTGAGGTTTTAGCGTCCGCGCGCCGGCTTCGGAGAGCTGACAAAGAACGCCCCAAATGCGTTGTTTCCTCGATTTACGCCGTAGCTATATGGCCTACATATGGCACGATCGCGGAACCGGAATTTATCATTCACGTGTTGTGGTAATTATAATTTGTCATTGATAATTACTTCGCCGCAACTATATAACTTCCTTTTCCAATCCCAACTGCGGTACTAACATCATCATAATTCACTGCAGCGAGCTCCACCCAGTTTATTCAAAGCGATTGCGACGCGTCCCGATACATTACTCTCAATTTTCCTCAAATGAAACTAATGTATGTGAGCGGCCAAAAGAAAAGAGTCGTAATCGTACGCAGTTGCAGTGGTAAATCGTGCGTGGGCCCGTTTACGGTTTCACCATTCAAGCCGCATCCACACGTGAGCCGAGGCGCGTCAGCGTCGGCGACTGATGCTCACTCCCGCTTTCAATTCACACTTCTCGGGGGGGGGGGCACATCACCCCCTCGCGCCGATTACTATTCCGTCTGCTATGGTAGACCGCTGACCCACCATTTTAATTTCCATCCGATTATGAGTGCGCGTATGCAAATGCACCGCGGGTCTAGCCCGCTGTACATGCGAGCACGCACGTCGTGATTTATGCATTCGCTGGCCGTTGGATGTAGATCCGTGAGATTCATCTGGATATATGCGAGTCAAATGCGAATTCATTAATTCGCGAGTTGCGGTGATGGGCTTGATATTCAAGGGGAATCAAGAGAAAATGGCATGCTCCAGATGCAGCCTTTTAATTCACGTATTTCCTTCTCACATTTATATAGCTGCGGTCGTTCCGTTTCAATTTCATCGCAGGAATATGCACTGAATAGAATGTATCAAGCATTGGCGAACGTGTGCTAAGTATAATTTGTTTACACACAATAACCAAATGTAGCAAATTGTTTATACACATGGAACATGCATATACATATATGCGCGACTCTCGCTGATCAAGGCGCACTCGCCAAATCACCGCGGTGACCCAAATGGAAAGGAAACATGCGCGAGCCAGCGTAAGCAAAGAGAAATAAGATGATATATGCTCATTTAGTGCAGACTCAGGCGCAGTCGACATTTCCCGAGCTCGTTGCGGATATGTGCATAGCGCGCATATATAAGTATGCAAAGTACGGGCTCGCGCGCGCGCTATATTCGAGCGTAAGGAGGATGCGCCGGATTAGCCACGCTGCGGAATGTCTCAGCTCCATCTCGAGTGATTGAGACTCGTCGATTTAAATGTAAGCCCGTTATTATTATGCCATCGCCCGTTAGCCTCGAGATTCGCTATCGCCGGAACAGGATATACATGTGCTCCAGCTAGACTGTTTGTTGTGGAGAAGCTGATAGACAGCACATGTCATGCATTCTTCTTAGAGTTTTGGTGATAATCTTGTGCGTTGAAATAGTAGTTAGAATGAGGATTTAACGACTTGTGAATACATCTTACGGACTGGTTCATACACTTTCTCAAGTACTACTTGAAATTTAATCCTTTCAACCTTAATTCAAATCGTTACCATTTATAACAGGAAATGAGAGCGTCCAATTGACCCACTGAATTAGAAATCTCAAGCGTGGACAATCTTTATCACATTTTTATTAGAAATATGTGTGGGAAGTCAGTCAAAATATTTTTAAGAATTAATGGCGCTCAGATGGAGTTCACAGATATAAAACGTGATTTTCCTGTTACTGCAGAATGAGCAGACAAAACCATGATCAATACGTACCGGGATTGGAAAAACATTGCTCTCATTATAACGTATGTTCAGGCCACTGTCAATATTCGCCCTTCTACTCACCTGAAACAACAAAAATAACATTTTCAATTTCTCATTGTGGATGATAATGTGATAGATTTTTAATAGAGATGTGGTGAGAATAAATGTTTGTAGAAATGAATGATGCTTTTACGATCCATCCTACTCTTGGTAAGTGTTCTCATCTCTATAAATTTCAAGTGTAGCCAGATATTCTACGTAAAGTAACGCAGCGGGGAATAATGTCGAAACAAAATTTATTCTCTGCACTCGACAATGAGTTACGGAGACTTTCGATTTGCTTCCTGCGTAATGAAAAAAATGATATCTCGCCGTGAAATCATTTTAAAAGCGAAGGGGCAGAACCGGGAATTCTGTTGCACGCGGAACGATATGAGTTCACCAGCCATTAAAAAATGCAGATGGGACTTCCAATTTGCACTTTTTACTTGCTCTTGCGCTTGATCATTTTCTAATAGAATCTCTAGAAACTTGATGTCAATCAATCACGTCAGATTTCGAAAAAAAAAGTCTGTGAGCGTTACTCAACAATGGAGGTTTAACTTATGCAATTTATCTTTATGAGCGAAACTACTTGAAGCAACGTATAAATACATATATAGTAGAAAAGAAAACTAAAACATAACTACACAAAATAGCGTTTGACGTTATATATTGTTCACGTTTTGATTTTATATGAGCTAATCTGTTGATATATTATTATTGCATTTATATCCCCCAAAGTTACAAATGAGAATCGAATCAGGTCTCTAGTACTCCTATGTAGTGAAGTCAAGTTTTACGATTCCATTTGAACTTGATAAACCACGTCAAATGCTATGTAATGACCCACGAAAAAAAGTTTCACCGCAATAGCCTGAAACAGCAATTAAATAATTTCCGGATCACATTATTTGTAGCCGTGAAGTTCCTCGTGATTCCGGAGAGACTCTCGTAAAGGGCAATGACGACGATCTAACCCATTAAAAGGCATGAAGCGCTCGGACGCGCAACAAAAACGACTGTACAGCAGAAGTTGAGCAGGAAGTCTTGGTCGAACTTCTTAATTGGCGATCAGCCGTCGAGCATTAAGCTAGCCATATCTATATAATCCATTATATATATAAGCGTGCGTATCTGAGAGCGCGTTAAAAGGCCCCCGGGGGAGGAAGGGAGGTGGGGAACGTCTGCGCGGAAGTGCACTTGGAAATGTTTCTTTTTTAAAGGCAAAGTTACGGCAGCGGACCCTATGAAATCATGCGCTCTTGCGAAAGCGCCGAGCATACGAAGCGGAAGCAGTTTTTCCGAATGCGCCCCGCGGGGCATACATACTTTTGTATTCGATGTGGACGGCGATTATGCGAAAGTCGAGGGGACTCCAAGGATCGACTGTACGCGTTATGGAGTTTACACGATTGTTAAAAATATTGCCAACAATTTCAGGGTATTGTGATATTTATGAGTTCGTATAGTAGTTTTCTGGATGGAAAGTTCACTCGACGCTGATTACACTTTTTACGCACAGAATAAGTTTTCTTACTACTTAATTATACGTTACTTGTTTGTAGTATTTCACTCAAGATAATTACAAATCCATATAATGATTCTTCCAATGACTTTGCTCGGTATACAAACATCTAAAATTTTCAACTTTCATATAATTGTTTCAATTCTGGAGTGAGTTATGGGTTGATTTTATTACCCAACTACATGACAGTATACAAGTCTTCTTTCACGCGTTTTATTTTCAAATTAATAGCATATTAATGTGTTAGTGAGTGTTTGTATGGTTTTGGTTGTTTTGGATTATTTTGAACTTGTATTAATCTATATAACTTGATAAGTGAATATTTGAATTCACATATTTAGTATAAAAGAATTTATACTTGCACACATTTGTACAGAATTGTCGTCTTCAGTAAATTACTAAACCATTTTGAGTTACCAATAGGAGTCTATCAAGTTCAGGGTTGTTTAATTTACTGAAAAAAAAATTTACTCTCGAAGTGCAAAAAGGATAAAAAGGAGAAAGCTGCCTTATCGACTTGGTGATCGGAGACCGGCAGAGATTCTAGCGGCTCCTACCAGATGTCCGGAGTTACCGGGGCTCAGCTTTCTCGGGAGCGCGGCTGTCTTTCAACAGTCACGTGCGCAGCTCGCGTGTGCGCTGATACTCATGCCTAAAGCAGCATACACCCGCTCAATCGAGCCATGCATCTATGACCTGGAGTAACCTACTCTGGGGCTTGCTATATCCCGGTTGGTTTTGTAAAATTCAAATACACTAAAAATGGTGCTTAATATTGTATCAATTCGATCTTAAAAATGTTTGAGATTTCTGAAATGTTCTGAAATGTATTTTGGTGGTAATATTTTTGTGCAAGGCAGTGCAGACTTGATTATTTTATCCAAATGTCTGTCTTTTCTTGTATATATGTAAATTTTCATGAAAAAACTTGTATCTGAATAATATTACAGAATGTAATATATTCATAAGTAGACGTTCTTGATGAGTAATTCATATGGCAGGATATACATTTCAACGAATTCTCCTTTCTTCACAAGTTTTGTTTCATGAGATTCGACATAGTATGAATCCTCGTCTAGACAATATAAACCGCTGCCAACTACTACATAAAACAATATGCTTTCTCATAGTGGTCATTGTTGAACATTAAAATATGGACTCTCAACTCTAAGAGTTTTCCAGTAATTCAGAGCTCGTTCTGCACCAAGTAATTACAACAATTTCGTGAAGAGCTGCCTCTTTCACTTTTAAAGTTTACTTATTGAATCTCGGATGCATCTATAGATTACACGCAAATATCGAATGCAGTTATTTAACTCATCGAAAAAATATTGCGCTCTTACAACTTGAAGACTCCTTCGAGATTCGTGCACAAAATTGAATAAATGAACAATGCCAGGCGAGCAGCCTTTTGCAAACGTCAAGCAGAATAATGCCGCTGCCGATTACCAGACAACGAAACGCACATAATATAGCCCGAGTGATTTTCCGCCTTCCACAAAACGAAATATCCGTTCGCGAGGGGAAATTGCGATACGAACTGAACCGCGCGCGTATACGGCTTTGCGAAATTTCGCCGACTAACGCATACGCTCTCAACATTAAAGACAGTTTCCGTGCAAACCTCGTGCGTGTGAGCCTTCACAACGGTTATTACCCCGACAACAACATTAAGTCGCGCTGCAAGCTATACACAAAGCCGGAGAAGCCAAGTGCTTATCTGAAAAGTGAAATTTCGTTGTGCTCTTTACCCTCTTTCCTTTGCGAATAATCTTAATATTAGATGTTCGCTATATTCAATGAACCATTTTCTAGTCCGATACGAGACGAAGATGCAGAATGCGGTTTTTCTTTACCTGATAAGATTTCACGAGCAAGGACTGATTTTGATCTGAAAATCATTTGAATCTATAAAATCGTATGTTTCGCGATATCGAAAATTGTATATACTCGTGGAAGCTCTAATTTAATTATTCAAAAGTGCAGCAAGTCATTCCAGACCAAGACGTGACGAGTTAAGTTACGACCGTCAGTTACTCCGTAGTTACTGCGGAGGAGCCGTAGAAAGAATTCGAAATTAATGAGAGAAGGAAAACAAATTTCTCACCCGTTCATTGTGCACCAGTTTAAAGTCACTTGTCGCTGTCGCGCCTGCAGGTAAATAAACGAAGGCATTGGAACAAAACGCGCCACGCGAAGCCCGGGGCTTTGTTGGGCGCGCGCGTTCACAAGCCGTGGGGCGCCGGTCGAAAGTAAGATTGAACGATCACTAGCCCTAAGCATGAGTGACAAGCAAACAATGAAAGCAAACCAAAGGGATCGTTTTTCTTCGTATTACACGCTAAGCGTTAGGGACAAAGTGCGAATTTCGGATGTGCCTACTGAATTCGCACTCCAATTCTTGATAAACATGCGATAACTACTCGAATGAACAAATTTAATTTGTGACGGTGTTTAACGTACGTTACTCATTTTCTTTAAAAAACAGTTTCATAAGCACTAAAAACAGGGAAGAATTGTTCAATCCACGTATTAACGAGCGCACCGTAAAAGAAACCCAAGAATATCCCGGCCTCCGCTTGGCGACGCGAAGAGCAAGAGAAAAAATAATCAAGCCGCAGTGCGCCGTATATTGTTGCAGTATAGCGAGTGCGACATCTTGCGCGGCCAAGATAGGCAAATATTTACTCTCGAAGTGGAGAACGGAAGCGGGAGAGAAAAAGTGCCTGCACGACGCTTGGCGCTTCGTCTGGAATCGAGCACGCTTGGACGACCATCGAGATTACCAAAGCAACAGCAGCTGGGAATCAGCGAGCGCGTCGGCGGCGGCTGCTGCTCGGGTGTGTATATACCTGCGGCTTTTCGCGGCTGCGATGCTTGCTACGTCATTTTTCCCTTTCAACACCACAGACGCCGTATTGATTTTTTGAACCAGCTCTTTCATGCGTCTCGCCTTTTATTCCTATTTTACTGAGCATTGGTATAGCAATGAATTGCAGTCTGACGAATATTAAAATGATAATAATTCCAGATTCGATATATGTACCCAATACAAGTTTATCAATATTGATTAGTCAGTGTAACGGGCTGAAAAATTTATTCAGTCGCATCACAAGCGTATATTCACGTTCTCTCAATGTTGAGTCTAGATGTAACAAAGCGAGTGAAATTCATCATGACTGTAGTCTAGACTCTGTAGCTGGGATTAATATTAATATTTTTTTTCGAGTATGGTCTAGACTTATATGCAAGTATATATTTATTATTTTCCAAAAGATCTCAACCAGCAGTTCACTTTTCGGAAGCCCAGGGAACTTGAATATCAGATCACACGCGACAAATGCGCTTTAAAGCATTGAGAAGGAGAGATAAAAGGGGGGAGAAAGAGTCGGCCTTTTAATGAGATCCGGAGCTCATACCGTGACACCCCATATATATTCTCTCCCCTTCTCTCTATATTTCTCTCCCCTTCCATAAGTTATTTCTCTTTTTGCATCCTCCCTCATATACACGCATTGCCCCAGGGAAAGCCGATGCACGAGGAAATTCCTCAACAGACGCGCACACTCACATTCATCTAAACGCAAAACACACAACACACACAGAGAAAAGAATGAGTTGCTTCTCTCCATTTCCAGCATTTACAGTCCGGTCGGATCCCGACACCCGTTCTCCCAGCGCAGCTCGCTCGAGTGGAGAGGCAGCTCCGAGCGCTGATAGGGGACACAATACTCTCTCCTCTATCCAGCGTATTTTTCCTTTGTGAGCCGCGCTCGTTTGGACCATAGGGAAGAGAAATTTAAAGAATCTACGTGGGGGGATAAAAATTAGAGAATCATCCGTGAACGAGTATTAGATTAACAGGGAAAAAAGCGGGCACGTGCAACGTGGGGGAGAACATTTTTGCTTATTGTCAATTCACCGTGGATTAAAATTTATATACATTCGTTTCCACTGCACAGTGTACGAATTGTGCATTTCAAACATTACGCGTACGAATTATGCTGTCTTATGACTTCTTCAAAGCCGTATAACTAAAACTAAATTTAAATTTAGGAAATGAATCAACTGCGTTGCTTTACGTTTTCCCAAACATTTTTTCCTTTGAGGAGCGTGTTAATAGCGTTTCGAACAGAGCTTTTTTATTTATGTTGGAGCCATAAATTCAAAACTTTCAGGAGCGAGCTTGCCAAAAAGCTTTTCGACTCGTTTGAACTGCACTCAACTTGCTAAAGTAACCATAATTTCATAGCTTTCTCTGTTTCTATTTCAAAACTTTAAAACTCCTTCAATTTTAGGAAAAAAATTGAGTCAACACATTCCATCGGGTACATATCTAAAGCCGCGCACTTTGCACATTTAAATTTCTTTCGAATTTTTCTCAGCCAATCTTTCGACTTGTCGCTCCGAGGCAAGTGCAATATTGACGTCAGGCGACGTTTATTTGCGAACCTTTGAGTCCGGAAGGCGCTTACATCGATGAATTTTCAAAGATGCAAAGATCCCCGAAAGGTGCCACGAGTTCTGAAAGTGATATTACTTCCATAGGATTTTTGTGTGAGGCGAAGATTCATGAAATATTTCTTAAAAATTGCTTTACCTAAAGTTTTTCAACAGGATAAACATGTACTACGGAGAAGACATAATGAATTCTTCAAATTTTTTGCCTTGAGTAATCTTAAAAGAGTGAGAAATGTTTCATCAAAATGTAGATTGACTATTTGAAAATAATTCATGAAAAACCAATATTTTAACCGAGAGTATTCGTTGAGGTATCATGAGATAGTATACCAATAATAATCTATAGATTTGTATTCTATTGAGCTTCAATCGGAGCTTTCTTTCAATTTATGATCCTCTTCCCGCCGCCACTATTCTTCCTATAGCGTCTATCAGGCCGGTGTTAAGATGCTTATCTCGCGAGACTAGCAGTACGAGCGGGAGTTTGACTAATATGAGAAAAAATAGAAAACTAATGGGTTCACCTCTTGGCACGTCGATAAATCGTGGCAAATCGAGACAATCGCGGGAAAAACTTTTACTCTGCTTGGCGAGCGCCGTAAAATTTAATGGTTCACCCGCCGGTGGGGAATGGAAAAACTGAACGGGAAGATTACAAATTGGATAACGATCCGCGTTGGCTCGAAAACTTCCATGATTTTACGAGTTTATAAACGCTCTTGGCACTGGGCAGTGCCGATCACGTCTATGAGTTCGTTCCTCGAGACGGAAGTTTTTGTTCGTACTGCCTTCGCCGCCAATCGCGTGTTCCCTTATCGAAGAAGCGATTGTTAGATTTCAAGGATCGCCTTGCAGGAGGGAAATGGAGTTGGAATGAAAATGATGCACTAATGATTCGTAGTTATAATAACTTTCGTTCAACATTTTTCTCTTCAATTTCGAATTTTCCGCTCGGTTAAAAGTTGAATCTTCTCAGTCCAAATCACCGAACTTACTCAAGACTCTAAAGTTTCAAAATCATTTCCCGTTTGCTGATTATTTTTGTAACCTAATATTCATTTTAGACGATTTTATGAGACGAAACAGACTTTATTCAGAAAGGTCTTTTTGTACTCCCAAAATAATCCATTGTAGTCATAAAAATTGATGCGAGACACAAACGACACGTTTAAATTCGCTCCATGTCCAATTATTATGGAAATCACGTTAGAATACTGCCGGGGGGGCAGTTGCATGCGCAATAACGCATACAATAACAATGAAATGGGGACTGTTATAACAAGGGAGCGATAAATAAAAACTTCGTCGCGAGTCACCAATTAATCAATCGGCAGGCGCATCGCATCGGACAAGCTGTCACGGGTGTCGGAAGTAGAGAAAAGATCTAATCTGCAATGTAAAATTGAATGCAAGCCAGTTTTATTTGAACAAAATAAGAGAAACTTTTTCTAATGGATGTAGAGTACTTTTATTCAATACGTAACCGTTTTTGACATTTCTGAATTCGGTAAATAAAGTACAAATAATTATCTAATTTCAATTCTATATAAGAACAATAGCATCGATGTACGCGAGGTGAATTCATTGTAATTTTACTTCAAAGTACAGCTGTATAGAATATAGACACAGTATAAGCCACGGCAGTATTAAGAAAAGGAAGCGGAAGAGCGAACATCGGAAGATGTAGTACGATGTAGGCTGTTTCTCGACGAGATGACGAAGACGTTAGAACTCGGAAGCCCGGCAGGGCAACGAAAATTCCTCGGTCATACCACCTGGTATATGTGTGCCTTCCGCCATAGCTGATAAAGTCGTCGTAGCTCCGGCTTTCGTGGCCTAAGCCCGCTAAGCGGCTGTGGGCACTTTTTTGCGCACATGTGCCGACGACCGATTTCCCCTGCGCGTATAAGTATATTACGATGGCGTTGGGATTTCGCTCGCTTTTTCCTACAGAAAGAGGGTTGCTACCGGACTTTTTTTGCTCTTGTGTCCCATCTCAATTTGCCGCTACGCGTTACGCTGCTGCGCTCGGTGAATAAAAATTATCAAATTAAGCTTTTATTCTCTTTGAAGAATTACAGTCCTCCGAGTTTACGAATAATCATAATGGCACCTTCCAATTCAATGGCTGAATTATAAAGTTAGGATCAACGACTTTGGTAAAAAATATGCAAATGTGCTTCTCCTGTGTAAAATTAACGGGTGAAGTAATGAAACAAAACTTGGTAACGATATGACCAAAGTAATCTATAGTGGGATTAAAAATTAGTTATAGCAACAGTTTCTGGGGAGATAAATAATGGTTGGTATGGTATCTCAGGTCGTGTGAAGTGTTGAAAATGGACCTCAAACTGATTTTTTTCTCTCACGCAGATACGATTGGTAGAAATATAAACAACGTTTGCTAAGAATATCAACAATAGTTGCTATGGAAAATTTCTCGTAGATTCTCGCCGATCCTCGTAAGTGTTTGGAGTGAAGAGTATTTTTACAAGAATATATCCGCATACAGACATTTTTGGAATTTGACGTTTTTTCACCCTTATATTACGAAAATAGAGGTCCCGAAGTCTGATTCGAAAGTGCGATTTCCCCTTGTTACAGAGCTTTTTCTCTTTAACAAAGCAATACCCTGAAGCTCACATCTATCCATGTTGAGGCACCGGAATTCAAACTCGCAAATTTTGAATTAAATTCAGGTACCTAACTCGAACTTGTACGCCTTATGTTATCAATAATATTGACAATTTTTTTTCACTTTCCAGCTGGCTGGTAATGTTTCAAACAAGTATTGAAAAAAACGAATTTGACGCAGCCGGTGCCAGCACATATTTTGGTGATAAGCATGTGCGCACGACTTGAAATAATGAAAAGGTCGTTAGGAGCCCGTTAGCGAGTACACCGGACGGTCCAGTCGTAAATTTGGCCAAAATGCTTTTTGTTCGTAGAATGGTGCAATCATCCAGTGCCGCGCTATACTAGCTGTTTCTGAAGATCGAGAATAAACCCACGCAATGATCATGATTCTATCCCAGGTCCTATGATACCCTAGTATTTTCGAAATAATAGTAATTTAAGATATTCTCATCTGGAGCGATGAGCACGAGCGAGAAATGCTTCCAATTTCCTACCGAAAATATATATGTATGATTTCCAGAACTACTTTGAATTGAGTAAAATCGTATTGCCGTTTTGCATTGTATCAGTAACTACGATTGTATAGTAGAATAATAAAAGAATATATTCAAAATAACGACGTAGTTTCCAAATGGAACTTTTATCTTTATTAGTGGGGGCCCTAGTGGAATGTAAGATATTTACACTTGATACAATTCAAATACAGCGGCAATACTTTCCGAGCGAACCACTTATCCGAAATCTGAATTCGCGCTCTGCTGGAAACTGGTATATAGTTATACTGGAGTAGACGTTTGACAGGGTAAGACATGGCTAACGAAAATTTCGCGCCGGGCGTTATCAAGCGGTCGGCGGGCGAGGTGGGGGTCGGGCCACGGCAGGAAGGGTCGCAATTTATCGTCGTCTCCATGCTGGTAGTTTATCGCGCGGATAAGGGAAACGAGTGCAGCCGCGTGCGCGCATGCAATCAATGGCGATGATCCCCGTAGTTATTCGGAGCCCACGCGACCGCACATGTAAATGGCCGCGGGGAGGCCGCGAACACGTACGAGAAACCAAGATTTATCGGCGAGTTACGCGCGCATTCCGCGACAGTCCAATGAACACGGGGGTCCACGCTTGTGCTGTTGCGCGCGCGCGCGCGTTAGCTTTTAATGTTTTACGCGCAGCTAACAGCAGCTGGTGTCGGTGATCCGAAAAGAAGATACCAAGTTTGGTAGTCTACAAGTACAAGTCTTTGATTTTTTTGTTTTGCAAAAACAGTTGTGATTAGATCGCGAAGTACCCAGTGACCCGTGTAGAACAGCGGGATGTCGAAGTGTACTAGTAGCATTGATAAATAAGATAAAATGACACGAAATGGTGAACTCATTTTAAATGTAACATGAACGAGGTCTACGTGAATGAATATTCGAATTAGGTTGACGGTATAATGACCCATGTATGAGAATTCATCACATATCAACAGACCATACGTACGTCCAAATAGAGCCTCGCGTGATGAATTTGCCGTTGCGCACCATTTAGTATCAATGAACGTGTACGAGCGTCCAGTCGTATGGCAGCGAGCCTCTCTCCCGCGCTGTGAATGTAGGAGTGGCGGTTTTTGTGAAAATGCTATGGGCACATATTGTGTACGAGTTTCACCCATTATAAACTATTTACGCGAAAAATGAACGCATATGCATGGATTTTATAATTTGAAGCCTTTATACGTTGAAATACTCTTTTTTCTCGACCTTCCACATATATAGAAACGGATCGCGGCAAATGTATATTATAACCTATAATCTATATACCATTGTATCTTTAGGTTCGTCAGCAACTAAAGTGAAACCCTAAGGTCAGCACCTAATCCCTTAGATGAAACGTCCCTGGTGTGCTTTTCTGTATCAACTTCATTTGATTACTTTCCATTTTTCGTAAAACATTTCTCTGCACTTTGCCACCACATGATATTAGATTTTAACATTTTCATGTAAAAATATAATGGGAGGTTTTTATGCCGTGATTGATATTTCACTAGTCATCCTTACGAAATATTTTTATTTTAATTGAGTAATTCAGCTTAAAAGAATTACTCCCTTGCTATCCTAGCTATTTCGAGTTCAACGGTCATTCGTAGTATACATAGCGAATTGGATCTTCATTTTTGATCATAAATATAACGGCTTTTGTAATGTAGTTTGATTTGACCCTTTTAAGATGTTTATTTTATTTCCAGTTTTCTTATGTCTTATTATTGGTGGAAATAGTTACAGTTTCAAAGGAACAGAATATTTGAAGACATAGTTATAAACTAACTGCAGTTATAAAAATTAGTTATACATAATTATGGAAGTTATATTCCGCATTCAAAAGAATAATCTAAGAACGTTTCTTCTCAATCGTTTCATCAAGTTGGAGAAGAAAATTTTTGAATGGCAACTGTCAATCGTGTAGGTGCCAATTTCGAGCCTGAAGAATTTTTCATACATGAAATGAACACTACAGATTTTCAATTTTTCCATTTCCTATGGAATACTGACGACATTCATGTGACGAAGTAAAGAAAAAGTTTAGGAAAACTTTGATGAGTGAGATCCTATTATTGCTTCCGATTTCAGTACTTATATTTACCATCGAAATTCGTGATGCACACTAAGCTGTGTCATCATTTTTACTGTATCGAATCATTTTCTAGACGGCGAGCAAACCCTTTCAACTCGTCGTGCGTTATTCTCCACATCGTTCAGACAAAGAGCATAAATGGTCACCAGCATTCGCGCCCCGAAAATGAAAAAAAATACTCCGGAAGGAGCGATTCCCATCGTAAAAGCATCAGAGCAGCGACGCAAGTATCAAAATGTTCCTCGAACGGCTCGTTTTCTGGTGCCAAAAGCGCGGTTCACTCGCATTCATCGTCATCGTCGCGTTTTCGCTCTACCCTCGGAAGAAAATGCGCTTTTTGCACCGGGCGTTTTTCACGGGCAATGCACCCGCCGCGCCGGGTCGCGGAAGATCCGCCCCTCGCGCACGGCCTACGGAATATAGATGGCTTGGGAGAAAGAAGTCGAGCCAAAGAAAGAGAGAGCCTAAGAGATTTTCACGAGAATGGAATAGAGGAGAAGCTGAGTGGCTTTTCGCGCTTTTGCAGGTGCAAGATTTGAGAATTAAACGATTCAACGCGGGATGGTATGAGTTTCGGCTTTTCAGGATCATTTTATATTACTGGCTTATTCATTAAATGTCAAGAATTGTGTGCCATGGCCATACATAATCCTTTTCCTAAATTTATAAAACAAATGCAGTTGGAATGAAATGATTCATTAGTGGAGTTTACATGGAAAATTTAATACAACCATATTTTACGAATATTCATAGTACACAATAAACAGCAATTATGTTGCAGCCACATAAAGATAGCGGTTACTAAACAATCTCTGCCGCTATATTACACAAAAAAAACAAATAATATCTTATCCGTAAATGGTCTCAGGGAACGGAAATTAGGAGCAAATGTCTGTGATCATATAAATTCATTAAGAATAGAAAGCTTGATGCAAAAAATTTGTTCTTTATTAATCTCTGTAACTCTCTTCACTTCACAGAATTTTCTAGAAAAATTGAGCTGCTCTCGCACACTCCTCCAAAACCGACCAACAGTCAGAACAGAAAGTAATCAAGGCACCATTCCATAACTCCTCATAAATCTTGATTAGCTAGTCGAGCGTCAAGGCTCTATCTCGGCTCAAAATTGTACCTCGAGTCCGCAAGCTCTGCGGTGGAGCAGGTAGGGCAGTTAACAGTATACGTATGCGCTCTTTGTGTCCGGCAGCCGTATGAATCAGCCGAGGCTCGTATTGTTTCGCTCAACTCGCTTAAAATATGCATAAATCAAGCAAAACTATGTGCGCACTGAGCTACTTTGGATTATTGCAACGAGTTTGGCCTAGAACCTTTGCCAAGAATGCGCCGAACACGCGGAGCTCACGCGCCCTTATCTCATCTCTATAATGTGTTTGGAATTTTTGGAGTTTGTTCGTCATACCGATGGATAGCAAAAGTTCGATGATGGATGAAATCAGATGGAGTTATCATGAGAAAGTTTACATTTGATTAACGTTGTATAATTTATGATGCTATCTGTAATGCATCCAATGGAAGAGTACAAAATTGGTCAGAAAGTCAAGTTTTTCATGAGTTTCAAATTGAAAAAAATTAGTATTAAAAGTTTTTCTTCTTCCTTGTTGCAAAAACACTGTGTGAATTGCGTTTCAAAGTCCAAATTCAACTCCGAAAGAAAGAAAGAACAGAAAAGAAAGAACCAAAATTTTGGATTATTACATTTTATAGGTAAATTTCGAGACCCATTTGAGATTAATACTTAAAGTCTATTTTGAAACAAAGCTCCATGGTTCTCAAACCAGTTGCTGCGGCTGCCGTTCTTTTAAAGTCCACGTAGAAAAATTGCCGAGAGGAAAAGTGTTGATAAATAAGTAGAAAATAAGTTTTTTCATGGGGTTGATTTTAGAAACGTGATATTATAATTTTTTTATATTACGGAAGCGAAAACTTGAGTAACTATAGTTGTTATTGTTAATCCTATCATTATAAAATCTTTTCAAAGGGATTATTTCATTTAATCTTTCAATTAAAATTCACACCAGAGCACTTCACACGCTGCCTGAATTTAATACACGTCAATAATGACATTATCAGTGATCAACGATCAGGGAAGAGTCGATAAAATCCCCGCCAATATCGAACTGCAATCGCCATAGACCCTCCCACACCAGTACAACGTTAATGTATACGCACAGGCCTGTGGGAAAATCATAGTCACGTCGCGTCGACGCGCACCAGTGCATATGTATAACAGTTAGTGGCGTTGCCTCGCACGAATATATCGGATGTCATCGACTGCGAATGGCATCGGAATCCGATCGGATCCTGACGCGCAATCCTCGCGATCGATTGATTCGATGCATATCTCTATATTTCATGGCAGCACAGTGTTATGGTTTTCGGTGCGAAACATTTACTCTTATTTGTTCTTTTATTCGATTGGATCAACGTTGTTTTCAATCTTTTTGGTAGAATCATTTCCTGGATGCTGCAGACTGTAAATCTCCATATGGTCACATTGTTTTTATTCATAATAATTTTAATGATAGGTTTGACGAACAATCAAATACTTCAAAAGGGAATTTGCGTCAAATTGCTATAAAAATTCAATTTGGTTGTCTTCGTTTTTAAAAATGCTGACTATTTTTAAAAAAGCTTTTGAAAAAAATGTACACACTTTTTTCTGTTTCTTGGTACCACAAACATCAAAAAGATGCAGTGAGTTGAAATATTGCCTATACCATGTAAAGTCGTGTGTTTTCATGTATCCGTGACTTTTTATATATCTATATTGCGGTAGTCATGCAGTCACAACAGATTTTCGATTGATTTTCATTCCGATTTTCATCAAATTGAGAAACATAAAATACGTGTCGCTTATTTTGACAAGCTGAACGAAAACAATCAAACTTAATTTTTCATGCAAGCTCTATATTATGATTTATAAAAACACCTTCATAATCATTTACGAACGATGTTCCAATATGTGAAACAGTAAAATAATATTTTGAAGTACGAATTTTTCAAATAATAAGCTATTCTTGCGATTGAATTTTCGGTGTGAAGTCCACTATCCCCGATGTTTTGCTTTAAATTCACAAAGCCCACAGGAATTTTAGTCATGCAAATTTGAAAAAGAATTGTAAACCGACGAAAGAACAAATGAATATGCAATGGACATTGTGGGAGATAGCAAAGTCCCGCTTACATTCCTCTCGGTATAAACTGGATGAAGCTTTCAACCGCGTGGCAACAAAATGCGTTAGCACCTGGAACGAGATTCTTTAGCAGTAAGTCTATTTATCTTCATACTTGAATTTTTCATATGTCATACTCATTTCACCAAAATGAGTCATTTAAATTCTATATAGTGATGGAAAATTCTTTTTGTTACTTTGGGATTAATTAAAATCACTTTCCTCACTTTATTTTTATTCCAACCACCAATTTCATTTCACTTCTCACCTTCTAGTCAACATTAACTCATCGCTATAAAATAAACTTTCGGTGGGACTTGAAATTTACGAATATCAACTTCAATCCAGCATAAAAGTTTTACAAAGAGATACTTTTCAAAAGTCTCACTACATGAAGCGTGCTTGCAAAATTCTATGACGTTTCTTTTTTTTAACAATTTATAAGCAAAGTTGTGCACCGAACAACTTTGAAATATTGATGTTTTTCTTTTTGGAAAGCAGGAGGCGTATTACACTAACAAATATGTAATAACTAATCACTAAGTAGTTCAAGAGCGGGATTTCGATGAACTCCAAGAGTAAGCTTATTCTATGAAAAAAGACCTTGTATTGGTCAGTCACCCAAATTATTCTTGAGAGAATGCAAAAATTATCGGTATGCAATCTTTGCATTCACGTCAATACAATAACTTTCATGAATTAGAAACGAGAAATGAATTGAAACCAATCTTAACAATGAGAAAAACCTCACTATGTGCACGATTCAGGACCTATAGGAAGAATGATACTGCTACTAGAATGAATCCCAAATCTATGCATCCGAATCACATATAAACACAATTTAAGAATTATAATATACTGATTATATCGGATCCAAGAATAATCGTGGTACGAATTATAGTGAAATTTCATAATGAATGTTTTAAATTGTAGATCGCGCATTTTTGAAATTAGCTATTTCAGAGTGATATCAGATTCACAAAAAAAAAAGTTGATATCTAGAAATTTAACACAAAGACAATTTGGAGAACAAGGCGCCACTAGGTCTATTCATGAAGTAACATTGCGGGTCCTATTCTGTAACTGTGAATATTGCATTGTTGCAATCGCATAAACGAACGCAATGTTCTTGGTGGGAAACTCTGGAGTGCTGAGCCACTCGCATCGCGAGCACAAGTATATTATGAGGATGCAATCATGAGCAATAGTCACAGACATGACAAGACCGATGCTCGAAAATGAATGAAAAATAGCTGCTTTAATAGTAATATATTGTCATTCATGTCGGGATCAAATCTTTACCTCTACCTATTTATTTTTCACAGGATTCGCAAAATTCGAAATTTTCATTTTAAACTTTTAAAATCATTTTCAACTTTCTTGGCATAACAAAAACGATAAATTTGAAAAAAAAAACATTTCGACAAAAATCAATTCCAATAGAAATATTAAACGCGAGTAATGAAGAGCACATGGAATACAATAAAATGAATCAAAATTGAATGAAACCGCATTGCCTTATCATTTATAGACGCTGTTGAAACAGATGAGAAAGCTCGGAATTTTCAGAACTTTCTTTCACTCTGACAATTTATGCATAACCAGAAAAGACAGGGATTCAATCAGAATTTTCTCAGTGATCGTAAAATTGACGACGACGACGAGCCAAGTAACACACGTACCTCGTAATTACGCACTCTGGTGAGTCATTAAAGCTGAAAATTTCTCCCTCGTCCCTTGCTTCGCACAATTAATTTTTCCCCGCTCGGATTTTATTTAATTACGGACTGTCGAACCTTTTCGCTTGCCTTTTTCATCAGACACCAGCGACTTGGCGTTCCCCACCCCCGAATCTTCCACGGTCTCTGTTCTTCGGTTTCGGCCGCGTCTTGGCGAGACACTGATTCTCATTAGTAGGCTTTGTTGCAACTATCTTCAAGCTCATTCTTCCTAGTTTTGATTGTATTATGGAGAATGTTCATTTTATTCTTCTAATACTCTCCTATGATATTGTTCAGTACTCCAGCATCTCTGGAGAGTATCTCTGAAACTTCGAGATCCTTTTGAAGTAACATATATATACCTCATCGATTTATAAAAATTCATTTCGCACACCTGTGCAGCCACTCTGAATTTCCGACACCCTTATGTTTTCCGCTTAGAAGAAAAGAATCAAAAATCAGAAAGATCCATCTCATATTAGCAGGATTCTCATGTATATTTTAGTCGGGTGTATACATATATCTATATATAGACAAAGTTACTTCGATGTATATCGCACGGCGGTCGATCGGAGGGCGAATCATTGGGGCACGTATAATCACGCGTCATGTTTACGCAGCTCCCTTCTGTATAATTATTCATGGTCAGTGGGATAATAGAGTCTCCCGATGGATTTTGATCGGATAAGAGACCGGGAATCCACGAACTCCTGGATGTATATATATATGCACGGGGAGAGCACCTTCCGCAGACTGCTAATGCGCTCGCTGATATCTCGAGCGAGAAATGATTATGCACCGAGAAACTCCCCAGCTATATCGATCAATTCGGACTTGGGAAGTCTATCTGATGTACCGAGAGGTAGAGTAGTTCGTCATGTGGAAAAAGTACTACTACGAACTTTTTCAACTCTCTAAAATTCTTAAAGTGAATATTCACTGTAAACTTCAGTCAAAATTAGCAACTATACCTACATTTAAAGATTCACTAGCAAAAAATAGCGTTACCAAAAAAATTTTCACAATTTCTCTCCGTATATTTTTGGGGATTCTGTTTTAGCAGCATTTTCTATTCTGAAAGTAAAAATGATCATGTTGAACGATTACTCATGACTCAAAATACTCAGGTGACGATGCTTCGATCAGATTTTGAACGAAAACTTCACTTACTTACGTTCTTATGAGCAAAAAACTACCGTAGATAGCGTATCAAAGCCAATCAGTCTACTTATGGAATAGTCTCCTCAAAACCTCAAAAGTTCGGAAAGCAATAATGCAGCGACCTTGATGCGTGCTTCGAATAGCTTCGGTGCGTAAGTCCAGCACATCCCAGGAGGCAGAAGCTCACAATAACGCGGCGAGCTCTTCCAATTCCTCAGCCGCATTGTGTAGGGTGATCACGCGCCGTGGTCACCGCGGACGGAGGAAGACGTGTCTTTGCAGCCGAACTCCTCCGCGGGTAACAGTAACTGGTGGAGTAGGTTCGCTCTCCGGATGCAAGAACTTTGGCCGTGTCATGGTTTCGATTCAATGCTTAAAGTGAGGATCGGTTCTCAAACTTTGGTAATTCAAGTGAGAAGTTTGATATTGCGCAGATACAAACAACAGACATGAACATTGGCCATGACAAGTTTTCGTTAATAGAGATCGGGAAGAATAAGTGGAGATATAACACAGCTAAAATGATTTTATTTTCAATCTCTGAATAATGCCTTGCAAACAATCAAACTTTCTTTCTTTACTTTGATCTTCTAGTCCCTATGAAATACACATTGAAACTATAAATGTATGGTGCAATAATATTCTGGAAACTTTGTTAAACGTATTTTAGTAGCATAATTACTGCTAATGCTTTAATATAGAAAAGAGTTTGATATTTAGTTTTTGGCTCAAAACCTTTTGTTGAACTTCTACATAGATGAAGGATAATATATTCTTTCATCCTTCAACTTCATATTTAGAATTAGTTCCTGATGGTGTCATTCTGAAAATGACTCACCAAATAAAATAAAACAACATCTTGAGTGTCTTCAAGTTAACGTAATTTTTATAAAACTCTAGTACAAATAAACGCAAACGAAGAAAACGTATAACGTCCGTCAACTTATCTGCTTACTCACGGCTCATGACGAACGAAACGTCGTTGATCGCTGATCTTTCGCAACCCGCGAATCATGCGCGGACCCTCGTGTAGCGTTTAGCGCGCGCTAAAACGCCGGTAAAGCAGTCTAAAAGTACGGGCAATAAAAGTTGCTCTTGCGCAATCGACTCCAACACACAAAGCGTGAGAGAATCATGATCCGGAATAGGCGTTCGGACATTAAAGTCAGCGAACCCCCTCTCCGCGATCGCCGCCCAGGGGCTTGGGCTACTTGAAAAAAATCAAGCGTTTATACGTGCGGTTGAATTATAGTTCAGCGAGTATTATGTACAAAATTGTTCCACCATTAGAGGCTTTTAGCAGTCAAAAGCAATATAGGTAACGCGCGTCTGGCGTCATCCGAATGAATGGGTTAAAAAGTGATTCATGCCTTTTTCACGGCTGGAGTAACGAAAAGTAGCGTAACCTAAGGCAGTACACTTATATAGTACCAGCTACAGAGGCAGTATATACCTCTGTAGCTGGTAGTTTTACAACCTTCTCGAAACTTTATTAATACGCAAGACGTTGACCATTAAATTAAGAATTATCAAAGAGTAGCAAAAATGAGTCAATTTTTGATTTCGCCAAGAGCTCTTGGACCGCATTGATATTCATTGGGAAGCTAATCACTGATGGCAAACAAGCCGCGGAACTTTTCGGGCTAAACAAAGAAGCAATAAGTACGAGTTAGAACGAGCTTTCTCAATTGCAACTGCTCATAAACGTGAACAAAGTTGATCTCGCGAATGCCCAAGCGTGTCGCTGAATTGGCCAGCTTCATTAATGAATTAACCGTCCAACGTGTTCTGCGCGATAACGGCTGAGCTGTGCCGCGGCCGCGGAGATCCTGACACAGGCCGCGCGCTTAGATCACATCGCACGTGACCGCTGGAGATATATATTTTAAAGGCATTCGTCTTGCAAGCTCACGTAATTTTGGTTGTCAAACTCACTTGCTTGATGGTGCATACTCGAGTTTGGTTCACTTACCTGAAATCAAAGAAAATTTACTTTTAAACAGAAAAATAAGCTCATTTTCGAAACGATAAAATTTGATGCACGTTTGAGAGTAACATCATATTCAAATTCAGCGAATTAAATGATCTATTTATGAATGTAAATAGGGAATTGACTTGCATAACGCATGAAAATATGAAAGTTGAGTGAATACTCGATTGAAATATGCATGTTGAGTATATAACTTTATTAAGATCATGCCAAATTGTTCCGTACAACCTTCGATTGCAAGAAAAGTATACGAGCGAGGAGGAAGCGCCTCAATCCCTCTCCAATCTTTCCATTATGTTGCAAAGCTGAGCGAAACCATATGGCGTGAAAATTGAAATGAACGGTGGAAACGAATCAATAAGCTGTACAAACAAAATGCGCGACTGCGAAAAAAAAGTAGTAATCAGAGTGCGATTGTCACGGACAAATGGATGGATGCGTTAATTGGATTAGTTAGATGAGAATCGATCGGTGCCCGTTAAGCTCAAGCTCACGCGTCAATAAGCTACCGTTCACTCCCTCGCATTGACTCGTGTCTGCTGCACCGACTCGCGAGCCGAGCAAGCCAATTCTCGTATGCAAACCCGACTCGGCTCAATAATTTCGTCTTTTCACCCTGTACAGAGTTCAGAATGCGCCTTTGCATTCATGAACGTACGATTATAAACTGTTCAAAGTCAAAATGATGAAAAAAGTATCAAATCGTATTATTATATATTCAGAGAAACGAGAAGAAATTGGACTAAAACGGCAAGAAGCTTCTCGTCGATATGAATTATTCGGGTGTATGTGAAATATTTCCATTTTATTCATTTTCTTATGTACATTTCAAAAGTGTTATTAATGCCATATATATGATATCCTGTTCAAGTATAAACCAACTAACAAATTCATTTGTCCGAGATTTCAACAATCCTTGCAGTTTCTAATATCGACGTTGCTTGCAAGAAAGACATTTAATTCGTCTCTATGTCTCTTTTATCTAGATAAGAGTATAGACGTTACGCTCATTTTGCCGCGTTCCTTTTCCATTCTCTTCGCTCCAGCTCGTAATAACTCCGTCGAGTTCGGCTCTTTTCTTCTCGATACGTACAACCCCGTGATCGGATTGATTTTCTATTTGTCTCGATAAAATGGAAGCTAGCCAGGATATGGCGATGAGATTTCATGTTCTGCGACGACCAGATGTCGCGGCGCATACTTACCTCTGGGGACTCCAGAACTATGGGATCCGGCTCACTCCAGAAGGAGGATTAGGATTTATACTTATGTCAGAAAGAAATCATGAAAAAGCAAAACGAGAAATTCGTTTGTTCATCGAGCAATTCGTGTATTAATTACCTCTGATGCAAATTATTAGTTATTGCATCAACTCAAAAATAATATAAATAGTATGTTATGCAACAATCTCTCAGTTTACTCTTTTGCATGATTTGTGTTCGGCCTGACCAGCCCGAGGACATGATGACGATCACACGAATATTAATGTCATATCTTTGGCACCCCATTTCTAAATTTTGTATTCAACTGGTAATCTTTCGAGGACGTCAACTTTTTCATACATGAGTGAATGGGATGGAATAAGTTTAAGTGAATAAAAATAGCCACGCTTCAAAAGATTCAATAGAGATGCACCCATTTCATACGATGCTGAACGTAACACGGAGTATTTTCTTGCCAAGAACATTTTCACGAATCCACCGACTAATTTATCGCTTGCTGCCAAGCTAGGTTTGAGAGGGAGAGAATGATAACGTGAAAGAATTGAGGTTAATAACATAACAGCGTGAGGAGATTGTGAAATACTTCTGGATTCACGGACTACTCTATGTAGGAATCTTCTCTGAAAATGTTTTTTTGAAGATTCTATTTGAAGTATTCAGACCTGATTTTCTACATCTCACTTTTCTATCCTGAATATTTGATAAATTTGAAATATCTAAATAATATATCCCTGACTGAGACATTCAACTCCTCAGCTCAGCTACGTCTTTTCTACTATTCATAAAATGCCTAATATAAGATGTCCCACAGAGGTAGAAAAGCCGAGGATCCAGAAAAGCAAAACGAGTGCCATAAGATGAAGCTGCGGCTGGTGGAAATATGAAATAGACGTCCGTACAAAGCAACAGCATGAAAGCAGATAAAGAGCAGCTGTCATTTTATTGTAGTACCAGTACCTATATGCTTTCCTTGCGAGTACTCTTAGTTAGTTAATGCATGAAATCATTGACTCCATTATATGGATGTGATTAGTAATCATTAATATTTGTTATTATCTTGTCGAATGATTTCTGAAAAAAAGTGAGTTGAAAGAAACTTTATTGATTAATTTTGTATTTCGACACCATTGTAATAATTTGACTTGGAGAAGACAAAATTACCGTGAAGTCAGAAATCGTATATACATGAGAATTTTTTTATTGGTAATGCCCATCCTATGCTTATTGGTAGAAGTTGCAGGCTTGCAGGAGGATGGATATTAGATTATTCAAACAACCAAGAATGTTAAGGCCCAATTGAATTATGCTGAAAAACGTTGAATCTGACGGATCCAAAATTAGCGAGTTAGAAAAAATGTTCTCAGATTTAGAAAACAAAAGAAAATTTTTAGAAAATTTTGTACATGGATAAAATCGAAAATCCATCGTAGAATATCCCTAGGAAATCGAGATATTACACTGAAGATCTGTCTGATTAACTTATTGGAAAAGCATTTAAGAACTTTTCTTTTTCGAATTATTGTTAGAGCAGCCCACATTTTTAAATTTCGTATTTCGACACTGTTACACTGTTTTCCCTTCGAAAAAGCAAAACGGACGAGTTTAGGAGCAGCATAGCGGAGAAAAGGTCCAGCACGTTTCTCGATTCAGCGACATGGAAGATCGCTTGACTCGACACACGTGCGCCGCTCGTGAGGCCGACGCGACCAACGAAAATGAACCAAAAAATGTTCCAAGAGGCTGCGGAAAAAAAGACGAGCATGGCAAGGGACACCTGCATCACTCGGCCTACGTGTTCTATTCCAGAAGGAAGTGGCATTACGTACGTGAGTACGTATTTTCTTCCGGTAATCATGAAAATTGAAGAAAATTGTGATGTTATTCTTCCTACTATCGTAAATTTATCACAGCCACGTCAATCAAAATCGCCTGGTAAAATTAGTATTCAAGACCTACGTAAAATTTATCCTTGTTAGGGTGTTGATATAGTTATTTAGCTTATCTGACGTTTTCAAATAAAGTATTCAGACTCAGTGCTATATAACACGTCTAATGTGATATTGGTGAGAATTAACGTCACGGGTGAATCTGTATTATACGAGGAGAATCTGGTGATACTAAAGATTATGTCATAACTAACTATGAGACTATATACCTTACATTTGGCTCTCCTATTCCACTAAAACTTTTGAAGGTAGTTGTAGTTCCTAACCACAAGTATGTGGTTAGGATATAGTGATAAGCTGATTTTATTATGTAAGGAGTATCAGAGATTGGAGTTGATATTTATTTGTGGTCTTTTACCAATAAGCGCAATTAAAGACAGAGAAAAGACATTATACTGGTGATAAATTCATGGCAGTTATAATTGCGTATCCAAGAATCCACCGCGCTCAAATTATTCCTTGTACCAAGAGGAAAAATATCGCAAATTAGTAATTTCTTATATTGAATTAAAATATTGATCAACAATAACAGTGGCTTTATGTTATAGATGGACGGAAACGACAACAGAAAATTTTCTAAGCATATTTTTCTTATTTTTCACACACGTGAATGAGAGCATTCTTCAACAATTAATCATCTTCAACTTCACAATATTTTATGCGTTTTTCTTTTTTCGCACCAATCATTGAGCTATTCCGCATTCCAACTCGTGCATTCCAACACATTCACCTTGCAGTAGGAACTAATCCAGAAAGAGCATCGAAACTCACACGCGGGTGGAGCGCATTCATTGCCATACGCGTGACGGGAGGCCCGTACCTTGCCCTTTTCACGCGTGTCGCAATAGGCGGAAAAAAGACAAGTGCCGAGGCCTGTAATTGCGCGGCTCTCGCCCACGCGAGACACTCTTCGCACTCAACCGAATTAATGAATGGGGAGTTTATCATTTGCATCTCGTGCAAAACAATGTGCAGCTCTTCTGCCCTTCGGCCTTCGTGGGCGGCCAACTTTCAGCCTGCCTCTTCGCGGAACGCGCAGATTATGCGTTTCTCGCTGTTCAAGTGATTGTTACGCAGATGGACCAAGATTTGTAATATTAATAACTTAACAGTGGAAAAACAGAAAACAGTGATAGATTTTATATTAATGGGAGTTTATGTCGAATGTGAAAAATTTTATTATCAATTTCGAATCGTACGAGTAATTTTATAAGTTTTCCTCGCTTTCTTGATTCGAGGACTGAGAAATAGACAAAACTTTGCATATCTGAAGACCAAGTTTCGAATTCTTCGAGTTGAGATTTGCCTTGAGTAAATGTCAAAGTACACACGGTGCAGCTGTGCTGGCTGTGCAACTCAGAGTTGCGTCTAACTATCTAATTTCGTAGTCTTTCCACGCACTGATGTTAACTGTGAACTCAACGGAATAGAGGACAGATCCGTTTCTTCAGTATGCCAGCTGACTCTTCTTCTCAAATAAAATACAAGTCTTGGCTGCGACAGTTTAATGAAGAACGCACTTGAATAATTTCAAGTATAAAGTTCTTCATGCCCGTTAAGGGAGAAAAATGATTTATAGTCATAGTCTTGTGAAATGGAGTTTCTTTGCAGAGAACATACCTTTTTCAAGGAGAAGCTTTGAAATATTCAAAAACCTATTACCATTGATTCACAATTTTTGTTGACTCAATTTATTATCTTATTACATTGAACACTATACATATACATGAATAATAATTTTATTAATGATTTCTCAGCAGATATAATAATCGTAGCACAATATGCATCTCTGAACACTTGGAATCCCTGAAATAAAACCACCAAGTTGTAATCATATAGTTATAGCTGTAAAACGTGTAGTTTTCGAGAAAGATTTTATCAAGTTCTACGAACTTGGATTGTAATTTCCATGGATGCACTTTCGAAAAGGTCGATTCCGCAGCACCTCGCTTCCTGGGCGTTTTCACTGTTTTACCGAGAAACAATGTTTCCGGGCAGAATTCACTTTTTCTTGCTCGTATACCTTTTACCCTATCTTCACTTTATGGCTCCGTGAAACCTCGAAAATATTTATAAGAGAAATAAAATTCACGTTCTCCTCAAGGATAAACGAATTGACATTATATAACATACAAAATCTATAACTGAAATAAACCTTCATTGATCTTTCAAAAATATCAATTTTTCTTTCTCGAATCGTTTGTAAAAACCATATTAAAAGCAAATAATATTTCATGTGTAGAGAAGTCCGAGATAGACTCTATTTCTTTGAACCCGTCGTAATATCTCTTCGTAATATCACGTTGCAGCTTCCCAGAAATTTAATAATTAGTTTTATTTCACTTTCAATGCCCTTCGCATTTAATAAGCTATGTGACCTTTCTTCAATCTCACTTAGGTACCCTCATCCTTTGAATTATAATATTGAAAATAGCCGAGAAAAACATTAGGACCTTTCATTTCCGGTAACTAATAACTATAAAGATTGGATGAGAATCAGCGCGAAGGAGTAGATCCTTGCACCTAGAGACGATCGAAAAAGTATTCGCCAAGCCGCGGCTATAGAACTGTGAAAGTGAAATGGCATTTCTTGCTGCTTGTACGCTCGAGAAAAAAAGGTCCAGAAATAATGCGAAATCCCTTCTCTTCTCATCTCAACGCGAAAGTAGATCCTTGATGATAATGTTTGAAAACAAAAACCATGAATAAGAAAAATGCAACCTGACACTAACATATTTCTACCGAAAATGGGTATTCGCAACTTACACTCTGAATCTAAAATAGTAAAAAACTACTATTCATTAGTAGAAATTGTCTAGACAGTTAGCTAACTAATGAAAATGAAAATAGTATATATTTCATTAAAAAATAAGTAATATTTTACTTGCTTTTTAGCTGAATGTTTACTATTTTTATCAATTATGCAATTTCTAATATTTCATTCTTCGAGGGTAGTATATACAACATACTTATTTTGCTCTTGGAAGAATTATTTCTCAACCACTACCGTATTATCCTTTTAAATTGTTATTATCGGTTTGCAATCATTCTAAACACCTATCACCCGAGCAAAACGAGCTAGAAAAACTTTCTTAAAATATCGCTCGTATCTCAAGTTATTGGACTATTATTTAATAATGGAATTCATTTGAGAAAAGTCTAAAGAGAAAAAAATGAGAATCTACGTAGAAAAGCTATAAATTTTATTTGAAGTAGTATCAACTCGGTCCAGTAAAACCGATTTAAGCCAATACTAGCTGCAGAACTACTGTAAAAGCTATAATTGCAAAGAAGAAAATCTCGGCATCTTCAGACATTTGAACATGTTGCATTTGTGCAACTCCTAAGGATACAAGTGTAGTACAAGCCATGAAATATCATGAAGAAAGGAGGAAGTATGGAAGAATGACTAACGAAGTCACACTAAAGATCCTTGACATCATATTAAAAAGTATAAATTTAATTTGTAGCTAATGTCTGGACTGGCTATATACAAAGAAGCGAATTCGAGCATATCTAGTTGATTCGTCATCATTGAAGCTGAGACGTGAGGCTTAAGAAAACGAAACTCGTTGGCACAAATCTGCTCATTATAATATGAGTCACCGACCCTGTTTGACCGAGTAATATAAAATGTAAACAGAAAAACGTTGATCTTCTCGGTACACGTGAGAAAGTGGAATTAATGGCAACATATTGCACGGTAACGGATTTTCTCATTACGTAATGCTCGAAGACATCAACAGACACAGCATAGTTTAATCGCAATAATTAACGTAAATCACAGTTGCTTACGAAAATGCGTTTGATCGATTACCCGGATTACCTTTTCGGACGCGAGTGCACTACTTACCCTCGACGTCTGTATCCTCGATAAGAACTGAAGAAACTGCTGACAACTGAACTATACGAAATTCTCACGCCTGCAAACACTCACTTGCTTGAAAATCGCTAATCTCCGGATCCCACAAGCCCCTTACGCCTATCTTACAGTCGTGAATCATTTAAGATTAAAGCAAATAAGTGGTGCGGTGCAAGCCTGCAGCCTCGGTTATTTGTAGATATGCACGCGAGGAGAAATGACAGGTGACACACTCGCGTTCGCATCGGGTACGCGTGCGGGCCATTTATTCTCGCTGAAACGGGCAATATGCGCAGCGTGGAAAACCGACGTGTTGCCCACAGGGAAATAGGCCGAGGGCTGGCCTAAATCGCTCTCACTTTTTCTTCCGAAGCAACGTTCGCTAGAGGTACGTGGGTTGGGTAGATCGTTATACCACATACGTATTCGCTTTCAATATTAATTACTCACGCTTCTTCATTAATCACGGGCTATACAGGGTGAACTATGTATAAGATAATTTCGTTTGTGGCCTCGAAGTTAATAGGGGTATGATAATTGAAAAAAATCAATGTAAGGCAGAATTCAACATGACATAGAGAAGAATTTTTTCCATACCTTGGATAAAAAGGCAATATTCTACGTATACGTGAGACAAAAAATGAAAATACCGTATCCGTGACACTCGTTCCACCATCTGTTATACACAATGAAGTAATTGTTGTTCATATTTTTCAGCATTATCTGGTTTAATTAGAAGCCAGTGCAAGAAATGCCACGACACTAAAATTTACACTCTAAATCCGCAAAAATATGCGGCAAACTTAAAGTCAAAAGATAATGATCGGAACCCTAATATAATAAGAGGCCAAGCGTACTTCCCAAGACTCTCGTATTGTCCCCTGGTATGAAACAAAACTAGTCGCGGCTGGACTTTGCAACCGCGTCTCGGCTTCAGCGCATATTAATCCGATCCGTATCAGGGAACTTAGTCGCCTGATCTTGGGGCGCAGCTGAGAAGATGAGGACGATGCCGTGTAGCGATACTCTCGCGACGTGTCACAACAACATGGGGATCGAGTCATTCGAGATCTCTGGGACGTTGGCACGGATGTGACCTGAGTACGGGGTGATGCAAAGCTTCCTCGATGCGAAAACAGGTTGTCGATTGCGTGGATAAGTTCAGTTTGTATAAGGACGCAGAGAATTTCGTTGCATTATAGAAGTAGAAGCTTTCGCAACCCAGCCAACTAAGGCTTCTGAACTCGCTTTTCTGTTTGAAATATTTTTTTTAACAATTCATTGTTACAGGAAATAGAGAATCAATCTATACAATTGAATCATGCGGTAAACTGGGATAGCTCTTAACAAATTGACCGAGATTCCATGCACCGAATTATTTTTATAAAATATTAGCGGGTACGATTGAGGATGTTTCCTTGGAAATAATTATGGGTGGAAATTGATATTTCCTAACTGCAAACTGAAAGTGCGCACGTGCGCAAAGTTGCACTTTTCGCGGTTTAAGAAACTTAGGGTTCGATACGTGTACGAAAGTTGTGTTTCGAGTCGTGTGCGGTTTGTTGTCCTATTCCCAAAATGTACGATTTTTTATTGCTTCCATATATTATCGAAGTCGAGAGCATATTTCACAAGCCGAGAGCGCGAAGGTTAGATACAATTGCTATTGTAACATTTTTATTCTCTATATCGTTATTTGTTTTATTTTTTCTTATATCTACAGTTACGAATTCTGTGAAAATTCAAGGAAATCACCTGACTTTTCAATCCACCTGGGAATTATACCCGTTGCTTTGAAAAAAAATCCACGAACATTTTTCATAATAATAGCTTCTTATGTAGTAAAAAAGTATAATTTCAGTAATTAATTAATTTGTGAAAGACAATGTAAATAGACTTAAATGTATGCTAATATTTATTTCAAGCTTACGACTTCAATTTCATTAACATCAGAGACTACTGTAGTGGAATTCTATCAGGGGATTTTCACTATTCAAGTTTGATGAAAATTATTATTTGATAAAGATCAAAATGCATAACTTGATTGTTTTTAAAATTGAATGATAAGTTAATGAAAAGCTTATACGGTATATCGCAAGTGTAATAAAAATAAAGACTAATTAATATGCCTTATTGGAAAAAAGTCATGAAGAAACGGCGAATAAGTGAATTTGCAGTATGCTTTCTCAAAGAGACTTTTTGAATTAGGAATTCTTGAAATTGGACCTTAAAAAGACTTTTCTCTGCCATTTTTCAACGGTCGTTGAGACAATTAATATAGATTACTAGGGATGTAAACAATGGTTGCTATAAATTGTGAAAAATTTAAAAATGTCCAAACAAAGAAGATACTCTGCTCGATATTCTGGCATAAAGTCTGAAAATAGTGTCAGATTTTATTATAAATAAATAAAAGCCCAGCATGTGTTCACAATGCCAGACATGTTTCAGACTTTTTTTTATACTGAATTAGGGTTTAAATAATCTTGGAGATTCTGTGTTCTTTGCCGTTGAAAGTTCTGAAAATGGCGACCTTCCATAAATTTCCTCCTCCCCGCAGCAATTGTTGCTGTGAAGAATTGAACTAGATTCACATCTCACCAATACTGATTTATGTGCTACAATAATTTCTTTTCGAGAATGGAAAAGGTCTCGTTTGAAGATTTTGAATGTTCTCGTGTTGAGTAATGCTGATTGGTTTCGATCGAAAACAATGAAACATTATCATTATACCAACGTTGTTTAGCATCGCGCCCGTTGAATTCATAAATGCAAGGACTGTAGTGGATATCTTTTGGAAGTTAGCAAGCCGTCGATGCCGAAGTGGAAGCTCAATAGGCTTACGGCTTATTCAGAGAGCCCTGATACGACAGAGCGGACACTTAAAGTCGTGTCGAGCTCATCCAAGGTCCCCAGCTGTCCGGCGTTTGTTATGAGAGGAGCAGCAACGGCATGCTCCGTCTTATCTGGGGCTTGTGTCACGAGCACGTAAACCGCAAGCCGTGAGAACCAAGCTGGCCGGGGCAACTCCAAATGGAAACTCCAGCTGGAATGCAAGGATGATATTGTGTAATGTGCAACGCGTTGCTGCTGGCCTTCGCTAAGCACCAGCAGGAAGTTGCAGATGCTAACCGCGGACTAAATTATTAGGTGGTGAGTTCTGAATTCTCGCATGCCACGAAGAGCCGATCATTGTTATTATTGATACAGAACTCAGTGGAGCTGCGGCAATGCCTCGAAAGTGTAGAGAATCCTCCCTCACCGGAGTTTCGCCCATGTTTTGTGTTCTATCATTAAATTTCAAGGAGACACTTTTTATACTGAAATGAGGTAGTGAACAAACATAATTTTATGGATTCGACGAAGCTTCTGACAGCTGCAATTATTAACGCAATACATAAGAATGAGAAAAAAAAACTTTCATTCAGCAAAGAAAAGACTTGATGACTCGATAATGCTTGCATGATTTTTATTGCCAAATCATGTTATTACGTGATAGTTCGTTGAGTTGAAGGATGTGATTTTAATTTATCTACGTGTTGTAAAGAGAAGACTAGCTTCTGAATTTTCTTAAAACTAATGAAATATTGACGATAAATTAATTGAAAGAAACCTGGTACCAAACACGAGATTCAATTGAGAAGAAAAAGCTAAAAAACGAAATCATTATTTTGAATATTTTCATCCCCGAAAAATTCTCCTTAGTTCACGAATTTGGAAATTGTTTCAATATAATTTTCAATACGAATCGATGAGTTTCCATGAGAAATGCTAAAAGTGCCATGTAAGCTGAAATGCTTGTATATGAATGAAAAATAAGCGAAGAGCCTTCGTTGCGCACAAATTATTGTTACGGAGTCAAATTACGCAACAGTAAGCGTAACGTAATTGGTGAGCGTGATAATTACGCCGGGAAAACGAAGCTGCTGGGGGGAAAAGTAACGCGCTCGAAGGGCGCGAGCATTTTCAATTCAAGGGTCACCTCACTAATTGCGCGGATGATTCGTTAACTTCAATGAAGATCTATTGTCGAGATGTAAACATTATTCACGGCAGAACGCATTTGAATAGTGGATAATAAAATGCAATCCCAATTCATTTATTCGTATAATATATCCATCATTTTTTTGTGGAAAAAATCCATCGATATAAACTATCGAATGAATTAACTTGCATCCTTCAGCTTACGCAAAAGTAAAATGTGAGATTTTATTATCAGAATTAAATCATGTGAATTTCAGTTATTCAGGCGTATCAGATGATATTTGATATGCCAGACGATTCGACGAAAAGAGTATAGAATACTCTCAATGCAACGATCAAATTTATTTTAATACTAAATTTATTAATCATGATGCACATATAGCCAATATATTAGTTCTCTCTCGTATGATTTCACACTGTTTCATATCGTTAACCGAACGTAACGAATTTTGTGCTCAATAAAGAGAAATTCGCATTAACGAATAAAAATTATATACGAGTTCTCGGCTAGGTAGACAGAAAAGCATAATTTACGTATACGAAGGAGCCGGTGTAGCTCATTAGCGTCGAAGCATATATACGCAAGTCGATTGGCTCATATTGGGTAAGAGAGATAAATGACGATCGCGATTGACGATGGCGGGTTCTTCTAAGTAAAAGCTGCCATTTCCTCTCGTTACCAAGCGGGTTTCCTGCGGCGTAGCCGCTTGCGGCTCGATAATATGCGGGCGATTGACCCTATTATTGTCGACACCGCGTTTGCGTGTGCTGTCTTCGGATGCTGCGGGGTGTGGCCCTCATTACCTGCGTTTTCAATTATTACCCATTGTAAGGTGATTGTTATGCTTGTGGTTTGCATTTTGTGAATCCGTGAATGAGATATAAACAGCTCAGTTTGAAGTGGGAGATCAACGTGGAACTGATTTTTTAATTGCAAACCAGTTCGCGTGAAAGGGAAAATCACGTATTTACGAATTATTATAGACAAGCAATTCAATGATTCATGAAACGTGATTGAGTCGCGTAAGCTCAAGATTTTTAAGAAAAGTTAATCAGTTATAGACTAGCAACAATAATAATGAAATGATGAGCTTTTATAATTTTTCGAGCGTGAAAACAAATTTTATCGAAATATTCTATTGTCTTGCAATTGTCTGACAAATGATTCTTGTTTACTCGTAGAAAATGCGAGAGGCCTACTCAATACCTCCAAAATGAGCCAAGCCGCATACGGTTTGAACTTTTCTACGCTGGCTGAGTATTTTCAAAAAACTATTTTTAAGGTCATTATGGTATATGTGGTATATATTTACGATATATATGGGATCCAAAGGGTAGTTCGCATGTGGCGTTGCGATACGATATGATATAAGTAAACTATTTATTAGCTAGCTATTCAATTGATTCTTCCTTGATAAATAATCTACGCATTCTATAAAAAAATTAGTCACATTAAGTTTTGATTTTTGATACATTCATGAGAAAATAAACGATCCTCGCGCAATATTACTTTTATGCCTGAATTCATGCTTCTACATAAAAATGAAAGAAGAGGCAAACTGGGAAGGTATGAACGCACGTAGGTTTCAAATCTGTGTGCACTCGCTTGGATTCCATCGAATTATTTCAAATCGCTTCACCGTTTTGATACTCGCAATTTTTCAGTGGCTGACGCCCGATGATAGCCCTTTCCAGGCAAAATTGATCAAAACGGTGGAAAAATAAAGCCTACACCTTGCAAAAAACCGTTCCCCTGTGCGCCGATTATTCTCTTTGACATCGATTGGAGATTTTTCAATTTCAGGCACAACCGACATGTACGGTGTCTCAATTTTGAGCGTTCACGACACGAGAGATTGGACTAAAAATAGATGTCGAAATGGGTTTGACGCACGCTGGTCATCGGTTTCCGGTCTTACGAATGTGGTCGTAATTGTTGATGGAAAATTAATTTTTATTAAGATATTTACATTGAAAGTATGTAGAGTACAAAAGTGGAATATGGAAACCAGATGAATAGACCCAAGTTTTAAATTGTAATCTCTGAAAATGATGAATATACCAGAGAAAAATAGATTCGCGTGAATTTTTGTCAGAATATTGACTGTGATATTTTGTAAATATGAACTCGACAAAAGCCGTAAATTGGAAAGCACAATTATTTGTACAGAATAAATTGTAGATTTTCAGTAAAAAGAAAATGTTTCCGAATAAAATATGGATCTTTCTTTAGGCAGTTGAAATATTTGTTGGAATTTGTACGGAGACTTTAAACAAATCCCATTTCAATTTTTTCTTGCAAAGTACGAAGAAATATTCTTCCTTCTTTGTCTTACAAGTTCATTTGAATGTACATTACTGTACACTCACAAAAATATCTTCTTGTTCCCAGAGGAATTATGCCTCATTAAGAATTTCTGCTACTTCCAAACAGAATCTTCTTGAGAGAAGACTTTTCATCTCCAATCAACAATATATTACGATTGAAAATAGCGGAATTCTGTATGAGGCCCAATTCCTCTGGGAACAAGAAGATATTTTTGTGAGTGTATTCCAAGTTATTAAGTTAATAAAATCCATATAAAAAAACTACTCACGATTAGATTGAGTATTTATTACTTACGAAGCATAAGTTTCAGAAAAAGCCTACGCTACAAAACATGAGAGAATGAGAAAATTTACAAGATATCCATAACCCTTAGCTTGGAGCACTACGTGTCAGAAGATAAAAGTAAGTGATGTGAAGAGATCCACGGTCAAGATACATTTGAGATAAATGACCTAGGAAGTCGACATGAGAAATTCAAGTTTATTGAGATCGTTTTGGGGGTGAAAATTGCTAAATGTGGATCAATAAAGTTAAGTAGGGCTTATCAAATAATATTCAAGGTACTTCAAATTGTTTTCTTTTTAAAGGTTTCTTTTGCAGAAACTGACTCCTAATTGGTTTTTATAATCCATCTGAAGCACTGAGTGATAGATTTAGATGATTTATTCAAGCTCATTTATTTCGAAACTTTAACGTGATATACCTACCTGATTTTGAGTCAAGGAATGAATGAGGACTATCAGAAAGTATCTGCAACTCACCTGAAACAAAAATTATCATAATTGTAAAAATCTAAATCAATTACTTGGAGTGTAAAATATGAATATATTAATAAGTATAGATTCAGCTATGAATCCAAAACTGCTATTCAAGAATATATAATCAAATAATATGATATGTCAGACATTCTATTCACACAATAGTTAACTCTACCAGAAAGTTATTTTTCGACCCCGGATCGGTGAAATACGCGACGAACTTTCGATAAAGCATAATACAACAGAATAATCTCAAGCTATGCTGTTAGACCGACACGTAAAAGTTCAATCTGATATCGCATAGTTAGATAGGAGAAGCCACATTTCCATCGAATTAACACGGGAAACGAAAAAGTGCGCATCCACTTCAATCCGCGCATCCGAGAAACGGGCGTCTCGGCCAAGCTGGGCTTGGCCGCCGAGCAAGTTGAGCTTTCGCCGAGATTCAATCAGAGCGCACTTGCACGGCTCTAAATTGTCGCTAGTTGGGTCACGCCCACCAAGTCGCTCGTAGGCGATCGGCGGGCCTTGATTATACGACGCACTGCGCCGCGCTCGAAACAGCGTGATTACAGTAACGACGCATCTGCCGCCGCTCCGCGGAATATCCACGCGGTGGCGATTTATGGTCGGCACTGCGCCGTCATACATCCGCGCTGCACTTGACACGCGCGCATATATATATATATATATATATATATACACGTACCTCCGACTTTACTCTCGGTTCGACCGACACTTTAACCGCGCGTACCGCCGCGATAGTTCTTCTCTGGCAGCTCGAGAGCTACTTCGGAGGAGTTTGCTAACGTTCGGCAGGTTCTAACGTTGTTTTGACGAGGGCATTGAAATTTTAGCGTATTTCAATGAATCGCTGCGGGATACAGGTAGAAAGTTTGTCCAAAGTTTCTACGTCTGCTCTGGAGATATGTTTCAATCGTATTAGATCCAATAGTATATACCCCTCGAATTCATGTGAGTTTCAAAATAAGGTTTATTTATTCACAATTATATACACCATAATATCCATACAGAATATTCCGAGCGAAGATATTTTTGTTACCCAAATGAACGGATAAATTCAGACCATTCGATATAAATTAATGAAAAATCTGTAATGTATCTGATAAGGTATTCAAGTCGAATCGGGTCAAATTTATCCTATTAGTAAAATCAGATATCGCAAATAGTCACCGGGTATGAGCGAGTAGAATGGCATCCTTCGCTTAAAGTTCAACTGTCACCGACGACAGAGACAAAGTGGATTTCTCTTGCAGTGCTAACATTTCCTCTAACTAAGTTGACACACGCGAAGAACTCGCCTCTTCCACGCGAACTGCACTCTATAAGAAGGAGCAACTGTGTACTCATCTTGTTAATTCATCCGCTACGGTGTACACATTTTGTTTAAGGAAGATGAGTGCATCAACTGAAAGCTCCTCAGAAGCATATTAGTTTAAAGACCCTCGTCTTTAAAAATATATTCCGATGGAATAGTCTCAATCGAAGTGTATATTTTAGAAACGAGCACACTCAATTTGACAGCCAAGGTATTCGTGCGGAGAGCGGGCGTGTACCAGGCTATTTCGCAACCAGCTAATTAGCGCGCATTGATTACGACCAGCAAACAATATCACATTGGATCAAGCCTAAATAAAGGTAGCGACGAGGGGTAATACGAGCGAAGCACCCTTACGTAAAGTTGAGAGAGCACGTAAACGCGTCTTGATATGATGATTTGCCGAGTTAGTATATATATTCGTATGCCGAGCTGGACTTTGTTCAATGACAGGCCCTTTTTGCTGGACCAACGTGCTGTACGTATCGCACCGGGCGTTTCGCGAACGAACACGTGGGACCAAATGTAATGGCGACGTAATTTCGTGTTTTATGGGGGGCGGGCGTAAAAGTTATTGCGCCCACGATCACCATGCGCGATAGGAAGCGCGCACGAAAGATGAAGTGCACAGAGAGCCAGCCCCGCGGGGTTCTTGGGGAATTTCTCGTGTGAGGTGCTCTCTTTCAAAGGGATATATGCTCCGCAGAGGGTTTCAGGTGCCTTTGAACACTGCCCCGTGCCAGGAGTATAGACGCTTCTAAGGTAATTACGCAGCGGCCGCACTGAATAGTAAATACTTCATTTACTTGATTATACCGCGGCGCAATACATGAAAATTTTCATATTCTTTGATTTTCCTTGAGTCAACAACAGAGAAACTGAGAATTTGAATTTTGAATCGTTTGGTCTCGGATCTTGCTCAAACTTTATGAGGTGGTTTTTGGGTAGCCAAACAGGTGATGTGAACAGTTAGAAGGCCCAACGTTTCGTTTTGCTGGATATATTCACGAATGATCATTTATCAGAAGTAAAGATGCACATGTACCTCATAGATATATATGTGTGTCTAATTATCATTTACTGGGAATTCGTTCTCGCCACGTTTCCTTGAAGCACCTGAGAAGCTTCAGTTATCCCCGTCACAAATCATGAAAAATATCGCTGTGAGAATACGAGATAATCTTTGTTATTGCGCCCGCGAAACTTTGTCCCGAGAGAACGTTCTAATCGAGTCGGCGATGCGTCGCAATAACTTCATGCCCGGAGTGCGACGATTTTACAATGAAACAAGAGTTGGGAGGATCGGGAAAACTTTGCAAGCCTGGGTAGAGCGGGTGTTGAGGTCTTATGAGACTAGCGCAGCACTGCAGAGGCTGTCAAAAATTTTTTCCACCAGATTGCTTCGCCCCGGCATACTCGAGTACGTAATTGAGTATTTCCAGAAGTAAGATTAAATTGTTGCGAAGTAATTGTAACATTTTGGTTAGTTCTAGGAGCTCCGTGAATTTCATTCCATAAACTGTACTCAGAGTAGAAATTTAATTAAGGGATATTAAATTACCTGGGAAAAATCTGGACATACGAGACAATTTTCATCGCGGCAAGAAAATCAATCGATCGTCTTTCTTACTGAGTCAATGTCATAAGTTTCCCTTTCTTCCCTTCAGGAAGTGAATTTTTAATCAAAATAAAAATAAATAATTCAATATAATCTATAGAAAATGTTTTCTTCCTCGCAAAACTCGTAAATCGGATAGTTTTTATAGAAGTAATGATGATTGCACACCATACGTCCTAGTTGTGTAAAAATTGTTCAGCTAAATCGCAGTTCAATTTTCTCTCGATCGATTAAAGTACCAAATTTTAATTATGATATCGAATGGATGCATTGATGAAGCTGAATCCATGAAGATTAATTAAAATGCATATCAGTTCGAGCCAAATCCTTCATTACGCAGTCAAAAGACGAACATTGACAGAGCTACAATTAGCCTCTTCATTTTAATAAACGGATTTCCTCCTCCACAATAGCAGCGGCAGCGATAGATCTCCCCGACCCCTACCCACGAATATATTATCTTTCACGAACGCGCCCTCTAACCTCGGATTAAACTGGAGGGGCTGGCTCAAAATTTCCTCCCCTCGCTTTTTCTTATCACTCGCGCGCATTTTATATATACATATACTCTTGCACGCGAGAGATCTGACTCACTTATTCCCCTCGTCCTTTAGCCGTACGCAGCATCGATCAGATTATCCATCCCATTTTCCCTTCGTCCAGTTTTCGCACCTACGTTGCACGCCTCTCATTTTCTCCCTCGTGTACTCAGCCTCTAACAGTAAATTAATTTAATTATTGAACCTCTATTTCGATACTTTTGCCATCGACCTACTCGTAGGACCGATAAATGTGAACGAACCTTATAACTAACTTCGTAGCTGTTCAAAAATGTCAGGCATATAATTTTATATTTTTGTAATTTTCACAAGAGTGATGATTGGGATTGATGATAATATTCTCTAAATCTGAATTGTCATTTGAGTTAGTAAAAAAGTGATAGTGACTTGGGATGTTTACGAGACTAATATTATGCCATGTTAAAAAACGAAACGAAATGTAACTCTTCCAAGACCTCCTAAAATACCTCTCAAAAGACCATTCAGACTAGTTGTATCGAGTATCCAAGTTTACTGGAAAAGAATACCTTCATCATTTGCTCCGAATTAAGAAACTGAAAGTCTAATATAAATTGTGAAAAATGCTTTACTACATAGTTTGGTTAAAAAAGTATAGTAATATATGCGATAAACGATTTCCCTCTAGGCAGACCGTGTCAGGCATTATAACATTTTACCAGCGGTAACGATGGCAGGCAAGAAAAAGGCTCGTAAAGATCGTGCATAAAATTATAACAAGTACCGGTGAAATTTCCTCATTCACGTGTTGAATTTTCTCAGGATAATTACATAAATTTTTCGAGTTGGTTTTATAGTAAATGTTGGATGCGATACATACATTTCGATCAACACTCAATTTTAGATATTTCTAAAATTTCAAGTACAAATTGATTGCCCCACTAATAATCGCCGCTTTCGTATAGCCGCTTCGATAACTAACTTTAGTATATACACTTGGATCATGGGGGAAAAATGCGTCGTGTTCTAAGCCAATTCAAATTATAGGCTAAGTTTGTCGCGCGCAAGCTCCTCCACAGCAAATGGTCGGCTACAGAAAGTCTCGGCGCCGTTTGGGATGCAAATCGAAAGGGAACCAAAGGCGCGCCGATCGAGTGTCGGGCTTCGCGTGGAGGCTATTAATTTAATTGCATGGGGTGGGCGGTCGGCGCCGGTTCTTATGCGTACCCGAGAAACGGAAAACTGAGATCAGCGGAGAAGCTAATTAGTCGGGTGTTTCTGGATTAAGGCGTCTGATATTACATCTGTTATACAGTTTGGTGCTTCTAATAGGAAGTACAAGCTACGAATCGTAGATTTGGAAGTTGAAGTGTAAACTTGAGCCAAGAGGAGACATTGAGTTTTGCACTGCTGATTAGATTTGAGAAATCTCATTATTTTTGAAAAGTTTGATCAGATCCAGAACGACCAATTTGAATCTTGGACTAACTAATTACGGAATGTCTCATGGAGTGACGGTGCACGTTTGATACACGTTTGCTCGAAATCAGGAGCACAAATGTGTGAAAGAGATATAGTAACTTGAGAAATATTTTCATCATGCGCCATGCCAGTGAGATTCAGGTTTATTATTAACCTCTCCACACGTATAAGTCAACACAAAAAATAATATATTTCCTAAGCAAACAACAAAAGCCAATTCTCTCGCTTTCCGCAAACAGAATTTGTGAAGCTCGCATCGCGGAGCGAGCGTATAAGTTCTCAAAGCTCCGTGAACACAAACACAGCGAGCGAGAAAGAGAGAGAGAGAGAGAGAGAGAGAGAGAGAGATGGTGGAAAATATGACGAAGTGCGCTATCGATCGAAGGTAGGAAGGAAGTGAGGGCGAGAAACAGAGCGACACAAAGCAGCGGTGGCGGCGGTGGCGGCGGCTCCTTGCTCTGCTCTCGGTCCATCCGTCCGCGGGGCGGCGCGCGTTTAGGGCTGCCGCGCGGCAATCGATATCGCAGTGTGCCTGCAGCCCTGCCACACAAAACTACCGGCCAGACGCCCTCGGGGGCTCGCTCGCCCTCCCGAGAACACAGCTTACGCTCCACCGCTCAAGTTATATGTATATATGTCGGCCGGGCTCCAACCCCGGCCCTGCCTGCATTTTCAAATTTTTTGGGGGGAGCCAAGCTCGGCTGCGAGGGTAGGCAAGCTCATGGGGGGAGGCGTTTTTTGCGGCACATTGTACAATGCTGCTCTCTGGTGCGTAATCGATTGGAGATGAGGAACTTAGTCTTCTCTGTTGGCTGTCCAACTGATGAGTGGAGACGTGTGAAATCTTGACTGATATTCCCTTGAATCGTCACGATCGGAAAAGAACGCCTTCATTTTCCGGGTCGGCTGGTCGGCTCTGCGAATCGGTCAGCGTGATAATGAGAATAAAAACAGTATTGCCCGAACAAAACATCTGTTGGTAATATTTATGAAAACAAGGACGTTTCAACCATTTTCATTGAGTGCGTTGAAAAATATTCGCGAGTTTGACAAAGGGCGCGAGAAACCTTATAACGAGGAGCAGAGAAAGAACTTTTCAGCTTTGGGAATGAGCAAAAAAGCCGGTGACAATAGGGTGCGAAAGAAAGTGGGCGAGGGCGAAAGAGCGCACCGCAGAGCAGGCGCGAGCGCGCCCCGGCTTGAAAAGAGAAGATAGAAGCTGCCGGGCGCTCGAGTCGCGAGGACGTATACGACTACACGGGGCCTTTTCATTTTGCACGCACATATACGAAAAATTGCTTGAGTTCTCGTTGGGCGCGTCTGCAACGGCGTGCATATATTTCTACCCGGAGATAATGCAACTGCATTACCCCCCGGGGACTGTTATGCAATTACACGCGGCTGCATTTTCCTCGCGGCGCCCTGCCTCCCGTGCGCCACCGATAATATCTTTTTCATCGTCGCTCCTCCTATTCGCACTTGTCGGGTAACGCGTTCTCCGCATCTGCACAATCTGCAACGCTTGCGATAAGACCTGTGTCAGTTTCCAAAAGCAAATATATACTTTTTTACGATTTTATGTGGGAATTAATTACCGATTGCTCGTCAGAGTTTTTACAGAGTAATTCGTTATACTACGCAAATACCTCAGAATTTTAAGTGTCGACATTACTTAAATCAACGATATAGTTTATCTTACTCACGCGTAATGAGCTTGTTCTTCGTGAATTCTTTATATGATCTATGTGAGTCGCTAAGCACTGAATTCGAATTTCCCGCGGGGGATGTTGACATTTCCAACCGATAGATGGCGATGACTTGCGAAACAAGAAATCGAACGAGAAATAACCCAGTACAGAGTATAAAACAAGGAAGCCGTCCATTAAGCTTCGTGCCTTAAACTAATGAGTAAGGAAAATATGTGGCTTTGGTGACGCTTTGCTATGTTTAAGTTATAAGCGAACCTATTTTTGAAGAGGTACAGGTCGTCCCATGGCTGCCTGGACTACTTTTTCGGGCGGCTAGGTGAAGCGATCTACCTCATAAACTATTCAAATTCTTACTAAGTAAATCAATCTTTTGTACGGGCGCAGGGCCGGATTCCGTAGCCGATGGATGGCCCAAGCTCCACCCAGGTTTTTCCTATGTGGTTTGAGCTGCTGAACACGAATTTCGAGGGTGGACAGCCGGAAAATGGGCAGGAAAATTTTTATCGAGAATTTTCCGAGAGCGATGGAAAAATCAGTTTTTTTGCGAAAAAAAAAATATATTTACATTTTCCTCAGCATTCTTCACAAGAAAGGTCCTTATACATTTTTCACGAAAATGCGCCGTTCCGGAGTAAAAAATTCCCAAACTTTGAGAAAATGCGATTTTTCCGATTTTCAAAGTGCTGCTGCTCAGTCACGCCACAATATTTTCCAGTCCACCCGGTCTCAAACTGCTGTTTTGGGTCTCAACTGGAGATTTTGATAGTTTTGAAGCCGGAAAAATGGTATTTTCCAATTTCCTTACATTAGTTTTCCAAGCACCTCCAGCGCCCTTCGATTACGCTTATTCATGTGCTAAAGGGTTTTCCGAGTTCCCGCTGTAGACGAAAAATAGCCTATACCCCTCATCTCGGCAATTTCGGCACGTGCTGAAGTTTTTCGTGACAAAATTGCCTAACTTCACTCGGATGCATAATATACTATTCTGAGGTAAAAACAACGTGAATTATAATTAAACCAAGAATTAGCGCGACAAGCGTTCAACGAGAGTGTAAATTACACTTTTAAATTACTTCTCTGAATTTGGATGAAAATCACAAGAAACTTGAGTAAAAGTATATACTGTGAGTCTGCGAAATGAATACAATGCTACATTTTAAAATTTACTTTAAAGGTATATTGTACAAATTTTAGTATGTAGTCAAATATGAGTGTATTTATCGACTCTTATCTATCGATTTTCCGGTTTCACTTTCTCATGATTTGTTTTACGCATGAAACGGACACATATATAGAGGCTGTTCCTAGGTACACCGTATGGATAATACCAAAGTCTGTACCAATTTTTTTTCTCACTCTTCAATTATTTATACACTTATGATACTTGCAATACCAAAATAAATTCCTTTTATCATTCACCTCGCTGATGTGTCTGATTCGCTGAAAAGTATCCGAATTATTATTTGTCTATTCAAATAGTCCGTATACACTTGAGTGACAACCGACACTTTCGTAATAGTCTTTACGTAACCATCGAAACGACGCTGTATACTCGGGTGCCGCGAGGCAATCTTGAGGAAACGAAAGACTCGCTCTCAGCATCGACAAAGGAAATTTCCCATCTTCCTATAACTATTTATGCAGACATAATCGGATGGGGCCGCGGGGGAGCTACTCACCCCCACGAGATTCTTCCCCGTTGAGTCGCTCGCGCGCCGCACAATGCCACCCTCCGCTGCACGCACCGGAGGGAGACGCGCGCACGCAGCAGCTAACTACAGCATGAGCGCCGGCACTATACATCTCCCGTGTAACACCGACGAGTTTTCGACTGGACGAGGGGGCTGCAGGCTCTCGAACTCTGATGCCGGGGCTCGCGCACGGGGGGCCAAAAACGTCGAAGGGATTTGCAGGGGTGTCGTGCACTTGACTCTTCAAAAAATCCTCGCGATTTTACAGAGCAGTTTACGAGGAAAAGTTGTGGGAAAACATTGTGAGAGTGGATTCGAGCTCGCTAAGTACATATACCAACTCCGAACGAGACGAATATCCGACATGGTAGTTTTTTCGAGGATCAGCTCGAGTTACTTTCCTTTCCCCCCTCAATCCATCGATACATCATGAAATTACGAGTTATCGTTGATAATATTCAGAACCCGATAGGGATCGAGCTTTATCGAAGTACAAGCTAAAAGCAAACGTTGCATCAGAAAGCTCGTTAATTTGGTGCGTGGAAAGCCAGTAACTCTTTGTGGATAATCATACTCGATCAATTTCCCGGCCGCACGCGTTCTATTAAAGTATCATTGGTGGATCGAGAACTGAGCTGGCGTGCAAAGTGTCAGCTCTCCCGCGAGCGTCGCGGATAAGATCAGAGCTCGCGCGCCAATTGCCACCCAACTGGTGAAAATCGACGACCAAGACTAAGACTACGAGCGGCCTGATTGCCCGGTGAAACGCGTAGAAAAAGCTCGCCACGATTCGCTTGATTTACGCCTCTTTCATTATAGCGTTTTAGCGGTAGAGGGGAGTATAATGATGCGGCTGCCGCGCGTGACTACTTTTCTCCCATCGTCACGATCCGATATCCCGATCGAGAGTTATTTTCGTGTTTACAAAATGTTCCGACTGTGTCTGCTGCTTGTCAGCCGACTCTATCCTCAATCTGTATTCGATTTAACGGAAATAAATTCATGTTTATCGATTTACTTTCATATGGAATTTAATTAAGAGAGATTCGACTCGATGGCGAAAGGAATTCGCGTTTTTACGATGAATGCATGTTGAAAAAAAGACGGATTCGTTACGAATGAAAAAACTGATTTGGCAGACTACTTCAACGAGACATTCGCGGAGAAAATTTTACCCGTCATGAAACTTTACCCGTTCGTGAACCATTTTTACCGTGGTGCCTCGTAAAGATCCAGTCATTTTTGCATAACTTGGTGGATCATCTGGTGCATCGGGAAATGTAGACCCACGTGGGAAGTTAGGATTGACATCATTATATAGCTATAGCTACGGTAGATATGTCAAAATAGCTAGATTTGAAGACCTCTGGTAATGATTTGTAAAAAATCAGGAATTGATAATATTTGGTGGCACCCCCTGTACATATTGACACTATTCCAGTATGCCTCATAATTACACTTACAACGACGAGAATATTTCTCAACCAACGGTTAAACTGAGTAAAATAGTTCAAACGAGTAAGCACAGAACGATATACTCATAATAATCCCGATCATTATAAAACCGTATCGCACAAACGCTCGAACGCCAGAGAATAGCTCTTCAGCCCCTGTATCGCAGTTCGATTTGAATAATCAAATCCATAAGCCCGTGGCCTTCAATCCGGCGAAAAATATTTAACCGTTCGCGGGGCTGAGCATTGCCCAATCAGTGCGCCAGAGCGTCCGACTCGTCGTTATCTCAACGTTCGTTACCATACAAATGCGCGTAATCAAATATTCAGTTTCGTCGGAGTGGCGCTTTTCGCTCATTATCCGGACGAAAGCTCCGCGAGTATTCATTCTCTCAACGTTTCGACAGGTTCCCGGCCCGCAGATAAATATGCAACTTTAATGTCCGGCCGATTCGAAAAGCGGCAGCGAGATGAAAACCACGAAATTTCCCAGAGGATGGCTAGGGATAACAGACGAGCAGAGATTCGTGTGCGTTGTGATTAATAACGCCGTTTGATTATTTTTTCACATTTCAATCATCAAACGTACGCGCACGTAGTGATAGCAATTTGATTGCCAGCTATTTGACGAGTGAGCAATCGCAGAGTGAATTCCGCTTTAGTACCAAACGATGTTTCTTTCATTATAGTACGATTTCAAAATCAAAAGCATTGTATCAAAAGTTTGTACATAAGAATCGAGGGAAAAAGTATACCGTTATCTCACGCCTGTACACCGATTACGAACTGGTCTTTTGTAACAAGAAGGAAATCACCCAACCGAATGTTGGATCTCTTCGCAACACGAACAATTCATCAATCAAAAGTAATCGAGGAAGAGCTGCTCAGCAATTTTGCCCCAAAATACACGTATCGACTTCGGTACGGAGTTCGAATCTAATTGGTGGCTTTCCAATAGCTCGCCGCTGCAGCATACGGCGGTCACCTACAGCATATCATTGCCAACACTTACCTGCTTCGGATCATTAATTCACAGTCTGACTCTCGATCATCTTCCTCTTATTATTTTTTGAAAACCGAAAAATACATGCCAGACTAACCTTGCAATACATTTCTAACTTTTTGAAATTGATGCGAAATGGGATCAGAAGTAATATAATGATGAAACACACGATATATTTGTTTCATTTCAAAGTTTTCTCATAGACGCTATTGATCTAGTAGCCTTTCCTAAAAGCCGATTGATTCAGCGAAATTGAATTTACTCAATATAAAAATTGCAGCCAGTTCCGAGAGAAATCGATTTCAGAGTTAGTTGTATTGGATCAATACTAGTAGTGTTCGGTAAACTGTACTGTTTAATGAAGGAAAAGTGCAGTGTATTGATTTTTCTCAGTTAATGTTTCAGAATCAAATTTATTTTCCAAGGTTTCAATAATGCAGCGTCTCACTAACATTCGTAAATGTTGGTCGAAATCGCCATGAGACCCATCAGTACATAGCGAATGCGTATGCTGATTTGATTTCCCGACTCCAGCAGCAAGGCTGAACAATGCAAATCATCGACCAGCGTGACTGACACGCTGAAGGGTGGCCCGCTCCGATGAGTCAAGCTCGAGGGGCACACAATACCCAATTCAGATAAGCCTATGCCCGCCGAAATTTGCACAAGTTCGAAATGACTCGGACGAGCTGACACCAGAGCTGCGGTCATATGGTCTCGCCCCTCGAATTGTATCGGAACAGCGCAGGCGTCGGCCCCAAATAGAGATGGCATTAGGTGCGAGCGCAGGCCGCAGGAGAGCGGCGCACTTTCGTTGCCGCTTATTAATGCATCGGACGGCGGCGGCGGCGGCGGCGTAACGAATTGCCGGTGAATGGGGAATTTCAATCAAAGGCTTGCCCTCCCCCCCCCCCTCGCGTTATACTGCATATTATCTCTCGAGCGAGCCAAGGCTCGACTTTGTTTTGCCAGAGTTCCAAGCGGGCTGGGAATTTTCGTTTGATCGCCCCCCGCCCACGCAGTTACTGGCAGAGAGTTTCGAAAGCTTCGTATGAATACACCATGTATTATCTGATCGTAATTCACCGTGCGATGAAACTAGAAAATTTTAAATCTTCTTGTACGGACATTGAAATGGTATTGAGATGTATGTTGATCAGCTCACATTGCGACATGAATGAATGAATCCAAAATCCACGTGGAAGATGAAAACAATCGGATACATTGAGCTGTGTACCGATAGATTGATATGAACTGATAGGCGGACGTGTCTGCAACTAATGCTCGGCGGATATACTAACAACTGCGTCTTTCACCAACACCAGCAGTCGCCATCAGACTAGCACAGCCACTCTGCTCAGTACCTGATTACCCGGAACACACGCCCGAGTACGGCTTGTGTCATTACCAAGGCCACGGCGAGCCTGATGCAAAAAGCTCGGGCTGTTATCGTCTGACGGGCGGCTTCATTCGCGCGCGGCCCAACGCGTGTGTGCGCGCGGCAAGAGTAACGTCCTCCTCTCCCCTCGACCTCAGCTGCAGCCCGAGTGCATCGGCCGTTATATGCCTTCCTTGTTTTGCTTTATTTCGCCGCTCGTCCCGCGGCGCGATCATAATCATTACGTCATTTGAATAATCCGCGCTAACATTTGTAATTGGCCGGCGAGGTGAGTACGAGCTCTTTATTGCGCTCGCGAGAGCCGCTGCTACCTCGGGGATGTGCTCGCGCGCACGTGGAGAACGAACAAAGCGGGCTTGCGGACGGGTTTTTTCCTTGCTTCGGGCGCAGTTCGCCTGATGACTGCACTCATGCTCGCTACTCTTGTTTCACGTGCGCCGGGCTATTTGCTCGCAAGTGATTGATGTTGCTATATTAGCTGACGGCCGGTGCGTTTTTGCTCCGGCGGGACTATACGCTGTACTGGAGAAAAATGCTCGTGTGCCCGATGGGCCCAACTGCTGTCTATCATTTCCAATAGAAAACTGATTAGATGTTTCTGTCCACGTTTGATTTGTACAATTTCTACGAACGACACGTGCAATTTTTTTCAATTTCTTTTCTTTTCGACAAAGATGCTAGATCGTTATATTTGGAAACGCGCGACGTGAAGCGGAGGAAATAGCGATCGAGGGTCAAAGCGTTATTCCATCCGAATAATTCGGATTAATACCGCGAGGTATTCATCCAGTACCCACTCGAAACTTTTCGCGCACGACTACGTCTCAGGCATAAAGCGAAAGTCAACGAGGCACAAAACTGACGAACGCTGCTTGAAAAGAAAGGAACCCATCGATCTCGAGAAGGAAAGTACTCGGTCCGACTGCTCACCGGAGTAGAGAAATCCTCGACGTCTTCGCGGCAAATTGAGTAGGCGTGGCCGGCAGTTTATCGACGAAGCTCTGCCTCTCTGTCTCGCTATCCCTGTATAGGCTCCATAAGAGACGATTTCGCTCTGTGCGAATCGGCATTCGGCCGTATGTGACGAGAGGAGTCGGGTAACTTCGATGATCCGACGACCGTCGAACGCTGCGTATATAGACGCGATTTGCAGGATTCCACCGAGTTATCTAATGTGCCTGCGGAACTAGAGTGGAGTACGGAACCGAGGAGTCGAGTGTTGACCGTTGGTAGGGATTCCTCTTTGATAGATGGGAAAAGTTTGCTCGGGGAGCAATCGGATGAAAGGGTTTTCGTATAGAAAACAGCTTATTCGCCCGACCGATGCAGCGGGTGCTGATATGAATAATTTTGGCGAAAGCTTTCGATAGGTATTGAATGGCAAATATCAAGAAGTCAATAAATTTTCGATCGAAATGAAAATCAGTAGTCACAGATTGAAGCATCTCGCGGGCGCTCCTAATACGAGGTGATAATATTCTGCATGAAGTATACACGCACGACTCGACTCGCACACTTCACCTCCTCACTGAATAATCCATGGAACAAATATGAATTTTCAACAGGATGGAAGTCTGCAGCGTGCTACTCGCTCATTTCACTCGAATCGACATGGAATAAATTTCTCGAGGATTAACTCCCGTTTCATGTTTTATTTATCAAAAATTACCCCGAGATAAGCATAGTACGTATAAGAACTGAATAAAATCAAATGATTTTGTAAGAGCACCGGGCGATACGCTCACAGCGAGCTACGCCTGAAAGATTTCAAAGCGTTCACATCCGACCTTTCTCAACACGGTAATGTTCTCATCGTCGATACCCCGGCATTTTCTCCCGAGAACGGGAGAAGTATAGAAAAAAATCATCCGCGCGCTAGGTATCTCGGGCCGAGCGGTAACCAAGGGGTTAACCCGATCCGTACGGTAGCCTCGGCGGCAATAAATCTGTCTGTGCTTGAAACCCAAGGTTTCCGAGTTCGCGTCCCGTAATGACGGCGGCAAGGGTCGCGTATGCGATAATAAGAGGGTGTGGGCACGTCCACGGGCGGATATATCCCGCGGTAGCGTGCCTTTTATTAATCAGCGAGATCAAACGGCCACCAGCAGCGTTGGATTTTCCACTCGCGATAAATCAGCCCGGCGAGCCGGCACTTTTTCCACCTCCGACCCCCTCGATGGACTTTGGCGTGGAAGTAATACGCAGCCGCGCGCGGCGAGCCGTTGCCGCGGGAAAAAATGCCGATGATTATACACGCTCGCGAGCCACGGCGAATCGGTAGCGGATATTATTACGCGATCCTCATACGTGTCGCATGAAACAGTCGCCGGTGTGTGAAATGTATCGGGATGATGTGTATACAAGACAAATAATTCTTGTAGACACCGGGCATTTATGATAGCTTGTAAATATACGCCATTCACAATTATATGAGAACTACATAGAGACATTGCAATGAGATGTGAGAACAATGGATCGCCATTATTGGTAATGGTATCGGAATTCGTGTGAATATTCGCGTAATTTGATGCATCGATTAGATATTCTGCAGTGAGTTCCAGTTACATGATGTTATTACGATCATATATGATTCAAACACGCTATGCGATCATAATATATTCACGTTCGAGTATTCAACGCGTAATTTGTACAGTCCACCACAATTATGCAGTGAATCAAGTGCAGTAACATGCAATCGATTATTTATCAAACAGTATAAGGAGGCAACATTAGTTCAGATAATAAGCGACTTTTATACACTTTTTAATTGATCGGTCTTTGATAGAATTCTCATAAAAAGAGTTAATCTAACGCCGGGAATGATCATATAAAAAACCGCTGCCAAGTGCCTCAGCAGTATGCTTTCTCAAAGTATTGCAATTGAACCTCAACTTGCATTAATCACCACTCTTTGAGAAAGCAAAATGAACCTCTAACTTATTTCCTCCACTCCATAGTAACGGTTGCTATGGTAAATATCCGAGCTTCGGTGTTCTTACTTCTTAGTCGTCAACAGTTCCGAAAATGGACCTCTAACTGACTTTTCCCACTCCATAGTAACGGTTGCTAAGGACGTAAACAACGGTTGCTATGGTAAATGTCGGAGCTTCGACGTTATTACTTCTTAGTCATCAACAGTTCCGAAAATGGACCTCCAACTGACTTTTCCCACTCCATAGTAACGGTTGCTAAGGACGTAAACAATGGTTGCTATGGTAAATGTCGGAGCTTCGATGTTCTTACTTCTTAGTCATCAATAGTTCCGAAAATGGACCTCCAACTGACTTTTCACACTCCATAGTAACGGTTGCTAAGGACGTAAACAACGGTTGCTATGGTAAATGTCGGAGCTTCGACGTTATTACTTCTTAGTCATCAACAGTTCCGAAAATGGACCTCCAACTGATTTTTCACACTCCATAGTAACGGTTGCTAAGGACGTAAACAACGGTTGCTATGGTAAATGTCGGAGCTTCGATGTTCTTACTTCTTAGTCATCAACAGTTCCAAAAATGAACCTCCAACTGACTTTTCCCATTCCCTAGTTACGGTTGCAAGCGATATAAACACCGGTTGCTAGAGACATCAACAATGGTTTATACGGGAAAGGTCTCTTTGATTGTTATAGAATCCCATAAATATACAAACCCAAATGATCATTTATCATGAATTATATGGGAACTTATCGAAAACACGCTAGCAACGGTTGCCATGGAATCAAACAACGGATGTTGCTGAAGACCGAACTCGGTTCACATCTGCCGGTGACCGACCTGTGTGCAAAATTTCAGGACGATCTGACCATTCCTTCGAAAATTAACGTACGACAAAAAAAAAGTCAGTCTGAAGCTGAATTTTGTATCTCCATAGCAACGGTTGCTAGGAGAATAAACAATGGTTGTTCCAAAATGAATGTCTTATCGATTCTCATCGATCGTCGAAAGAATTCGAGACCCATCGTGCATTGATGATGATTTTTGGAGCTTTTATCAAAAAAACACGTTAGCAACGGTTGCTAGAGAAATAAACAACGAAATTGGCTGAAAATTGAACTCGACCGAGATTTTGCGGCGACTAACCTGTGTGCAAAATTTCAGGACGATCGGACAGTTCCTTCGAGAGTTATCGTACGACAAAAAAAAGTGCACGTACGTACGTACATACGTACATACATACAGACATTTTCGGATTTCCATGTTTTTCGACCCGTAGATTACGAAAATCGAGGTCCCGAGGTCCGATTCGGTGGGTCGATTTTTACCCCGTTACAAAGCTTTCTCTTTGAGAAAGCAAAATACCTCTGTGAGAGAATTCAATATTCAAGCTCGAGTTCACGAAGGGCTTAACGCTCTCGTGAGTCGGTACAATACCCATGGATCCTCGGGCTTGCGTGATCAATGCTCTAAAAAAGTTTTCATTGTCTGGTAGCGTGTGCATTCATGCAGGTCTTCCGGACTTTGCGAGTAATTTTAGCGCATTGAGCTCTGACGTAAAAGGCTCGGAAATTGAAAGGAATATTTTTAACCGCAAATGTATGTGCAAAAAGAATGTTCAACTGCCTTGTAATTTTTTGAGATACTCGCAGGTCTACAACCTCGTGCATACCGTGAAGTTTTGGAAAGTATAAACAAACTGATACAGATCTGAATTCTTGTATTTCATTTGTATTTATACCTTGATAAGTGCATAAAATTGAGTATCTAAAACAAAGAGATGCGTAACAAGACAAAGTTTAGAGAATTCCTTCCTCTTTCCCACAAGTCATGATAAGCTTTCTCAATAAAAAAACTTGGCGGATCCTCCAATGCAAATGAAAATTACACACAAACGTGAAGATAACGATTATCTGCAACATCGTTACACGGATTCCCTTTTAACATACAAGAATAAAAACGTGGTATCTGGGAGAAAGAGAACATAATTCTCAAATTGCTTATCCTACCAAATTGCGCATAACATTCATTAGATTCAAGTAAATAGAAAGATGAAATTGAAAATGAACATCAGATAGTATTGTGTTTGACTTCAAAGTACACTTTATTATTAGCTGTTGGAAATAAGCAAGGTAATTTATTTCGTTTGCTAGATTCGTGTAGTTCATTCATGTTTCGATACAAAATGGTAATCAGTTCTTTGATCACATTTACTAGCCACTTTTGCTACTTTTTAATTTCGCTAGTGTCGCAACGGGGAGAGATTTTATTAACACTGCTCATCAAATATGATAAATACAATGAATTTAATAAGAGGCCTCCACAAGGAAGAGAACATTATTACTCATCTGAAATTTTTACTTGCAACTCTGCTGGTGTTATCATAACAAGTTTGAAATTCTCCTTTCATCTTAAAAGAGATTATGAAATAAGTAAAACACATAATAAAATTTGCTCCACTTCATTCTCGTATACATTTTCCACTTATACTGCAACTCACTTATTGTCATGGCTGAAAGAACGGTGAATAATAATCATGCATACGTGAGTTGTAAACTAGTTCCATCAAGTAATAACCTTAATGCCAATGGTCCATTCAGCATTAGACTTGGAAAAAAATATTGAAGAGAGGATTTTTATGGAATGTCCACCCCCGCATGGAGGATTGCACACGCCTTCACAGATTTCCGTAATGAGTTCACAAGGTTATTACGTTTTTGCTGACTTTTACGACCGCTCGCGTCTGTCAAGTAGCTCACGAGACTGATAATGCACTCGGGGAAAATTGTATGTAATTTGGGTTCAAAGTTTCACGCATTATCTACGCATCAACCTCCGCGGTAATTAATTTATATAGCCTCGCACGGAAATACGTTTATAAGCAAGACAACTGGTGTTTTGTTATAACTGTTTCCCAAACTCTTAAAATGTTCTGCGTATCAAAGTTATCAACAAATATTTCATAACTTTCACATAATGCATAGCTGAATCCTTTCACCCATTGCCTTTACAAAAATCAATTACAATTTCAGTTTCGATCCTTTTATGTACTTCCTATTTACATCAGCTCAATAAACACTCCTAAGAGAAATTTAATGTACGATTGAACGAAACTGACACTATGATAATTCACGAAAATCAATCAGCTGTAACAATTGAACGTGTAGTAAAGAAGGCAATCACAATAATTCAACGGGCCTGGTGCGATCGTAAATTTTTCCGTGTCGAGAAACAATCCATGCCTGGCTGTTCTCACAATCGTAAGCGTGCCGACGAAACCGAATAAATCAGCCTCCGCATAAACAATCTCTTATTACCCTGTGCTGCATTGCGCGGCTTCATAGCGTGGCGCGCTAATTAAAAATACAGCCTCTGAAAAGTCCCTTCACGATAATCCTCTCCCTTATTGAAACGCTTCCTTGAGAGCTTCCGCGCCCATCATAACGGATGTCGTTCTCGCGGAGGTTAACCGTAACGCTCCTGTCCGTCGTATTATATACACCGACATACCGGATGGATGTGGCCGCACCGTCGAGCTGTTAAAAGCCACACGCACCTCCGGAAACGTAAGCTGCTGTTCGTGACACGCATCTCCTGCGAACTTTGCACCGTAATTGCGGATCGGATCACATATATGAACGAGGCGCATTTCGGGTGTATCGCCACAAACTTAAAGATTTTTAATTCTCGGTTCTTATCTGAAATTCTTTTCGTGTTTACACTCAAATGAATCATTTACTTATGGTAATAAATGCACTGACAACACTATTGCCCCCGCCAGTTCACAGTGATTTTTTCCTTGTAAACCTAAAACATGGACTTATATGCAATAGATTATTATAAATACAGTAGCATTTGTATATTTCGAAATCAAACAAAATATATAAAAGTTATGTTTCGTGCATCAGTGCATTGGATTTTAAATAACACCTAAAGTCTGAAAGCCTCAATCAAGAAAAAAGCCAAAGATTTTATAGAACAGAATTTCTAGGCATTTTCATTTTATTTACTCTGAGCCACCAGCGTAACACCAAAGTAAAAAAAAATAGTCCTTGATACTCGTAAAAAACGAGTAATTACAAGAATTCTTACAGAGGTGCCTTTCTGTGCATTGATACAACGGTTTTTGTGTGCATTTTATGCAAAATAAATTGTACATTTTGAAAAGTATAATAGCTTCTCTACTTTAAACTACAAATGAAATTCAATATTGTAATTTTGAGACGTAATTGGTTTTTTGATTTAATTGTACAAACTCAATAGTAGTATTAAATTATGTATAGAATTTCTTCAAGCAATTTTTCGTTTTTCTATTAACCGCAGAATCAACCTTCAATATATATACAATTGGAATTCTCAGTTCCCTTCGTTGAAAAACTTTTATCAGTTCCCGAATCCTTCGTCGATTACGAAAATTGATGAAAACAATTCGAATAAAGGTACTTGGTCTGACTTTAGGGTATAACGTTCCTCGGAATCACAGTGGTCAACGTCCGACAAATATAATGATTGAATTATCGTTTGTACACATATCGATCAATCATAGTTATGGATAATCATGGACACTAAGATTGCAGCTAATTACAATATTTTTTGTGAGACCAGATTACAATACAATTTCACTGAGTGATCAGCATATATTTAAGACATCAAAAATATTTGACAAGGCAAAATCCAGAATTTCTTTTTGATTAGCCAATTGAGCAATAGTGTGCAGGCGCCATTCAGTCTAAAGATCTCTTATTCTTGGTATATTCACGAATTTTCATGGATTTATCAGTCTAAATATCTCATGCAGACAGATATAATCGACAATTTTTAGCAAAATCCATGATGCAATAGATACTGTCACCTTCGTACGAGTCAATGATTAAAATAAAAAGTTGTGCTTACTAAGGCCCTGAATCTTTATACCTACTTGAACGTTGATCACGAAAGCTGAGTAACTCACTCTCAATCAATCACACGAAGACGCTCAAACTTCCTCAATAAATTAGAGCCTTCAATTCAAATTAATCAATCTCTTCTATTCAAATGTCTAGTGATGAGAATTAAGATTCCACGTTGAGAAAAGTAGAGAGATGAAGTGCCGGGTTGGATTAGGCAAAAACAAGCTATCTGCTGCTCTCGCGCTACAAGAAAGGATATCTCACTTTATCAGCGACATAATTAAGCGGTAACTCCGGCTTGGAAATGACGCTCTCGAGTAGTTACTTCGCTCCACGTTAGCCAGCAGGCGGATCAGATAAACTCGTTAAGATATTCGAAGTTTCATTAGTCGCTAATCATCCTACTTCCCATGTCTCGGTTATATTTATATACGCCCTGGCTCATGCATATGGTACATCAGCGCGGCGTGGCCGTATAGGTCGGATGTGCAGAGGAGGAATCGATTAGAGCTCGAAAATCTATCGTGATTCGGGAGAGTCATTTTCGCTGAAAGTGAAACGAAAGAGTGGCTGGAGGAAAAGACGAGCTCGAGGCTATTACTCATTGCGTATCGGCGTTGAGAGATAAGGGTGATTTAATGGTGCAAGAAAAAAGGGAGAAATCATGAGTTCATGACTTGTTACTCGCATGCTGCTACAGAATCAAGACGCGCTTTCGTTAAAATTGTTTTCCGTTCAGTTTTCATTGGAAATTTTTCCTAACTTTCTTCTCGGAGAGTAAAATGTAGAATAAAGATATTCATTTCACAATTAAAGTCAGGCGCATTTTATCTATTGAACAGTACTCTGGTCAGATGTTCGTTCGCGTTGAATTAGATAATTTTGTTATTGTATGAGTTCATTTTAGGTTAAAAAGTTTATTATGATGGTATTGTCATTCGTTTTTCATTTACGCATTAGAAGCGTATATATATATATACTATAGATCCACTTCTATATCCGACAAGCCAACCTTTCAAACATCTAACGTCTTTGATCTCTAAAAAGTAACGCACTCACTCGATATTTACGGAACTCACATCGGAGGTTCCCAATCTGAACGTAGAGGAATATTTGCGCTCAACCCTTCTAGAATGTTTTCTGTATCGAACACTTTCTCCGAAGCGTATCAGCACAACGGAGGCAAGGCAAATTAGTTAGACTTTTAAGTGATGAAACAATTCTTTTAACCCAGAAACGAAGAGCTAAAATTGAAACATTTTTCGAATGGATCTAACAATTTTGTGCATTCTTTAAATATAGTGGATTTCCTCTTGCGTCATTGACCCGCAAGAATGCAAGTATATACAATTCTCAATATAATTATCAAAATAATAAAAATAATTACAGCGTATATAAAAAAAATGACGAATGATATAAATACCAGAAATCATCGATTCGATCTCAATCAAAACTCAATTATGTGAGGAGATAGTTACCGTATATATGTGTACGCTTCGTATGATCAAGTTTTCACGGAAAAGCTAGGTTGCGCTATTAGGTGATTTAATAATCCGATAATGAACACGTGCCGTATGATATCGGTCGAACGAAATCTGCCGGTACACTTTCTATGCGGTAGGTAATAATTTTCTGTCTACATGATACCACAAGAAAGTCTAGAAAATCTGAGAATTGTATATGGGCCTTCAAAAAGATTCTTGATATCATCAATTGAAGGATATATATTTCATTGATAGAATCAAAAAATTATTTTCTTGATATGAAAATTAAGACCCCATTCTATTTTCCCTCGAGGTCCTTGGGTTCTGATTCTGTTTTAATTAGAAAAACTATGAATGAAACGCCGGCATAAGCAAAGAAAAAAATCCTCCGTTGCTGATATGAGAAACTTTCTCAATTTATCACGAATTCCTTGGTTCACTAATCGGTTTCAGAATTGTTCGGATGAGAGTTGAATATCCAGTAGCGCATGAAAACGCTTTGGGTTGTGAAACTCAATTGAAAAAAAAATTATCATTGATTTGATAGAGATGGTTTGGTTCTGTGGGACAATTAAACTCTTCCCCCCATTGTCTTTGTTACTTATAGGTTTTTCAGAGGCATTTTATGAAATTTTACACAACCTTACATGTTTAATTAAACATTTGTTATCAACGTTATTAGACTGTTTAACATTTACCCAGCTCAACAACACTTGGTCACCAATCAAATATTCTTCAAGATATTATTCGTATACACAAATAGTTCACTCGAATATATCTATCTAACAGATTAGACAGATTCTTATTCCATAAATTACTGTAATTAATAAGATTCATCGATTTTAATACTGAGCAACCCATGATTTACATTTGCAATTGATTGAAACCCAATAATTTAACGATATGCTTGGGGTAATTTATGCAGATCTTATATATCTCTCGAAGGCTCACCATTTCAAACTTGTCAGGAATTAATACTCGAACAAAACTAATGCATTCACAACACTTCTATTCCAAAAAAATAAGTGGAAGAGACAAAAAAGGCAGGAAATAATGCTCCTCTCCTACATGAGTCCTTCTCAAAATAAAAGTACAAGAGGAAGAAGGCTTGCCATCCGGTGAAACGAACTTTCTCAAGTATACTTAAAAAATAAATTTGTGTTCACGTCAAAAGTCCAGACACGACCCAGACGACACACCCATGCAGATAACAATGCGCGCAGGAACGAAACATCTGCAAACGGGGGAGAGAAAAGAGTAAGATACATGTATTGTGGTTCCACTTGGAACACGTGCACATCCCACACTCGGCGAAATTAGTGACTCGCGCGTTATATATGCGCTGGGCGTTTTGGCAAGGTGTGGGGAGTGCCAATATTAATTCGGCCGTTAACACCGTCGTGTTGAGCTCGAAAAACGTCACGGCCAATTTTGCCGTGGGATATTGAACGATCTCCTGTGTGGTGAACCAGCATAATAATACTCGCATCGCCCCCGGAAATTCGGTCGCCCTGCGCAATGCGCCAAACACTACGAATCTTCCGCAGGCCGGGAAATTATGCTGGATTTGGGGAGGGATTTCGTGTGATGGCAATTATTGGGATTCGGTTGTCGATGGGAGTTGCGGCCCGAGGAGTTATGGCAACTGTGTCATTGCGTGAATCAAAAAGTTGGGATCCGAGGGGAATCGATGATTCGTCTACAGCTTATATTTTTAGCATGAGAAAGTAGCTTGTGTCTCACTGTAGGACGTTACAGTCGGAAAAATATTCTAACAATGTTAAATGTGAAACTAACTAATCTTTGATTGTTCCGACATAGCTTGGAAAAATGATGATTCTGCAGAAAGTTACATGGAAGGAAATATTATTTTGTTACATGTTCAATAGTCTATTTTTGTAAACTAATAATAAAACTAACTTCGAGGTCATTATACTTTCTGTGCTCGAAGTAGTAATAGAGCTCAGTTCTTTCGCACGTTTTCAGATAATAAAGAGTCAGGGAAAAATATTCAATTATATGGTTATTTTGTCGGACAATCCGTAACGGAAACCGCGTTTCATTGTTAGAAGGTCTTATTCTTCGTATAAAATGCATCTATCTCTGTTTGTGCATTATTTGTATTCTCACGCAATACGAAGATATCGTTGAAGTTTTTGTGAATGCCCAGTGGATGGATAGATCAAGATGAATCATCCTTTGTGGATTCTTTTTTATTTCCTTGAAGTGACAAGATGTACCTATTATATTAAGTAATTATTATCATATTAGGATATCTTCTTAACGTAGAAATTTATTTGGATACAAGTAAAAATGTTTTAAATTCGATCGAATTCTCTTTCAAATTTAAGGAAGAAATTAGTATTAATAAAATGTATAAGTTGCCATGAAATAAGGTTATATTCTCAATTATGGCGAGAATTTTGATTTAAGGTTAAATACTCTTATTTTATTAGTTGACAGAATAAATAGAGCATTTTACGAACTTGTAAATCAAATGATTTCCAAGAGATTTTATCTGGAGATTTTCAAAAAGAAAATATTTAAAATCGACCGAAGGGCTACAGTGCGCTCGTGTTTTTCATCAAGCTCTAAGTAAAGTCAGAACTAGAAATTTATTTTTCTTTCTGTATTAAATAATGATTCTATAATTATAAAATTATTCAACGATTAAAATAATTTTCGAAAATTAAAACAATCATTGCCAAAGTCAACTACTTATTTTTCAAAAGCCAAACTACTATCTTACTGATCCAGCTGTAAGCATTACTGAAATGGAGTAGCAACGGTGACCAATACATCGACGCTTTTAGACGTTATAAATGACGGGTCGACCGACTGGTCTTTCGTTGAAGTAGCGCTTGAGCATGACGAGATCCACTTTGTTTAATGGAGTAGAAAAGCACCGGCTGATGTTTCTACCTTTCCGTCAAAGTAAAGGTGACCCAGTTGTGTAAGTTGCTTTTGATATGTCGTATAAATAAATAAGTTCCGGGCGTATTCAAATCAGAAAGGAAACACGATGAACTAACGAAAGTTATTTTTACAGAAAATTGATAATATATTTCACTACTTCCTATTATGAATTGAATGTTTTAAAGCTGCAGACTCCGAGATGCTTCCACTTTTGTTTTGTATTCTATAATCAAATTATAGTTGTTTCATACAGGTTCACTATGAATAACTTTCTAGGTCACGAGTATTTAAATCAAATTCCTACTTAAATTGATTGAAGAAGTTTCAAACGAATTATTTGTTCGTAATTGAGTGTAATGATTTACACTAATCAGTTTGTTTTCGAATACGTGAGAAGTTTCAACGATTTTCCCAAATTAATTAACGTTTAATTAGCGTGTTTTAGCATAATCGCATTCCTTGCATTTGCAGCTGCTCATTGAATGAATTTGCTTAAACAGAATCATGAGAAACAATAGAAAGTTTGCAGTGAATTTCTCGAGACATCGTGAACGTATCAACAAAGGGTCAATCATACCGTGTAATACAGTTCTAGAAATACGATAAAACAATTTCGAATGCATGAATGCAGTTGAAATTGACAACGCATTGACAATATTATTAACTGATAACCCCTTTTAGTATCTAGTCAAGAGGAATGGGGGGCCGTATTCGTTTCGCTCGCCAACCTCCTAATATATTTGTTGATAATTAGTTTATTGTTCTGAATTCTCGAATTCTCTCTGAATAATGTAAATGGACCTTTATAGCGAGGATGATTTGATTTTGTTCTTTAAATCGCACTATATAATGTCCGATGATTAATCCAAAATAGATCAAATCACTATAGATCAAATTTGTAAAGGCGTAGAATGTGAATCAATCCAATGTGACAACGTTATCATCTTGTTCACCCACCGAGCCTCAACTGAACTAGAGGACACAAATCGCTTCACAGTACAAACCACCGCTCGAATAGGAACTACGCTCAAAAAGCGTAACGTAACGTGTTGCGAAGCTGTAGACTTGTCTCGAAGGCATATAATGATTTCGCTGCTAAATAAGCAGCGCGCAATCGAGAGATCGCGAGACTGCGTTTGCTCGCGTCGAAGCGGCTGCGTGTGAAACCGACTTGGCTTGCGGCGGAGCAAAAGAAAATTAATGCCGCAAGCCGCAATTTCCCTGATGTATTAATAACTCCGTGGTACATCGATTTCCTGTTGGTTTATGGTTTGAGCTGCTGCTGCTGCTGCTGCTCCCAAGATGAATGAGAAATACTCCACTTTGAGCAGTCTTTATTATCGACTAAGGATCCGTCTGTTCCTTAGAATCTGATTGATCAGAAGAATTCGATGCGTTACGTAAATAGTGTTTTTGAGGTCAGATGCGATCAAGAGTAGGAGATGTACAGGGAGAAACTGCAGTGTTAGCAGACAGTTCACTAATCATGATATATAATTTTTCCAGAGCACACGGGAGCATTTCTCAGCGGCGTTGAATGCACGCTCTGGACTCGCGATCGCCCGTTTAATCAACTGGCTCGACCTCTTAATTCCCTTCCCACCTTGCATAACTAGAAAAAATGCTTCTAATAGCCTCTCGCTCGCAGACTCAACTTCTCGTGAGTCACGTGCTGCACTTATACAGCAGCGCGGGATCAGCAATTGTAATTCGAATCACGCTGCATCACAACAATATGAAAAAGTTGCAACCGCGATCGAATCCCTGCGATCACATTAGCGCCTTTCTCAGCAGACTGTGAGAGAACGATTTTAATTGAAAGTGTTGTCTCCTTTTGACGATACGAGCGATGTAGTATACGCGGGCTCTCGCCCCACCCTGCCAACTACTGGTTCAACCTCTATCAACGTTGCGACGTTCAGTTGACATATGAACGAATGTGCTTCGATCAAAGGAATGGCATACATCTTGATCTAGTTTTCTTAAAAATCTTTGCCAGCGAGAGGACTAACCATTCAAAAACATTTCGATAATTAAGACAATTTCGAAATGTAAATGATTTTTACACAAACCCAAATCCGAACAGACGTATAGGCTGAGATTTTATAATCAATTCGGTAAGGCCTTAGAGTTATTCTAAGCCTTTTTGGCAAGAGTTGGTTATAGCACTTATCCATCGAAGTACATATGAACATCTAGCACACGGGAAACTTGATTTTAATTGAACAACGGAGAGGGATCAAATGGGAATTTGATTGCATGAAGTAGAACAAATATTAACTCACTCATTCAGAAACTGTATCAAAGAGATTAATTAATACAGAATCACAAAATTCTTTTGAAGAGTAATTTACCAAATTCATATTATACGCATGGGCAATTCATAATAATATTCCATTCGCTCGTTTTCCCATAAAATTGATAACTTTCATTTGTAGATTTTAATCAATGTAAATGGTTTCAATACATGTACATCAAAGTAATTATAACTTTAGATATCGGCTCGTTGAAATGTCCACGTCAATAAATCTAAAAATAATGATGTACCTAGTTTCATACGAAATCAGTCGTCCTGTTATTTCTGTGAATCTGTCGGAGACTTCCGAAATGCAATCAACGCTCACCGCATCGAGTCGAGACGAGCTGGTCCAATTAATGCAATACAGCGTTGGCTGCAGAATGCGCTAAGCACGGAGCAGGAGCCAATGGCCGTCCATCAGGCTGACCAAACGACACGTGTATAGCTACATCATCAGATTCATGTCGGTTTAGCTGGCATTCAAGGTGGCATGCACCTCAATTTCCATCGCTCGCTCACCGGATGCCCAGGCCTATTTTGTCCCTGCGCGTCTCTGTGCATCTCGCGCCGGGCATTGAATTTGAGTCGAGCTCTCTGGCACTGCTAAATTAACAGCGCGAAATCAAAGAGGCCCAGGCCTCGCTGTTGCATTTACAACGGAGCTGGTTGCAGCTAGTGCAATACAAAGGAACTGCGATGGACGGCCGGCATCTGTTTTGGGACCAAGTGCTCGTTTCGAAAGATAGATTTCGAAAACTTATTGAAATTGACAGCTTTTGAAAATGAGCGGCATTAATTGAGTAACGAAATATCACGATCTCGTTTTTTTCATACAATATTGACGATCGGGCTGAAAATATCCCCTATATGCACTCGTATAAATTTATGATGAGTACTTATATATTACCAGTCATCGAACATTTTTTTATTTGTCTTGAGCTATAGTGAGAGTATGTACGTTACTTTGAATGATATTCGTTGTTTGAATAAGAACCTTCATGGCCAATGATTCATCAAAATATCTTATAAATTATACAGTAGTCTACCATTCAGGTTTATTATTATATAACTACGTAATACACTTAAAAAATCATTGAGTACATCAGGTACAAGTGTTTCATAATTAAATTACACTCTAACTGTAGAACTAACATATTCGTGTCATCATTTTCCACTAAAGTTGGTGAAATCGTGTTTGATAGTCGGGTCAATATTAACAAATCAATAAATTTGAATACTATTCATTCTATCAACTGTAAATAAATACTAGAAAAAAGTCATAAATATTTTCTTTTGCTCCTACTTATCTTTTAATAACTTTATGTATAATCACATATGACGTATGGATCGACATAACTGTCATCTTAAAGTCAAATATAGAAAGATTCAATTATAAGAAGCTTATGCTATATTCATGACTAACTGTGATGTAATGAAATGAAACATCACTTCTACATGTAAAACAGGTTGTAACCTTTATAACCACTAAGTGTACTCTTTAACATTCATTATTCTTTTGTGAATGGATTTTGAACTAAATCGAAACTCCTCAGAGATTGAACAAGTATACTGTTCTAATTATACTTTTTCAAATCGAGCTCAAGAGATTATGTTACCGAGATGAATTAATTCAGTGATCTCTGTCACAAATTTTGATTATAGAAAATCAATTTTCAAGAAAATTGAAAAGTATTTTGGATAATTCAATCCACGGGTATAGAGTAGTCCTTCAAGGTCTTAAAGACACGATTCCTCGGTCATTGCGACTTTCATCTCGATTACCGATAAAAATAGAACTAGTACAATATCGTACGTTCAATGATTCATTGACATAAGAGAGTGAATTGAAATGGACCCGAGCCTCGACGTTACATGCATACCATAGATCCAGCGACGAGGATTCTCGAACAGCTTGTCTCCGGAGAACGTATGCCCTTGTTGGTGCTGTACTCTCTCTCTCTCTCTCTCTCTCTCTCTCTCTCTCTTTCGCATCGCTAGTTTTTATACTGTTTGTTTCTGACTTATTTTGTGCCTTCTTAAACTCGATACAGCATTTAACTTTTTCCCGGATAGACTTATACGAGACCACCAAGGGATACTACGTGTAGTCTGAAATTTGTCACATACACGTTGTGTAGTTTATTCCTTCCATTTCCATTACATGCATTCTTCCATGTAACACTAGCTAGCATCGTATAGAATTTTTCGTCATCCATTTCATTTCTCGAAATAGTTTTCACTCCAAGCGGCGACTTTTGCAACTCGCCGACGTGCAACTATTCAAACAAGAGTATACATCAGGGTCTATTTCTGGTCGAACTGCCAATAAAATGAATGGAACGGGTTTCCGAAAATAAATCGAATCAGCTGAAATAAAAACAACTTTCCCTCTGAAAATACATCGATCGAGTCCGGTCAGCATTAGTATGCGCGCTCGAGTGCGGCTCGTCCGTACATAGCTTACTCCGATTCCGGCAATGTGAATCATGTCAGCGCGGCTCGAGATCTCGCGCGTGTTACACCAATTGCACGACAATCAAGAATCGCAGTTTCTCCATCATGAACATCGACGCACCAATTCGAAAACATGAGTCACCTGTTTGATTGTTCCCTTCGGAACCTTTTCTCCGCGAGATGACATCTGCGAGTCTTGCATTGAGAGCATATCTTATTATGAATGAGCCAAGTGGCAACCAATGAAAGGCAAATTAAGTCTTTGATATTCGCGAGAGAGGATGACTCGACTGCAGCTCTGAATAACAATGTATTTCTTGGTCGAATTCGCATTTGATCGCAATCAAAATTGGCTTTTAATATTCTTGATACAATAATTAACCAATTCCCAAACAAAGTCTCGTTCGCTAAAAGAAAAACTAGAAATCGCAGCTATGGTAACGACTCTTATGAGCGTCACGCTCAACCATTCACAAGATGCAATCTCCTAATCTCATAGCATAGTCAAACAAAACCAGCAGAACTCGATCTCCAATAAAGTGGGAACAACAAAAGAAGCTGCAAGCATAGTAACGAAGAGAGGGACATTGAATGCTAACCATGTACGCTTCGGGAGCATCCCTTGGCCATAAATCTTGCTGTGGATACGAATGTACGTTCGGGGATATATATATATATATACATATATATTTGTATGTATATATATACACACGAGCTCTCGCGTATACTTAGGCCACGTCAAAGTCCGCAGCGTCAATTGTACGAGAGGGGGATCTTCGCCCGTATAACTGAATACGCGCACGAGACGCGGAGATATCGGATTAACATTTATCTAGCCCAGCTAACGAGGTCGCGGAGCTTTTAGCTCCGAGCGATTTTTGTATGAGGAGCCGAGCTCGCGCGAGCGAGCAAGAGATTGTATCGGCCGAGCCGCGATTCCCTTGCCCCCTCGCGGCGGCGCGCATTCTCCACTCCCTTTCCTTTGGGCTTTCTCCTTTTTGGCTCGTGCTTCTCAGCTCTGCATTCCTTCATCTTGATTTTTCATGAGAGGGTGGCTTTGTGTCTGCCTGCCTCTAAGGCCAGGTCAGTATTATGTTTCTGCGTTCGTTTATAACTAAATGTTTGAACTTCAGAGTTGAGAATTCAAGAGGATTGTGTACATTCTCTGTGCGGCGCTTCGTAACCTTTGTAGCAACTTTTTCCTCTGGGTGTCTTATTTCGAAGTAACTCAATTATTGTGTGAAGGATTCCGGCAAACTTTTAACATTTCGGTTAACAGACGAAAATAACCTGATTTGGTTAAAAAAAAAAGAATACATTCGTTATATAGTTATTTCGTGCCATATTGTAGCAACAACAACATTGAAATTAAAAAATTGCTGGGTTCCTCATAAAGTTGTCAGACATAAAGTTGCATTAAATTTCAAAATAAAATATAAAAGACGACATTCGACGTTAACTTACCACTTTTAGAGATTTTGGAAAAATCATTACCGATGTGCCGTTTCAACTATAAAAACACGTTTGCTCGCGCCAACGAGAGTTTCAAGGCTTCTTTCGGAAATCGAGTTATAACCAAAAAAGGTAGCTTTTGGCTTGTGACCGATATGTTGAGAGTATCCTTCGTTTTCGTTTAAAATTCTAATTCTGCACAAGTATTACTTCCATCCATTGATATAATAATTTGATTCAATGCTTGTAGATTCAACTAAGATGGCGAATAAACACTTTTATAATGAGCAGCAAGAGTAGGAAAAAACTGGAAGCATTGAACAAAAATAAACGAAATTTCAGTTGGAGTGTTAAATGAAACACGGCAACAGCAGAAGCAGCAGCAACAGCAACAGCAACAGCACCTACCCAAGAGCACAGGGAAAGAGAAAAAAGACAATAATTTTCCCATTAATCGATCAGGCATTCCTCCCGACGCTAGGCTCACGAGCCTCTGGTTTAACAGTACACTTGGGTGTATGTGCATGCGCAATGGAGATGCTCCTCGCATGATAGACGCGCGCGAGCAAGCTGAACGAGCCGAACGGGCGCTAAAAGGAAAATCGCGAACAAAGACTTCCTCGAGGCGCTAAGGAAAAAATCCACTACGAGCTAGCGTACATAGAGGCTTCCATATCGACTGACTCAAAAGACGGCTGTGATTTTCCAAGAATTTAAGCAAAATTTGAAATGCGTGGTAAATAATCTTTCGGAACTCTCCGTACAAGAATGGCAAAATCGATATATCAAAGTATTTCGATCGAAGTGATGATGGTTTCAATTCGTTTTCACCTGTTTCAATAAAATTTATTGAACGACAAAATTGGAAAATCACATTGACTAGAATCAATACTCATCTGTTCAGAGGAGTTGACTTGGTTGTGTTGTAATCAAAACTATTGACTCGAATCGATACAAAACTAATGTTTCGTTCTTTAATTTTTTCTATGATCGATTCTCTATTTTGGGAGTAAACATATGCGTGCTGTGCGTGACAACGAAGTGAAAAGTGCATGCTCTTTCTATTTTCGGACACCCAGTTGAGATAATGGAACAAAGATTCTCATTCTTGAAACATATTTTTCACGGAACGCTCCATACGTACTGTCTATAAATATATGCTCATCCTGTGGGCTATGCTCAAGGGGTTAACGAGACGTTCCATCCTCGGCGTCGTTTTCTTCACAACATATAACGTACATGTCTTGAGAAGACGATGAGAGGCAACCAATGTGCAATGAGGCGTGCTTTTAATTTTTACGTCTTTATCCGGTGATTTGACGCTGTAGTGATTTGTTCCATGTTAGTGTGGCGGGAGAATTGATTATTTTTAAATAATGTAATAAGTAGAAAAAAAATGTTCAACGAATACAAATTTTGGAACGAGTGCTCAAAGTATAAATATATATAATATAATTATATACATGATGAGTGTTCAATATTTTGAAATCAGCAGGTACATCAATTAATCGGCTATGTATACTTATGATATGTTTGAATAATTTCCAATACTATTCTTGCACATGAAAAAGTTGTTGGTTACGGCGAAATAAAAATATAATCCACATTTCAAAATTATATTGGAGATGAAAGAATCATATGTAAAAAAAAAGTATAAAAAGTTCGTTTGAATCAAAAAACATCTTCCTCGAATAAAATTCTTTCACATCGTCGGTGGGGAAGGAATGAAATAAAATTGTCTAAATACCACGTGACCTATCAGTGAGATCAAATTCGAAACTGGCATACGTGCCTAGACCCTCCACGTGCCAGCCCTACGGCTCAACCCCTCCCCCGCCCTCAAAAAGCCACGACGCCCATCCAGTGTCCCGACGAAACTCATCGCGGTCCATCATAAACTATAGCCTTATCCCGGCGACCAATCTAACGTATCCGCGTATCGCATGTTGCAGCACTTTCTACTCGCGCCAACCTCCATTAAATTACCCTAATGCCGAAATAAATAAGCTCGCCGGTTCAGTGGACGGTAAGGAGATCGGGAACGATTGCATCTTATAGCTGACCTCAGTTGGAGTCGCCGACGCCTGCACATCTCGCATAACGTCGTCGTCGTGGTCGTCGTGGTCGTCGTCGTCGTCGTCGCCGCGATGCCTTTCGATGGCTGCAGTATAAGCGTTACGCGCCGTAACCGAGATTTATGTGCCTCTCTTATTTTTAGCACCATTCTTGTTTTGCAAGAGGCGCCTGTTCCTCAATACTCATTTATACATTATTTCATCGAATTTATGATTTTAAACAGTACAACTGTATAATGGGAATGAATAGGATGCGCGACACGTCTGAGAGATGCGCATCCGTAATCCGTTACGTCGTTCAAAAGGTATTCTTCAAGCGGATCTTCGATGTCGTTATAGCTGCATGCGGTTAAATTACTATTGAATCATTTCTCAATGAGAGCGAATGAGTTCGGTTTCTCTTCTCGTTTATAGCGAGATAAGTATAAATGAATATGCAAATACAAGTGTTGAATCAACTTTGATTCTCGTTGATTGTGCGCTTAATGCATATACTTTCTAATCTCACAGGTTCATAAAATAAATGTCCTCGTGCTGCAAGAGAACAAACCGTCGATAACACGAAATGTGAAATGAGTTGTGCTCAATTTTTTGAGAATAACAAACACCGAATTAATTTGCCGAGCCGAGTAGTACACATCCTTTCAATGTATCTCGAGCGACTAACAGCCAGCATTCCTATGCTAACAATTATACGCTATCGGCCATTACGGGGGACTTTCTCCCTGCGATAGAGCTTGCAAAAGGCAGCATAATCGCTGAGCGCTCGAATCATCGAGTGTATATGTATATATACACACACTCTCGAGACTATATATATGAGTACATGTGCGGACGCATCCAGGGCAAAAGGACGAGGAACCAATCTCATTAGCATAGAACGCGAGGGAGAGAGAGCGAGTCCAAGGTCTAGGGCGACGATCCCGCTCTCCTCTCGCAATTTCAGATATAACTCTCTCGAGTGTCCGGATCGGCGCGCACATTAGCCCGAGCGTGAACACGTTTAGAAAAGGAATAATGGCCGAGACGCTCGATTTACGGGTCCGCTGCCATCGCGTGAGCTTGCCAAAGCTGCTTTTACTCGCAGAACAACATCACGCGCTCCAATGCCTACTGTCGTCGCTGCAAGCTTGATTTTGTTTGGAGAGTTCGGTATATGTATATGCGCGCGGTCGATTCGGCGAGAGACGCTTTTCGTTGAGGAACTCGGCAAATTTTTATTCACGAGAAGATGTTGAAAGGAAATCGTATTGGATGCGCGGATAGTCTGGTATTCGTTGGGAACGCTTAATGACCTCTTTTGATTACCGGCGAAAGGGAAACTCATAAAAAACTTTTTATGGAATTTCAAGATCCAGTCGAAGATTTTAATGAGAGAATTGAAGGAGCTTTCCATACGTACGGTTAAGAAAATCAAATAACTGATAAGACTGAGTTTCAGCAGTGATGAAACTCGGAGAAATGTTTCCAAACGCTGGACGGATGAGTCGGAGGCGAGTAAGTTCAGTCTATTCAAATGCGGTAGACCTCCGAATAAAGACATTCTCGACAGTTTCTAATTTTCCGCTGTATCGATCGCGTACAGGCATTCGCTCAAAAACCAAATATTTATATGAGAATATACGTGTCATCAATGAACGCTATGGCTAAGTCCAACAGCGTCGCGCGTGCACTTTACGTCAATAAATACGATGACAATTTGCGAGATAGTTATTTGATACCCATAAATATTTCATATGTATGCAGAGCCATTAAATTGAACATTTCGATTTTCTAGATATTCATGGATTATTATCATTAATTTTCTCCATATATACAGTGCATCTATATTCATAGATTTCTGTATAAATGAACGATTTGGATACCCGAAAAAGATTTTAAAAAGTTTCATTATAACAGGTGACTCTCTCGCAACAAGCAGGAAGTATGAGTGTACTGCGTAGCTCTTTCCGATCGTAAAACACACAGGATTATCCCATCCAGCCGTTATCTGTCAATGCAGTATTGACATCAGCTCGTTGTTGGACGATGTGCGGGACAACTTAACGAGACAATGTGAAAGCGACATGTTGCAAAAATCAATTATCTGTCCTGTAAAGCTTCTGCCTTCGACTAAAACCAAATATAGTAAAATAGTAACTCGAATTATTCTTCAGTTAGTTGGCTAACTTTTAAAAGTTTGCTACTTTACAATTGCAACTTCTATCCCAGTTGAGTCTCGATTCCAGAAATATATAATGGATTATTCATTACAAAATAGCTTTGATGATTATTAAAGAGTAAGAATAGATGGTAAAATAAGATTAATGCTCTTTTTTAAATTCCTAACCGAAGATCAATGATGCTGAACGCACATAATTATTGCCAGGCTTCCGTAAAATCATAGTAAAAGAAATCACCATCTATATAGTCAGTCTAACGACCCGATCGCGTTTTGATGAACACGATCCCAACAAAATCCTATGGATTATAGAAACCTCCACGTAAAAGCTAGACAAATCAAATTTTTTCCTCTATAAAATAAGAGAAAAGAGAACGCGATTGAAAATACTCGGATTATGGTTCAATTTTCTAAAATAATCTCAAAAGTTATATTGCTCTGTAATCATCAAATACATAGACAAAAGAATATTTTTAAAGCTGCATCGTAGATTTAGTAGTTGATAGCTATGGTGTATCTCGTAGCAGCAACATTAAGTTAACAAATGTTAGCATGTCACGCAAGTTGTGTTACAACGCATTTAGACGCAAATTACGAAGGTAACTTGCTCGCGACAAACAGGACCTTAAGTACACAAATGCATTTAAGTGAATATGTAAATACAGGCGGGAATTCGCGATGGTTTGCTTGTCAAGTGTGTACTCGGCGATATGAGCCGACTTCGTTATATCTATAAAATGTTGAGTTAATAAACTGCTTACGAATTTTCGAAATAAAATTAGCAGCAACACATGCAAGCGTGGACATCATGTGCAACGTAATATTTACTCTCAAAATAGAACAGTTTCATGATTAAAAATCAAAAAACTAAAATTTATGCAGGTACATGATTGTATTATGCAACTGAATCTTTACTGTGAGGTAAAGCAGCTCATCATCAAATCCAGGGTAACCACTGAGCTGACTATGACTTTCTCCGGCAGCAGAGCTTCCAACCGCAAAAATCTCATAAGTAATCTGCATAGGCAACCTGTTCTGCCAAACGGACGATTAACGGAATGGATTTTCGAACGAGGCAGGAACAGCAGCAGCAGCAGGTGATTTGAATGAAGTTTGTTTTCATAGAGCAGCCCATACCCGCTTCGTTCGGTATTCGGGTTCCGTAGTCGCGACGATACACACTATGAATAGTTTAACGGGATGGACGACTAGCGTCACGGTCCATTTTGGCCGAGTGACGTAATCGACGCAGCCTGTTTCGCTTATAGACACAAGCGAAGTAGGAACGATTTATACGGAAAGCTTAGTTAGCGAGAGGGATTTTTTGGGACCTGTTTCAAGATCCTTATCTGCCATTGTAATACCTTTCAAGGAAGACTTGGCGCGAAGATTTTTTCAGCGCTTGTTTTCTGATCTTATCTGCATTTTTCCGGTACTGTTATCTATTTTCTAAGGAAAGGTGCATTGAAAGTTAATACAGCTCATCGATAGGTATACTGAACTAGACCTTGGATTTACAAGGTTAGTTCTCACGGGGTCCGTATGCGTGTAGCTCAATTTAATTTTATTTTATTTGTACTTAGGATTAAAAAAAATTTCTTTCAACAATGACAAATTAGAGAATACTTTAATTTTTAAGTTGTTTTCAGATATTTGAAAATTCGGAAATATAAGTATCGTAATCATTAAGGGTGGAGCTTTAAACGAAGAGATTTCAATTGTTTCTCGATCTGTTATAACATCTTCGCCAATAAAAAATCGGGTAAATACTGCGAAACATGAGTTTTCGAATTTTTTCATTGGATTTCACTATATTCTCTGAATAATAACGAATCCTTTTCATTAAAATAAAAACCTCAATTCGTTCAATTCTTTGACGAGTTCCATCTCTTCAAGATCGGACCAGAAAACGAAAAAAAAAAAGAATTAAGGAATCCTCTCAAGTAACTAGGTCAGTCGTAAAACTCACCGATTTCACGAGGGTGTATACGCATTCAGCTCCAAATCGCAAAAACAGAGGAAATAAAGAAGAAAAAAATCGGAGAGGGAGAACACGCGAAATTTAGCCAGGCACAAAATGAACGACAATTACAGCGCGTGGCAATTATATACCGCAATGCGTCTCTCGGCATGAAAATAAGTCGTCGCGCAGTTTAATGCACGCCTCGTTAGAGAGCAACGAGCTAGGCAAGTGATCGCCATTGCGCTCCTGCCACGAATTCCTCGGTAGCAAGGTATTTCGCTTTCCTCTTTTTTGTGTCTCTGTAACTAAACGCGGAATTCGGTAAGAACGAATAATTTCTTGTGTTGAAATTTGTGATTTAATCGTACTTTTTCTTGCTGCTGTTTAGAATATCTATCAACTTCAGACATTAATGGTATACCATGCGTATTATAAATTCGTTTTTCCCACACATAAATCGTTGTACAATCTATTCAGTAAGTACTAGAAATTCACTTTGTCCTTTTTGCTTCTGTGAGACAATAGAGCTTCCGATAATCAGTGTTATTGAAAAAAATACGAATCTTATCAGGATAATAGGGTTGAAGAATTTTTCACAACCCCTACTTTTTTCTTGTGCATTACGTAAACAATTGGAAAATAATTAGTTCGTTTTTCTTATTTTTGTTCTAATTCAGTTTTTTAAAAGATATGAACGTAGGAAGATTCAGCGTTTTCAATAGATATAGATATACTTCAAATGTGAATGATGTCACATCGTTACTAACGACACGGATTTCCTATTCTCGTATTAGCTCGAATTTTGATTGGATCGAAAATTGGAAAAATACGACCTAATTAATTTTGCACGTATTTTCAATTTGTAAAATAAAAAAATTAGCGTATTCTTCCTTTCTGCACGTAACCGAACTTCTCACTCATGTTGCAGAACGATACCAAGTATATTGCAAAATCGTTTTCCGCGCGTAATTCGAGTTTACATGAGTATAAGAGTTTAAAGTGGATTTTCTGGGAATCAGAGTCCATATAAATAACTTTAATATTAAAATATCTTTTGACATTAACAATTTAGCGTAAATTAAAATTATATGATAAGGTGGCTATGACACTCAATGAAAAGAAGTACTACTATAATGAAAATAAAATTTTAATCTCACTATAGTAACTCATGATAATCGCTCGTTACCAACAAAAATATTTCATCTTGTTAATATAATATTTTCATCATATCATAAGCCGAAACGTAATCTCGAAATTTCAAAGTTATAGCAAGCGTTTATAATAGGAAATTATATTACGCCTTCTGAGTAGCAAGTCAATCTAAAAGATTCCCGAGAACAAATTAAGTAGTTTGTAAGTCGCCGGTAGCATCTTGTCGCAATTTATAATAAAGTTCTCCCGGCAGATCTGCGGCATCGACGTCTTTCGTTCGCCGGCTTCGGTATATAATACGCATATAAGTAATGCATAGTCAACTTATCGCGCGCGAGACTCATTAAAAGTTGTTTAGTGTTGTCGAACAATGGCGAGAAGACCCCGCGGGCGCGCCCGAGAGATATCACCCCACGTTCGAGAGCACTTTGCCCGCCCGCCGATTTATAACTTCATTTACACCGGCTTGTCGCGCAAGCTTGCGTAATTTCGAATTAGTGCAAGATTAATTTTTCATGGGACTAGTGGTGGATCATGGGAAAGAGATGCTGCCGTGTTTCAAATTTAGTGGTAGGGTTTGAAAAATGGAAGGCAATCAGTATTAATTTTATGAAAACTGTTTAATCCGCGACGGAAACAAATTACGGGAAAATATACACAAAACACAATTTTAGTTCAAATAACTTTTACCCTCTCAACTCATGCGAACATTTTAACTCACCACGTCAACATAACATCATTATGGTATAGCGGCGCTCGTATTCCAGATCCAGCAAGTTCATTTTGAAATCATTGTAATACCATTCCATTACCTACTCATTATATATCGACGTGTCTCACGAAGAAAGACACATAACTGAATCTGTCCGCGAAGAAAGACACATATCCGAATCTGTCCGCGAAGAAAGACACAACTCGCAATCTAGCCACGAAGAAAGACACAACTCGCAATCTGTCCACGAAGAAAGACAAATGTCGGAATTAATCTCCCGCGAATATTAACGAAAAAAGAGTTTAAACTGTAGAAAAGGCTTGTTTTTTTTTGTCAAGTATAACCTACTCATTCTAAGCTTTCATTCCATATATTTTTTACGTCGGAAAATTGTGGGATGTGCGCCATGTATCCTTTTTGCGGGCAGACGCGAGTTGTGTCTTTCTTCGTGGCTAGATTGCGAGTTGTGTCTTTCTTCGCGGCTAGATTGCGAATTGTGTCTTTCTTCGCGGCTAGATTGCGAGTTGTGTCTTTCTTCGCGGACAAATTGAGATGTGTCTTTCTTCGCGGACAAATTGAGATGTGTCTTTCTTCGTAAGACACGTCGATATATACTAGCCGAAAGTCCCGACAATATCATTTCCATTCATCTACATTACAGATATTCATTTGGGATGTTCACATTCATATATATATAGAAGGGAATCATTAATTAAAATAATAATAATATTAACCGCAAGTAGTATCAAGAATATTCATGGAAACCATCTCAAGAAAACTTGTCGTAATATATTATTCTGATGTTATAATCGATGTTAGATTTGAAAATTTATTTTAACTTTATGCTATAGATTTATGCGATAAATGGCGTCATTTGAGTATGAACTATATTATGTTCAAATAAGCACAGCTCAAAATAATCTATCTAGAAATAAAATCAGAAGTTAACGCATGGTCATATAAAAATGTTCAAGGATCATAAACGCTTAACTTAGCAGTTTCATCTCTGGATCTTAAACCTTGAAGAATGAAAAATATCACACATTCTGCCACAGATTCCCGGGCAGCAAAAAAGGAGACACACTTCCTCTGCAGAAACAAGAACACAAGCTCAGTAGCGTAGACGCTCAAAGACTGCGTTTAAGCCATTAAGCAAACCGCTCAAGAAGATACCGTTTCGACTGAAGCAAATGATGTACGGGCCATTATTCCATATCCATACCAACAAGCGAGAGAAAAATGCAGAACCAGCAGAAATTCGCGACTGAGTTCTGGACTATATATGTATATATATTCTCGAGCCATTTGGCGCCAAGAGACAAATGAATCGGCAATTCAAAATAAATTTCGGGGTATTCCGCGAATCACTGAGACTTTAATTTCGGAGTGCATCCGATATTTTTCAGATGGATTTTCCTGGTTCAGTTGCCGTTATTTCAAAGAAATTCCAGAGACTCGGAATAGTTTTAAAAATAAACAAGAAAATGAAAAAGATTTTCTAATAAATAACTCGCGCATGAAATAGTGAAATTTTTTCTGTTGGTTGAGATAGCGGTAGAATTCATAGTGAAGAACTATTTTGAAATTTTTTTAGTTTTAATATCATTCGAATGAAATATCAATTTCGCAGTCCGCCCTTTTAATACATTTTCAGCGCTATATAATTACTGTGTAATTATATACATATACAGATTATCAAATTATGGGATCATTGTTGAAAAAAAAAGAATTTCAATCGGTTTATCTGGCCACAGATAATAATCATCCATTAACAAAGCAGCAAGCTAGTTTGCGAGTCCGATCTCATACGGGGTCAACGTTCGTGCTAACGCATGTGCATATGAGTATATTCGAGTACAGAGTTACTTTTATACGTTAGTACATTGGCACAGTCGACAGTCATAAAGAGAAGGTGGTACAAGTAAGTTATACTGGTGTGGTGTAAGTGAGTAACTGAATACAGAAGTTGACGACAAGGAAACGAGAGAAAACAATGTTAGGGTGTGCAGTGAAAACTGCTTTTGATGTGTCTATTATACTTGGCACTTGGTTAATTGTTATCTTGTTCTTATTTGTATTTACAAATAGAAAGCAGAAGCTTGTTCACAAGTATCACAAATTTGATCTTTTTTCATACAATGAATGTGATGATTTATTTGAGATCTATTCTAGTAATTTTATTATTGCACACACCTATATTTCATTAATTCAGTGGGTTGTTTGTGAAAATTACATACAGATCATAAATTTAATTCATCAAAATCACCATAAAAATATAATACAAATGAATTCGATTGTACATATACTGAACAATCTAACGATGCAAACTCGATCAAGGCTCACATCACATATTATGATCTAATTCAAATATGTATATATATGTCCGCCGATGCCAAGCAGCTGATCAGTAAAATATAGCTTCACGTTCGTGTAAGGGAGCAAAAGATTCACATTCCGCTCATCATTGTATACCTCCACATATGTAGGATATAAGACTATATATCATACTACTATAGCGAGTATACACACGTGATTCGACAAGAGAAAAGTGAGAGAAGGAGAAGAGGTTGTTTTACGATCTTGACTTTATAGTCGGCACTGCGGGTATCATATAGCCCATCAACTTTGCAATTACAATTCAGTGTGGTAAGCATTGTTACGTCCGCGATAAAACGTACGGCAACGACGAGTTAGTACGTCCTGGAAAATCGGAAACGAGACACCCTTCATCCACAGGCTTTCATATCCACTGTAGCTTTCCTCTAGTTTTTATTTCATTGGATGGATATATTTTTTCAGAAATTTCATAGCTCAACTCATGTCACTTTATCTGACTCGAAACTTGGCAGGCTATTAATAAAAAGCGTTGATAAAATCGAATTCGAAAAGGGAACGATTCGCGATTGACTTGTCGATTCTCAATTATATTAATAACTATGAATTACCGAACAGAATCAGAGAGATAACTGCCACAAATTCAAATGATTTCATGAATTCAAACATCCTGTGCAGTGACTTGAACATGAAGTTTCCGACATGAATCATGTTATTTGCGTGGTTACAAAAAAAAATCTCATTTATAAATAAATAATGTGGCTGCAATAATATCTGAAATGTTTGTAATAATAGCTCTACACTTTGGAAGAAACAGTTATTTAATGTTCCGCAAATGAAATGAGCCGATCCCACAGAGATACAGAGCTTTGAGAATTAACTCTCACGGAAATAAGTATATACGTGGCCGCAAAAGGAAAAGCCTCAACTGTTGATTCGGTGTACTTTGAACGTACAAAGGCGACGATGGAATCGACGGGACACGACAAACGCGCAAAGAGCCGAAGAAATTCCTCGGCGATCGGAAGAAAAAAAAGGAAGAAAAGCACAGATCAAAAGAAGTTTCGCTCTCATACTGGTGCAGCCGTTCGCGGATCGATCTGCAATCCACTCCGGGCCACAAAGGGATCGAAAATAAGAAGGATAGGGAGAAACGGAGAAAGAGCCGGCGGGCTGAGTTATCTGAAAAAGGTGCAATATGAATGTAAAACAGCGCGTGTGATGTAACGGACAAGGAATGAAGTTCTTACGTCGTCGAGTAGATACTTCCCAGACCTCGCGCCACTATTTGTTTACGCAAAATTAATTTTCATCAATTTTATCAGCATTCCTAATATTTTCACACGCACGTACTTTGCATTTTAGCATTTTATCTATGTGATAATTGTGATTTAAGGTTATTTGTGCGTGGTCACAGTCATTTAAAAGTGAATTCTGTTTAAAGTGACGTGAATTTATTATTGTAAGGCATTCACGTACGTGCGAGTGAAATTCTATTATAAACCTCTGATGCAGATTTGCGTAAGCACAGTGAGAGAAAGAAGCCAAAGATGAAAGAGGAAGAATACAATTTTGGTACATTGAAGAATGATCATCACACAGACAAAGGAAACAACCAAAAGCTCGTGGAAGAAAAATCTTGGTGTTATATTTGTTATGTCTCGCGAGCTCTGTTCGATGTATTGAAATGGAAACCGTATTGAAATACAAAAATATAGATTCATTCGAACGATTAAAAGATTCAGTTATCTCGGATACACGAACCTTACATAATTCTGATTAAGTCTCTCTCACGACCAGGTATCTTATTGAGGCAAAAATTTCATGGATATTCGACGGGAAAATAGCTTATGCTCAGATGTAAATATAGAAATGATTTGATGGATTTAATTTGTAAGATGGACTACTCAGCTCCAAGGAATTATGAAAGAAGACAGTGGAAGGTATATACGCTTGTGCTACCTGTAGAGAGGAAAGACGTGGCATCACGTATCCGGTGCTCGGCTACGTGTCCGAATCAACTTTTCCAAGTTCCACGTCTGTTTTCTCATATAGGGTTCATGCTGCGCTGGAGAGGCGCCAACTTGCGAGGGAAAAACTCTCATTGAACCAACAATAAACGGATGGCCGACCTTTGCAACTTTACCAATACCCATATAATAATAATACGATGCAGCGAGCTCGAACCTCACAATATGTTTTCCCACAATTAATCAGCCGACACCAAGTCCTTGCCTCGGTTCACCTGCTACGGCTCTGGAAAATGTGCAGTCTCGCGGCGTACGTGGGGCGTTGGCATGAATGAAAGATCAGCCGGCAGCTCTTGGTAGGAGCTATATACTCTGTTCCGAGGGCAGCCGGGAAACTCACGCTCGCGCGCGGCAGCCGCTCCTCGAGAGCGCGTCACACACGGCTACTCAGACTGCACGAGTCGCGCTCAAGCTGCAAGTGCGCGGCAGGACAAAGCTCTCACACGCCCGACCGAGCTAAGCATCGCGGCTGTGAATGGAGGAATGCCAGCGTGTGTACGCGAGAGCTGTCGTATATATGCAGCAAACGAAGCACTGCCACCGGCGTGCGGCGCTCATTAACGGAGACTCGCTCGCGAGAACATCAGCGGGATGGGTTTTGAATTTGAGCCGCAATCACGAAAGCTACGCGCCGTAATTCCGGTCGCTTCTTTTTTAACCGCGTTTTTTTTCGCCTGCTCAATACGCGTGTCAAGTGCGTGAGCCACATGTGCTCATTATAATGCGCCACCGTCGAATCATTATCCCAAATTTTTCGAGACTCTGAGAGTACAGAAAATGCATGCAAAGCCTCTAAAGGTCTAAAGGCTGATCTTAAACGCGGACTTTCTCTTCTGGAATGCAGTATTTATCGTGGAGTAATAACTGGGAGCTTCTATTCTTCTCCCTTTACTCTATCTTACTTCTGCAACTTCTTACTTTCACATTGATTTAGAAGACCTTATTCGCCTCGCAGTTTCAAAGGGAATTCTAAATTTCAATGCGAATCGTTATTCTACCTCTAACTACTTTTGGTTTCAGAAAATATGGGATTATATAGATGAGTAGAGTAGATCAATTGTATTTTCGAATCCAATGTATATATATATATATATATTCCAATCCTTTGGTAAATTAACAAAATTTCATTACAAATCCGCAACAATAAAGGAGATTTGTTGTCCTCAACTGTACATAATAAAGTAAAAGAATAAGCGGATTGATGAGTAAATTGCAGTTAAACCGTTCAACATTTCAAGTCCACAATCACATCTGTGCGACAAATTTAATTTTCTGTTTATCTCTGCCATCATGAGCACTAGTGTTTTCCATTATCTTCAAGTGGAATCCCCAAGCAGATAAGACGTAGCTAAGGCGTGCGCTATCCTCTTAATCTGGAAATCAACTCGGCCGACGGGGATTTAAATCAGAGGCTCAATTTAATTGTTTATTTTAGAGACGTGAAATTCCGTAGCGGCGATGTCACAACAGAGAAGACAGGGACGGTCGCGCGTGCGCGCGCGGATGAACGTGTCGACGAGCGGCTGAACAGGGATCGTCCATTCCCGGCCAAAGAAGTGGTCCCGTCTTTGCAATTGAGATCGAGCAGGAGGCCGTCGACGGCTGGATGAGAGAATGTTTTCATTTCGATGCAAATTCCAAATGGGTGGGCCGGTCATGAGATAACCCGCGCAAGCCTTAAGCACTTTATATATACATGCGAGACTTTGTATCTCGGCTCTGCGTATGCATATACGTCGAGCGTCAAAAGAGATTTATAGGATTTTAATTGAGTCTATGGGAAACCGAGGTCAACATAATATTATATGCCTTTTGTTCAGGCCTTTGGATATCCGCTCAAAGACTTTTGCTCTTTTTTTGTGCGAAAGCATTCTTTTGAGCATTACGTCAGCGAGTCGCTATAAGTAACGGTATTAAGAGTTACGATGGCAGCTTTTTTCTTCTGAGATGAGACATTTTTTGCCCATTCGTACTATTCGCGTACTATCATTCTCCCACTGTTAACACGGAGGTATCGTGCAATATTCAATTTTTGGTTAATTTAGATGCTGTCTTTTGATACTGCTTCAGTATTCAAAATTGAATGAAAGCAAAACGAAGAACAAAAACATACAAAAACAACGTTTTGGCCAGAATGAAGTACGGAGAATTCATTAAGAGGAGAAAACTTCGTCGTGTCGACCATGTTCGCGATAATGAGTTCGCCGCTAATGCAAATTTATGCAATCAATTAGGGAGCTTTTGTCGCATAACTAGCAGCAATTGACAAGTTAATGACAGAAGCGTCACCAATTCAAGAAAATTGCTACGTTTAAAAGCGCTGAGTTTGTACAACTGTAATTAATACTGATTATCGTATTACGAAAAGCTCTCATGGATCTGTCCATCTATTCAATTAACTTCTTATTCATCTATTCACTTTGGCTATTCTCACTGTAGTATTCTCCTTATTATATAAAATATCTTCGTTTAGCGATTGAGAAGTATGGATAAAAGTCTGATTTTCCGATATCATATGAATCATTGGAGAAGTAGCTGCACGCTGAAACGATTCGAAAAAGCAAAACTACATCGAGTATACGTTCGAATGTGCGATGCATAGCACGTATCACCTAGTTCCATTTTCTACTGAAATACCCGAAAAATGTGAACTTTCAAGCATTACTCGTTCCGATGAAAAATAAAGGGAGCCAGTTCGCAAGTTCATCCTCCAAAAAAGAAACGACACACGCATGGCTGCATAACGAACGAGCGGAAAGCCGTACAGCGCGGCGGTAGAGCAACTGTCGACTTGTGCACATGGCTAGTCCACTTTTCTCAGCATTTCGTAGCGACTCACACACACTCACACGCATATGGCGAGCAGCAGGTGCTCTCGCGCATGCCGAAACTTCGGCTGATACACTCTCCGTTACTATTACACCCCCTTCGACCGAGGGTCACTCGACCGCGGCCGATGTCCCATCGGTGCTATTCCCAACTTGAAAAGAGGCCGGTTTTTAAGGTGATCGCTGCTCTTCCGGCACCGGCTTGTTATGTTTGATGACAGGGATACGATATTTTATGTCTTGAGGGTTATGTACAGCACAGTTGGAAAGAATATTATGGCTTTATATTTTCTGTTCAAATTTCAATTATTATATGCATGTGCGTTTTATTGCAACTATATTCCAATAAAACTAATATAACTATTTAAATAAATAAACTATTTTCGCTTTTTCAGAGAAAAAGTTTTGTTTATATTTGGAACAATCTACTTTTATGACGAGTGTGCACTAAACTTATCTATAAAAATGAAACTCTGTATGTATTTGAATACTCAACCAGTCAGGACATTAGCGTTTTCAAAATTATTTAAAAACCTAAGGATTTCTTTTTTTATTGCTTTCGCACCTCCGGCTGAATCCCGACGATCGCTGCTCCGATCGAATGCTTAAATTATTTGATGCTATTCTGAATAATTCAATATCCCATTAAATTGCATTATTTGAGCACGGCTTCAATGAAAGAAGCGTGAAATGAATGAATAACCATTTCGAACGGGGCCCGCACCATCAAAAAACCCGTCGAGCTCAACATCCGCGCTCGACAAACAAGGGAAAAGTCCAGCCGAGCTCGTAAACAGATTGGCGATCCCGAAAACCGAGCCGGGTTTTCGGCAAACAAAAAAATCGCGGCTGCCGCAGCGATCGATCATTTTCCACAAAAGGCCTGGCGCGGCGCAGACTGCAGTAGTTCGTTGCTCTTTTGCGTTGCCGCGCGCGGGCGCCGATAATCCGAAATGACCCGCGCGTGCAGCGACTTGGTGCTCCACTTACGCGGGCCGAATCTCCCCCGCGTGACGCGTGCGCGATTCCCTACCCGTGAGATCCATTCGCCGTTTTCACGTCTGCTGGAAATAATATCACATCGGTGCAGGCGGCGGCGGCGACGCGAGCGCCGTTGAGAGGCTAAAAATATTGCCTGATTGTCGACGAGCCCGAGCGAGCCAGGATATTTTTAAAGAAGTGGGTTAGATCCGAGCCAGTGTGCCGAGCCGTTCGATTGATTTATTCTTGTTTGGGGTAATTTTAAAAGCCTCGCATTGATTTGTCGGCAGTCGAGCGGAGCATCTCTTCCCGGGCGGACGATTTTTAGCGTGAATTTTCTTTCGCGTTACGCACAGGATGAATTCTCATTCGACTCTCGTACATTTCTCGTATTTTTTTCAGTTTCGTTGCACGAGGATTCTCAAAAATTTTAACCAGACTTCCCTCTCAGGTAAACACTGACCTATTTCTGAAGCACTATCCTGGATGATACTTGACGAGTACACGCGCGTGCTTGAAAAACGTTCTCGAGAGGATGAAAAAATATAAAAATGTTATTTCCTACCTCGAATGAAAATCGTCTTCACATCTGAAACGAAGGAAAAAATAAACTCTTCTCGAAGCTCTCCCCGACGAGGAAGTGGTTATAAAGTCGGAGCAAAAGTATGCTGGTCGCAAATAGTGTACATATAAGTACGTAACGAATTTCCGCACGACCTTGTCGGGGCAGAGTTCAATCGCCGCGGAAACAATAAAACGAACGTAATTCAGTTGTGTCCGCAATTAATATTCCAGATCGGTCTTACACAATGCGCGCATCTCACGGAGCGCGTACGCGCGAGGGGGGTCAACGACTCCCGGCCGATGCGGAGCTCCGATCATCGAGCGCCGTTCGACTGAGAATTCACGCGCAACTATAAACTACTGCGCGAACGAGAAAAACTTGAACTTCCACATGGTGACTTTCGTTTCTGGAGCGGCGTCACGTAACACGCCAGCGCACATTCATTAGATCGGCTTCCGCGAAACGCGACACCGGCGCCTGGCACCTTACTTTTTTTTTGCAAGCCACTCGCACCACCACCAGCCGTTCTCCTTCTGCGAGGATGTTTTTTATATTATCCACGTGCGGCTTGGCTTGCTTCCGGAACCGATCGTTGCCACGCGCTTTCAATTGAGCCGTTCCGCGGGGCGTTTTTCAATATCGCGCGTGTCGTAATGCGTTTTCACGCGAGTGCCCCAGCACCAGGGCTATCCTCTCGGCAATCTCGGGGAACGAAGTATTCCCCAGGGTAATATTTATGATTAAGCTTCATAAGCTCAATAACCCGATGCTTCGCCCGTATATATTTGCCCCTTGCAGCTTACGCGCGCCCCTGGGACATTGAGATGCAATTTTCCCGAGAACAGAATGCAGGCATTTCCATGAATTCCCATAGTTACCAAGGTTGACGAGTCACGCGCTCGTACACAGTCGAACCGAACGGATTAATGAAGAAGCGAAGAGAACTCGCGAGTCGCCTGCCGCTCGAGCTTGCGTTGAACGGCTGCTCCGAGTCGAGCACTGCTCTTCAATTATCGTATGGTAACATAATTAATAGGCTTTCTCAAGTATATGCATCGCGGCCAGCAGCTGTGCGCTTGTTGTTTACAATCGTCGGTCGGTGCAGCTATCTTTGCTGCACTAAAAATGCCCCCGCACTCTTATCTGGAGCGAGCGCGAGGGTACAAGTGCAAAAAGCCGAGAAAGCTCAACTCACCACAGACTAGGAGCCAGCCCTCGACGCGACAGGGGTACTCGAGATGCTTCATCCTGGCCCCACTGCTCGGCTCCGCCAATCTCCCAGCTTGGAGCTACGAAATGCAGGATCCCCTATACCTCGGAGCCTCGCGCACTTGTCAACTGCACTGAACTGAATATGTGTATCACTGGCGCGCGGGTCCGGACGGGCAATTCGACACTGTGTCACTGGATCGACATGGCCAAACTTGACGGAGAGCACACGCGAAGTCGCGAGCCATGCGCGCACGCGAGCGACCGAGCGAGCGAGCGTCAGACGCGCCTACCCGAGCCCGACTCAACCGGCGTCCGGATTCAAACTGAGCCGCGTGGCTGGCTGCTGCCGCCGGCACCGGCTGTCCCGCACACTTGCACCGCGAGCTGCTTGCGCGACGCTGCGATGCCGCGCGCGCCAGACACTTTTACCGCTCGGTTGGTAACGCAGACGAGCGCCGCGGCCAGACGCTTTTCCACATATTCCTGCGCCGTATGATTCATTCGACGTCGTCGCAAGGATTTCCCCTGTTATAAATATCGGAGAGTGTCCTGTACTCGTGGCTTGCCTGTATGCTCAAAGTTTACGAATTGGTGCCGACATTCGAACAACGTTTTTTCCAACTCGTTTTATTGCTCAGTGTTTCCAGGAAAAACCGAAAACTATTTATTCCTGGAGCTAATGAATAACCCAAATATCAATATTTCTTGGAAATATGCAGCTTTTCATGAAAAACAGGGGGCGCGTCAGCACCCACGACGACATGTATTCATATATATACTACCATTGCTACTCAATGTTCTTACGCGGAAATGCATTTTCACAAGACTATATCTGAAAAATTTAATGCTCCTCTACTATGATACCTCCTTAAATTTTCTGAAAATTTTCTCTGTTTTACAGAATGTGCTCCAATGTCCAAGTAGTCAAGTATCAGAACTGGTCAGACGCTTCCGATTGTTAAATTACTGCCTGAAGACCAACATTCACTGTGTCTTTCCTGAGGGTATGATTTTACATGTGAAATGTTCTGAGCTATTTCGACTTATAATGCTTCAGCCACGTTACTACACTTGGAAATGTTTCGAAATGGAACAGAAGAGAATATTCGAAGGCAAACTAGCCATCTACTTTGCTTTAGTATTTCAATGTACTATAGTGGAATTAGTGGGTGAAAATTAAAATCTTAAACCAGAAATCATAATCCGGCGCGGCTGCCGAAGCGCCACCTGTGAAGCTGCGCGCCAACTGTCCATGGACAGTCAACAATGACGCGAGGCTGTACTACGAGGTGTGGTTGGTCGACGGCCGTGGAGTGTGGGTCGGGCTGGTCTCGCGCGCGCGGCGCCTCTCGGGCACAAGAGTCGGTGCGCTACCCCCACTTGGCTCAGTATACACAGAGAGCCGGGACTGGCGCGCGCACTGCGAGCAGACGGAGAGAGCAGCTCCAAACCAGCGCAACTCTGTCAAAATGGCGCTCAAGGCACAAGTCGGTCAGAGTGAGTACCCCTCGACAATATCCCCGGCCCTGCCCGTCTCCCGCGACCCAGCTCGCGCGCTCCCGGCTGCTCCGGGTGCAGGAGGCCACCGCGAGGGCGTCCCCCGTGCCCGAGGTGGGCGTGCGTCGATGACTTCATCGCCGTTCGCGAGCGCGCGCGAGACCTCCCGAGGTCGGCTGCTCCAAAACACTCTGTGCGCGCAGTGACAGCTCGGGCTGGCCGTGCGTGCTTCCGACTCTTCCGACCGTTCGCGGGGGTGCGGACCGCGCAGTATACGCACTCTTGACCTTTCGTGCCAGTGACACCTTTGCATTGGACCAGTCGAATTTACAGCGATCCCATTGCGACTCGTGACTTAGCCTCTCGTTCAGCGAATAATTGCCATTTTATCGATTCAAGGGCTTTCGCCTTTTCGCCGCCCTTCCATTCGGCCCTTCATCCACACCCGGCTGGCCTATTTTATTTCATCATTTTTTTTCGCAAAATAGATGCGAGATGCGCGCTGCTGCCACTATAACATCATCCAATATATCTCAACGGTTCGTCCCGAAACAGCAATGTTGCAATGGAAAAATAGTTTTTTCTCTCAATTTGTGTATAAAAAGTGGATTATCCTCCCAGTTATCGTCAAACCTTGGTCAGATTCAGTACATCAAAGCAAATCCACCTGACGATCACCATCAGCTGACTCAAAGCGATGAGTCACACTCGTATGCTAACAATAGGCCAATTATCTCACTTCTTCATTGATAACAGTCGCAAGCATAGTAAATCTGTGAAAGACAATTAACCAAAGTCGATATTTCTTGCGTTCCGAAATTTTTTAGTATACGCTCCAAGATTTTACCTTCGCTATTTGAAAAATGAACCGAAAGAATAACGCATCGATATGAGCAACATTCGCGTGTAACATGCGTATATGAATATTTATGCACGGAACGATACTCAACTATATACGAGCATACCCATTCGGCGGTGGCCCACAGCCCATCGCGGAAAAGTCGAGTGGCCATTATCATAACGCGAGGACACTCGCGCGCATGTCATGCGGGGGTGCCGCGCGAGACATTCCCGCGCAATCTGGCTTTCACGTCGACGTGCCTGAATTAAAATACGACTATTGGATCAGCAGTGCCTTGCGCTATCTGCTCCTGGGCAAGAACTCAACTTCCGGCAGCCGGAAGTATACCGCCCGCCTGTATCGGATTCGGTGTGGTTTAGTCACTTTTTTGAGAGAACAGCATATGTCATCTATAAGATTAGTTTGTAAAACAGGTTTAACGAAGGAAGCTCGATGAGGTTTACTTGAAGATATTTCGATGACTTTTGTTTTCTCGATAAATCGTGACTGGGGACGCGCTTTTTCCAACTAGTCGTTTTGAGAATTTTTATGCTTTTCAAAGACGCAAGACGCGATCAAAAGAATTGGCCACGATTAATTAAAACTTCATATAGTAATAATAAGCAAGTGCCTAGGTATATTGGAATTCAAGATATAGAAAATAGACTAACCGATTGATTTATTTTGACAGCAAATTCTAAAATGCTTTTATCTTTTCAATCTACCCAGTAACATAGAAAAATCATTCAACAAAGCGGTTACTCTCAGTATATCGAAGTGAACAAAATTCTTCTATTGCGTAATTAAACTAAATAATATGGCTGTTTCACTGCAGTTCTAATATCATCAGAGATTATATTTTGGTTCAAATTCCCTCTAAATGATTCATCTAGCTATAATTTGCTGAGTACTTATTTATTCATTCATTAATTCCGATGTAGTACAGTTTCCATCTATTAATCTATAAAACACCACTCAAATGTATTATCTTGATAGAATTTAACGACTGCGTCTACCTTCATAGTAATGACGTTTTTTAACTCGAGTGGTTAGATAGAAATCGATTTCTCACTAGAAAGTTCCATCTGGTGATGAAGAATCCAATATTTCTGAGCAAGCACTTTGTCACATCATGTACGAACAAGCTTCCAATTTTTTTTTCAACCTACTGCTCCATTTAGTTCGAACATCGGTATTCGTATAGGAAACGCAAAGAGGTAAAAGATTGGAAATATATATATATCAAATGTAAAGCTATATCAGTTCTTTTTCACTCTGTAAGTTATTTTCTCGACTATCTCGTTTTCAAGTGAATTGACGCAAAAACTGAAGATGCAAAACACGTGATGAAGCGAAGCATCTTCGTACTTGACGAAATATTCGATAACATTCAACGGTCCAATCGGTAGAAGTCGCTCGTCCCGACAAGCCAGCTGCCGACGGTGCGAGACCGGCCCGCGAGTCGAGCCGCGATCTGCCTCGGCGAGAGCTCGGAGTGGCTAAAATCCTGCGCAATAAAGGGCTTGGGAAAAGGAATTCAGCCGAGAATCGGGTCGATCAATTGGATGGTGGTGGGGCGTTGGAGCGTAAACAGAGGGACTCGCGTCATCTGTCGTAGCCCCCGTGGCGTCCCGAGCGGGCCATTCACGCAGTGCACGCACTCGGCTCGTGACGTCGGGAAATCTCGGGGAAAATCCAGCCCCCGTCGGAGCGTAGGCGTCGCGCGCAACCCGACGTCATGCCTCTGCGCCGATCAATACTCGGGCGCGCGCGCGCAAACGCCAGCTCGCGACGTAGCTCGGCTCACACCTGCGACTGTGCGTGGGGCCGCTTCCAAACGCAAAACGGGCTGACACGCCACCGTTCGGGGGGCGAGGACGTTTTTGTCACATTTTTCGCGCCTCTGTCCCGAGAGCTTTCGCGCCAGTCGAGTAATGGCGCGCGTGTACAAGTGGGTGGGAGGAACTTGACCCGATTTTCCGGTGACAATGCGCGTCGTAACAACAAATCGCCTCAGATTGATCAAGCGCTCGTCCGAGTTCCTCTCTTTCCATCGCTTCCACCCCGACTTTATACATTTGCGGGATCCGCGTTTTTTGCATACCACGTCTGACGAGCGTATTCATTTCGAAACCGACCCCCATTTCCAACTATATTACAGGGTGGATCATCTCCTGTGATTTTCGACAGCTCGAGCTTTATTTTCACTTACTTTCTCATTGGGATTGAGGAATCCATTCTCTCGCGTGTATATCAAGAGGTCTGATGACAAAAAGCAATGGAAAAACTGTATCCAGAACCCGAATTGTACTCATCGCGCTTGAACTGGCTTGTCTGAAAATTGAGATATTGATCAAATAATAGTCGTCCGATAAGTTGGAATTTAAAATAACGATTGGTGTCATTGGTAGCAAAATTGATTTATCTGCCAATCTATCCATCGAGAAGGGTATAAGTCCAACTGCATAGCACAATAACTGGTCATTATTGAAAAGTTTTCATAGACACCACTTAAATTCCATTATCTTTAGTGTAAATTGCAAGTGTCTTATATGATATTCTATTATAGTCTCAGTCTATATATAGGGATGGAAAATCGAATGTATATATTTAAAGCATGGCAAACTATAATTCCGCCGAGTCATAGAATATGTAAATCTGAATGACGAGGAGAACGAACCGAGATAAATTCGATGTATGTACGTTGTGTATAATTTTATACATCGGAATTTATATAAGGATTGCTTTAAATAGCTCGGGAAGCCCGTACGCCCGTGACGTAAGGGTAGTATTGATTTGGCGAATCAGCTGTCCAACCGCGTCTTGTTTGGCTCAAAACGAGTATTAGCGCGTGTATACATGATAATAGCGAGCTAAAACCATCTATGACTTGTGCTGGCAGAGATCATGAACGAGGTGATCAAGCAGAAGAAGAAAGGGCCGGCGGGCGTGGAGTGGCGGATCCTGGTGGTGGACCAGCTCGCGATGCGAATGGTGTCGGCGTGCTGCAAGATGCACGACATAAGCGCCCAGGGCATAACCTTGGTCGAGGACATCCACAAGAAGCGCGAGCCCCTGCCCACCATGGAGGCCGTGTACCTCATCACCCCGAGCAACATGTCCGTCACCAAGCTTATCGACGACTTCAGCAATCCCACCAGGACCATGTACAAGGCCGCCCACGTCTACTTCACCGAAGGTGATCCTCACATTTCAACCGCTCCTTCACTTTCCGTCCCATATGAACTTCAGAGCGATTATACAGAACTCATGACCAATCATTTTGGGGGTTGAGAAAGAGAACAGGACGAAGCATTGTGTGATATTTTTTTCCTCAGACATTTATCGGATTTCAAGCAACTACCGGCTAATGATCCATTCACTGCAGATCAATGCGTTCATTGCTATTGAATAATACGAGTGAAATCTTTTTTCCCAAAGCAAACCGAGTTCTCTTCATAGTAACGTGTAAAGTAGTAACAGATGAGTTTGTGTAGACAATCGAGATTTGGGAAACATTCACAAGTAAACTGCACATTAATTGCAAACTTTGTTAATTATATTGAATAATTATTACTCGTAACGAATGCATAAACTCAATGATATGATCTAAGCATTTAAAAAAAGTATGATTATTCACTGACAACAGTAACACGCCCTTTTATTTTGTTATTTCTCGATTCGAGTGATTTTATCTTTAAGGACTTGAAGTACCAAATATTACGCACGAATCTTCTAGAATCAGAGTTTGTTTGTTTCCAGCGTGTCCCGACGACATTTTCAATAACTTGACTCACTCAGCGGTTGTTAAGTATATAAAGACATGTAAAGAGATCAACATCGCTTTCATACCGTACGAAGAACAGGTAAATTTGCTACCAACGAAATGAAAAACCGATAAATCATCTGATTAACGTGTCTTCGTGCTCTTCCTTTGAAATGTTTTACGGTGGTGGGCTTCTATCAACTCTAAATAAAACTTCAAAGATCTCCATCGATTTTATTCTGTGTGAACTTGTTATATTAACTTTATTCCATCACAGTTGTATTTTATTATATTAACAGACCACTACTATAAATCTCCTTGAAAGAAATTAAGAAATTCAATGAAATATCTAAGTTTACGGTCAAGTTAAATACATATCTGAAAATAACAGATCTTGCTGAAGCAACTGCAATGTGTATGACGGAATGAAACGATGGATTCTGTTAGTTGGAGTTCATTTTCCGCCCTCTTGACTTTAATCAATTAACACACGCACTTTACTAACGAAAATTCGATGTTTTTACCCTTGTACTCCAGTATGTCCCGAGGAGTTGTTCAATGAAATCTGCAAGTCTATGGCCGCTAAAAAGGTCAAAACACTTAAAGAGATCAACATCGCATTCTTGCCCTACGAGTCTCAGGTGAAAATAATTCGATCGTGGAACAGTCCGCTAGTTCTTTGATTTTTGGTTCTAAATTCGTTAATTTACTTTGCAATTCATATTACTGTACAGTTATGAATCTTCTTAGATAATCTTGGTTTATTGAGTCTTTTCTTAAAAAAATTGTATGCATATTTTTATTAGTTTTATAAAAATAAAAGTATTCTGTAAATATCAGTTATGTCTGTACGTGAGTGTGTGTGTAGTTCAGAACTATGTTCACAACTATTCTGTCAATCAATATCACTGTACATTAATACTATAAATTTTAATTAATCAATTTCATTTAATTTTCTTCTGTCATTTTTCATTTTTTTCTCTTCTTCTCACTCATATTCTCATGATAAATACATTATTTTTCTCATGGCTTACATCTTGCTTTCGTTTCTTCCTCTGTTATGGGACAAATACTTTCTGCTAAAAATTCTTACTTTTCCTAATTTAACCTGATTCTCAAAATATTCAGGTATTCTCTCTGGACTCACGAGAAACATTCGCTTGCTTCTACAATCCGTCTCTGATGCAAGTGAGAAATGCCAATATGGAAAGAATTGCCGAACAGATCGCCACTTTGTGCGCTACCCTTGGTGAATATCCATCGGTTAGGTATCGAAGGTATGGAATTACGTTTCAATTTTGAATCTTGCATTTCAAACTTCAATAGATAATCGATAATAATCTTTATAGTATAATAATATAAATAAATGATGTACATTTCAAATAAATCTTGCGTGTGCTATAATTTATTATATTCCATCGAAAAATTATTCGGTTGAAAAAAAACCATGTTTGACTCTTATATATGAAGAGTTTAGATCGATTGATGACTAATTAAAATATTGATTCGAATCCATGGTTCGAATATATATTTATATTTGATAATTGAATGTCGTCTGGAAATTTGTACAAATTTAATTCATTCTGGTCCAGTGATTTCGACCGTAATGTGGAATTGGCGACTATGGTGCAGCAGAAGCTGGACGCCTACAAGGCCGATGAACCTACGATGGGAGAAGGTCCCGAAAAGTCAAGGTCACAGCTTTTGATTCTCGATCGTGGCTTTGACTGCGTTTCTCCGCTACTCCATGAACTCACTCTTCAAGCTATGGCCTACGATTTGCTCGAAATCGAAAACGACGTGTACAAGTAAATATATCTTACATCTTTTTAAATAGTGAGGGCAAGAAAACTGTTGTTAATGAGTATTGATTATTTCTACTTTCGAAGATATGAGGCATCCGCCGGAGTCGAGAAAGAAGTCCTTCTGGATGAAAATGACGATTTGTGGGTAGATTTGAGGCATCAGCATATTGCCATCGTTTCACAGTAAGTAGATTTACTCTCCTGCTGTATTGATTTTATTCTGTATAACAATAGAAGTGTTCATTTAAAACACGATATTACTCCATCAGTTGGGCAATAAAAATAAAAAGAAATCTTTTTGTCATTACACCCGTTACATATTTTTTAAAAAATTGTTTTAGAGAATGACTCGATTACCGAACGATAATGAATGATCCATCGTTTAATTACTTCGACAAAAATGTTTTCTTTGCATATTTTGATAATCTGTTGAGCTATTGATTAAGGAGAGAGTCTGAACCTGTCTAATATCGCTTCTTACAGATCCGTTACCAAGAACTTGAAAAAGTTCACAGAATCAAAGCGCATGCCCCAGAGTGATAAGCAAAGCATGCGCGATCTCTCTCAGATGATCAAAAAGATGCCTCAGTATCAGAAAGAATTGAGCAAATACTCGACTCATCTGCACCTAGCTGAAGATTGTATGAAGCGTTACCAGGGGAGCGTAGACAAGCTCTGCAAGGTTGAACAGGTATGTATAATCATCCTTTTGTACTATATCAATACTTCATATTGCAGCTGCAAAGTTATAATGAAGAATTTTGATTATAGGATTTGGCTATGGGAACAGATGCTGAAGGTGAACGTATAAAAGATCACATGCGTAATATCACCCCGGTTCTACTTGATCAAACAGTTAACAATCTGGACAAATTACGTATAATCGCACTGTATGTCCTCAGTAAAAATGGTATTCCGGATGACAATTTGAATCGCCTAATTCATCATGCTCAAATGTCACCGGAAGATAAACAAACGATTGTTAACATGGCAAATCTTGGACTGAATGTTGTAGTCGAGGTGAGTTTTACCAAAAATTGTTGGCTTTTTTAAACTGACATAAATTAACAATTAACTTGATTCATTATGAATTTCACAGGGAAACCGTAAAAAAGTCTACACCATACCACGCAAAGAGCGAATCACAGAACAAACTTATCAAATGAGTCGTTGGACACCGGTTGTCAAAGATATTATGGAAGATTCTATCGAGGATAAATTAGACCAAAAGCATTTTCCATTCTTGGGAGGAAGGACAGCGAGTTCTGGTTACAGTGCTGCTCCTACTAGGTGATGATTGCCATTATTAATAATTTCTCACTGTAGTTATAACTTACATTTTTAATAATATTTATTATTTACGCTCTTATTTTTTTATTTTTGCGATAAACTCCATGTCAAACTATTGATTATTACAGTGCTCGCTATGGTCATTGGCATAAAGATAAAGGTCAACAAGCCGTGAAAAATGTACCACGCTTAATTGTCTTCGTAGTTGGAGGCATTTGCTTCTCAGAAATCCGATGTGCATATGAAGTCACGAATGCCGCTAAAAATTGGGAAGTCATTATTGGTAAGTAATTTGATTTAAAACAATACCTGTGTCTTAAAATCATTTCATTTCATATTTTCATTTTTACAACGAAAGAAATAATGAAATCGATGAACATTAAAATCTGTGAAACTATTACTCAAATCTTACAAAAAGAGTAAAATTCAATATATCTTTATTTTCTAGGTTCTTCACACGTAATAACGCCAAAGTCTTTCCTGTCAGAAATGTCGAAGCTTCACATAAATTGCGCATAAATTGATTTTATGTCTGGAAAAACATTTTGACATTCCCGCATTCTCATGTATAAGCTAAACTGCATAATGCTAATCAGTACGACCAGTAACCCTGGTTTCACCGTCATGGTATAAAAGAAAACCACTTGTGGCGACTCAAGCTTACTGGTGATATCTGTCAGCCAAATCTTGTAAAAGAAGATGATCCAGTTTAGTCTGTATTTAGCTAAACAATGCACTTCAGTCAATTTACGTAGCAGCAATGGATAAACGTTTTTTGCTAATACGGAATAGTGGAGGTATATACTTGATATATCTACGAGTCTATACGAAAGGAAAATCCAATCAACTGACTCACGTACACATAGTTCAAATGTTGCAAGCGCTAAAAGGGTTACCTGGTAATAAAGTGCCTGTGCGAATAGAATCTTGACGATACTAAGATTCTGGACACGTTGGCAATATCAATGTAGGACCTTATTCCAGGTGGAAGAATTTTCTTAGCCTGGGAAAAAAATTCAACACATAATTATATATTGTCGGACTTTGATAGTATAGATTAGGGTGCATTCACATACGATTCGGTATTATATACGAAAAAATATCTGTATGATATGGAAGAGGTTCATATACAAATATTTAATTATAAATAATTTTTTTCCCAGGATTTTACTACAAAATCTTACATTCTATTAGTGCTCACCTCAATTATTGGAAGTTGAATTTTGTGTATAAAGTATTTTTGACTGTTATTTTTGACGATTGTAAACGGTAATGAACAAATCTTTTATCATGTAAAGCCTATATCAAGTCAAAATCGAGATAATTACATACATTGTGCTGTTTGATCAGTTACATTGTTTATTATAGAAAATTTGAAGGAAAATATTTCCATTCAATGTCATAGAAAAATAATTTAAATTAAAAACTAAAGCAATTTCCTAGTACAGATCGATAACGAAATATTAATATTAAATTTCAATGAAATGAGAGCACCAAAGGAAAAAACTAATGAAGAGAAATGCAACGTATTGCGAAATGTTTTCCAAAATCATATTGGAGAATTATTCTTCATAAAAATAATTATCATTTGTCATACCCGCATCGTAAATTTGACCACGTAAGTCAACTCTTGATCAACACTCGAAATTATCGATTAATTAAGTAATTACTCGCTCTATCTGGGTTAGTTATCAAAGGAAAATTAAAAGTCATATAGGATTGCCTAGTACTGCGCTCTGAAATAGCTTAATAAATTTCTACGTAGAGAAACGCGTGTAAATTGCCTTAAATTATTTACTTTTAATGTTAAGATCCAAGATTTTTCTAATGTAGTTTTTGGTCCTTCGATCAACTTCCCTTTGGGAAATTCGTTATACTGTCAATAGCTTATCTAACTTTACTGCTTATTCAATTAAAGTTTTACTATTGTTCTTGTAATATAAATCTCTTTTCGAAAGGGTTTTAATTATGACTACAGTGTTACAAGATTGATACGCGAAAAGCTTCGATAAGACTACAATTTAGCGATGTCTGGAAAAGATTTAACGAAGTTCCAATTAATATTAATCGGTATATTGATTATTATCAGTGGAATAGTGAATCATTAGCATCAATGGTCACTTAAATTTCGGAAATTATATTATGTATAAGTTGCAGTGTAGATTTGCATTCTGTGATTATCATCTGCAAGTATTGTACTATCGAAATTGGAAAAATATGATTCATTCCGTAACCAGTAAAGATCCATGTACTTGAGCTATGTGAATAGTAGCAAGAAGTAAGAGAAACACGTGAACAGCAAAAAGTTTTATCTTGTAATTCGTGAGCATAATTTTGAAAATTATATAATACTATAAGGCCTTTCTTATAGAATTCTAACACTCTTTCTCTCTTTGCATCTATTAGCTGCTGAGGTGCAGTTGGACTGTCGATAAGTAATTATAGATTGTGACGACTAACAATTTTAAGGGATCACTTTTTGGTCAGTGGACGTTTGCCTGTTATTTGATTGTTCATGAATTAAAATACGTTATAAATGAGCGTTGCGGTTGTACGGCAACAAGATTATTATAGAGTTTACGATATTTATAAAAAAAGTAAATATATATATATATATATGAATATGAATGTATGTAAATGTAGTTCAGAGATGTTCTGCTTATGGAAAAGTCTACATCTCCCTGTAATAAAACTTATTATTGAAATCTCTAGTGTTCATTTTATTTGAAATAGTAGTGCATATTCTAAGATTATTTACTCAATTTTCTTTTTTTTATGATTAATCAATTACTCTTTGAAGAGTTTAATGAATTTATTCATGGAATTAAAAGAATCTTCATTGTAAATACATATCAGTAAAATAATTACCTAGTTCTTTCAGGACGATCTGAATTTCATTCACAAAGTTTGCTGGCTTCAAATTCATTTAATTTTATCAAATTGACATTTAGATGAGAGACATATAGAGAACAAAGTCACATCAAATGATCAGGCTAAGCTTCATTTGTTGATTTTGGTTTAGCCGAATTTTTGTTTTGCAGTTAATCATTAATTCGCCGTTTCACACCGAATAACACGAAAAAATTACTTCCGATCCCAAAAATTGGGACCCTGTGGACATGTTTGAATCTTTATCATCATTTTATTCTAATTTTGTTTTTTATGCAAAAGCAAATCCCTTGCTTTGAAATCTTGACTGTGTTTCATCGTGAGATAAACGCCATAGCCAAAAATGCGGTCGTTTAGCCCTTAAAATTCTTTTTGAAGCTTCAAAGTAAGCTCCCTTTTAAGAAAATAAAAAACTCATAAGATCGAACTATAGTCAAATAGTGGGAAACGCCAAAAAATTGATCTGAAATTGTTTATAGAATTTTAGCACCCAGGACTAGTAAATAGGCATCTGAAATTATTCAAGGCGTGTGATTCAGAAACATAACATCCTACCGTAGCATAGTGAGCATACATCTGTTATGTTTGTTATAATAATCATAGTAAATAATAATTCAAACGAGATAGTATATAGTATAAATTAACTTACGATAATGATAGTATTTATTTAATCATATCATAGCATACACAAAGTTTTTTTCCATATTCAAGTCATTTCTCATTATTTAAACTATCAGAAAGAACGTCAAACATATAGATATTCACAAGTAATTCTCATCTCTTTAATGTTCTACTCTCTAGTTAATTAACAACACACTGTAACGTTACACTAAATTTGTATCTCAAAGTTTGAGCTTACAATTCCTATTTTTCGATAATTTTTTATACATCTTTTCGACGCAAACAGTAAGTAGTTGTTCGCAGAATTGTTCGGTTTTGTTTAAGTGAAGAAACATTACGTCCCAATATGAATTACGTTCATACTTTGTATATTTCAGACATATATTTCTTAATGTATTTCCTCATTATTATGCTTATTTCTATGTTGTTCAGTAAAAGTAGTAGAAGAAGTATCACTGCAGATTTGTTCAACGTCAGAATGATAGTTGACTTGAAGAGGGGAAGGAGGGAGGTAAGGTGAATATATAATAACAGAAGAATCGATGTATTGCTCAAATATTTTGATTTATGGTGAATATTATTTTTATTTTCTAGTTTTATTAAATTCACAGCGTTTCTCCATTCTGAACTGGTATTCAATATAGCTTTTCTAAGAGTTGAATGTAATGGAACAGCGAAGAACAGAGTCTCGATCATTTCGTGTTTCTAAATACATTCGCAAAACCTTGAATTCTGCGGATTAGAATAAAAGTAATGTGATTGAGCCAACTACTTGAAGAAATACAACTCAACGAGATCATGAGAAGTATTAATGTTTCTATTCATCTAGTGAATGAAAATCAACGTAGAAAATTAGCGTCAGAAGATGAAATAATTGAAGAACATCTACTCTTACTCAACAACATTCAAGAAATTTGTTTTATTCTTTTTATTTTAATTCCATTATTATTTATATACAGTCATGTTTAATTTGAAGCTGAACACTTTTTATTTTTAATATTTTATTATCAATCAATATCAAGTTTGATAAAAGTTATGTGCCATAAGAAATAATGTGTTGGAACTTTTATATAAATTCATTTTTTTTCATTCAATATAGCAGAGTGATTTTGGTGTTAAAAACAGAGTCATACATAAGGTATACATCTTACATGTCCATCCTTACAGTTTGAAATTCTTCTTTCTCTCTTACATTTCCTCCTTTACTATATTTAAACTTAGTCTAATATATGGGATTTAATACGTAAGATCCATACGATTTTCATATCGGTCTCATTTCCTTTGAGCTCCTGATCACATAGAGATGTAAACATATACGGATCCCTCGATTAATCTGCGCTGACTCAAATACATACATTCTTCCAGTTGCGTCAATAAAATTGATTTCATTATTTCATACACATACTCAACTACTTTTAAGCTGAAGCTTAACATAAAATCGATTAATTAATCTATCGGAACCTAAAAATATTAATTTTTGTTATTGGACAACCACTTAGAAATACTTTAAAAATCCAAAAGGTGTAACTGTCGTAATATAATAATTGATAGATGATAGTATTAAAATTTTTAGAGTGACCAATTATTGATATATGACTTATTGATGTATGTACAAATTATATCCATATGAAGAACCTAATGTTCACTCAAAATTCATTCCGACTACCATCTGGTCATATTTCTACCATTTTTTTTATGTATGTACAATTATATAATTTTTATTATTTTGCAGCGTCAAAATTGATATATCTGGCATTTACATTTTCTCTTTCTAGATAGTTTTTCGTTATTGATACCTCTGCACTTCGAATTAGTATACTCGAAGTCTTCTATACCTTTTCAATTTTAACGAATGAAAAAGCATATTTTTGATAAATCGTCTGAGCTAGATGTTTCACGTTGAATGTCGCGCTACTTTTCCATGAATAGTATATACGTTGAATATTAAAAAAGAACGATGAAGTTATTTGTTAACTTGAACTCATTTTAGGACAATAGTTTTACTTGCTACCCTTTTCAAGGCGACTAATGTTTATTCTATTTCATGAAAAGGGCAGCAATTAAGACCACCGATAATTAAGTGTCGTTGCTCAAAAATTATTTCGAGTTGACTTATAACATCATTCTACTCTTTTAATCATAATCCAGAGAGAAGGGTAAAAAAATATTGAAGTAACTGAGTTTAAAAGTAGAAGAAACCCGAGTAACGATTAGTGAAGGAAATAGTAAAAGGAAAATTATAACAACTCTTTTCGTATACTTTTGTATTTATTATTGATTAATTATTGTTATTGTTATTATTGTTATTATTAAAATGAACAAAAAACGTATATATGTACATACTTTTCTCTACTAAAATTACAATATTTCTTATAAGTGAATTTGAGAAAAAATTATTCTTAAAATTGAGATATGGAAGAAATATCAGGATACATTTATAATTATGTCTTATAATTATATACTGTTTCAAGTTTTTAATTCATAAAATAAATATGTTGTGCTGCAATTCAATATATATTTCGATCCAGTATACAAAAAAAGTAGAAATAAATGTACCTAATTTTACTTCATCTAAAGAATCTCATTAAATACATAAAAATAGAAGCTCATCAAAAAAACGAACATCATTCAAAGTATCCCAGGTAATTTTGATTCATACTTTCGTATTCATCCATATTCACGAAGAAATATTCTACAAAAGATACTTCTTAATTCCTTTTCAAAACATTGAAAACATTGAATATTTAACTATAATATGAAGTACAAGGAAAAATTGTTTTGTGGGGAGCATAAAAATGAATATCTTCAGGTTGGCTTAGGGAATTTCCGATGATTTATGGGGTATTTTTGAAATATGCTGATTTAATGCACAATCAATTTCAATTATCTCAATATAGATAATAAAACAGAAAAACTTTGAGGAAAAATGTTTTATTTTATTCGTATGGAATGTAAGGTAAGTTTCTTACCATAACAAGTTCTACATTTTTATACAATACGCAATTATAAATCTCAGATTTTAAGTAACAATTTCAAAATTACTAGGACACCTCAAATGATAATTTCGTTCTTCATTCGAGTAAAGTAAGCATCTACGAAAGCATTTTTTTGAATTTTTTTTCTATATCGACAATAATGTGCACCAAAATTGCACGACGCTTAAGATAATATACACTTGATAGAATTTATTTCAACACGTGACTTTATTATTAAATGATTATAAAATAAATTCATTCTTTCACTAGCTTGCGAGATGATCAAACGACTTTTTTATGCACAAACGAGAACGACAAGTACTATTTGCGAAAAAGATAATTAATAGGTCATCGATAAATCTAAATTTAACATACGCAAAATCTGAGCACAAATGTAATGATATAAAGAACTCGCTATGTATAAAAGTATGTGGCATACTAATTAGTTCAAAATGAAAAAAATTTCTCGAACTATTTGAAACATGATCGAAATGGAAACACATGGATACACGAAAATGTTTATCTACGTATGGAAATGATGTTTTCAATATTCCATTAATCGTCATTTTTTATCATTAATCTAAGTTAATTAGTGTTTTCCAGCTTATTTTTCAAGTGTATCCCTCATTCTCTTAGCTCGTTTCTTTTTTTCGTCGTGCAAAGATGTACATCTTGAAATCAACGTAGCATTTCGGTGTAATTGTAATGTATGTACATACATGTTAATAAAAACAAGAAACCTATGGAATCATAAAATCAAAAATAAGACGTATCACATTTGTTTTCAACTCATTTTAACGTGCAATATAATGTTGAAGGCTCAGTTGATCTTTATTTATCATCCATTCTTTACACTAAAAAAAGTTCGGTTTAATTTATTCTTAATTTTAACTTATACATGTTTTTTCTTGTGTATCGAAAACTTGCCAATTGATCAATATTTTTTGTCACGCTTTCATTAATGTTATTTCTTTCAATTAGTATCATTATACAAAAGTTATATAATACTTTTAGTCGTAAGGTACATTTTTATACATATACTTGACTGATTCAAACCAGAATTTCAATCCAACTGATATTTAGCAAATCTAAGAGCATTAAATGAAAATGCAACCATGCTCTAAAGAGAAATTGCAGAAAAATGAGCTTCTTCAATGTTATACTTTATAACAACCAAAATAGATAAAACAATAATTTTTCAAAGATACGATAGCTAAGCTGTAATCACTCTTCCCTCACTCTTTGAAAATTTATCTATAATTAATCCATGATATCAACTCCAATAATGTCTAAATTTTACAAAAATCAAATAACACTGAGGTTTAATAAGTAACTTATTTCCCCCCTTCTATTGGTAAGGAAAACGTGAGTACTTATGGAATTTTTCCAAATTTCATTACAACGATAATTTTTTATTTGACTTTTGTACTCCTGTTCAGTTCAAATTAGATAAGATAAAATTAACGCTTATCTTGATGAAATTTTTTCCGTTCATAGTGCAAAAGCCAAATGAAAATATTTTGAAAATTACCGTCTTGTTCGTCTGTGTTTACAACCCACCGATCTATTATATAATATTATTAGATGCCTTGATGCAAACTCTGCAAATATTTCTCTTTGCTATCCACGTTTTTTTACTGTATTATAGGAAATAGATATATCAATTTTTGTTTTTTCTTCTTTCTTAATATAATTCAAACCAAGTCTGATTTATTTTATTATTAAGTATTAATGGTTTAGTTCAGAGATCGTTCAATTATTTTATTTCATACTATCGCATATTAATTAATTTTTTCTAGCAATTATCATTATAATAATAATTGACAATTTTGTTTTTTCGGCTTTAACGTTTAACGGGATGTCAAAGCTGTATAAAAATCTAGTGTTACCCACTTAGCAATAATAAGTTATCAATTAATGTTTTTTCTATTCGTTCATTTATTTATACATTCTATTTATTATACAATTTGCGAAGTTCAAGAATATCATTAAAAAAAATGAAATAATTATCTCTTGAACTCTATACGACATAAATATTGGTATGAAAAGTAAGAAGAAAAAAGAGCAGAAAGCACGCAATCAAAACATTCGTACAATAACTTAAGGTAATCATAGATAAATAGAAAAAATATTAATTTTCAGCGCGACAATGCTCAGTCGGTAAAATTGAGAAAAAAAATTGGCTCTCAAAATCCTGTTGAAACTTAACAGCCTTGACCATATGGAAATTATAATTCCATGAATGTCAGATGTATATTTCTTATGCGCGTATAATTTCATCCATATTGATAACTATATATGATTTAGATATTCTCTGACTCGTATAACAAGTCCTTATTCACGACTCTCATTGCACTTCACAGTTTTGTTCCAAGTTATAAGGATAGTGCTGTTTGAAAATATTTCTCAATTGATGGAAAAGTAAGAGCCGATCGATTGTATCATTCTTTATTTATTGGCAGAAACTATCTAAGTAAATATATATAATCCTAACAACGATCAATGACTGAAATGTGGAAAAATATAAAACTTAACTAAATATACAGAACTCTTGCGTAAGTAACACGCATATTTATCACACTCAGCATCCTCTTTCTTAGCTATTTTTTCTCACATTCGTACATTAGACAGACATACTTTCAATAAACACAGTAGTATTTATCATTATTTTTTTTTCGCTTGCTTATTCTACCATAATTTTAACTATATCTTTCATCAAATTTACATAAAGTACAAACTTATGGAAACCGGAAAATTGAAAAACAGTTATTACAATCGAAGTCAGTGTGTAATTCTTTACATAACGTGTTCCATATCGAGGTAATTATCGTAAGTATGTTTGAGGGCGCCCTTCACTTTTAAATCAAGTGTATCGTCGTGATTACCTCACAATTCGTTTCAATATTACATTTTTTATTCGGTTCACACATAATTACGTGTTTGTCTTTCAAGAGCACATACACATGAGCACGTATACTTTCCCGATCCAAAGTAATGCAGACAGTGTCAATGCGGACGAAAATTCAGGAAGTCGTAAACGTCTTCGCCTTCTAAAGTTGTGACGAACCCAGAAAGAACAGAAGAGGTCAGAAAAACAGACGTGCCTCGGCAGTGTCATAGTATCTTTTGAACAATTAATTGCTCGTTGCATCCACTCCAAGTATAGGTGTCCAAGCTTCCACTATCCCTAGATTTTTTTCATCGTATCTTCTTTTCCGCGATCGATCATTAACTAATATTTGACATATATCTATTTATGTATATATGTATATTATATATATTAACACGTTTTTCTGTGAGTTAACACAACTATTTTTCAAGAATCCTAGAGTTATTCATTTTTCTCACAGCAAAAAAACTTTACAATCGTCCAGCGCTTTCGTTCTCATCCATGTCCTGCAAGGTACCGTCGATTCTCCTTCATGATTTGTACGAACCCATCTCGTTTTTACGATCCAGCTTAAACGAGTAACGCTATGCGATATTACAGCGATTCCTCAAAAGCAGCCATCAAATCACTTTGCATGTTCATATCAATTTGCCCAGCCATCTGTAATTAAAAATAAAAACCACGATTCTATGACGGATACCGTTGCGAATTTTTTTTGTATTTGGTTTTCGGATATGATGCCTTTGATCGTTAGCGCCGAAACAGCTTCCGAGAAGAGTAATGCGGCCACCGGGAGAGTAACGGCACGATCTAGCTAAGGTTAATTGGGTAGGAGTTCTTTCTCTAATTTTATGAAATGTTTTAAACGTTGATGTTTTACAAGGGATATGAACTTGTTGAAAAATTGGTTCGACGTAGTATATAATACAATTCAGACTATTTTTCTATAATTGAAATCTGCGATTAATTTATTGCAGAACATCTGAATTCTTCAAATTTTGTGGATTTCATCAGTTGAATCTATTCTATCAAACCAATTTTTTCAAACCCCAAAATTCAAATGAATAGCAATATTTGGTTATGGACGTTGGTTTAGAGTACATTAATGCAGAACGAGAATCACAAAATATTTTTCAACAACAAATTCTAAGTATGCATAAAATTGTAATAATGAAATATAACCAAAATCTAACAGACTCAATTTTAATATAACAATGCTCTTACGAAAAAATCAATTCAATTTAATTTAATTCATGAGCAATTATTAATTTCAGACTCTTTGCTATGAATAACTTCATAATTAATTTTAAAAAATATACAAAGAGTCGGAAAAGTAGTAACGGAAATAATAATATTTTGTGAAACTAGTGCAAGATTTTATTTTATTATTCGGTAATATTCAGTGTCAACGCATTGAGTCACGAGTGAGCAATGTCATTTCTTGCATCAATGCGAATGAAACTTCTCGCTCTCGAAGGTTGCAGAAAATGGATTGCGTATGCTCACTTAGGACGAAAAATGCAATTCGTGGAATTCTGTTTTCAGCATGGATGTAAACGTGTGATACTTGTGCCGGCTTTATCATACCCGTGAGTGAAACTACTTTTCTTAAGCTAGTTACACTATGTACTATTTTACAAAGCTTATAGAAAACACTGATGTCAGATTTCTGAATTGACTCATTTAAAATTGTTCAAATAGGACAATAACTTGAAAATCGACGTAATTATCATTAAAAATAATAGAATTTCAGCTCAGCGAAAAAAAATAACATAGTGAAGGAACATGATTTGTTGATAAGAAATAAGAATAAACGATAAATACTCACCGCTTCCCTTCTTCTTCTCTCTTGTTCCCTAAGTCGTTCCCTCTGTCGTTCCCTTTCAGCAGCAGCCTTGTCTTGACTTGCGGAGTGACTGGGGCTGTTACTGTCGGTCTCGGTGGCCTCTTTCACAACCTCAGCTCTGACGACGGGTTGAATCTGGACGGCATTCGCGTTCGGCGATGTTTGCTTCACCGTTTTACGAACCTTGTCCAGCGCATCGTCTTCCTCCTTTTCTCGGCGTCGTTCGTTTTCTTGGCGCAATCGTTCACGCTCTGCCTGTTCCTTTTGTAGTCGCCGCATCTCCTGCTGCTCCATCAGCATCCGTTGCTATACGTGAAAAATTGCAATGAGAATAGTTTGTTCCCTGAAAGTTGCTTTTTTTTATTAAGAATACCGATACATACCCTATCTTGTTTTTCTTTAGCCTGCTTTTTGAATGCTTGGAAAGTATCACGGGTTGCACTCTTTGTACTACTACCAGCAGCAGACTGAGGACTTGAAGCTTGTGCCAGTGATGACCACGACGAAGCGTTTTTAACGTTCTGCTCTACGATCTGCATATAAATACATCATAAACCCGATTATTCTCGTTGGCCCGTTTCACAACGCGTTGACGCATTATGTGTTTGAACAAATATATTCGAGAAACAAATAAATAATATTTCAGAGAAATATAATATTTTAAATGGAAAAAATGTTCATTACCTTATTTTTGAACGCTGACGCAAAGTTAGTTGAAGAATTGTTTTTCGAGTCTGGTGGACTCATCTGCTTCTTTTCGGGTAGTTGCTGTGACGATGTGTGATTACTTAATGGCGGCATTCCTAAAGCCATCTCTGCAAAAAAAGCTCCCACTTGAGGACAATGCGATTTCGCTTATTAGAGAGAGTTAGTATTGCGTGATGAATTTGATTACACTATTCACATGATTGTCAGTGCCAGTGATGTTAGAGTAAACACATAGAATAATAAGAAAAAGAAAAACTTGACATATGGAAAGCATGCTTCTTGTTCGGAATTCAAAGTTTAGAGATATTTGACACGACTTCACAAAATGCTACGAACATTTAATTAACGGTTTTGCACTTTAGAAATAAAATGCCCGGATAAAAATTGATCAAGAAACTACAAATAGTTTGTCCAGCTATATAAAATCCTATATGCTATAGATTCCTAAATCGACATTATGTGATTATTGAACTTGGTCTCTATGAATTCTCGAAAGTTCGAATGGATCGAAAATGATGTGGAAGAAGCGAAAGCAAGGCAGAAGCATGAAGTGCGTAAACAAAGAAGAGAACGAGAAGAAACAGCTCCTTCCTCCGAAGACACCTACCATCCATCTTAGGAGGCATCTGCTGCTGGGCGACAGCAGCCACACTCATGGCCATCGCGGTTTTGTCGTCCTTTTTCATCTGCATTTGGGGTATCTGCATGGGCATGACCCTCGGATGCGGATCGAAAATCGAGCCGATGCCCGCCATGGCATTAAGATTCATGCCGAGATTCGGGATTCCGTTGTTGTTAAGCATGTTGGACGGAGAGCCTGACTCCTGCCTCTTCATGTTGGAGAAACCGTTTGAATGTTGCTGTTGTAGCTGTTGATGATGATGATGATGCTGATGATGCTGCTGCTGTTGCTGTTGCTGTTGCTGTTGCTGTTGTTGCTGCTGCTGCTGCTGCTGCTGCTGCTGTTGGTGGTGCTGCTGCACCGCAGCAACGGCCGCATTCATCGAAGTGGTCATATGGCTATTCTGAATGTGACCCATTGGCGACGACATACCGATCATACTCTCAAGTTGGCTCTGCATGGCCATGTGCTGCAGATTCATGTTCAGGTTGGCCATGTTTAGATTTCCCAGGTTCAAATTAGTTGGCATGCCCGACATCATGTTCTTCACGTCTTGCGACAGTAGATTCATGTTGTTTTGATGGGCCATAGACGTGTGGATCATGGGGTTTTGAGACTGGGACTGGGACTGGGACTGGGACTGGGGCTGGGGCTGCTGCTGTTGCTGCTGCTGCTGTTGATGTTGTGTCTCTTTCTTCACATTCACCATCGACGATAGGCTTGAGGCTAGAGTTTGTTCCAGTGCTGTTTGCGTCGTTGGCACGGATACTGTTGTTGATCGCCGGAAGAGAGGAGAATGCGGTTAGTTACGCGTGGTGACTTGACTAGTGATATACGCTTAGCGGTTAGCAAATATGGGCGAAAAAGTATTCATTTCAGTGATTGTTACACGGTTTGTGCAGTATGTGTAGTGGGCTTTTAGTTTTTCAAATGGCCCAAAGTTGTAAACGACTCGAGAAAAACGTTCAAATCACCATAGGTGAGACGACAGAATAATAACGATGAAATCCATACTGTTTTTCAAAGTTCAAAGCGAACAAAAAACCGAATTTTACAGTTTCTAAAACTATGTTTCTGAGCGGAAATTAATGCTATAATTCCTCTAAGTACTACCACTCAAAACGTAATCAATAAATTGATAGGGAATGATTCATAACGGATATCAAAAATTGAAATCATCATGCACGCATTGAAGAAAAACTGTTAAACTTCACATTAAAATAGCAATTCTTGTTAATCAGATGGAAAAGTAGTCTATTTGGAATTGGTTCGATTATATTTAGAGTTTTTGTCATGCAGAAAAAAATTACTATCCAAGATTTTCATTGGAAAATATACAAATTCACGTTATTTTGATACTTTCAAGATTTGATTGAAATCATGATTTATCTTTATCCATATTTTAATTATTTGGCGATAGTACTGTTCCAATGGGTTGAAATATATCTAAACTCTCTGTATTTTTAACAAATTTGGAATCGACTTAAATCCTTCGCCATCAAAAATATTTCACAATATATGCTTAATTGACGACAATAGACACATGATTGAAACTTATGCATTTTAATAGTAAATTAATAATGCATAGTGAGTCTAGGTGAATTTTTACAGATTACAATGGTAAAATAGATTTCAAAAGCAATTTTCATTTGTAAGGCAACGAATGTATCGGCAATCATTTCACGTTTCAATCTCATCTTGAGTTTCATTTCAAAAAGTCTTTCATCATGTTCTCGTTTGAGTTTCGTGTAACATCTAATGGCATGGACATTCCCCAAGACGAGTATAGCATGTTTCAAATTTCGATGTTTTTTCATGATGTATTTTATATCCACGCGAGAAACTCCTTCAAGCTAGGTTAACAACTACTCCTACTTTGCAGGCATATCGATTGAAAAAAAAAATGCCTCTACGAAATCCATCTACTTTCTGAGACTGATTGAGCGATGAGAGAAAAAAAATGCTGAATTTAACCCACCAACTCCTAGAGCATTGTATGACTGTAGCAGATCCGACTGCTGACTGACAATGCCTGGGACAACTTCGGGTTGCGTCAATGAGGTGGCATCAATGGGAAAGGAACTAATAATTGGCTGTGCCGTGGCGACAGTCTGGGGCACGATCGGCGAGGTCACCGGTGGCTGAGGCTGAGGCTGAGGCTGAGGCTGAAGCTGAGGCTGAGGCTGAGACTGAGGCTGAGGCTGAGTCTGTGGCTGTGGCTGTGATTGTGGCTGCTGCTGCTGCTGTTGAACAGTAGATATCGTTGGTGCAATAGTAGCGGGCGGCGCGCTCGATGTCGCTATCGGCGAAACGATCGGCTGTTGCTGGCTCGCCTTTACAGGCGCAACTACTGTTGGATTCTTGACCGGTGCCGCCGTCGCTAAAGGGGATGGCCTCGATGGTTGAGCCGGCATTGATGCATGACTCGCTACAACTGATGCTGCGACCTGCGGCCCTGCTACTGCTGGACTGCTCGTGACCGCTGCTAGGGCTACCGCTTGACTCTCCATCGGTTGACTGGCATTGCTCACGTTCACGCCACTTGACACTAATTATTTGGGCTCGTGTTATTTTTTGTGTTTTGCTTCCATCCCGCATTACTACATTATTCAATGTGTATAGAATATGTGAAAAACGATTGTTTATTCTGGATTCTGAGCAATTAAATTCCAAGAATTTAGAGATGCCAGTATAGCTTATCTCATCTCATGCGTAGAAGTCTGTCATTCCAATTATCTTACAGGATAAAAGATAGTGAAATTTCGCGAGCTGAATTGAGATGTACGACTCCGTATATTATTGCGCAATCCTTCATAAAATCATTTTTGAAACAAAGCGAAAGTTCAATCATAATACGGTGTGATTCATTTTTGTTCACTCTCTTCTTTCAGTATTATCAAGCTTCCAACAATTAATGCATTAGATTTCATATCCACGAAAAGATCAACTTTAGCTCATTTTCAATTTGACGATTTGCATGCTATAAGGATAGTTTTTCTTGAGATTATAGTAAAACAGTATGAAAACCAAAATAATATTATTAAGGCTGTAACTTATCATTCCATCAAAATTCACATTCGATTCCAACAAATAAAATATTTTCAACACATAAATGTAAAGACTGATCTTGAAATTGTATAAAAAATTTAAAAAAAATGGTTACTTTGACTAAAGTGTTGTATGACTATGGTATGGAGAAAAATATTCATAAACTTTGAAACTCATCTATGAATAGTATTACCGACAAAAATGATTGATCAATAATTATTATAAATAACAAAGAGAGCTTGGAGAATGTGTTTGAATTATAAATAGCATAGAAAATTATCGAAAGAAATGAAAAAAAAATGAATGTCTCAGAATCATGAGATTTGATTTGACAGTTCGATTAGACTGAAGGATCTAGATTCATAACTTAAATTGAAAAATTCAAGTAGATTTTGTTCTGTGTGAAACATAATTGTAACGTAAAATGTATTAATAGACAAGCCAAAAGTTTATAAAAATTTTAAAATGTTCATAAATGTTCTGTAAAAATAAAAGAATTCTTTTCTTTTAGTACAAATAAGTTTTATTTACTCCATTTACAATACACAACAAAATTTAAATTATAACATTCATCATAGAAGAATTCATTTTTACAATTGACGTTGTGTGTGAGTTGAAGTTGAGCAAACAAGTCTTGAATCTTTAGTCAAACTAACTATTTTCTTTTCTAATATAACTTTGTCTATTTCATACTTTATTTAGAGAATATTCTTCACTATAAAAGATCTCTTTGAGAAATGTCATATTTAATCTTCAAATGTGAGATCTCAAATTGAAAAAGTAAGAATTCCCGTGTATGCGGTATACGTTGGAATTCTCGTATATAATACTAATACGTACATTTATTATACTTAATGATATAATGATAGTGATTTGATTTACTAAAATATGTCTACATGTCATATCATATATGACTATAAATGTAAATATCATTTGATGAACACGATTAGTTATGATATTGTAATAAATATCTCATAATAAAAAGCATTAAGCAACATTTTGCAATTTGTACATCATACTAAAATCAGAGTACATAACGATCAATACCCTATCCCAAAATATTTAAAAACAATCAGAAACTTGCATGATCGCGAGATGCTAAAATTTGTTTCATATACAAGTCACTAGAGTTCAGTTGAGTACACAGTGAATCATGCATGTTTTTGTAAAAATTTTTGTACTCAATCGACAAGACTTGCTTTTCTACATATTGAAAAATATTAGCAGCTTATTGTTGGTTCAACTGACATTCGTATTAGACATCGAAATTCAGAACCAATCCAGAAACAATTAGTCATAATTATTAGTAAAATCAACAATTTGTCCATGTTTCTATCAAGCAAAGACATTTTTTATACCTTGTTCAGGGGGATTATTGCTAGACTGCGCCACTGCTGGCTTTGTAACTGGTCCCGTCGAATTCGCTGGTGTTTGACTATTCATTAACATACTCCCAGTATGGTTCAAGTTTGCAGCCTGCATAGTATTTCAAAATTATAGTTATAGATCATCATCTTCTTCAAAGTTTGATCTTTGATAAAAATTAACAACATAAACCGAGATTTAAGTGAGTGATTCATAGTTTGAATGAGAAAGCAAAGATTAGATCAACAGTAAATTTATATTCAATCGAGCAATCGTTATAATGATCGATTTTTTATATTTTCTTGGTGTATATCGAAAATATATATTGAATAGTGACATTTATAAAATACAATCTTTATCAAACTTGAATGAAAATAAAGCTGTACTCAGAACAACGAAACATTTTGGTTTGCATGTATTAAAAAAAATTCATTTCATATCTGAGCTTGACGAAAGAAAATCAATAATTCATCTGAATAGCCTCAAGAATTCCGAATGAAACCTACCGTTGGAACGGAATTCGACGCTGTTGTAGCCGTTACAGTGGCTGATGCAGGTACTGCGCCAGTAGTCCTTTTCTTTTTTCGAGGAGGTCGGTTACCTGAAAATGTAACTTCCAATGTTAATTTGCTACTGGAAGTCAGTTGTTTTGCTGTTCTTCGTCAATAGCTACTTTTTGATGATTAATGAAGCGCCACGACGGAGTTCTGAGGATACCAGCCATTTTTTTTCATGATTCCCATTTACAATTGGAAAATTATTTCTGAGTAGGAAGGCCAATGGTAGCCAATTGGTATAAAATTGTGATTGAATAGAAACAATGGCCAATACGGTGTTTTGAGGATACCAGCCATTTTCTCATAGTTGCTATTTACAAATAAATAATATAAACCCTGATAAGGAAGGTCAATGGTAGCCAATTGGTAAAAAATAATGATTGAATAGAAACAATAGACGAGTATTTTCTAATAGATTTTATTTATATACTTATATAATAATTATATCACTGTGTACAACAATGTTAATTTAAATATCTCAATTGTATGATATTTTGTGAACTTTCATCTCAAGGGTGGATCGAAGCCAATTTGTCACATTTTCAATTGACTTTCCAAATATTTGTCTTCAAGTTTTCATCAAATCTTCGAGATCAAAAGAGATTCGACTTTGTCGTCAAAAGGATCAATTACTTTTGATTTGTAAATATTATATGGTCAAGTAGTATCGCGACTGGTCAATAATCAATGTTATATTTTGTGGGCTTCGACCCCCCCTCAAAACTAATTTTTCATTCATTTTTAGGCACGACCGCTCCAAAGGAGTGCCTTATTATTCTTAGCGACTGTCCATTTCACTCATGATATTAAAAAATCTTATCCGCTGAACAATTGTTCTTCTTTCATATTCTTGCATTCTCTCATCATTCTACATAAAATGTTCATCAGTTGTGTCAAGTATTCGCATATGATTGCATGTGTGTTTCAAACGTATAATATTCGTTCTATGTATATATATATATATATGTATGTATGTACATATATAATCATATGTATGTATATATATACACACATAATCATACGTATGTTTATTTACATACATACATGCGCGCAGACGGAAACACACGCATACACAGCAAATTTTGACACATACATATATACACCAAATATATGTATGTTATTTTTCTCACTCATTCTTATTTCTGCTAATTCTCGCGTTTGTTCTATATAGATCTGTTTCAAAGATACTCAAAATTATTCTTCTCTCACCAATCATTCGACAATAGTTTACAGTAACTTTAGGGGCTTTGAAGTAGCTACATGGGATGATAACGGTTTCGGTCTTATTTTTGATCGTCCAATCTGTTACTCGTAAAATTACAAAAGAAGAATCAGAATGAAGAATCGACAATCAAAATTATTTTTGCACGTTACACGCAAAATGAACCTTCAAAATTATTTATGCAGCTTCATGCTATACAATGTACTATTTCAAGATAATAGTACATTATGTAAAACGATATATTGAAGATAAATAATTGTAAAGAAATTTACAATGTAGCAGAAAAATAATTGGAACCATTGAATTTATCATAAAAAAAATTTGAGTTAATGAATAATAAACAAATGTGAGTTAAGGAAGAATATACATATTCTTAGAAGACTTGAAATTCTTTATCAATGCTAAAGTACTAATAAAATATATTAATCATCGATTATTTTTATAGATTTTTATTCAAGCATTCTATTTCAATCGAAAATAAAAAATCTTATACGCAAGATTAGCATGTAAATATTACTGAGATCGGTGGCAAGAGTATATCTTGCTCGACGTTGCATGTGATTCAAATAAATATTATTAAAGAAATGACGGTATAGAAATTCAAATGAGGCTACTAGTTTTTAACGCACTTCAAAACGATACGCAACCATCTTTAGAATCGACTGAGAAGTAACGCTTGAGATTACCCGGATTTCTTCCCATGTGTGAAAATATTCGAGAAACAGTGTTAGTTTTCAGGCACTTCACTATTTATAGTGATTGAAACTATTAGGTTGATTCTTTCCGAGGTAACTGCTGTTAATTTGAAAATATGAATTCCCTTATATAAATATTATAAAACTCGTATAAACGTGAAAATTGTATACCAAAGTCATGCACTCCATATTGATTATAGAATATTCTGAAATAATATGAAAAATTCTGGAAATAAAAATAGTGTAACAGTAATTTGAATTGACCTATGCCTCTTTTAATCAGTCAACAAAAGGTCCTTGTTCAACTATCCATACTATATACTCCATAGAATGAACTCAATTTTCTAATATAAATACCTAGTTATTCAACAAAAAAATACCGAAACTTCATACGGTACAACTCAGTCGGTATCAATTTGTTATTTCTACCTATGCGCATAATAATCTATCAAAATAGAAAAGTGAAATGTGTAGATGAAAAAGAGGTATCGAATAGAACTTGAAATTTCACTTTACGATTATAGTCGCACATTCGTCCACTACATTTTTGTAAGAACTTATTAGTGTCATAGAAATCGAGTTGTAATTCAAGCGTATTACATACAAGCGTTATAAATGTGAGTAAATTGGTGTGCAATAATAGTGCGTACAAAAATGCGAGTAATTTTTCTACTCAAGCAATCCGTTAATACAGAAATCTGTTAATATTCGCGTAAAAAATTGCACGTCTTCAATAAACAATTTTCTTCAAAATACGTGCGTATTTGCAGTGAGATAGAACCAAAAAGTAGTAATGTATCAATAATGCAGTTCTAATATAGAAGGGGGAATTTCCAAATGATTGCACTATGAAAGAAAGCATCACGAGAAAAATAATCCATAGAAAATTGAGATGAAATGGTTAAGTTATTGAATGATTCATGAAGAGCTACGACTTATCTCAATTTATTTATAATATACGACGCCCTTCACGAAAATCGCGAATATTTATCAATCTCTTTGAATATAAAAGAATGTTTGAATTTTTGATTTAAAGAACAACTTATATCAAAAAGGACAGCGAGACTTTCATGTTTATATTTTATATTATATATATATATATATATATATATATATATATATATATATATATATATATGTATAATTATATATTCATATTTTTGCACATCCATTTTATCTTGCGCTTTAACACCCCTAATTTTTTTCTTACATTCTCTTTCAATTCTTCCGGTAAAAATCAACTCTACATAAATGTTATATGATGCTCGACGGTTTTCGTCACTTATTTATATTAGTTCTCAATCTATATATATGTACAAAAACGCGCACGCCATGCTTCTTGCCCGTTTATATAACCTATATTTTTATGTATATACTCAACGCGATAAAAACACACGCACACATACAAACGACAGAATCTGATGTAAGATATAATGGAAAAAAATTATACGTATAACTAAAAACAACGACGGAAAATTGTACAAAAAATCTATTATATTTGAATTATTTCAAAAAATGAACGAATGTAACGCACAAAGCCGAGAAAATTCACTAACAGTCAAACAATGCTATGTACGTCTAATGTCTATCAGTTGAAAACAATTTCAGTAGCAAAAATTTGATATATCCTATGCGATTCTAATATGGACTTTATTAATCAATATTCTCAAATTTGAGGTCATGTTGACTCTTGCTAAGTATGGAAGAAACTGATCTTAAGTATGTTCAGTGTTTGGAAGAACCTACATTTTTTCAAATAAATTTAAAAAATATACAGTTTTGGAAGATACAATGCACTATTTAAAATAAAGAATGATCATTTGTGAAATATGTGAATGATGATTGCATTTTTTTCTCATCAACGACTATTTTCTTCTTGCATATACCATAAGTGTAAAAATCGATATATATATTCATTTTCCTATCTAAATCAATTTTATTTTTAGAAATCCAACTGGCACGCACAAACCTTCAATGATTTTAACTTTTCAAGACCAATTACAAACAACTTTGTCTCAAAGGAGACTACGTGTACGTTTGATTTTCAACCCCATTATTAATTCCTACTGTTAAATGTCAACTTGAATCTCGGCTGAGTGAATTTTTGGTTCTCATTAACGTCATGTAGCGTCAAATATTACAGATTCATCGGTACACTCTCGCGATGTGACCTCTGTATTCAGTTCTACCTGCTTATGAATCTTTCACTTAAGTACGCTGCTGAGAGTATGATTTTCAATTTTTATACTACTTATAGTTGTACTCGAATGCAACTTGGATCATCATTTCATGTCGACATCCGTCTTGTATAAACTTAATTCATGTCCACATCAAGAAATATTTGAAAAATCTTCATTTTACGAATAAACATTCCTATATATAACTCTAAATTAACATATCTTCAACAAAAAAGAGAAACAGATATTATGGAGCAGACATTTACACATATATAGAAATATATAGAAATAAAGGAATATCAAAACAAGATAATAATTTTCCTTAGAATGATGAAATTATCTAGGTTGGTATAAAATGAAGAAAATATTTTCTTTTCGCATATACGCAGGACGGGTTAAAGTAATCTAAATTACAACTTAATGAGTTACTTGCGAATGTGTTCAAAGTAATATTACATTAATGAAAAGATAAGAGGGAACATAGAAAAGAATATAAACACTGTCCGACTACAAGTACAAAAGCGGATGCGCATGTAGCGTTTTTTTTGCGAGGGCTTTCGCGCATATATGCTTACACTCACACAGTCACAGATAAAATCTTTCTATGTTTTTTCTTCTAATTTCGTCGCTGATAGATGAATTATTGTAAATAAAATATCGCGTCAGTGGAAAGAACAAATAAGGCTTGTTAGACCTCTTCTTTGTTACAAACTTTGAGATATAAGTCGTGCTCAAGAGGGAAGGAAGGATGACATGAATGCGCGTAATGATAGAATTGTCGAACAGATTTTACTTTCGATTATATTGTATGTCATAAGATTTTTCTTTATATCTCTGCCATTCTACATCGTCACTTTGTTATGTCTTTGCATTGCATTTATGGTTTTTATTTTGTCTTTAGCTTCAAACATACTCTATTGTGTACAGTTTTTCAAGAAAAATAAAAAAGTAATTTCAATCAAGTTTGGATGATAGAAAAGCACATGACGAAGCTTAGCTTAGCGGAGTGCAAACAATGTGTTTGGGGGGCCAGTGCGCAAGTCTCTGCGCTTCTTACATTTCCTTTCATCCTATATGGCAGAACCAATTCTCCTCTACTTCTCTCATTCCTTCCTCTTACTCCCTTGTGTCTGAGTGTAAGTTTCTTGCTCCGTCATCAATCCATTGCTCTTATATTTTACTCGTTTATTCAACGACTTCATTGGTTCCTCTTTTCTATTTTCTTGTGATTCTATTTCAAAACTCTCAAGTTTTACTGTTCATTTTCCTCTTCTATAACTCTCCTTGCACTGCAGACACGTCTACATTTTCACTCAAATATGTTCTCTTCCAAGTAATTTTAATTGTTTTTTAGGGAGGACTGATAGTAAGATTTCAATTGAGATAACTGATCAAGTAATACTGTGTTACATCTTCATTTTTTTTAAAACAAAGCAAAATAACAACTTTATTGAATAATAAAGGTCTTCAGTGTCAGGACATCTGCGTTCCTACAAAAAAAAGATGAAAAATAATCCTAAAGTCTAACTTACATAAGGAGTATGTGCAAATGGATTTTTGCTAGCTCAATTAACTGTGACATATTCAGAAATTCAATTTAACAATAATGATGGACTGACCCCCACATAAAATTAGCCTATTCTGACTCTCATATTTTTATACAAAATATTAAGCTAAGAATTTTCTATAATTCATTCAATTTTGTAATTAGCCCTTTCAGATGATTCTTCATCTGATTGAGAAACTTTTTTATACAGTAACGTTTTATATACAGTATAGTGAATCTCCAATAAGTTAAATTAATAAAACATTAAAGAAAAGAATATGTCTATAATTACAAACAGTACAGGAAGTGATACTTGATCACTTGGATGATGTAAAACAAATAAATTCAAAGCTTCTTCATTATATTCTTTCTTCGCAAATTAGATCCATTTTTTTATTCCATCCGAATTCATAACTGTTTTTATTGAAAAACAATAACTTCTTGGATACGCTTAGGTCGAAAAACTAGCCCCAAAACACATTGTCTGCCCTTCTACTTGTATTCAAATCATTTGCATTTATTCATTCTCTATCTATTTCGTTTCAATAGCTTCAACGTTGTTCTCTCTTATTCTCTCTCTCTCTCTCTCTCTCTCTCTCTCTCTCTCTCTCTCTCTCTCTCTCTCTCTATCTTTTTCTCTATCTCTCTGTCTCTGTCTCCGTTTCTGTCTCTCTCTCTTCCCCCCTCTATTTCTCCCCCTCCCTCTTCCCACCCTCTCACTCTCTCGCTCTCACTTTCACTCTCACTCTCACGCAAACACCTACGCGTTTTCTATATCTCATTTTAGAGAGATTCGTCTGCTCTTGTCGGAGTAATGTTTGGTGTGAAGATCCAACGTGAAACTTATGTTCACATTCTCTCTCATTTTCTGTTAAGTTTTGGGACATCCTACAATCCTTTTTCTACAGATGAGTGGATTTTAATTGAAGCGTGGTTTTGAACACACGCGAATCATGCTGTGAGTGCATTACTACACTCATGCTATATTTTTGTTTTCAATTTAATTTAAAGATAAATTAATAAAATGTATACAATCCAACTAAAAATAAGTTCAAGAACACCAAAATGATACCCACAGATTTCCTTTATGTGTTCCATTCTGTCTTAATAGAAAACTCATTGGAAAAGTGAGGTATCAACATGAAACTTTTGAACTATTAATATCAGAAAAATCTTGCTATGCAAAATGTATTCTGATGATCAAGTTAGTATTAATGTAGCTCTTGTAAAATATTTTTTCCTTAATTTAGAGGCAATTCATTTAATACGTAGCATTATAACAAAATAAAAGCATTGCATAATATTCCATCTTCAGTCGACGTTCAGTGAAGCTTTCCACAATAAACAAGGTCCTAACATACTTTGAAAATAATTTTGGGTCTATTCTGGAACATCTACATTTTGAAGACGCTTGAGTTTCTTAAAGAAAAATAGTTGGACCTTATAAAATTGAACTGAAAGTTGAAAGGACCCTATTTATCTCAATATAGTTTGTACACAAGAAACACAACAGGAGGTTAAAAATAAGCAACTCCGAACCAAAGGCTATTGTTGACTTTTGAGCAACAGAACGTACCTTCAACACCAACAGAGCAAGAGAAAAGAACCGATTTTTTAAAATCATGAAAAACTTTTGAATATTTTTTATATACACATAAGAATGATTTTTCAAAAAAGCTGGCATGGTATCCTCTAAACACAGTCTGCACTCCACTAGCTCACCTTGTTCTTACCATATGACGTCGATTTTTAATATCATATAATATAATATATAAAGTATATCAAACATTGAAATCTGCGACAAGTTTCATACGACTAACCCTCCTGCCATCATAACAATGCGAAACATAATTTCAACTATTGCATTGAAAAATCTATGAAGTCGTTTACTTTTTCAAAGTATGGACGAATTTTTGTACTCTACTAGATGACATGAAGTACTATAAAACTTATTGCTCGATTTCATTTTCGCAATGATGCAACGCCAGTATTTTTACTAAATATTTATATGAACTTGTAACTTCACCCTAACAAATAGTAAAGAAACGTCTGACCAATAATAAACTTCTTTTACAATTTTATCGATGTTAAAAATAAATTTCCTTTGTAATTTGTGCAGTTGTAATGAATGTTTGATTCTTCTCTAAAAATACGATTCAAATATCTGACATTGCGCGTTTCTTGCATATTTTATTTTTTTGATATATTCTTCTTTTATCATTCAAAATCAATACTTTGATTCTAAAACAAATATCCATCATCAACGAAAATTTTGGATTTCTTCAAGGAAAAATTCAACTCCGCCATCAAATGCGAATGCCAAAAGTTTCCCAAATATTGCAAAGCAGTCACCAAACCAAGGAGCATGCCACATTATCATCCCATGAATTATATTGTTGACCGAATGAGAACATTCTTATCTTGTTGTCAATGAGTAATACGAAAAAAGAGTAACTTTGAATAAATAATTCTTTCCAAACGCAGCATTCATAATTAAAGTGCTATTAAACTATTATTTACAAATGATTGCAATCAGAATTGATACGCACTGTTGACAGTTGCAACAAATCTAGAATTATTAATTTAAAAAAATATACAATCTATAGGTAGTTATTAAATCTTTCTTATAGAAGCGACATCTTATACGTCTTATTCTACAATTCAATCTAGATACTGTAGGTACTACGTTAAAATTACAGCGATGCTGGGCATCAACTCAAGCTTTCTATCTGTATTGAAAAGTAAAAATGAGCTTTTCAAGAGAAACTCTAGTTTGGTCCAAAGTTTATCAAATATCTCATCGAAAGTACATGCTCTAGACAGTGATCATGCTGCATGGCTAGATGTACAACTTCTTTTGAAAATTGCTTTCTTTGTTTGATTATCAGGTAATTGTTCATATTCTATTTTTCATGCCAAGTTAATATATATTCAACAAAAAGTAATTTTACTGTACCATTCGTTACAACCGTCAGAATAATGCAATCGAATACAGAGCCCGGAAGCACAGTTCTGGTATGTTAACACACGTGAAAAATGTTTAATGTCTGCGGGAATACGAGCACCTGAATTATTATTTGAACAAATTCAGAGCTTGTGAAAGATACAAATCGTATTGTCCACGCACATTATTCACGCCATAGATTAGTTATACAAGGATGAATATTTTCGCTTTACGAAGTACAAGTTCCTCAAGAAAACACGATTAAGAATCTCGAATAAAAACGATGCTTTGCAAATATTTCGGTTTGAATGTAACGCTATTCGAAAATAACTTCGTTATAAATAATATGAGTCGCAGTAGTTTCGCAGACGTACTTCCAGAATAAAAGTTCATATCTAACCTGCTTCACTGTCGCTTGAGTCACTAGAACTCGATGATAGCGAACTGCTGCTGGAGTCACTGTCACTGCTAGTACTACTGGATGCAGACAATCTCGACGGTCCACTTGCTCCACCAGTTCCAACTACATCGACAGATTTACTGTTATCTTCTGCAACATCAAAATGCATCAAAATAATCAATGAATGCTTTAGATTAACGATTTAAAACCTAAACTTGAATCTTCTACCAACATCACAGAAAGTTGTTGCTCCGAAACGTGGTACAGTCACCAGTCAAGTCTACGAAATTCAAGAATGAACAGGTAAAAAGAGCATACCGGTATTCGGAAACCCAAGTCTAAACAGAACAACGTGTCATAGAACTTTCGACTTTTCGTATAAAATTTAAAACTGAAAATAATCACGTGTATCCAATAAAAATTTTCAATGCCAAACAATCAAACATTTAGCAATATATGGTATACTCTTTATATAAAAGTAGGAGTGGTCACAGAAATGATTGGTTTCCCTAACTCGATCCATCTGAAATTCCATTTCACGAGCTCTTCGAATGAATCGACAAAATTTCTTTTGTATACAGTACCTAAATTTGGGATACTTTTTCTCGAAGCCTCCCGAACCACGTTTCAGATTACGAATCTCTCTTTCATAAGAACTAGTAAAGGTAAATTGGAGAATGAATGGGAAAATAATAATAATCTACTAACCTTTTTTAATAGGCTTCTTAATATTGCCCAACTGCCCAGTAACGTCTTGTAACCTTTTTTCTAACTCTTGTTTCTTCTCAGCCATCTGTTCGTCCTTCGATTTCCCACTGACTTTTTTATCTACATATGGAAATAAGAATTAATATTGTCATTAAAATGTTTTGGTTCATCATATAATATCTAGTTTTCGAACATACTAGGTAATATTAGACCTTTTTGTATTCATAAGAAAAAATTTGTCTGCACACTCGTACAGTAGAATTTTAACATTTTTCAGCACGATTACAATATTGTATGCAATATAGATCAATACGCGTGCGAAAGATGTTCTAATTTGCAATAAGATGGATCAAGTGAATGCAATACTTGTTTGTGAATCAAGTGAGGTTATTGTACATCAATGTGCGTATCAACAAAAGTTCACATAAATTTACGCACAAACTTTGGGGGAGCATTCCATCGCAACTTTTGTTCATTATTGCACATACGAACGTAATTACTGATTTGAAAATAATATTGTGGATTATAGAAAAGCAAAAAAAACGCGATAATTTATTGGAAAAACATCATGCTTTATATGAATGTAAGTTAGAAGTTCCACTCTCAGACGTCACTCCAGGATAAACTGCTGTACTCCGTCAGTTAGTTAATATTATGGCACAACTAACGAAATTTTGTTACATAAGATATATCATTTTTTTCCTGTAGTTAAAACACATGAGTACGTGAAGGCAGTTTGAGTGGCAAGTCAAAGGAACATGCCAAATCCTGGAAACGACGTTGGAATGGAACTTACAGTAAAGCTTACGTGGCTTTTTCCTGAGACATGAGGCGACGTAATTCTCCAGTTCTCTCAGCGTTGATGGCTTCAATGTTTCGAAGTCGATTTCAATTTCATCAGGATTCGAGTCCCTCAACGATGGCTCACGTGACTGTATAATATGTACTACGCGACCCAGCTTGTCACCTGAATAACAAAAAAGAAAGGAAATCATAAAAACGATTAGATAAATTAGTAACTTGTCTTTTATCACTAACTAGAAGTAGTTGTCAACTTTGGGTGACTAACCTTGATGAAACTCTTCGAAATCCTTTTTGGGTACCTCAATAAGCCATATATATAGAGAGATACAGCCATTCAGTCTAATGTTTCGATTTTCCGGACATTCTACCAATTAATTTTGATCTTATGCATCTACACTTTATTTATATATACAAAAAGTCATTGATATAGATGGATTGTACGTGGAAAAAAGCATATTATTGATCGAATATCTCCCGAAAATCAAAACTTTAGATTGATGGGCTGTATATATGACTTATTTAGGTACCTAAAAATTATTTCGGGAACTTTCATCATGATTGGTCATCCGAAGTTGACAACGTCTCCTAGTAAGATATGATTGTGTAGTCACAAGTCGTAACACTCTGTACTTATTCATCTTTTATTTGGATTTTAATAGTTATACAATCATTTAACTCGACCTATTATAACCGAAAAAATTTCATTTGACTCACGACGAAAATCTATAAAAAAAAATCCAATATATTGAACATGAATTTATTCATGCTACCGTTTAAATAGTTTTTTCCTATATGGTGAATGTTGATATTCACCAAAAAACTCTTCGACAATCTCGAAAATTGGAATGTTTCTGAAACTATCTCATGAAAGTACGTTTTTGAATACTTTATAGCACTAAAGCTCGAAAGAACAGATATGTTCTTCATATAATTATTACTGTTTATACAGCAATCAATATAATTATGACACCGCAGCACTAATCACGCGGGAGACCTATCCATTCTCGGTTTTTCTCTTTTGTCATACATCTTCTGCAAGGAATATACCTGGGGAATTTCACGTCAACTCTCCAAAGCCAGCGTGCGGACGCTAAAACCTCGCGTTTTCGACGCAGGTTTTTGACTCTATAATACCAATACTGAAATGATTTTGGATATGCTATCGATGTAGTTTTTTCTCAGCCTTTTGATGCTGAGTTTATTTTCTCAAAAACTTTACGTTTTTCTAATAAAAAAACATAAAATAGGCCATATCTCAATAAGATATTTTAAAAATTTTTTTTTAATAGCCTAGCCGGACGTTTTTTCACATTGATATAGCCTTTCAAAAAATAGGACTTTTTCGCTATATTTGAGGAATTGAGTAGCGAACATGAGAAAATGCGCCGCGCCGTGCCATTTCACGCTGCCTACACGCGCTTGGGCTCGAGTTTGGCGCGGTGCGGCGCAAAACTCTTGAGCTAGACTATTTGAAGAAATAAAAAAAATGTATTCTCGAGATATGGTCTGTTTAATGTTTTTTTTTTCGTGAAAACGTAAAAAGTTCGGAAAACTAAATTCACTATCGGAAAGTTGAGAAAAGACTACGTCGATAGCATATCCGGATTTATTTAGATATTGGTCTAATAGCGTCGAAAACAAGCGTCGAAAACGCGGGGTTTTAGCGTCCGCGCGCTGGCTCTGGAGAGTTGACGTGAAACGCCCCAGGTATATATCTAAAAGTACAAATCATTACTCAATACGTCACTAATTTAATAACTGTCAAAACTTTAACTGATCGATGAATAAGACTTCACTAACTCCTTTTACTATTATGAATAGTTATTTATATCCTTATCCCCTAATGTAATTTTTTTTGAAGTTTCTAATTTCCAGAAAATTCAAAACTACCTAAAAAAATGTATCAACGAATCGAACCACTTTAGTCGCAGAACTCGTAGAACAACTGATCACTGTATTATTTAAGCCGAGAGAGAATTCAAAAGTCACACGTCAACTACCTCTGAAATACTGTTAACATAGTCACTGACAATAATTAGATACTTTTCACGATCGAATTTTTTATAGTAAATTTTTCTTGTTTAGATCTAATAATACTGGAATACGATAACTGGCTCATCACCATTACTGTTTTATTCATTAAGTTAGTGCAACGTACCAGGTAGCTTATTAATGTCCAAACTGAGCTGCCTCTTCTCGTCGTAGGACATCGGTTTAGCGTTGTCCTCATCGTCCGAGTCGAAGATCATAGGCGGTGGTAGGTTTGCTGCATTTTTCTTTTTATTGCCGGTCGATCGACTGTTTTGTTTGGGCCTTTTGTTGACAGCATTTGCAGCCGTGGCTTTGCCTGGTCCCCTGCCTTTGGTTTTGGCACCGGGTTTATTGTTTACACCGACGGCCACCGCCGCTGCTGCAGCTGCTGCCGCTGCTGCCACAGCCGTTGCTGCTGAAGCACTGGGTAGCAGATGGTGACCTGGAAACATAGATTTTTTTGTATAGAAAAATGTATGAGTTTACTTATTTTAGCGCATTTTATATTCATAATATAGAATTTTTCATTACCTGCACCCAGTGAAACATTAGCTAAGGTAGCACTAACACTGTCTGATACGTTCCGGAAACCAACCGGCTTCATAAGCTCCTTCATGGCACCACTGTGACCACCAGGCACCATATCCTTGTTGTTCAGAGGTTTTGATTTGCCAAGTTTCTCGGGCTTCTTCTTTTTGCTTTTCTTTTTAGTACCACTCTGCTCTACAAGTTTGCGCATCTGCTCTTGCATAGCTTTGAGCTGCACAAAAATTATTAATATTTTTTTCCACGTAAAAAAGACAATTAAAGGAAGAAAGCGACTCAATAGACAATTCGTACTTTTTTCTATGAGTAAATACTATAATATAAACAAGCTATATCATTACCTCTTGCTGCAGGGCAACTAATTTTTGTGTCCTTTCTTCTTCAGAGTCATCTGAATCAGAAGAATCTTCAGATGCAGAACTGCTCCCACTACTGTCAGAACCCTTTATTCCGACAGCTCCACCCATGGGCTCGTCAGGAATTTTAGCATATCTCATTTCGAAAACGTCTTGTAACTTTTTTGCCATGGCGACCACATCATGGTCTGGAGGATTATATTTGTAACAATTCGTGAAAATCAGCCGTACATCACCAGCAAACTCTGAAGCTGTGTTGTATTCTCTTTTATCCATTTTTAACTGGAAAAATTATGTTTTATCAAGACTTGTGCTTATAGAAGGTAGTTTGAAGTAAATTTGGTTTTGTTTGCCATCACATCGTTCGATTTTATAATTTATTTTCCATCAATTTTCATCAAGTATTTTAAATCGAAAATATTTTTGTTTGTTTGAGGTAAAAAATATTCACAATATCGTTTGGCGTGATGGATTCGCGACCGGTCAATAATCGATGTTGTACATACAAGATTCGAGTCTCTTTTAGTAAGAAATGAAGAAACGAGCAGCAATATAATTCATGATCAGCATATAATATATACAAAAAGTTCAATTGACTTATGACTTATATTTTGCTGAAACGGGTTGCTAGAAAAATAAATGCAAAATAGCAAACCTTAACAGTGCCAAGATCCATAGGTTTTTTGATGATGTCATGGTAATCATGAAGACCTAAATGCTCCGCATCAACAGGCTTGTAGAAAGGCCATGCATAACTCTGAAGTTTGACATTAAAACTTTAGCAATGCTCAATTGTTATCAATAATATTTATTTCAAATACTTATGATAATTACCGAATGCTTTTTGGAGAACAACTCTTTCAGAATTTCGTTACATGATTTCAGGACTTCTGAAAGCTTATCCTTCGTTTTACCACTCGTATGTTGAGGCTGGAATATCGAATAATTGCAAAAATTAATATCATAGGTATTGGTTTCTAAAAATTTGCAATTATTGTTGTCTCAACTATAGATGAATGCACGCAGAGAGAAATTGGTTGACTTCTGCGTAATTAGCCCTCCAGCTACTCAAAGCATAGGCTACTGTCATTTGAAGAAGAGTGAGCTACTACTTGTTTTTGCCTGAGTTGGCAGAGTCAGGAGAGTTACACATTGTACCGCTTACAGATGTTTCGAGTCTTAATGAAATAATTAATTTCTGACGCTACGATATAAAAATCCATGAGAAGCCCAAATTACCGAGCGAAAGAAATTGCTATTTTTTTTATAAATCTTCTCAAAAAACCAATTTGAGTGTCTCTAAACTCATTTAGAAAAAGAGCAAATCATTCATTAAATGTTATATTTCGGGTCAATAGTAAGCAAATTATTTCAATAAGACTGAAAAAAATGCGATTCATGATTCATTCTAGCTCAGTCAAAATAAAAAAACTCCCTTTTCTTCCAACAGAAACAGCCTATTTTTCGTTTCAAGGTACTGGATATCAAAACGCGCAGCAGCCAGCTAATATATCTCTTCGCGTGAAGTTCACGAAACATCTCAACAATTATAGTAGGTATTCTATCACAACAACATTTTAATAAAACAGACTTCATTAAATCTTGCAATAAGAATCACATAACGCATATTTGCAACCTAAAAGAGTAACACCCTAAAATGACAAAAACAGTGTGCGGATGATACAATGCATGAATTTTGTTGAATGTTCTATTTTAATGCTGATGAAGGATAAACGTGAACCAAAGACAACACAAATGAATAATGAACATTTTGAGATGATAAAAATGATGTACCTGTTGGGCCATAGCCCCCATTAAGGGCATGTTGGCCTGATGGAACGGCACCAGGCCGTCTTCTGCCTGCCTCGTTGGCTGAAACAGCCCCGTTAACTCTCTGTTAGTATGTAATGTAGTGACTAGTGACAGTTACCCTTGTTAAGTTAAGAAGTGTACCAGAAACATTGTCACATGTACTACTCAATATACTATTTTTCTCAAATAATATTTTTCTCAACATTGAAACATAATTTACACGAGTTTCCAGCAATTCAAATTACTTAGTAATTAAATTAATATCTGTAATCAACGCCAACTCATAAAATTGTTTTGACTCTAGTTCTATCCATTGGTGTATGTCCACGCCCCGTACAAAGTATAGCACGTGATTGGATGCTCTGTTTATATCAAATGTAACACTTTACAAAACTTGGCCGGAATCATGCGATTTGTCAAAAATCAATACATCACTACTCTTTACAGCAGTGAAATCTGATTACATCAATCTAATTTGTTTCTCATAATAAAGTTTGAAACATGAGCACAAGATTTAATACGTAAAGTAAAATGGTAGAGTAAAATGGTCTTTATGAAGTCAAGTTAAATTATACTCATTCTTACGGGGAAAAAAGTCAAAACGCTTAAATCTTTGTGGTGAAAACATGAAACGAGCTAATCTTCGCGAGAAAGTGTTCCGTGCGATTCTTCATTGAAACATCGTAGTCTACTCTGTAGTCTACTGGAAGATGTTACCCTATGTCTCTACAAAGAGACATGTTTACACTGAACTCATTCAGTTAGACAATAGTAAGGGTCATAAAATCACGTAGATTCGGATACACGGGATATGTATCTAGGATTGTAGAGGATAGAATACCATACAAAATTTTCACAGAAAAATTTAGCAACAAACGGCACAAGAGTAGATCGAGGAAAAGATGAGTAGACGATGTAAGAGAAGTCTTGAAAGAGACGCGGTATAAGAGATGTTAGACAGTGGAACACAAGGCAAGAAATACTGGAAAGAGTGCTATTCAACAGTCATGAACTTTCAAGTTCGGAATGACTAAGAAAAAAAATATTATTCAAGCACTGTATGATATAAATTTGCAAAATGCCTCTTACAGCAAAGATACGAAAAAAAAATCTAGAGAACTATGTTGACGCTAGTTTCACGTTAACCCGTTTTCGGTCAGCACCACGGTTGGAGGGTTAATTAAAATAATTCTCGTGCCTAATTCAATGATATCTATGAAATGTTATGAGCTAGATTTTGAAGGGTTAGATGATCGATCTTCACGAATACAAATAAGCATTTGACCATCTTGTTAAGTTAAGAAGTGACATCTCATACTGCACCCAACTTTATCATTTGATATTAAAATATTTTATGAAAAAATGTATGCAACAGACATCATCTGCTATTTTTTCAGTACAAAAGCAACATCGAAGTAGATAGATTACACATGTCACAATGTAGATGATACTCTTTACCCCATATTTGATAATATTATGAACAGTGAACATGAAAACAAAAAAATTCAAAATATAAAAGTAATATTTCACTTACCTTTTTAATTTGTCTGCCGGACTCTCGCCTAGTCGGAATTTTAGCATTTTTCGAATCCAATGGTGTGTACATGGGGTCAAAGGAATTAGCTGTAGGAGTTGTCGTATCAGCTTTTCTTTTCACGCCTTTTTTGAGTTTAGCTGGTTGCGAGGGTGGCATAACCGTGGCTGCAGTTGGTACCTAGAAAATAAATAGAGCCACAAATTGAGTAATCTAAAATGAATTACACAGTATCTTTAACTGAATGAAATTTGCGTGAAATTTAATTATTTACAATAATTAAAATTTTCTATATTAAAACAGAAAGTTGCCATCAAATAGTTTTGTACATTGTTTGTTCTTCTAAAATTGTGGCATATCAACTTCATTTTTTTATGTGAAATCATTTGGGTTACAAGTTTTTTAATCCACCGAGGCGTCATTGCTAATAGACTTAGATTCAGAAGTTGCATTCTTATACCGTTAATCTCGTCAAAACAAGACATTTCCAATTGCACCCTTCTAGTCACGGCAAATTATGTAATAGAACATGAGTTGAAAAGGCTCATTCGAATGAGTAGACAAACATTTACGTCACTATATTTTAATAGTACCTTCTCGTGACATGAAAATATATCCTGCTTGCGGTAGGTAAATATGTATCGATTTTAGAAAAACTCTTACGTTATAACCTTTGGCATTTTGAGGTTATGTACTAAATTCCTTCAATTAGCCGATATTGAAATTTTACAAGTATTTAATTATGTCATCATTCTATTTCCAACTCAATTCAAATGACCATATTTCCGATTATAATAGAATTTTAGTAGAGCTGTACTTTCTTTAATAATATGCAAAGCAAGATATTTGATATGAAACGCATGTGAAAGTATGTAAATTGATTTTCTTCATTGTGTTCTTAAACAACATCAAACCATACTTTAAAAGAGATTCAAGTGGCATATACTAACCTGTGGTGGAGGCACTGCTGTGGCCGCTTCCAATGCCGGCTGGGCGTGGTAGGCGGTGTTTGGGGGTACGACTTGTGGGGGTAGCGAGTTGTGAGTGGCAATTGACGTGACCCCAGGAAGGCTTGTCGTCGCGGGCGGAGCTATCGTGGTCGTGTTGGTGCTACCGGGCACAGAGCTGGGTGCCTGAGTACCGAGTGGTGGCATCGTCGGCGTCGCTCCAGCGATGCTCGCCGTCGTCACAGTCGGTACACCCAAGCTATTGGGCACACTCGACGAAACCGTAGCGGCGCCTCCAGCTGGCCTACCGCGGCCTACGCCTGGCACTCCAGGCACTCCTACTCGTGGAGGGCCGGGCTTCTTGCCCTTTGGACCTTTCACTACCGGCGGCTCCAGCTCCACCTCTTCCTTTGGCATTTGTGCAACCTGAAATAACCACGTCGAGAATTTTATCATGTAATTGACTTACTTTATTGGACATATCATTCACTCCAAATAATTTCTCATTCATAGAGGAAAAATTTAATGTATTGATCCAATGACAGGCTTTACTATGAACAAAAGATTAATGAGTTGTGCTTGAAGCGTAATTTTGAAAAAATTAGATTCGATTTCTTATTACCTTTGTGAGGAATAATTTTTCGAGGGTTTGTGCCATAACCACGACATCTTCGCCAGGTTTGTTGTAAACATAACAGTTCGTGAACATCGTATTGAAGTCTTGAACACATTCTTTGCCAGTCCAATAATAATTGTTCTCGAGGCGCTTTTTTATTGTACCCAAGTCCATAGGTTGTTTGATAATTTTGTGGTAGTCCTAGAAAAATAATTTATATTCATTTAAACTTTTCGTTTGAGGTGATTCTCTCGCTAGGAAACGGTTTCGATTTACGTTCAGATTTTCCAGATTCGAGGTATTCGGTCAATAATTCCTGATTTTATGCATGGACAATACATCTGTATGTACAAAAAATCATGGACTGTATTTTCATAAATTCTATTATGATTCACGATCATCTCTAGGAAATCTGAATATAAGCCTATATAGATTACTTATTTGGGTGATAGGAAACTATCTAAAGAAGTTTCATGGTGATTATTGATCCAATGGTAAAACCATCTTTCAGTTAGTCCTCTATCATGAACAAAATGATAGAGGAAACTCTTAACATATTCACTAAGCTGATACTCACTGGCAAATTGAGCTTTTTCGCATCTACAGGTTGCTGGAAGGGCCACGCGAATTGATGCTTCCATACTGGTTTGAGAACACCTTTCTGTAGGAATTGCAATTGATTTGTAACCCTTCCTTGTCGATTTGATGGGGGAAAGACTGGTGGCTGAACTATGCCATTAACCGGCTCCACGTGAGGTTCATCTCGTGGAGGAGGTTCCTTGGGAAGAAAAGATGACGAATTTGATGCCTTTCCAGAAGTGGTTGTCTGTATCATATGCAAACAAATTTCAAATTTTAATTCTCAACTACTTTCATTTTAATTCTCAGTATTTACACAAGATGGTACAAATGATCATTATCTATGACAAAAAACCTGTTTTTTTTTCCAATAAACATCTTGTATAAACAAATAAATTTTCAAATATTATAAAAGAACTCATAGTAGAAAAACGTATGAATAATAGTAGGAGAAATAGCTCATGCACCACCAAACTCATAAATATACACTTGAACACCATGCAAGCATTTATGTGGAAATTTCTATTATTATTCGATTGTCTTTCTTAATTAAACTTCCAATGTGTTTATCAGATAAGGAAATGATGATTATAATTTTTCCCCCTCCTGATTAGTGAATATTAAAACAGTTCTATGTTTAAATGGATGGAAACAAACGAAATTAGGAATCAGTATATCACTAAAATGTTATCAAGATGTAAAGATGTATCCATGCCATTTATGAACAATATAATTTCATGTCAAAAATAAAAACACTAAGCTTGCAAAAAAAAAAATTAAACTAAAGCTGTGAGCGAAGTAGGCTGTTATTTAAATAGTCAAATATCTTGTGATATCTAAAAAAGGATAAGAATATTCTGAGAAAATATGCCAAAGACCAAATAACTACTGACTTCACATACTTTGTTTTAAGAGGAAAATAAAATAAAGATGTGAGCCATTTCGGAAAAAAAAAGTATAGAATACATGATTAACCTCATACCCTTATTGTTACTAAATAAATTTTTCAACAAAATTGAACAGAAGTATATATTTAACAGGCATTAATTAACAATTTATAAGACAAATATCTAAGTGGACACTAATGCAAAAAGAATTAATGAAGAATGAATTCTAATGAAATACTACTGCAATTCAACTTCATAAACTCATAAATTACATATCCTCAACATAATCTACAACAGTCTGTAATCAGCAAGGTTTCTCACCTTCGGTATATTACACAGCCTCTCTCGCTCCTCCACATCTAACTGGAATTCATACATACTCTATTCAATCAAACGAGGGGTTTATTAAATAACTGTTTTCAAAGAATTTATCTAGAGGAAGATAGACTATTACTTAATTTCTAATTGACTATCCTATTTATATTCTTAAAAGCAATGGCATAAAGCATAATTGAGCAAAAATTTAATCCATCGATTTAAAAAAAGAATCAATTTTTAGATTAGGTGAGCAAAGCTAAGGTTTTTTTTATATAATACATAAATGCAACCTATGTCATCTTCAGATTTCTAGATGGGAAGCAGTAATATTGCTTAAATACAACATTCAGAGAATATCATATATTATGTACAATAAATTCAAATAAGAATAAGGAATAGATGAAATCAAAACTTTAACTTTATGCAATTTTTAAAATAGAGTTAGTGAATTAATACACAAGCTGCATTCTTGATCATTAAGCACTAGAGGTAATAACATGCTTACCGAATTATTTTGTGAGATAGTTTCCACCTGCTGCATCTTGGCTTCAGTTCTGGAAAAATTAATGTTTATTGAGATCTCAACAGGAATAGTTAAATTACTGTTTTCGATTTCACTAATAAAATTATCACATGTTCTTTTTTAAACTATTCAAACAGTTCAAAACATTCAAATTGCTATTAGTAATTGAAGTTATTGACTATGTGAATAAATCAATAATAGTATTCATTCTTTTGTGAATTAGTTTCCTAGATTAAATATGAACTTACCCTTTTGACATATATTGTACATAAATGCTATGGAGCAGGTAACTGCTGCAAGTTGATGATTAGCTTGACAAGGCTTCATCAACAACTTAGTTGATGGAGGTACACCCTAAACAGAGCATCACAGCTCAACAATAGCTTGCCTGGATGATCGGGCCACGTAGACCAATGCTGAGGAGGCATAACACTACTCAAGTCTACCAAAAGGTAGCAGCTTGAATGTCAGCCCAGCATGCTACTGTGGTTCTCCGTATTCCCAACAGATGCTGGTGGTACTAGCAACATCTGTAAAACAACAAATATTACATTATTAAAACTTATATTTGTAGTAACGATATCTCTTTCAACTTATACCAGGATATTCGTCTTTAAAATAATTTTTCACTTTGTTTAAGATAGTCAAAAAATTGTTTTATTTATATGTTATAGACAGTTGAATGTTAATTATTATTTAATAATCAAAATACATCAATTTAGTTCTTTACAAGCTTGTTAAACGATTAGAAACTTTTAAGAAGTTGAAGTAATCACTGAAATATACGTGAATCATTGCGTTTATCTCAGTTATTTGATCAACTGCATATCATTCAAATAATAACTTTCACATGTCTATTTAAATCTATTCACACAGTTAGGTGCATTGCAATTTTATATGTAGAATTTATATGTAGAAATCTCAAATTGTCCATTCTTGAACAAGAATGAACAGTTGCCACATTGGTACGTAGCTGATTAAACACAGTTTGAGGGGCTAAATACACGAATTGAAAAGAATATCAAAAGAACTTCTACACACATAAATTGGGAGCAGCTAGACGCTTTGATCATGGAATCACCATTGTCAACGAAAAAATAGTGACAGAAACAGCCAACAGAGGTGAGTTTCACTGCACCATGGGCCCAAAGACACTTCATGAAAGCATAGATATAACAAGTACAGAACTAACAACAGAACTGAAGCCCAGTTAGGAATGATGAATCAAACTATCAGAAATGGCAACTCCTAGTGAAAATAAGACGGCAGAAAGGTCAGAAATTGAAAAACTGATGGTTACAACGCAAATTCAGGAACCGAGAGACGGGGGACGGGAGGCTGTGGGTAGCCTATAGCCAAGCCCGCGCACTTGTCCCAAAGCACAATCACTCACCAAAGCACACACTCACAGAGGTGAAGTCAGCTAGCGAAAAATCGAAGTCCGTGCAATCGGAACATCGAGAACTATTAAAAAAGAAATGGGTGTAGGGCCAAAGGACCAAGGTGACGCGTACGAAGCTTCTCGGCCACTGCTGGCGTTCCAGCTCGGCTCGGGTAGCCATTCAATATGGCGGCGGCTGTGGCTGGCCTGAGTGATGCGCGCGCACCCACCGATCTATATACACGCACGCAGTGCGTATATAGGTATACTCTCCACGCGCGCGTGTACACACCCACCCACCCACACGCGCGAGCCAGCGCGAGCATAGCGGTAGCACCACTGTCTGTTTTATTTTTTTCCTCTTCCTGTTATCCCGGGTTGGGCACGTGCCGCGGGGTTACCGTGAGCCTCCAATGCACCCGCTCAAAGCTTCCACAGATGGATTATTTTTTTTCTTCCTCCCAAAGGATATTCCCACCCGGGGATCTTGCAAACGGATTCATTTCGAACTGCCGAGACTGAATTCTATATATTCACCCGACTAGTCGGGGACGGTCACCCGACTCATTCTCCGGACGACAGTCGACAACGCGGTGACTAGTGGATGCGCGCATGCGCTGCCCTCGGCTCCCGCTCCCGATGGCCAAAGATTTTTTGGGAGCATACAAGACAAGCGGGAAAAGGCTGTTTTGGTGCCCAGACATTACGAACGAAAAAAGATCATTTTTGCTTTTTTTTATTCATCCATTAACTGAAAAAGTCTATATTACTATTTATAACAGAAGACTATATTTTTATTGTCATAAATTGTACGATAGGTAACCTCTTCGATTAAGGTAGTAAAATGAGGCCCCCGTATCAAATAATTGATAATTAAATGACATTATCCGTAAGATCTAAATTTGGCATAGAAAGGTGCCAGCCTTTCTTCTTTTTTCCCTCTAAATGCCACCAGCACCGTCGTAACTGATGTTATATTTTACTATTTCTTCCAGTACCGTTACAGCAAAATTTCTATGATTTTAAAATTTTTCTCAGTGATAAACTCAACTTTGAAAAATCCTGTTTTGCATAATTTTTAATCTTTCAGGACTGCAAGTCTAATTCAGTTTTTGTCAGAGGGAGGATGTTTTTGAGCACAATCTGAAGAAATATTGAGGATACATTTTTGAATAAAATACATAATCACTCTGATAAGAATTAGATCTGCAGTTTTTTAGGATTAGAAGTTAGGGCAACTTTTTCATACATATATATATGAATGGGAAAAAGTTGCTCTAACTGCTAATCCTAAAAAACTGCAGATCTAATTCTTATTAGAGAATATATATATGTATATATAATCCCGCCCAAAAGACTCTCGTCCCCCCTCCCACTCCGAGAGAAGAAAATTTTTCTATGCACTCCAATTTCTCATAATTTTTCGTTAACACAGAATTGACACAAGAAATGAATTGTTCTCTCAACACAACACATGACACATAGGAAGTTCCCACGTGTCAGTAACGTGAGTATAGACGAAACAAGAATCTATTTTTATGCAAAGTTTAAAATATTTTTAAAAAATTGAATGACCTGGAGTTTTTTTTAGAAACTACCTTAACAAGGGGGTACCTTTAACTAATGTCTAATGAATTTGCCAGCTCTGATATGTGACATGAATATTACGAATGGGCTCCAAGTACAGTCTCCCGGCCCCTTGTTTGTATATCCCCACGTGCCACTGTCAGTCCGGTGTCAGAGAGCAACGCTAGCGCATCTCCTCTAACCCGATCCCCAGCCGCCCTAGCGCCTGATCGCTCGGCCTCAGCAGTGCACCTGGTCATCCCCTGCTTTAGCTACCACCACCACGCTTCATTCATAATGTTTCATATAAGAATAGTTCGCAGGAACGAAGCTACGGTAAAGTCCGGCATGACTCACGTGTATAGCGTCAAGTGCGGCTAAACGTAATAATACAAGACGCCAGGCGCGGAAAGCCGACGTTCGGGGCATTATTCGGGTCCATTGACCTTATTGATCCCGGAACAGGAGCTCGCTTTCTCAATGAGACAGGCCTCGTAGGGCATTGTTTGGCGCGTCTGGGGGTTCGCTGTTGGGCTTTACTAGGTCAAGGTCTTTATGCGCTGACTTTGGGCATCACTGATCTATATCATTACCCGAGAAACGGGACGAACACTCGAATATTTCAGCTGGTGACCTTCAAATTATCAAAAGCATTGAATTCGCTCATCAGTAAGATCAATTTAGAGTAAGAAAACAATTATACTTTTTCGATCTCGACAAGTACAGGAAATACCCGACCATCAATGTAAAATTATAATAATTTGAGTTTGGTTTTCATTATACAATTAAAATAATTTACTTTAATAATAACAATAATAACAATAATAATGATAAATTTCTTTCTCAATAATTTATGTCACGATTTCATCTTTTATATATATAACGCATTTTACGACGGAGAATTTTTCATTGAAATCTGTTGAAAATATTTCTCCAGTTTTACTTGTGTTACGTTACTCCGTGCAAAAAAATTTCGAAGATGTGGCAAAGCGCAGCCATCACAGGCGTCTGCGACTGCAATCGTGGCTCGAGTCACGATAGTTATCTGATACGTAAATTGCTGATAACAGATTCTTAGAACAATAATAAATCGAAGCGTAATGTGCAATTACGTGGACAACTCAGTCAAGATTAATGCTTTCAAACGAATTCACAAGTAAATCATTACGAGTTTACTGGGATCAGTAGTCGACCAGGCTTCGCGTCGATATTTGTTACCGATTTTGTATGTACAGCCGAAATCCGAGAATCGTGATTATCGAAATGTTCTGATTAAGTATACCACGCGCGTGTCATGAATGAGGTTTGAGCGACTTCCCCGAGTAAGTGATAACTTTCCATCTGAACTGATTCATGATACATTTTGAAAATGTCACGTCGCAGTTTTTTTTCAGGTAGCTCTTTAATTCTTTAAGAAATGAGCAGAATTTTCACCGAAAAAGGGTCAGAGTAACGGAATCAATGCTGGTCAAAAAAGGGACCATCAGCTCTTCGATCGAGGTTATCAAAAAACAAACACTTGTAGCGGACAACTATCCCACCTGTGATTGTAGTTGACGGCAGCGCTTTGCCACATCTCCCAAATTGTTCACCAAAAAGTATCAAGGTTCCAATACACACGAGAACCACTTGTGTTTGAATACTATATATCACACGATGTGAAGCATACAATTTACTTATTTCGATGCGTGGTAGTCAATTATCTTTCCTTGTATCAAAAAATATATTTTACTTTTGGATTTAATTTTGGAGCAAACGTTATATCTCCAAGTATTCTGAGCCAATCAATAACCGTCAATACACATCAGATGCAACTTCAATGATTACACGTTGAGAAGGATGAAATTAAGAGAGGACACTTGCTAGTTATAATGAATAATTATCGGAACGACCCTGAACGAGTTGATCGAAGTAAGAGATAGAGGGAGAAAACCTCGGTTACGAAGATCGGGAAGAGCGGACTGCGGAGAAAGACGACAAGAAGCAAAATGTGGATAATCGGGTGGAGTGGCGCACAAGGTAGCCATGCCTGATTGCAGAGTGGCCCACGAGGATAGCGGCACGTGACGGAGAGATACACCTGCCCCAACAACAATCACTCGCATGTCTCACATGTTTGAGCTGCCGACTGCGGGCGACGACGAGTGCGGTTCGTCCCGCCAAGAGTATCGTGTCGTCGCGCAGGTCACACTCGCTCGGGGTGCAGTGCAGTTGAGCAGCGCGGCAGCAACGAGCGGCTGCAACGAGCGGCTGCAGCCCAGTGCAGTAGCTAATATAATAGCGCGCGCGCACCAGAACACACAACACAGCACGCACACATACACGGATATATGCAGGGTGGCGCACACGTGGCAACAGCGCGCGGGCAGCTGGTCCGCTGGAGCGAGCCGGCAACAGCGTGGACGCGGCGGACCGGGGAACGCGGAGCGGCGCACACAGACGACGCGCGGCGTGGGTGTGGGACTCGGGCTGCGAGCACCTTCTCCTCGGCGAGCGCTGCCGAGAACTGCCGCGCCGCGGGCGCTCCGATGACGGGCTCGGCCCTCGCTCGGTGCTGCACCAGCCCAGAGACGCTCCGGCCGACGAAGCTACAGAAACGCGCGCGGCTTAGGACGAGCGCGCCGCCGACAATGGCTGCGCATTCTTACGCGACGGACGAGTGGCCCGGTTCCGCCGTTCCTCGCTCATATATAGCCACGCCGAGAGCTCGAGCGGCCCGGTGACGCGCTGGCATAAGCGCGCGCGCGACTGACTGTTTTGTTGGGTGACGGTCGGGGCGGCCGATTGCTGCGAGCGACGACTCACAAGAGCAGTTTCGTTGGCTTTGTTGATTTGCTACAGAACCAGCCCGCGCGCGCGCGCGCTCCTTGCTCATCTCAATATACACTCCGGCTGATCGTGCCGTTTCCCACGTCATCATATCGGACACGCCGTCAAAGCGTAACACGCCAATGTGTGACTCAACCGTTCACGGATTTTTCAAAACTTCTCAGCTTCTGACGTGATTCGCCGCTATCTCCCGTTTTCACAAACTACATATCCATCTACTTTTGTGAATCGAACTACCCCCAACAAATACAAAATCACATGGAAGTTATATAATTGCCCAACATATTCGGCAATGTTGTTTACCTCGATGTGCACTGGGGCTTTAACATTTTATAACATGATTTTGTTTTTCTCGTTTGTGCAATTTTGCTTAATAATAAATGAAAACCAGGTTGGAAGTATACGTGACATAACTGAAGGAATACTGCAGTCAAATTAATCCTTGAAATAATCATGTAATCTAAAATTCAACACCAAACATGTTTATCAGTTAAAGTAAATACAACACAATTGAGATTACTCAAAACAAATAGAAATTACTTGAGAAAACAATGTAATGAAGAAGAAAGTATCTAGTCATCAAAACAACAACGTACTTTCATTCTACAAAAATAATTGAAATTCAATTCGATGTAGTAAAATAAGCTCGTTCGAATCTGAACAGTAATAATCAAGTTTTGTTGAACTAGTATGTGTTATGGTAAATAATTTATTGAGATGGATTAGAATCTTATATTTGAACTGAATGTGCAGTATAATAATGTGGAAGAATATTACTTACAAAACTCTGCTTTCTCAAAGCTCACAGCTGAATTGTGGAAAAAGATTGAATGAAAAGTAATAAATAGAGAAATAAGTCTTGTGCAAAGTTGAATAACATAACTTCCTTATAATTTTACTAAAGATGTACACAAGTAAAATTACAACAAAGTCCGTCTGACAAATCTATAATGAAACGGTGAAATAAACGCATTGTAAACACTATTGAAACTAAAAATTTATTTATTATATAATTTGTATAGAAAATTACAAAGTCCAAGCTAATTGCAAATTAATATAAATTAAATATGAAACTGCAGTGTCGAAAAAAACCCCAGTTTCCCACAAGAGATAATCATCACAGCCACAGAAAGTTTCACAGCATGAGTATTACGGTATACTTAACAGACATACAAAAACATAGTCTTATACATGATGTAAAGTCCAGAGATGCACAGAAGTGAGAACTGAGAAGTGGCATGGCCAGGAAAGAGAGCAACTTGGCGCGCCGCGCCTGGTCAAGCGAATATACTCAAACAAACAGCTCGTCTCGGTTTATTATGACGCAGCGGTCACAAAGCGTGGGTACGCAGACGGTCAAGATATGAGTGCGTTTGGCGCGGCGGTGGCGGCGTCGCGGCCCGCGTTCCCCATGGCATTCCCTTCCCCCGTATAGGTCCCGTATAGCCCCCGTAGGTGGGCTCGTGCCCGTCGACTCGTCTCTTTGGAGAGGCCGCACACCGATGCCCGGCTGCTCGCGACAAAATAAAAAGCTCGCGAATCGGATTGCTCGGCGGCGGCGGGGTGGCGCGGAATGCGGAGAATCCGAGCGGCGCTGGCGACCAGCTGAGCTAACCTCAAAGCTAGTACGGATCGCGCGCGGCGGCATAGTCCCCCTCCACCCCGCTAACCTCAAAAACCGCGGCATAGACTGGTGTTGGCGCGCTTTTCGGCACACTTACCGCATGGGAGTACCTCTCACTTGTGCTGGTCTCTAGTGCACCGGGGGGGTCAGAGAGAGCATCCTCGGGGCCGAGGCAGCCAAGTGAGGTTATGAGAGGAGCGAGTGCGTGCGTGCGCTGCGGCGTCGTGCGGCTCCGCGCACCCACACACTCGGAACTGCACCAGGGCCCGGAGCCACGCACATACCACCTAACGGAACGCACAGAACAGCAGCACACTTTTAACCGGCGAGCGCGAAAATTAACGGTTCCTCGCGGCACCTCTGCGGCTTTCCCTTTCGGAGCGGCTCCTCCAGACTCCTCCTCCTCGACATGGAGGCGCGCGCGACCGACTTTCGAATACTATGTGTAACGGCGACGGTGCGACTTTCGATCCCGATATCTCACGGAACGTCGACCAGCCGACGCACGGCTTTGCTCTCTGTCTCTCCCCCTGTCTCCCCTCCCCTCTCTCTCTCTCTCTCTCACGCTCCGGCTCTCTTTCTCTCTCTCGCTCGCGCGCTCTCCGCAATGTTCGCACAAGCGGACAATCAATCGCTCAGCTGATAATGTTGGTTACCGTTGAGAACAGACGGAGTGGCTCTCTAGCAAGGGAGTAGCGCGCGCTTACTACTCGGCACTGTGCAACGCGGGCGTCGTCGGCAGTCGTCGGGCCACGGACGCACACACGCGACTGGCGGCCCGTCGCTGGCGCGCCAAGCGCAGCCGCCAGCCAGCCCCAAGCGAGCGCGAGAGCCGCGAAGCGAACCCGGCGGGGGAGTCAACATGGCGCCTCCCCCCACTCTTTCTCTCTCTCGCTTTGCTCTCCGCTCTCTGCACACACACACACACGCACACGCACACACACACACACGCGCGCGGGGCTTGCGCCAGCTAATGCAACTCGCAATTTTGAGCCTTTTTCGCGCGAGCGAGCGCCCAAAGGGATTTCGCTAGCCGCCCCGTTCGCACGCGCCACCATCCTCGGTTCGCTTTAAGGTTAGGCCGGGAATGCAACAAACCTTTGGCCCCCACGATCGGCCGCCCAGATACTGACACCGTGTCCCCTACTGGCTGAGCCGAGTCTCTAACATTCTCTGCGGGCTGCCAAGCTCCTCTCTCTTTCATTTACCCGTCCATAATAGCGGGCTTCCTCCTCGCACGCGCGAGCTCGCCTCGGGTCGCACACGCCTCTCGCTGCGGGCGATTTTGTATATGTGCAGGTGCTCCGCGGGGCGTAGACTCCGGTGGACTTACGCAAAAACTGACGCATCCAAGCCTGACCGACGCCATTTTTATACGTCTCGCTTACTACGCTGGTGGATTGACGAACCGCCCGATTCGTCACGTACGCCAAGCATCCAGCGATCCACCCATTTTGCTGGCCCGTTCTGCGGGCATTTTCGCGTGGAAAATCCACGATCGTCATGTGCGGCGACGACGCCGAGATCGTCGAGATTGTCGGGATTGTCGAGCCGAGCAAGCGTCGCCGATTTTCAGCCGTATATACGCGAGACGCGCGCGCGCGACCGAAACGCGGAGCGTGTGATTTGGCGAGAGAGATTTCAACTAAATAACAGCGCATTACCAGGGTTTGCATGGATGCCCGTTGAAAACATCCTGGACAGTGCTAACATTCACTTCCCGATACAGTTTTCAGATGATGCAACTAACTCGCAGGCCCGCTCTCTCCAAAATATGTCTGGCTCTGCCTGCAGACAGTAGACACCGCCTCCTCCACCTCTCCTGCTCCGTCTATTTCGCGCACGAAACAAGTGTGTCGATAATACATCTAGTGGCGAACATCGCGAGAATACGTTTTGAGAATTCAACAAGCCAGCAAACAACTGCTACATTGAGACGGACAAATACGTGGTTTCGCGTGTACGGGTAACTGAAAGCCAACGCGCTCCGAAAGCCGAATTGCGCACACCGACGCACACTCACGAGCTGCGCAGAAGCTGATGGCTTCCTTCCTGCTGCTCCGATATATTGAAACCAACACAACTGGAGAACCGGTGAACGAAATATCGCGAGACAAAGTGGGAAAACTTTGGAAAAATCCGAATGATCGAAGCCACTCGGAAAATCGCGCAACAATCCAATAAATTTCGCACACGCCGCACGAGACGACCCGCGACAACACTGGGAACGGCGCAGAAACGCGATTTGCGAAGCTACGCGACGTGGCTCGGCTCCTCGGGGACGGCTAGTGCTCTGCTCGGGAGACGTATGTTTCGCGGCTGTTGGGCGGCATTTTGTTGCCTGCTCGGCTCGACTCTGCGCCGCTCGCCTCGTTGGCATTTTCGCACGACGCTAGTCAGGCTCCCCCTTTGCCCTCGGCCGCTCGGCCGAGCCGAGCTGCCGCGCGAGGCCACTTCCGCCGAGGGCCGATTGGCCCGAGCACCAGCGGCGTCCTCCATCCCGACCAATCCTCGGCCGCGCGGACCCGTCGAACTTGCCAGAAACTTTGCCGCGCGCTATCTTTCGAAACTCGCAATTACATTCGACTGATTCATGATGTAAATAACCAACGCGTTATCGGGAGATTGCCGCGAGCCTGCAGATAATGCAGATTGCCGAGTATTGCTGCGCCGATCTGGCCTTGCTCCTCTGTGTTTTTCTCCCAGACACATTCATGTTCAATGCCGTCAATTTAGAAAACGAAAACGGAAATGGAAAATCATTTCTTCATAGCTGGCCATTTCAATTCTTGTTGTTGGGCTTAGTATGTTTTCTGTTTAAAATAAATGAACATGTAAGTTTCAGCATAACTCGTCATTATTTCATGTACTCATTTTATTTCAAATGTTCTAACAAGAACGAAATTTGAAAATCGACTGGTTACATAATATAACCGAGGTTATATAATTAATCTCTAGTTATCTCTTCAACTACCAAAATAAAACTAATCTGCGCATTTGCTATATACTCCGGGCTCACAGACAAACAGACAGACTAACTGACAGGCAAACAGATCAAATTGAATAAAAATATATAATAATTATTGTAACAAATTCTTTACAAAAATATATTGTACTTTAATAGTTAAATTACACCCCATACTTCTTCGAATCCTGAACATAGTTTACTGCATGTTATTGCCGCTGAAAGTGGATAGTTGCTTATCGAATTGCATTCTTCTGTATAATCAGTTTTCACCTGAGAAAAAATTATATAAATTAATAATCTCAATAAAATTTTCAATATGTCAAAACACGACACATAAAGAACGGAATCATTGAAATATTTACCTGACCATGTGCCATGGCGCCAACCACTATTGCAATTGGTTCATCTACTGGAACCAAGTCTCGCGGATTCACTATTTTGTTTGCACTAAATGACATAGCTATTTTCTTACAGCCAACTGGCAAATGGTCTGTAACAGGATTCTTAATAACTTTCAATAACCTTACTGGTCCATCTGATGCACGAACATTGTACTTGTGAAGTAGCTGGACTAGAAGTAAAATTGCAAAGAATAAGTTATTTGTAAATTTCAATAAATAGCATTTTTTTAAGTGAGTACTTGGCTTACATTCTCAACATTAACAAAATGATCAAACTCTTAATTTATAGAGAATATTTATTAAAATACTAATTATCAAAACTACTTCACGTGTTTGTCAAAAGAAATATTAGTTCAGAAGAGTTTTACAAAAGAAAATCTGGGTTTAGAATTTAAATTTTCTCAACATATAAGTCAAATATTCAAAAGTTTTCAACAAAATTTCAAGTGATTCAAGAACTAATCCAAATCTTCATAATAAAATTGACTACCCAGTTAAGAATCAAATCACATATCACATATAGATATTAAAAATAATTGTAAACTTGATTAATGAATGAATAATATATTATAATACTCATAAGTTAGATACTATAAATTTTCCAGTAACCCTTGAATTTATATTATAGTTACATATACATCTTCTGGAGACTGCCAATACAAGTATCTCAAGTAATGATTAGAAATGTTTACCCATTAGTCCAGCAAATCGTTTGAAAGTTCTAGGTATCCTAGTTTGTGGATTTATTTCAATGAGAACATTCTTTTCTGTTTTGACATAAACTTGTAGTAAACCAGCTCGATTGAGAGGGCTGTCCATGAGCATGAGCAGACATTGGTGAGTTATGTCTGGACGACTACTTCCAGGATCACGATTGTTTTTCTTGAGAATATGTGCGTGATCATCACAATTCAGTAGCTCAAAACTGCTTCCAACCTTAAATCAATTGAAACACATGAGAAAAAAATCATGAGAAATTTTTTAGTGGATTATTTAACTAGAAGTATATAGTGTAAATACATTGAAAGTTCTACGCGATTGGCCAACGAGTAAGAATAAGGACTTATTATAATTTTCCATTTGATTGTACAAATATTTCACCTTACTCATCAATGGGATTTAATGGAATATCATTTGTTTGATCAATAATATCGCGAGTTTGTAAATAATAGAATAGAAATTATATGAAACATAACCTCACCTTGACCGACTCCAACTGTGCATTTTCCAAAATTATGATTAGACGTTTGTCTTGAGAGGTGTGCAATTTACTTGTCTTCAACTTTTTAGTCGAGTCGTAATCGTTGTCGTCCGTATGTTTATTATTTTGCCTTTTCTGCGACATATTGAAGATGCAGAAATCACATTTTCAGAATATAAACACTGGAAAACACCGTTTTGCACGTGCCGCGACCAGCGTGCTGCAGTGTCGACGATGGTAAAAAAGTAAACTGCAAAATTTGATACTGAGCTTCTAGATGTTTTCTCCAGAGGTCAGGAGCTCAGTGGGAGAGAAACATTTTAAATTTTGCCATACATATATATATTTTATGAAATTTTAATCGTTTGCATAATTGCAAAAATCAAATATTGGGGTCTGAATAAAGGGACAATCAAATAATACTACATTACTGTAATACTTTACATAAATACTATGGTGAGGAAACTGTAAAATTCCGAGCTTATAAACATCCTTTTTAACTCAAACTCTTTCAAATTTGCGATAAATTTCAGTGATTAGTGTTTGGAGCGGAGTTCAAGAGAGGCGTGAAAACATTTTTTATATTTTTTTCTGCTACGGCTCGCTACTAGTTGAGAACTCGTTATATTTGCAGTAGATGTAATGTAAAATTGTGAATTTGTAAAATTTTTCAACTGTTTACAGAGAAGCCATCAAAATATTCAAAATCACAACTACAAGGGTACGATGACGATTAAACTTAAGATTAATTTCAAGAAAAAGAAAATAGATTGTTATTGTTCCCGTGAGATAATGAGGAAAAATTAGATGGTTCACCTGGAAGGATATATTCTTTTATTTGAAAATCTGTGTGGGTTCACCATGATTAGTTTAAAAATCTAAGTAGTTCAATCAAGAACCAGGGTAAATTATCTATGAAAATTCATTCGATAAATTATAAACATTGGCTCGGATCAATTGAAAAATCCGTGAATTTAATAACGAACAAATCAAAAATACATTCGAGTCGTCGCAATTTTTTTGGCTCAAATGATTTACAACATACCGGAAAGGTTGTGAAGGTTGTGAAATTGTTTAAAATACTTCATTTCTTAACACCTTTGACGTGCTCCATCTAGCTTTGGAACTTTCAACGCATTTTTTTAGGGAACAAAAAGCATAATGTATAAATTCCTCGGAAACATTTCTCTCATAAATCCTTACAGTGAAAAATCACTGTAAGAAGGTGGATAAGAATTCACTGGATTGCAGTGAATTTCTTATGTAACTAAAGTGAATTTTCGGTCTATCCAATGAGCTCTATCCAATCCAGAAAGGTCTATCCAATAGTACCCTATTCAGTTTGTGCTTCTCTACGTTAAGATACAGCAATTGAAAAAAATCGATAAAAAATCCATATATGCGACACCCAGACATGTTTTTATGCGGTTTCTTTTTGTAGTTCTCTGGTATAGAAATCCTATTAGATGGTGTGAACTAAAAAGGTCTACTAAATACCTTCAAAATTACACAAACCGCATCTGGCTTAGAACTCTCTACGCTAAATCATATAATTAAAAAAAAAGTTCTTTTCCGGTTATTAGATGCGTAAAACCGCGAAAAGTCAGTAATCAATGATTCAATGAGTGGCGCGTATTGGGTATAATTGACAAAAATAACGAATGATGAAGATGAAAGGAACGTATATATTTTTTCTCATCATAATGAAAAAAAATTATTATTAGATGATGTAAATGAAACACTAGGGAATCAAATGATATGTCGCTCGATTTTTTTGGCCAAGTCTAAGAGTATAAGTATTATAAAAATTCGCACATATACCTGCGCAAAATTAGATCAAGAATCAGAATTGATGAAAAAATGCAGAAAATAAGTTCAAACAACTTGGTACATACATACCAGCATTCGAGACCGATTAAAATATTGTCAATTTCATAAAAAACTGTATACTTCATGAGTATTTTGTGAAGCGGGGAGTCTAAATAAATTTAATATTCATAGAGGTATGTATATACATACTTTCTTGAAATAGCTGACTTTCCAAGAAAAAACCATAGCTGCATCATATAATTGCAAAAATCATTAAGATCACCATATGAATTCAAAAAATTTAAAAGTTCTGAAGATTTATGTGAATGTATATATATATTCCAAAATAACGTTCCTATGACAATTCGAAGAAAATCATCGATTACAGGCCCAAGATGAAAGGTGTCCACGTGTATTGTACTATATATTCTACAAGTATACTGACATATGTACAGTCTACAGCAGCGTTTACCCATGACAGCATAAATTTGTTATCAGTTTTTAACAAAATTCATGAGCTGTGAATTTGATTCCAAGGTGCAAAGTTCCAAATCTATCATTACCGTTCGATTGATGGGATAATTGGTAAGAGTACTGCTTGGTGACCGGGTGGTTTAAACAACGATCTAAACTTGTTTTACGAGTGCTTTTGAGTAGATCATAAAAATAGGCAAAATCTGTGGACACAATAGTATATTATGCACCCGAGCGAGTTTAGGCGATTTCGGCACGAAAAAAGTTTGCGCGTCCGAAATAGCCTAGATGAGCGAGGTGCATATACTATCTTTCGTACCTCGCGGCAGAAAAGTGCCATTCTTTGCAAATGCCAGGACGCAAAGTAGGCAGTCTACTGCCGCTGGGACCAAAAATAAGTTACTCAGATTCGTACAAAGAACCGCTGCTAACTGCAATAAAAGTATGCTTTCTCAATAAGGCTTTGCATGAAATCGGTCACTATGTAAAAATGAGAATTCTGTGTTTTTTTCTACCGACAAATTGACCTAGAACTGATTTTTCAAACTATCTAGCAATGGTTGCTGAGGACATCAATAACAATCGCCATTGAAAACATAAAGATACTGTGTCATGTAACATCAAAAGTATTGTGATCGAACTTGATATTTCATTCTCTTAGCTAGGGACGTAAACAATGGTTACTATGGAGGAACGGAGTTTCCGTGTGGTTCACCATCAATAAATGGACTTCAAACTGATTTTTCCTTTCTCGTGGCAACAGTTGCTAGGGGAATAAACAAAGGATGTTGCTGGACAACAAACTCGGGTTATATCTTTCCATGGGAAATCTGTGTGCAAAATTTCAGGAAGATCGGACGATTTCTTCGCGCGCCAAAAAACAGCGTTACATACGTACGTACAATACAAACATTTTTGGAATTCCATGTTTGTCGAACTGAAGAATACGAAAATCGAGATACCGAAATCTGATTCGAAAGTTCGATTTTGGACCCGTCACAACCACTTAGAGAAAGAAAAATGCAAAAAATTCAAATTGGAATAGAAAAACTTAAAAATGTGTGTATCCAAATTGAAAAAAAATCAATTTTTTCGTAATCTTCAAAGAGTAAATGATAGCATCTATACACTAATGAGAAGGTGAAAATTTGGGTTCGGGACGTTTTTGCCTATAAGTAACGCTTGTTTTGGTCCTCTATAACATCCCAAATAACAGCTTTTGTTACTTTTTACTGTTTAACCTTCAAGGATATAGATAATTCGAACGATCTTTAGCCATTCGGAATGGCGAACAGATCTTTTCAATGATCAAAATGTCGAGGACATGGAAAATATCGGTTTCATGATAATTCTGTCATATACACAAATCACACGCCGTGCGAGAATAATATACTTTGCGGATACCATGAAAAACCATCACTTTACACGCGTAAATCATAGCACAAGGAATCAATCATACTACACTGAGCTAAATCTAGTGTATTCTGTAACTAGTGCATGAAAAATTAAGGACGCGTGCGTGGATGCATCGACAAGGGGTCGGCGAAGCCGGTGATGAGTGTTACTCGATCACACAAGTGTGTACATTTTAACACAATAGTTGTATACGATATTTTATGTCACTCGATGCATAAAACGGCATTCCAAGCACTAGTGCATTTCTGAAAAGACTATTTTACACATTATGAATTTGGTAGATTGTACTTGAATTGATTTTGTTATTCTTATTTGCATGAATGTTAATATTCATCTGACAAACATAAAATATTGTATCCAACTGGTGCGTTAAATTTTAATCACTCGTGGACACGTCCACACGCGTTTCGAAAATTTCACCCACTACTTACATAATATACTATGATATAATCTCGAAAATATTCGAGAGTATGTATATTAGTCATTCAAATACGGTAAATATATAAAATGACAGATTTACGTAATTTTTCACAGGTCCACTAACTAAATGCTAAATGTGGGTGCGTCAAACACATGCTTCTAATATTTTAACAGCATTTTTATAAATAATAATGTAAGTTCTGATATTTCAATGCTCTTCAATTTATAAAATGAACTTGGTACTACAGAAATTTAGATAAGGAGAGCAATACTATGTAAACTAATAATTATAGTGCTTTTAAAATTATAACAACCGAAAAAGAAATGAGAGTCGGTTATATGTGTGAGAAAAGAGTTGAATTTGAAGAGTTAACATGATTCTATATTTAACCATATCTGAATCGGTTATCTTTGAAAAGTTCCAATAACCATATTTGAATATCGATTCCAGTTCGGTATTTACCTATCCAACAATATGAAATGATTTGTCAGTCAGATAAATATGATGTTTTAAGACAATATGGAATTAAAATTCATTATTGTATTTCATCAAAGTATAATAAAGGAATAATAGGAATAATGAAAGAATTTTTCTAATTTATAACAGTTTTATAGGTTTATGAATCACGTTACACAGCTTTATATATCGTGTTGACTGTTTTGCATGTACTCATAAGAACCTTCTGTTTTATGGCTTTCGGCTTCAGACTCGAGGCTGATAGGCATTCGATGAATTCACTCTGAACTACGGTTTCAGTAAAGTGGAATTTTCAGAAAATTGATCCGCTGAAAATTGAAAGTCTGGTTTTGGTGGCGTCAAATAGTCAGGAAGTTGAGGCAACTGGTCTTCAGGAACACGCGAGTCTGGTTTCGGTGGCGTCAAATAGTCGAGAATTTGAGGCAACTGATATTCTGGAACACGAGGCAAACTAGGGTCATTCTCAGGAAAGGTAACATTTTTCGATTCATGATTCAGCTCTGAATTAATCATTCCCAAGTGTGGGGTAACTTTAGTGTAAATATCAGGATTCCCTGCCCCGCATACACCATCTCCAGCAGAGACTACAGCAATGACCTTCCCGTCGTAGACAAGTGGACTGCCACTGTCACCCTGAACAGAAAAATAAGATAGCTCAAGTCTGTATACATATATTTTCTGCTATTTATGATCTACCAGATGAAATTATTAATCAAGTTACCGAGCAAGTTCCTGCTCGTATTCCCAATTTCGCACAGATCTGTGAAGTTAGGATAGTCTTCTGAAAGAGGTATCGATAATGGTTGTTACACTCTCGCAGCGTTACAATGTACATCTCCGACGTTTTCAAAACACTTGAGATAGGGCCATTATGATGAGATTTCCCAAAGCCAGCGACGACGACTCGAGCACCAACAGGAATTTGTAGATCAGCTGGCGGGAGGTCAATGGTGTTTACGTAAGGAGACAATGTAACTGGCTCTTGAAGCTACCAAAAGTAAAATTTTCAACCCATAAATCGAGTAACCTGACCGTAATCACGCCTTAGACTTCAATGAGACTGGTAAAACGTTGAGTACTTTGCTTTGTCAAAACTGATATGTCAGCATATTTTTAAATACTCACGTGGACCACGCCGATATCGTTGGGCAGAATATATGGTAAGTGTGGGTTTGAATCAAAATTATGTTTGACGGAGAGTCGTCGAACTTTATAGGATTTCCCTTCGCCAATCCGCACGGATCCAACTTCAATGGTGAGTGGACTGTTCCACAAGATAGCACCTTCGATACAATGTGCAGCAGTCAGAACATGTCTCGTCGAGATCAGAGCACCTCCGCAGATATGCTTTCCTCTGTTCTGGATCGACACTTGGTATGGGAATTCCCCAGGTGCTGCAACAACAGAGCGGGGTGCCAGCATCGGCGTAACGCTGTAGTTCGCGGGAGCAGCTGAAAGTAAAATTGACAACACTGAAGTATGCAACAACGGTATAAATAAATTAACTTTTCATTACGGGCATAAAAAATAGTATAAGCAACTCGCACGGTATAGTTGCCAATAGCATACTTGGGCGACATGTCACGCGCCCGCGTGCGCGATTGGCAACTTTCCACGCTCGGTACAAAATTTACTATTTATATCTCATGATTTGTACATTATTACGCACGCTCTGCAACTCTCGTGCGAGAATAATACTTCACCATGAAAAAGAATCAATGTCGCGTATGTAAAAAATGCATGAAAATACGATATTTTTCGTCCCAGCGGCAGTAAAGTGCCTACTTTGCGTCCTGGCGTTTGCAAAGAACGGCACTTTTCTGCCGCGGGGTACAAAAAGTATGTTTTCTGTAGTTGGATAGTAGTACCTCATATGCAACAACCCCCAATTATTCTTAGGATTTTACCTGCGCTTATGGTAAGTGTTTGAAAATGACCTCGAAATCGGTGGTCGCAAAGGTATATTACCCCTTAAAAAAGTCAGTATATAGATAAAACCCCTACGCGTGCCGGCGATTCTTAACTCATATTAAGGTTGTTGCTCGTGCAAAGCGAGTTCTTCACGCACAGGTCGCTCAATGTACACCCTATTGTGCAATAAGCTTAATTCATACAATATTTTTCACAAATTATGTCGAAAATTATTTTAGGTATTCAATTTTGTTAGTCCTTCAATTCTATGAAGCTTCGCGAATCCTGATCAAACTATCCACAGCACACTCTGCGTGGTTTGTATTCACCCATTTACAAAATTTTTCTAATTTATGTTCTAACATTCATTTGACCATCATCTTTTTCACGTAACTATCAATTGATTTCGATTTTTATATCGTACATACATTTCAAAAACCCATACAGTCATCGGATGGGTCATCGGGTGTCGGAACGTTATTTTGTGATAAATAACTATTATCCAAGACAGCTGGGAATAGTAAGGTAAGGGATAACCAATGACGCTTACCGAAGCTCAAACAGTTACATTTCGCTACAAGTGAGATAGTTAACGCAACTTGTGACAAATCAAAGGTACGTCTAAGGTCTTCGAAATAAGTCAGTTACATTGGATTTGTATTATGTACTTTTTTAAGCCGAGGAATTGAATTTATAAAAAAAATCGATTTTTTTATGGTTTTTGGACTGGTATGTACAATCAATAATAAGAGTTAAGTCCCTTCGACAAAAAATCGAAAGTAAAGTCATATACCCAATATGCGCCACCTAAGCGAGAATGATCACTACACCGTGTCAAATTCAAAATTTTTAATGCAGCTGGCGGCAGATTGAAGGTCTACTCAATACCTTCAAAATGAGTAAAGCTGTATTCATTTTGGACTCTTCCACGCTAAGATATAGGAGTTTCATAAAGAAAATGTTGAGGTGAAAATTCCAAGGGTACCTAATATGCGCTACCTAAAGAATATTTTTCCTCATCCGGTCTCTTTTTGTAGTTCTCTGGTGGAAATCTAATTAAATGGTAGGAGCTAGAAAGGTCTAACTACCTTCAACATGAGCCAAGCTGCATCTGGCTCCAACTTTTCTACGCAGAATAATAGCATTTTCAAAAAATGTTCTTTTTCGGTTGATAGACGCGTAAAATCGAGAGAAAAATCAATAATCCATATGACTTGGGGTATGACGCTTATTGGGTACATTTTATAAAAATAACCAAGACCTATCGATACGGTTGATAAAAAGAAATTATGTTGGAAAAAATTAGATGATATAAATGGAATGTCAAGGAATCGACCATGTCAACGGGTGGCGCATATTGGATAGTGGCGCATGATGGGTATACCTACCCTACATTGCGACATTTCATAAGCACGTATGATGATAGTATAATTAGTGATATGATATGGTTCGCCGCGATCTGTAAATGCGCTTGTATCGTGAGAACCAAGTGTTGTTGTTTTTGAGTACTGAACATATTTGGGGTTTACCTTATTACAGATTCAAGACCGTTATAGGCTTGATATTTATGTACCCGAAAAAAATGATTTGAATCATCGTATTCCAAATCAAACTATCAAATCAAGTATTCAAAACCATAACAACTGACTAGGAAACCACTTGGGATGTGGGTCACCAATCTTGACCAAAATTTTTTTGGTGTTTACTTGTGGCAAGAATAGAGTGTATCCAAAGTTTTAGGGTCCAACGCTCCCAAACTTCCAAGATATTAATTTATGTATTTTAGTTAAAAACGCTGGTCTCGTCCCAAATGACCATATGCCATCTGAGACGTATTTCCCTCACTGCACTACACTTTCACTGCTATAACTTGAATACCACATCACATTTTATCCTGAAAAACATATAAAAGGAGTAAATAACGTGTATACTCAACAAATCTGACTTCCATGTCTTACTCACATAGAGTGAAACATGAAATATGTGAAAAAATCAACGCTAATCGACTTTTCATGCTGTGCTTGGATACTAAAGCAATAACAAAATGTATATAAGCACAAAGACCACAAATGTAGTATCATAAGACAACAATTCAGTGTCAGACTTGATTTTTATTCATGGAAACTTCAATTCTGAACATGTGTCGACCAATATCATACTATAACACACACATATTGTTATTGCTTCAGTATCCAAGCACAGAGTGAAAAGTCGATTAGCATTGATTTTTTCATATATTTCATGTTTTACTCTATGTGAGTAAGACATGGAAGTAAGAGTTGTTGAGTATACACGCTATTTACTCTTTCTATGAGTTTTTCAGGATAAAATGTGATGGGGTGTTCAGTGAGAACAATGAAAGTGTAGTGCAGTGAGGGAAATACGTCTCAGATGACATATTGTCTTTTGGGACGAGACCAGCGTTTTTAACTAAAATACATGAATTAATATCTTAGAAGTTTGGGAGCGTTGGACCCTAAAACTTTGGATACACTCTATTCTTGCTATAAGTAAACACCAAAAAAATTTTGGTCAAGATTGGTGACCCACATCCCAAGTGGTCTCCTAGTGAGTACGATTCCATAACTTGTATTTGAATGATGACAGCTAAATAATGCTAATTCAAAATACTGATATTTTTAAACCACTATATCTCAGCGTAGGAAGGACCAAATCAGATGTGATTTAGCTAATTCTGGAGGTATTAAGTAGACCTTCCATCTGTCATTGACGCGTTAGAAAATTGACATTTAGTGCGACGTAGTGACTGTGGTAAGGAGAGCGTTATAGCGGGCACAGATACCTTTAATTTGATTTACTGAAAAAATTCACTTGACAATGACTCTTATGAAACGCTTGCAATGCTATAATAATATTGAAATAATTGAACTAAACAAAGGATTTTAATAATTTCTAAAAGTGTAATAAATTTTCACCCGCTGATATACAGCAAAGACCAAACAGGATTCCGATGACTTTCATGGTGGTAAAGATAGATTGACTGAATTGTTATCTTCGATGTATTTCGCCTATATATATGTGTGTGATCAAAATGTTCACAAGTCTGTGAAATTGAGATAATGCATTGATTTTTAAGAATCATAAACGTGACTTACTTTTTCGTAGTGAAAATCATCTGACTGTAAATTATTTTACATAATTCTGAGAATATAATTCAGGATTTTAAACTGATAAGCTGGGTTTTAGAGATACGTCAAAGAGTCTATTTTTCATTACCTGCTGACGCGAAAATTTGCTTAAAATGTAAGTATGAATTATCTTCATCTTGCAAGAAGGAAAATGCTAAAAATAATCCATTCTCTCCAGTCAGTAAAATATAAGCTGTGTAGAGAAACTGCACCCTTGAATATCATAGAGAACAGGTGTAACTGTTCTCTGCCGAATGAAAGAGAAATTTCGAGAAGACACCCAGAACAAACAGAAAGGAAATTTTCTTGCTTACTGTTGCATCAAAATATTGGAATCGTAATGAACTACAAAGAGAGTTTCCTTGCTCAAAAAGGGAAGCAAGGAAAGCTTCAAAAATAGAGGCTGAGAATGGCATTTGAACATCGCCTATTGAGAATAGAGGCCAGAAATTTGATATTACCAGAGAAAAACGGCTGTCAAGTGCCTCAGCAGTATGCTTTCTCAAAGTATTGCAATTGAACCTCAACTTGCATTAATCACCACTCTTTGAGAAAGCAAAATGAACCTCTAACTCATTTCCTCCACTCCATAGTAACGGTTGCTAAAGACGTAAACAATGGTTGCTATGGTAAATATCCGAGCTTCGGTGTTCTTACTTCTTAGTCGTCAACAGTTCAAAAAATGGACCTCCAACTGACTATTCCCATTCCCTAATTACGGTTGAAAGGGATATAAACAACGGTTGCTAGAGACATCAACAATGGTTTTTACGGGAAATGTCTCTTTGATTCTTATAGAATCCCATAAATATATAAACCCAAATGATCATTTATCATGAATTATATGGGAACTTACCAAAAACACGTCAGCAACGGTTGCCATGGAAATAAACGACGGATGTTGCTGAACACCGAACTCGGTTCATATCTTCTGGAGACCGACCTGTGTGCAAAATTTCAGGACGATCGGACAATTCCTTCGAAAGTTATCGCACGACAAAAAAAAGTGCACGTACACGTACGTACGTACATACATACAGACATTTTCAGATTTCCATATTTTTCGACCCGTAGATTACGAAAATCGAGGTCCCGAAGTCCGATTCGATGGGTCGATTTTTACCCCATTACAAAGCTTTCTCTTTGAGAAAGCAATATGGACTGTTTCGCGCCAATTGTTTTGCTGATTTTTTTTCAGCAAATTTATTGATAATGGCCCCCATAACACTCTTGGATTCTTCAGATTTTTAATGCCCATATACGGAAGACTGAACAAAGTAATCTTTTTTTTGATTTTTCATTATTTTTCTATCAACTTTGAATTTACCATAAAAATAGTCCCAAAATTGTTTACATTCTAAAAGTCATCACTTTCTAACCTTAAAATTCAACCCACTTAACTATTTGGAACAGAATTCATCATATATTCATACATTTTGTATGACACAGCTTATTCATAAAGCATGACTATTGAATAGCTGAAATCATTGATCTGCAGTTCGAAAATGAGATAAACCACAAAGAATCTCCTTATATAAAAAAGTGATGGGGGTCAAAGTGAAGCCAGTTAACTCGTGATTTGATTGGTGTAGACCTAACCACGTGACAAGTCGCGTAAAATATAGATATAGATAGTGAATACAGGCAAGCAAGAAACATAAGAACGATCAATTTTGAGGTTGTAACGACCGAATCCTTCTTGCCAGCTGCTTCCAAAGTCTAAATGTAGGTTTTAAAATTGCGGATAATCGAAAAAAATAAAAGTTGTATGAATGTAGGGTTAAACAATACGAATATTGTGAAAGAATTGATGAGTAAATGGAAAAGATTATCATATGTGAATGATTGGAACATAATTTTGAAACGGATTGAACGGAAGCACGAATGTAGATCGCGCGCAGCGCGTCTGAATGTAGCTAGTCATTATAAACTCATGAATGATCACAAATGAGTACCTTCAATTTATTAAAAGAGCTATTTGTGCTTGTCGAGAAGAGGTTCCAACTGGATTTTGAAGTAAAAGTAAATAATCTAAGGGCTGTAATGATGGACCCATTACCGAGTTAAGATTATTTTGAAGCTGTTGATTTTCGGAAAAAAACAAACTTCTAAAAATGTCATGGCTTATAAGTCCAATTCGAGAAATATGTTGACCTACTCGAGTTGATGTGAAATAGCCCATCTATACTAATCACTTGATCACAATAAATATATAAATGACAGAGTCACGTAGCTTCTCATAGGTAAACTGACCAATGAAATTAATGTTGATGCGAAAAAATGTCCAAACTTATAATTTCAATGTTTCAAAAGCTTTTTTTCAAGTATTATAAGGTTGCTGTTGCGTAATATTCTTTAACTGATAATAGTATATTATGCAACTAGTGCGTGAAATGCGATTTCACGCACCAGTGTGACAAGCCTGCACGAGTCGCCGGCGAAGCCGGCGAACGAGTGTTAGGCGGTCACACGAGTGCACGGAATCGAATTTCACGAGTTGCATACGATATTTTATGTTATAAGTGATCCAAACGCGAATTTCACTCATCGAGATTTGAGTGCGTGAAATGCAATTTCACGCACTAGTGCGTGAAATATTTTACGCATCGGTTTCCGTGTGTGAAATATTTCACGCATCGATTTCCGTGCATGAAATGTGATTTCACGCACGGAATTCGATGCGTGAAATGAGCGTTTATGATCACGTATAACATAAAATAAATTAGTACTGCAGAAGTGTATACGTATAAGAAGAGCAATACTGCAAATAGTAATAATGATGTAAATATTGAGTATGATTTTTACTACGAAAGTGTTATTTGGTGCGAGGTCGATCATTCATAGAAGAATGTGAGATTTAGAAAATGAGCAAAGCCAATGACTTTCAGTTTTTTTTCCCCCAAATCAATAAAATAACTTTCAGTTTTGATTTTTGGCTAATTGCGACTAATATTGTCAAATAGCGCGAGTCTAATACCAAGATAAAAATGTAACTTGATATTAATTAAAGATTTTCAGTCATAAAATATGCACAATCTCCTTGTTCTTCTTGAATATATTTCTAATCATATTTTTCATACTGTCATGAAGTTAATATTAGTCTTTAAGTGAATCTTAGTACAGCTGCAGCTGTTTGGGTAATACTCTATCTTTTCTTCTGATTACACACATGCTTTTAAAATTAGAATATGCTGTTCCAAACTTTCCTCAAGGATTTGAAGAATTATACTCAACTCGCCGAGAAAAATCGCCGTGAATTCGACCATCTACATCTACAATATATTAAAATTAATCCGTACTTTTCTTCTTCTTTCCTATTCCATGTCAATAATATTCATGAATAATACTGAAGGAAGTGAACCATAACATTTTCTTGCTAATAACAGAAAAATAATGGGGAATTCATTTACTGTCTACTGTATGTGTAACTGGTGAATCTTGATATTTACCAATTTTCTTGCATATATTGGTTTACTATGGGCAATCAAGGAATCTGCCCACTCTGGGACTACCCTGGATACTTTGTTAATGTAATAAGCTAGTATGATCTTGGACATATTTTTTTTTGAAAACTTCAAGTAATTACCAGGGAAAAATGTTATCATGACTTTTTTGCGCAGAGGTCATTGAATGGGTGTAAATAATGTTCAACCCATTAGCGACAACCGCTCGACGGCCGCTGTTTTGAGCGACAGATTTCATCTGGTTATAATGGTTCTAAAAATTTGGGAAGAACATTTTCTTGGGCAAAATTTTGTCAGCTTTCCGATTCTGTTATTTTTATCTCGATTAAATAAACGCCCTTATTGTTATAAACAATTGATTGCGAAAAAACATGAAATTTCAAGTCAACATTTTGCTTTCTCAAAGAGAAAGCTTTGTAATGGGGTAAAAATCGACCCATCAAATCGGACTTCGGGACCTCGATTTTCGTAATCTACGGGTCGAAAAACATGGAAATCCGAAAATGTCTGTATGTATGTACGTGCACTTTTTTTTTGTCATACGATAACTTTCGAAGGAATTGTCCGATCGTCCTGAAATTTTGCACACAGGTTAGTCGCCGCAAAATCTCGGCCGAGTTCAATTTTCAGCCAAATCCGTTGTTTATTTCTCTAGCAACCGTTGCTAACGTGTTTTTGATAAAAGCTCCAAAAATCATCATCAATGCACGATGGGTCTCCAATTCTTTCGACGATCGATGAGAATCGATAAGACATTCATTTTGGAACAACCATTGTTTATTCTCCTAGCATCCGTTGCTATGGAGATACAAAATTCAGCTCCAGACTGACTTTTTTTTGTCGTACGATAACTTTCGAAGGAATAGTCCGATCGTCCTGAAATTTTGCACACAGGTCGGTCTCCGGAAGATGTGAACTGAGTTCGGTGTTTAGCAACATCTGTTGTTTATTTCCATGGCAACCGTTGCTAGCGTGTTTTTGATAAGTTCCCATATAATTCATGATAATTGATCATTTCCTTAATGATTGATCACCCTGGATGATTGATCATTATCCTTAGCAATCGTTACTATGGAGTGGAAAAAGTCAGTTTGAAGTCCATTTTTGGAACTGTTGATGACTAAGAAGTAAGAACATCGAAGCTCCGACATTTACCATAGCAACCATTGTTTACGTCCTTAGCAACCGTTACTATGGACTGGAGGAAATGAGTTAGAGGTTCATTTTGCTTTCTCAAAGAGTGGTGATTAATGCAAGTTGAGGTTCAATTGCAATAATTTGAGAAAGCATACTGCTGAGGCACTTGGCAGCGGTTTTTTTTGTGTCAACTGTAAAACATGAAAACCGGTTGCAACGATCCCCGGGGAGTGAATTTCGAGCGTCCATGGACCTTAAACTAAACGTTGGCATAGCTATAATTGTTCAAATTATTTTTGGAAGACTCAAAATGGCGGCCGATAGAAAAAATTGTAGCATTCAACTTGGCAATTGTTATTCTCGAAAACTATATAGATCAAATCAAAAAATTCTTATGAACAAAAAAGTCTTAAAATCACTTCAAGAACACTCTTGAATTTTTTCAGAATTTTTTTAAAATTTTGATTTTTCAAATTTCCAAAAAAACGCAAATTGATTTAAAACTTCTGAGAAAATTTGAGAATGTTCTTTGTGTTCTTTATTGACTGATCCCTTTTTTGTCTATTGGATTTTCTTACTATCATTCTATCAGGTGGCGCGTCAGCGCCACCGACAAGTATGCTCAGGAAGCCCACGAGGGGACGCGACTAGCCATAATATACAGCCCAATTTTGTGTTCAACCTCACTTTTTTAATTATTTTTCTTGTCTTTTTAATTATTAGTCTTGCAACAGTTATAAGCAAGAACTACGGTCACTTACGATTACTTTTGTCAGAAAAGTTTCATCGAAATAGTTTTCATTATATTTGAGAATAGAAGTTCAAATTCGAGCTCCTCAAAAATTCTTCCACACTCCCACATGTGACGTATATTACGTCCGACTGGTTCACAGCAGCAACCAGCCCAGCGCAAGTCACTCCTCAGCGTAGCGTATATTACGTCAAACATACATATATGTATATTGATGCAACTGAACTGCTACTGCACTGCGCCCGACTGCGCATGCACGCTCTCGAGTGAGCTCAGCTGTGAACTGTGAGATATGCTCGAGTTAGTTGCAGGTTATAGCTCGCGCGGTCTGGCGCAGTCCAACGGAACAACATTAAAATCATCAGTATATATTATCTCCCCCGTCTACCACCTACGTCACCTGAATATTGTTGGGCAAACTTGAAGATTAGCAAAAGAAGTTGCATCTCAGCTAGGTGCTGACTCGTATCTCTTAATTCAGAAATGGATGATAGTTCTTCAAAGAGTAAACGGTATGTATGTTAAAAGTTCATCAACTCAGATAAATTTTTTCTTGTTAAATGTTGGATGGATATACTTTTTTTTTTCTCCAATTTTACCGATTATCGCCTCTCGGGCATGTATCGGACGTTGGATATACTTGAAATCTTGTTTACAGACAGATGAAGATGCTGAATCATTACGCCCTACTGAAAATTCTCAGGTGAGATCTCAGGTGAGATCTCATGCCAATTTCTCAAGTGAGATTTTTTTCCTTAAATTTTTTTTTTCTCAGAATGTTCAGGACTAACATTGATTCTTGGCAACATGTGAAAATTAGGATCGGTATAGAATTTTGATGAATTGACGAATTATATCATCACTTGGTATCAACACTGCTAAAATTTTTAGGTTCATGTCAGGTGAGATCTTAGGTGAGAACACAGGTGAGATCTCAGGTGAGATCTCAGGTGAGATTAACCCGGGCCTCAGAACTTGATTATCGCCAGGGCGATTACCATTATGGTTGGGTGGAGCGTTAGCTGGTATACCAGCAGCATTGAGTGCACCAGCTTCAGCACCAATCCGGGCACCAGCAGCATTAGGCACATCAGCTCCAGCACCAACCAGGGCACCTACAGCATCGACCAGAGCACCATCAGCATTGGGCGGATCAGCTCCAGCACCGACCAGGGCACCAGCAGCATTGGGTAGATCAGCTCCAGCACCGACCAGGACACCAGCAACATTAAGTGCATTTAGAGCTCCATCAACAATCAGGTCACCAGCAGCAGCAGGGTCAGCTGCTTCATTTGCAGCGTTAAGTGCAATTAAAGCACCAGCTCTAGCATTGAGAGCAGCGTTGGCAGCTCCAGCATTGGCAGCTCCATCAGCACCGATCAGGGCACCAGCAGCATCGTTAACTGCTTCATTTTGAGCATTAACTGCATTTAAAGCAGCGGCATTAAGTGCATTATCAAGTGCATCTGTAACAAAAACCAAATAAATGAATTTCTTTATTTCAAGGATTCATTTCCCTGTCAATGAACAAAGCACGCAAGCAAATTACCGCAAGTATATTCTTGGAATTCCGAGCGCTGTGATGAAGCACTAAGCAGTGCGCATGTGTGACTCTAACGGTAACGAAGAATTCCAGAAGGGTATATATATGACGACTTTTTTATCGATATATATTGCAAGTTGCAACTGATTGCAACTTCAGGCTGTTAACTTCTCTCGTCACTGTAGTGTCTACTGTGCATATACTGTGTGTGTATATATATATATATATATATATATATATATATGTAGTAGTGTATACCGCGCTTATGGCGATTATAGTGAATGCGAATTTGCTTTAATCATAAAAATAAGTGTATGCGCGAAGTGTAGTGATCCGACACAATCGTGAGGGTCGACCGAGCTGTTTTAGCTGATACTCGTAAGTATAGAAGTGATTAGAAATTCTGTGTTTTGATTGATTTGAAGAATTGGCTAACCTGCTGGCTATGGTAGTTATGTACAATTATAAAAATTTCTTCAATATTTTTAGTTATTACAATATGTTCTTTCTGCGTTCAAAATAAAACATAACTGAGTTGTTGTCAATGATTCACTCATTTTACAATAAGTAAAATTAACTCTCTTTGTGATCAGATTCATGTAACTTTTCACTTCAACAGTTGATAAAAAGAGATAACCAATTGATATTTTTCAAATTTACTTATTTTTACGGTATCAAAAATTTTTCCTGTCATTATTGCTTGAAGCTATATTGGAATTTGTTCTTTGTAGTTCTTCTGATAGTAACATTATTAAGTACTTACATATACGCATCTCATAATTAGTTGGAAAAAATCAATTTTTTTAATAAGGCAGAGAAGGGTAGGTTGTGAAGGGTAGGTATGTTATGAATATTTGCCGATTCACGCGACCCGCCAAGATGTAGCTCATTGCGATTTGTGTAGATTAACATGATACATATTTTTCATCACTTGTATCGAAAAGTTCATCATTAAACCTTAGTTTTCTAACACTCGTAATGAAATAGTATATTATGCAACTAGTGCGTTAAATTCGATTTTACGCACCAGTGTGATTAACTGGCACGAGTCGTCGGCGAAGCCGGAGAACGAGGGCTAGATGGTCACACGAGTGTGTGGAATCGCATTTCACGAGTTGCATACAATATTTTATGGTATAGTGATCAAACGCGAATTTCGCGTATCGATTTCAGTGCGTAAAATTGCATTTAAAGCACTAGTGCGTAAATTGCATTTAAGGCACGAAAATCGATGCGTAAAATGAGCGTTTATGATCACGTATACCATAAAATACTGTTCGATACTAGATTAAAAGACGATTTTCGCTCTTTTCCCTCGCTTTGCTCTGGCGGCAAACCTCCCACGTGCCTAGAATTCGTCTTTTGGTCTAGTATCGAAATGTACTATTTCGTATCTTAGTGCGCAAAGTTTGTCTTTTTTTCACGGACTAGGGTACGCCAAGTACTCTATTCTTTCACTGTTCCAGAAAGTAGTGCGAGAAAATAATGTGAGCAATCGAAAATATATGAATGCACTGCGAGAAAGATATAAAATTTACGGTCATCGTATTACGAAGCCACGTATAATTTTAGATTCTTGGGGATTCTACCTAGCAGAGAGACCAATGCATTTCTATGTACATATATATGTATGCATTATGATATTTTCTCTCATTTTAGGACAAGATTAAGCATTTAGTTAGAAATAGTAGAGGTAAACTCTACAGAGTAATGCTTGGAAATGTGAGGTTCAGATGGCCGGTATATATACACAAGGGTGTTCTATTTCACTTGCGAGAAAGGAAAATTAACAAATTGCAATGTTTCAGTAGTACTATTATTCTGCTCTGATGTAAAATGTATTGCTCAAATGTGTTCATTTTTTTCGTAGTATCATGTTTATTTTCTTTTTGATGTTGATATTTTTGTTGGTTCAAGGGGGAAGGGCTCCGAAGTAGTGTACCGCATGCTGCAATGGAAGCTATAAAAACCAGTGTATAAAGTTGCATTAATCTTCATTCAATTAAATACGAATGCTATGGAAATATAAAAAATTCTAAGTGTTCTGATACCAGGATATCAATGATTTGTCCAAACAGAATCACAAACAAAATTTTGCCATGGAAATTAAATAACCAAACTTGATGAAAATTCTTCGCCACGACTCACTTGTGTGCAAAATTTTGAAAAGAACGTAAGATCCCTCTGAAAATTACCGCGGCTTAATTTTAATACCACGTAGCAACGGTTGCCGGGGAAATAAACAACCGACGTTGCTGAAAATTGTCAATCCTCGCTACGACTCACTCTTGTGCAAAAGTTCAAGAAAACGATCGCTAAGGACGTTAACAAAGGTTGCTATGGTAAATGTCGGAGCTTCGATATTCTTACTTCTTAGACATCAACCGTTCCGAAAATGGACCTCCAACTGACTTTTCCCACTCCCTAGATTCCCATAAATATACGAGCCCAAATGAGCATTTATCACGAATTATATGGGAATTTATCAAGAACACGCTAGCAACGGTTGCTAGAGATATAAACAACGGATGTTGCTGAACGCCGAACTCAGTTCACACCTTCTGGAGACCGACCTGTATGCAAAATTTCAGGACGATCGGACCACTCCTCTGAAAGTTATCGCACGACGAAAAAAAGTCATGAGAGCTTATCAAAAATACGTTAGCAACGGTTGCCATGAAAATAAACAACCGATGGAGCTAAACACCGAACTTGTTTTACATCTTCCGGAGACCAATCTGTGTGCAAAATTTCAGGACGATCGGACCATTCCTTAGAGAAATTTCGTATGCCAAAAACCACTGCCAAGTGCCTTAGCAGTATGCTTTCTCGAAGAGGCTTCAACATCACCCACGAAACTAAACTTCGTGAATTTTTCTTCTCCTTAGCAACGGTTATTAAAAAGCTAATTGGGAAGATTTTGTGTCCTTTGCCATCGAAAATGATGGAAATGGGTCATAAATGATAATTTCCAACCTTCATAACGGTTGCTAGGGAGGTAAACAACAGTTGCTATGGAGCAAATATGACAATTCAGTGTCCTTGGCCATTGAGTGTGACTTGAAACTGATTTTCCGGCTTCTGAAGCAACGGTTGCTAGGGATGTAAACAAACGGTTGCCAAGGATATCAACAGTGGTTGCTATAGGAAATATCTCATCAATTCTCATTGGCCCTCATAGCCCCAGTGAGCACTTATGAGGATTTGTGAGAAGGCACGTTATAAACGGTTGCGAAGGAAATAACCAACGGATTTTGCTGGAAATTGAACTCGGCCGAGATTTTGCCGCAACTAACCTGTGTGCGAAATTTCAAGACGATCGAACCATTCCTTCTAGTGTTATCGTGGACGAAACAAAACGGGACGCACACACTCACGCACACACACAGACACACAGACACTTTTGGATTTCCAAGTTTTTCGACCCGTAGATTACGAAAATTGAGGTCCCGAGGTCTGATTCAGTGGGTCGATTTTTGCCCTATTACAAAGCTTTCTTTTTGAGGAAGCAACAAAATGTGGTCACACACGTACGTACATACATACATACATACAGACATTTTTGGATTTCCATGTTTTGCGACCCGTAGATCACGAAAATCGAGGTCCCGAAGTCCGATTCGATGGGTCAATTTTTACCCCATTACAAAGCTTTCTTTTTGAGAAAGCAAAATTTTTCCTCATAAAATAAAAAAATTTATTTTAAGGTGTATGTAACCACTTGAACATATTCAAATCTAATGTATTTAGCTATGGCATACTCATTCTTTTTTGAAAAAGCTGAATTTTCCAAAAAAATGATTATTAACAATGTGCATATAATGGGCCTTCAAATTTTAAAACACATCAAACAAAAGTAGTATGTTTTGCTTTCGCATTCTGCATTGTGTCCAAACTAAGGCTAGTAAAACGCGTAGTGGAGTCCGGAAACTCAAGGGTCGCATTGATATGTATGTGATGATGCAAAATATTTGCCGTCCCGTCAGCATCACGCGCGTGTCGATTGTCGATGGACTGATACGCGCCGATCTCAGCTTTGCGAGGCATGTAACGTCACAACTCACACTATCTTAGTATCAGAATGTAAAAACTAGTTTAAAAACTAGTATGTATTGGAATGATAAGAAAATTCGCTGAATTTGTTATTCATTTTTGAAACTAATAAAATTGAAATTTTGAGAATATTTTTTATCCCATATTCAATCTTATTAATCAAAAATATGTTATACGCAGAAAATGACTGTTTACATAAATATTCTAAATATGGTTTTATTAGATCAGAAACATAGACTAACTCAGTTGAGCACGCCTTAAAGTTTTACCTCTGCTAACTCTTTGAAAATAAGCTTGAAGTCAATTTTTGAGTTCCGTGGCCATATGGTGGCAGCTGGTGGCCAAGGATAGACTATCTGCGGTTTTTGCTTTTGTATTTTATCAGAGTATACTTCAGGCGGTTGAGGATACTCTTTAGGAGGTTCGTGGTATTGAATAAGAGGGTTGGGTAGGTTATCAGAGGATTTTGGTAAATTATCGACGTTTAATGGGGTAGACAAACTTTGTATACCACTTGGGGCATCATTGAAATTGAAATTCAATTCATATTGAATAAATGGAAGGAAAGGCATCACTTTCGTATAAACGTCAGGATTTCCAGCACCACATTTCCCATCTCCTGCAGAAACTACAGCAACAACTTGTTTGTTATAGATAAGCGGACTACCACTGTCACCCTGTAAAATAAAACCAATCAATAAATAAGTGAACTTGAATTCCACTTGTCAGTTTGTATTTGATACTTCATTGGATTATTTCATGAAATCTAGGAAACATTCATTAGTATTATATGCACCTATGAACATAAATGGGTTATTGAGCCATAACTTTAATATTCTAAATAGGTTTTTTGAATTGTGAAAATACTCAGAATAGAGTACTCTACCAACGTAATCTAATGCACACAAATTTCGAGTTCCATTTGTCTAGAGAAGATCTAGACGCTACATCGTAAAGCCTTGAAGCAATATAGGTACAGCCAAAACATCACTTATGTGCTCCAGGGTCCGATTCAAAGACTCAAAAACCCAACATACAAGCTTAGATGCTTTATTTATACACGTATCACCCCTCGGGGTCTTAGAACTATTTTCTTTTGAATAATCGTGGTATTTCTTGAAAGTTTGATTTATTTTTGTCTGAAAAATTTTTATAGGTGTAAATCGATATTGAAAATGATCCTCAAATGTAAAAAATGGCAAAAATAGCAACTTTTATAGTTTGTAAACTAGTGTTAGAGTCTTCCAAAGAATTCAGAAAAATTTACAATATGCGGTAGAATGACGAAAATTCTTAGAATCGATAGTTTTCTCTCATGCTGTTTCACAGAAAATCATCAATATATACATAAAGTAACTGCAGGCAATTTGGCACTGCAGTCAATTTGGCACGTTTGTCAGATTTCGTATTTCCGGTGCTCTCTGAACATCACACTCTCGGATTATGTTGGGAGAATTAAAAGAAAATTTTCGGTACCTTCCCTACCCATTTAGCCCTTGAAACCACTCTCCTACAACACTTTGAAGTTTCACTTACTGACTTTTTTCCCCTTTTTTTATTTCACTATTCTCACTCAGCCTAAATAATCAGGAGTAAATAATTTTTATCTCTGAAAGAGTCATTCCTCTTTTTTCTGTAAAAACATCTCATCTTCCGCTTGGTCACATCAGTTTTCCCAAAACTATTTTTTAACCTACTCAAATTGCTCCTTTTCGCATAAAAAAAAAGTGAAGCCAATGTGGCCCCTTATTTTATAGACATATTACGATGATTTAGACGCTTATTTTTGAGTTGAATGTCAAAAGTTTTGTATAAATATCACTGGGAACATGATTGAGAGTTTTTTCCAATACCAATTTGATCGTTGCTGTAGGCCTATATAGGTTGTATCAAATGATCGAGAAATCGTGCCAAATTGACTGCACGTTTAGTGCATTTATGATAACAATAGAGATCATTTCTAATAGGTATTGAGCTAAACTTTAAGATACTTTCCGGAGAATTTCAAAATTCCAAGTCTATCATAGTCCAATTCGCAAAAAACCCTTAGGGGGTGGCGCATTGGCTGCAGTTACCTTGCATTCATTTATTTATACACATTATATACCAATGAGGGTTACCTAGACCTCTGTATGAGAGAAAGAACTATAAATTTCAATTACCTGGCAAGTTCCAGAGCCGAGTCCCAATTTGGCACAGATTTGAGAGGGCAAGATAGATCTTGCCCAATTATCTTCGTAGTATTTATTACATTCATTCAAAGGGATAATGTACATTTCGGATTTCTTCAGGTCTGGTGACGTAGGATTGCCAAGTTTATCATTTCCAAAACCAGTAACGATGACTCGGGTATTAATGGGGATCTCAAGACCTGGTTGTGGTAGATGAATAATTTGCACGTTAGGAGACAGTTTAACTGGTTCTCTAAGCTGAAAATATATTAATCTCAGTGAAAATTACTTTTGAAATCTATTCATCAAATAAACAATAAAATTTTCCTCTTTTAATATGATCACCTGGGCAATGCCAATATCGTTGGGATTGATGTACTGTGTATTCTCCAAATCAAAACCGTAGGCGATGGCAAGTCTTCGAATTTCATGAGTCTTCCCTCGACCTATCCTAATAGATCCAACCTCAACAGTTAATTTACTGACGACATATAAGTTAGCCTGCGCAATAGCTTGGTTGAGACAATGAGCTGCCGTTAAGACATGCTTGGTAGAAATCAAAGCACCTCCACATAGATGAAATCTTTCATTTTGAATAGATACATGATATGGGAATTCTGTGGGCTTAGCCTGGAGTGCACGAGGAGCCAGATATGATTCTACGCCGCCTTTGTCAGACTGATTATTAGCTACAGAAAAATTGGTTACAGTGAGATCAAGAATTAATTTGCAAATGAAAGAATGGATTCAGAATATGAAACAATTAACTTATTAAAATTTGACTCAGAATTTACTAGAAAACATTTTGAGTTTGTTGAGTAGGAGCTGAAATTTCCCAAATAATTCTACGGAATACACGTTAATTCACATTTGAAATTATTTAGTATCACAAGTGTAGCTAGACACTTAAGCAAGTTATTCAATAAGAGGGAAATGCATCACTAAAAATGCAACTCTTTGGAAATATAAATTAATATTCCTACATTAATTTGCAGACATGATTTATTAATAGCTAAGACTTTTTTCGAATGGCATTATGTGTATATGTTTCTGTCTTTAGTACTATGCATAATTGAAAATCAAACGAACTTACCTGTAAGTGAAGTTTAATGACAATTATATGCGTAGCATCGTTCTCGTGATAACATACATGTAGTATACGTAGGTCTGCCGAATTTATTTATCGTTTTGTGTGATAAATTCGGCAGATCTACGGCTACTATACATGTATGTAATCATGAGAACGAAGCAAGCATATAATAGAGACACAAGCATATGTATGGCAAGTTATATTAATATCAGCATCTTTCATAACATTTTAAAAAATATTCCAATAGTAAAATAGGCATTTATTAACGGTATGCAAATAATAATATTTAACACAATTTCTTTTGTCTTTACGAAAATTACTCATCAGTGAAAATTGCTTACTCGATACTATGCAGCAAAAAGAACAGAGTATGACAACGATCTTCATGACAGTATAATAAAACTTTTTCGATTTTTAATTGGGCCAAGCTTATATATAATCGGTATATAAGTGTCTGTTCTATTCTGTTACACAAAAATTATTAAAGAATAATTTATTCAAGATGTCAAATGATATTACGAAATTCTCATTTTGCTGTAGAAACTATTGACTCAAGTGCTCTTGCTTTCTGAAAAAAAACCATTGTGACGTAGTGAAAAATTGTTTGCATCATATACGTACTCCCCATTAATACAGTTTCTCGCTGAAATCTTTGTGTATATGCGAGGGTAGCTCCATTTTTAGCACAGTATATTCGAAGAACCAATAATCAGATTTGGATGAAATTTCATGTGATTATACTTGAGTGTACTTAAAAACAATAGCTACTAATTTTGAAGAGAATGCACTTTCAAGTTTTTCTTAGAACTAACCAGAATCACTGACTCGCTCGTGTTTTTCCTTTGTTGATACTATCATGAATGTAAGGTAACTGCAGCCAATTTGGCCCGATTGTCAGATATCGTATTTCCTGGTGCTCCCTGAGCATCAGTCGCCTTCGGGTTATGTTTTCGGTCCTTTCCTCGCCAATTTAGCCCTTAAAACCACTTCTTCTACAACAGTTTGAAGTTTCACTTACTGATTTTTTCTACCTTTTCTTATCTAATTATTCTCACACAATCTAAAAAATCAGATGGAAATATTTTTCATCTCTCAACGTGTGATACTCTTTTTCATGTAAAAACATCTCATCCATAGGTCATATCGTTGCATCCGCACCTTAGCAACCAGATAAGGACAAAAAAAAATAAGCAAAAAGAAATTCGAGTTCCATTTCAATAACTTTCGACGACAAAGAATACAGAATTTTCATATTTAACCAACCTTTGTTAGTATCTCGAGCAACTATTGTTAACAGAATGAAGAATGATCTTAGGTTTCATCTTTTCTAGTACTATCGATGAAAAAGAACGAATCTCTGAAATATCTCGTAAGAACAGTATTCTGGAAAATAATGTGAATTAAAATTTCTTGCGATAATAAAATATTTTTTTACAATGTGTCAAATCATAATAACATTTTCAATTATTCAACATAATTGCAGAACATTTTTTAAAAGTGATAGGGTTCCAGCAAGATTCTCTCACTCATAGTTTGGTTCAAACTGTTTAAATACGTTTGATATTTCATGGATGTGATTAGAACGTTTGTAAAGGGGTTACAGAACGTTTTAACGAATACTTATGGAACGTTGAGTAAGGTTCAATCTAGAATCTGTTGTTTGAATATCGTTTTCAACTTATTTTTGGGATCAACAAGCAACTTTTTCAAATTTTCGTAGAATTTTTTTTTATTCTTATTATTACATAATAAATGACTTTAGTAGAAAAATGAAAAATTGTTCGACTATTGAGAAAAAAAATAAAATAATAATACTATAATTCTCTCTGTAGTCGTTGAGAATCCTCATGTGAATCTTAATGAAACTATCGTTTGAACGAAAAACCCTTCCGTCTACTCTTAGTATCAACTAAAAGCTGAGCTTGTCTTTTCAAGAAAGTTCTTGAAGGGATGTCTTCTTCATCCTCAGACATTTGACACTGAGGCGCCGGCGTGGTTACCATAGGGAACAGTGGAAACAATGGTTGGTCATCGGTAACATTCTGCTTTGCAGTCTCCGATGTGGTCTCCAAAGACATAGCTTCGATCTAAGATAAAAAAAATAATAGATTACATTAAAAATTGAAGCTGAAAAGTACGTTGAAGCAGAGTTGACGCTCGTTACAACAAGTCGATACACGCATTATATTCATTTTTAATCTAATTTTTTAAACTAATAATAATAATTATTCCAATAAGTCTTTACAAGATGTATTTGGAACCAGAACGTTTCTTTATTTAAATACCTCAGAGAATTTTTATTCGTAAATCAAATAAAATCATCATAAAATAGCCAGTCAAGTTATATCGACATCCATATCAATTACTAACTAAGAGACGTTGTCAGCTTCGAGTCACCAATCACGACAAAACTTTCCGAAAAGGTTTTTGAATACCTCAATAAGTCATATATTTAGCTATTCAGTCTAACGTTTCGATTAGTCGGAGATATTTGTGAATGATTTTCAATCTTATGCATGTACAGAATATATACACAAGAAGTCCATAAGTATAGATATACTGTTCATACATAAAGTCACTAATGATGCGCAAATATCTCGAGAGAAACAAAATATTACGCTTGTTAGAGTAGACAAAAATCATCTTGCAAAGTTTTACCACGACTGATCACCCTAAGTTGACAGCCTCTCCTAGTAAGTTCCTAACTTCTGATGTCCTATTGGTCAAGTTGGCTATGTTAGCTCAAATATAGACAACATTTTAATAAACATGGGTAGTATTGATAAATATGTAACAGTTAATGCAATCCAATGGAGGTATGGCCTGCACATGAAGAGCTCAACATTCAATTGAATGCGGGAAAATAGCATACATATACATATTGAATTGAAGGCTCTTCGCCGTCAAACAAGCAATTAACCTAAAATTGTCAACTCTACATTCACACGATGTATAGATTTATATTTCTATTTGGAGTATATTTGGCAAGAACGAATACCGAGATATTTTGAGTATCCACTCTTACGATCTATTCCTAAACTCTTCCTAATTCCCATTCCTCTATTCATTATACTTTCCGATGTGGAGCGTGAGTGAAGGCTCCATTTTCATACAAAGACGTAAAAGATCAGGTTGGTTTCAATATATTGTATGTTTAAAACGCCATTATGGGCCCTTTGATATCTCACGTAACGTCTGAGAGAAGATCTCAATATTAAATCTGTACTTTATGTGTAACTTTTGCTTCGATCGCGTATCAATCCAATGATTTATTTTCTTATCACAATGATATTATTTTTTTTTTATAACAACTCACTTTATCATTCAAGATTTGGTCTATGAATTCATCGTATTTCTCTGGTCCTCCAAGTTTTTCCATAAATTTATGAATATTTTCATTCAATCTATTTAAGGCTTCAATCGGATCTGATGGATCGGAATCCGCATTACATGACAGCATTCCATTCTCCTCCTGAAATTAAACTTCATGGCATTGTGATTTGTGACACGATGACAATGGAACATCAAGCTTATAGAGTTACTCTTGGTCGTACAAATAGATAATCCCACCTTCTAATCGCCAATAATTGGCTTGAATTATTATTTTTACATTTTGTGATATGTGTTTTAAGTACTCATTATATCGCAGGCGGTTTGATCATGGACACAATATAGCAAAGAATACATTTCACATACATTTTTACCTTGCTCGTGAGTGTTTGAAAAAGTTTACTTGACACAAAGAAATGTGTGTAATCTAATTTTATTCTTCCTGCATTGTATTTTCTATTACATGTGTTAAAATTGATGCACACCTAATTCATTGATGGATGTGATTAAAAATATTCTGCAATACGCGTGTCAAACGTAATTTTCACACTTGTGTGATTGTATCGAAAAATACAACTAAGGTAACTGCACTCAATGTGCAACCCCCTAAGGGTTTTTTGCAAATGTGACCATGACAAACTTGGAATTTTTGTATTCTATGAACGGCATCTTGAAGGCTAGCTCAATACCTATCAGAAACCATTTCTGTAGTTATCACTCGACCATTTTAACCTATTAAAAATGTCAATTTAAATAAAAAATGCAAAAGGGCCAAATTGGCTACACGTGTAATCAATTTGGCACGATTTCATAATCCCTTGTTATAGCCTCTAAACGCCTATAGGTACGATCAAATTGGCATTGAAATAAACTCGGAATCGTGTTTCTTTGTTATTTATTCAAAACTTTTGACATTCAAGTCAAAAATAGATATTCTAAATCATCGTAACATGTCTATAAAAACGCAATGTTTCATCAATCTTGAGTTTCATTAAAACCGATCGTATTGACAGTGTAAAAACTAATGTGACCAATCGAAAGAAGAGCTTTTTTCACATGAAATTGAGTAGCCACATTTGGATAAAAGAATTTAAAATAACTTACATTGCGGCAATAACAATTACAGAATAAAAACAGATAATTCAATGGTGTTCAACTTCAAAGTGTTCTAAAGACGGCTGGTTGGAGTGGAAAATGACCGGTACTGTAATGCCTGGGATCAATTATCTTGTTTCAATACTGAAACGTGACCCAAACGCCTCTATGCGCCATTGGAGCGCATAAAACGCTCCAAATAAGACATCAAGAATCGTGCAAAATTGGCTTCACATATATTTGATGCGAAAAAGAGCATTTAGTAGGATAGAAAATAGTTTTAGGAAAACTGATGTGTCCGATCGAAAGATGAGATGTTTATATATGAAAAAGAGTAATGACACGTTGAGAGATGAATTTTTAGATTGAGTGAGGATAGTGAATTATGAAAAGGAATTGAAACTTTAAACTATTGTTAAAGAGTCGCTAAATGGGCGGGGAAGAGACCGAAAATTTTCTTTTAATATCCCAATATAACCTGAAGGCGACTGATGCTCAAAGATCAAAGAGAAAATACGAAGATTGACAATTTATCTTGAATGACAGTTACCTTGAATGGTCAATTTTTGTAACAAAAGGGATGAAAAATATTGTTCATTACTCATGCATTGTTTGCAAAATCAGGTTTTACGTACTTGTCTTGAGACTCGCTATAGAGTACAGTATCGCTATAGTGTATGTGTACAATGAGCTAAAAAACTTCCAAAAAACATGGTGACTAGAAGGTTTGACCATCTCTTAGTTAGTTCATTCAATACTGGTGTCTTTATTTATTATTGCAACAAAAACTTGTGTCACTGATCAGATTTCATTTTTTATAAAATAAAAATGTTAAGATGCCAAATACTTACATAAAATTTATCACAGAAAGTAATAATTTTCAATTCAATATTCTTTATCAAATCTTGGAATTCGCTAAATTTGGTTATAGCCGCTTCTTGACGAATACGCTGCTCTTCTATTTGCTTCTTGACTTTTTCTAATTTCTCTGCATTTCTAAAGCGACAAATTGTTAATTATTCTTGGAAAATACAAACTATAACTGAAACTAATGTCAATCCCATTTTACACACTCACTGATCGGAGTCTTTTGTCTCAGAGAACTTGTTCATCTCGATCTCAGCAGTGAGTTGTTGTCGTTTGTTTTCGAATTCCATTTTCTCTTGCTCGGTAGTGAGCTGCATTTTTTTCAGCTTTTCCTTAGTGTCGCGTTGTGCCAAAAAGCGATCGAGTACTTCCTCAGTCTTAGAAACACCAGTAGCGTTTCGCAGCTTTACAAACACCTCTTCCAGTCGATCGAGTTCAGCTTGGGCCGGCTCACCCCTCACTAATAATTCACTTGGTGTCTTGCGACTAGATTCCATTTGCGTCTCATCGCGAGATGGTAGCCGTGGGCCAGAAAACATTGCACGTTCTAGACGCTCTAGCTCCAGCTTACGTTCCTCAACGCGTTTTCTACCAGACATAGAAAACGCGCAGTTAATTGGAGCTCAAACAATCGGAGGATCAATGTATTATGATGTTGAAATCAATTTCCAATCAGTTTTGAAATTGCTTCTCCATAATAATATGATTTGTAGATCTTTGATTCCACTCAAATTTTCGAAGGTGGTTTTTCAATATCCAAATTGAATTCAACTTATACGCATGTTAATAAATTTCTGATGTATAAATTAGTTTATAGCGTAATCGAAATATTAAAATTGATTCATCAGTAAACTGACTAGGAGACTACTTGGGATGTGGGTCACCAATCTTGACCAAAATTTTTTTGGTGTTTACTTGTGGCAAGAATAGAGTGTATCCAGAGTTTTAGGGTCCAACGCTCCCAAACTTCCAAGATATTAATTTATGTATTTTAGTTAAAAACGCTGGTCTTTTCCCAAATGACAATATGTCATCTGAGACGTATTTCCCTCACTGCACTACACTTTCACTGTTCTCATTGAACATAACATCACATTCTATTCTGAAAAACATATATAGAAGGAGTAAATAACGTGTATACTCAACAAATCTTACTTTCATGTCTTACTCACATAGAGTGAAACATGAAATATGTGAAAAAATCAACGCTAATCGACTTTTCACTCTGTGCTTGGATACTGAAACAATAACAACATGTATATAAGCACAAAGACCACAAATGTAGTATCATCAGACAACAATTCAGTGTCAGACTTGATTTTTATTCATGGAAACTTCAATTCTGAACATGTGTCGACCAATATCATACTATACATATTGTTATAATGTGTGGTATAATACACACACATATTGTTATTGCTTCAGTATCCAAGCACAGAGTGAAAAGTCGATTAGCGTACATATATTTCATGTTTTACTCTATGTGAGTAAGACATGAAAGTAAGATTTGTTGAGTATACACGTTATTTACTCTTTCTATATGTTTTTCAGAATAAAATGTGATGGGGTGTTCAGTGAGAATAGTGAAAGTGTAGTGGAGTAAGGGAAATACGTCTCCGATGACATATTGTCACACCAGCGCCTCTAACTAAAATACATAAATTAATATCTTGGGAGTTCGGGAGCGTTGGACCCTAAAACTCTGGATACACTCCATTCTTGCCACAAGTAAACACCAAAAAACTTTTGGTCAAGATTGATGACCCACATCCCAAGTGGTCTCCTAGTGAGTCCAACGTTTTGTTTGGCGAAAACTCGCATTAAAAATAATCCTTCCTGTCGTCCTTGGGTATGTAAAAATGATCTCTAGAAATCATCTGAAAAAACAATGGAAAATGCCGTTATTTCAGGCAAAATTCGTGAGAACACAAAGCGCTATTTTTTCGTTCTGATCTGAATTTTTTATAAATCATTCATGGGCGCCAAGAAGGTGTAACCAAAGAATCGTTGTTTTAATGCAAGTCAGAGGAACTCTAAAATGAAATGAATAAAAAAAATCATTGAACGAATCATGGTTGCAACCACAAGCGAGCACCTAAAATTTGCACTATTTGTGTTTGTCGAGAAGAGCTTCTAACTGGATTTTGGGTAAAAGTCAATGTTCCAAGAGCTATAATGATGGGTTCATTACTGGATACAGATTATTTTTAAGCTTTTGACCTTAGAAATCAAATAAATTGTGTTTGATCATGACGTTACAAATTGGAATTTTCGGATACATATTGGATACTGTACTATATAGTTTTGGACAATTTGGAACAACTTTTATTTTTAGAATTTTTTTGATTTTGTGATTATTTCCAGAGTGTATCAGAGTATTCTCAAATATAGACTTAAAAAATGGAAAAATCCAAAAGCACTATGAAGACCGTTATCAAAAAATGTGAAAAAAATGTTCAGTTTACATGAAATAGCCTATATAATGATTATATTAGATAAGTATATTATTATAAATAATATAGACTAATATGTGCTAATATGTAAGGTAGGTGTACCCAATATGCGCCAGGACCCAATATGCGCCACCCTTCGTATTTCATATATACGCGCGTCTAGAGCATCGCCGCGGCACAGAATCTTGTCAGCAATGCTAAATAATGAGGAAAGAAAACATTTTCACCGATCGAGAACCCTTATACCAACTTGTTACAGCTCGTTTTATCCATTTTTTCGCCAATTTTCATTCTCGATCTAATTTCGCTCAGGTAAGTGCGAATTTTTTTAATACCCTTAAACTGGGCCAGAAAAATCGAGCGATATATCGTTCGATTCCTTGACATCCCATCTACATCATCCAATTTTTTTTTTCATCTTACGCCCTTTTTATCAACCGTTTCAATAGCTCTTCGTTATTTTTATCAAATGTACCCAATATGCGCCACCCCTATTTTCTTGTTCCAGCTGCTACAATCAACCCATTCATGGTAAATATCCGCCAAACAGGGTCGGAAGAAAATTTAGTTCAAGCTTTGGAGCAGGTGAAGAAAGGTGAGATATCGCAGAGGATGGCTTCGACTACATATAAGATACCTCTTCGAACATTTCAACAATATGTCAAACAAAACATATGCAAAAAAGGAAAATGAGTCGACCATATGCGTTAACGACAGTACAGAACGAAGAATTATGTAGTCGAATTGAACGCTTAGCAGATATTGGCTATCCTATAACGAGAAAAATTTTGAGGTTATGCGTTTATAAGTACTGTCTAGGAAAAAACATCAAACAGAATTTTTCTACCATCATGACAATAGCTAGTCTCAAATAGGTTCGGACCTTTTTAAATTGAACTCTTCTATTTCAGTGAAAACATCTCAATTATATTTAAAATTACACTAAAAAGAATGTTCATTAATTTGAGAGATTAATATTGGAATTAGGTGTTGCATAAGTTAATTTTGTTGATTCAAAAACAACGGTTTTTCATGAATTTTAACTGAAAACTTGATTTGATTTAGGTTGTTAGAAGTTCATATAATCTATGTACTATGGTTCAATCAAAGACAAAATGTATTTTTCAATAGAATTATATCAGAAATATACTTTTTCGTTTGTATTTTATTCATTTCAGACATGCTTCATGCTTCAAATTGGATGAAAAGAAGTATTTTCAGGGTGGCGCCATATTGGGTACACTAAAATTTTTTCCCGAAAATTTTTTTTTTTTTAAAACCGCGGTATCTTAGCGTAGAACTGTTCAAATTAAAAAAGACTTAGCTCATTTTGTAGGTATTGAGTAGACCTTTCATTTGACACCAATCGTGTTAGAAAATATTCATTTGACGCTGTGTAGTGACCTTTCTCGCTTAGGTGGCGCATATTGGGTACAGGTACCTTACATTATATTTACATTCAAATCAATGGAATATTTCATAACTTTCTTGCTACTTCCTGGATTCATACCACTATTTTTATTAAAATTCGGAGTTAAATAGAAATTGTCTTCTTGAAGCGAACTTTTCCGGTCGGCGGCAACATGAAATCTTTCATTCATTTGGTAAGATTATAAAAGTAGCAATCTTTTAACTTCTTGACAAAATTTCTTATCTGTGTATGTAATTCTATGGATACTAATAAGAGAATACAGTTTTCACCTATATTCCTGAATTACTGATTCTCGTTCCCTAGTGGTATGCATTGCCTGTATCTCCTGCTTAGACAGCGATTCCTTAGTCGATTCCCTTAACTCAATGGCCTCTGTTTTCACTTTCTATCGGAGAAAAATGGAAAAATTGTTTTTTGACACTCATTAGCGAGTCGTGACCCACATCAAGGCCCATATCGATTACCTGGAGCCGCTTGATTTCATTCTCTTGATCATGAATCCCGTCTTCAAGGCCATCAAGGCAGGATGCATAGAATGAAGCATCTGCCTTCAGACTTGATCTGACGGACATGTACTTTTTGCGTACGGTGTCCGCCTCCATCTGCATTACGCTCACTCTGTGCAGTTGATTTTCCAGTCTGATGGTTTTCTGATATGGGAATACAAGTATACGCGCGTGTTTAGTTCGTTGACTCGTTTTTAATGTATAGTTAAACATGAAAAGCTCCACTTTTGTCCACAAGCGAATCTTGACCATCGGCTATAGAAAATATAGAATTGCAGTCAAAAAATAAGTTATATTGCAAACCTTTTTATACCGTAAACTTGAGGATTTTCCAATTCCAACTTTCGTAGGTTTTCCATTAATGAGCTTTTCGTATTCTTGTAGGAGTAGTGATAATCGTTTCTGTTGCTAAAAGTTATTAAATACATTCATAACTTTAACTAGAAGTCAATCAATTGATAGATTATGAATTAAGATTGGGAAGTGTGTTGTCAGTTTACTCCCGGGTAAGAATTTAAAACAAGACTTTTTCTTTAAACAAGACTGTACGAATAACCACTAAAGCGTCGATCATTTCATGATTAATGACTTAATGTTATTCTCCAACTCTCTCAAATCCTTACAGTGGAAAACTACTTATGAAAGTGAAAAATTACTGTAAGAATCTCAGAGAATGTGTGCTAGAAAATGTATTCTATTTTAATTTCACTGTTTATTTCATCAGAGAGTATCGTCGTGATTTTGGGCCCTGTTTCCGACTCATATGCTCAGAAAGGCTAAGTCGATTCCGTTTCGATTCATGTTAAGCCTTATGATCTCAAGTTCAATCCACAATCAACTGATGTGATCAGATTTTACCGCGGAAATAGTTAGATCACATTTATTTACGCGTGAGAAAGTGCGCTAGCCATTACAAGAGAGTGTGAGAGTAAACTAAGGAAGTAGGACAATATACTTTGTTATTTTGGTACTTGAGCAAGTCGAATTTCTTGCGCAGTCGGATGATCTCCTCATCGAGCATCGATATTGATTCTTGGAGATTTCGTCTCTTTATACAAGCGGAAGACTCCCGGGAAAGAATAGTTTGCTCATTCTGTAAAAAATAAACGTGCTCCTTTCAATTCCAAAATTTTAAGAGAGAAAAGAACTGTCTAAGGTATACCTTATAACTATTATAACTGTCTATAGTTAAAAGGAAATATATCAATCCATGCATATTTTTCTGTTGATCCTTATTCCTTATATAAAAAAGTGATGGGGGTCAAAGTGAAGCCAGTTAACTCGTGTTTTGATTGGTGTAGACCTAACCACGTGACGAGTCGAGTAAAATATAGATATAGATGTAGGTAGTGAATGCAGGGAAGCGAAAAACAAAAGAAGAATAAATTTTGAGGTTTAGGGACGTATACCTAGCCTGTAGTTTTAAAAAGAAAATAAAAGTTTTGAGGTTGAAACAACCAAATCTTCTTGTCAGATGTTGAATAAAATCTAAATACAGGTTTTATAATTGCGTATAATGAAATAAAGCGTAAATCGCGCGCAGCGCGTCTGAATGTAGCTAGTAAAATATATAAGTGATACTAAACTATTTTGCATTGTATTTTTTTAAAAAAATTTGGGTCCAATATTTTGCTCTTTTTGTTATAATATGCACCGTATTCTATATTTTTGTATCTATTAAATCTCTAGTCACACTCTACGTATACAAGAATGCATTCTGAATTTTTCTTGTTGATGAGAAAACTTATCAAAACACTTAAAACTCGTTCTAACATTAGCAGAATTGACCAACAAATAATTCAATACAACGTGCAGTCGCAGCAGTGCATGAATAATATTTTGATCAATCATGAATTGAAGTACATCTTTAGATTTAGCAGATTCGACTTGCAGCTCCTTGACTTCTTTCTTTAATCGAGCGATCTTCTCCGCACACTCTCGCTTCTTTGAGTCACATTCTTCAAAATTTGCCTTCCGCTGGCCCTCTGTAATTGTAACAAGCACAGAATCACACTATTAGAATTGAAATATATTTCAAGCCTTAAATAAGATATTTAGGTACGTTTACATGATAAATGAGGATGTAGGGTAAATATTATCGAACTGATATTCTTAATTGAATTGAAATGACCAAAAGTTATTTGGAGTTGAAGAAAAATCAAGTATATGGACTTGAAGTGGGAGATATTTTTATGTATACAGCATCTATTTTAACAGTAAATCTTCCATATATATATCTGGTCGATTCAAGGTGAATATGAGTCAATCAGCTCCAAATTCGTAAAGCGTCGCATTAAAATTCGTTCATGCCATAATTTTGATAGTTCAATTTAATTTTATAGTAATATGGTATTTAAAACTAACAGCCAAGATTTGAATAGGGTTGACGAATTTCTTACAACATCTAGTTTTTTCATGTAAAATACATAAAGAATGGCAAAATAATTAGGTCGTATTTTTCTATTTTTGTTCAAAGTTATTTTTCTAAAAGATATGACCGTTGAAAGATTTGGCGTTTTCAATAGATATAGATATACTTCAAATGAAAATGACGTCATATCGTTACTAATGACACGAATTTCATCTCCTCATATTAGGTCGAATTTTGATCGGATCGAAAAACAAAAAAATACGACCTAATTAATTTTGCACGTTCTTTAGATTTCTACGATAAAAAAACTAGCGTATTCTTCCCAATTGAACTTTACATCAAGTTTCGAATATACGAGAAGAAATATGATGTTGCTACGTTGTTTTATTGAGCTAACGAGGTTGTGAATTGTATTTTATTAGACATCTCGGACATTAATATCCATAAGAACCTTAAGCACTCGATTTGTAAGCAGCTCTGGTGATCACACCAATACCGTTAAGAAATTCAGCTGTAAAAGTTTGTTGTCGGTCCTTGGGAATGATCTTACTTTTGCTTCGTTGATGGTCCAAAACCGTTGTCAATTACACTGATTGCATTGACTTTTAAACGTTCTAGTTGACAGTTTCTTACGCACTTGTTGTCTCGACTTTTCGTCCGGAATCTCGCAAGAAACGACGCGACGGGGATCGAAATCGAATTAATCGCGGTGCCAATTAAAAGCAGGCGCGCTCGTTTCTGTAAAGAGCAGAACTGTTTTTCTCTCGATGATAATGATCCGCCGTTCTCTTCTTTAAACCCCGCTCGTGCAGCTCAGCTTAGCTGATCGATGCTTTCGGGAAGGTTGATTTTTTTCAATGCTGCGAAATATTCGGCATGCAGTAACTGTGCTGCACGCACTAGCCGTATTTGGGATGTCTTGATTGTATTTGCTGATCTTACCAGAACGTACATTTTTATTTCTAATAATTTATCGTTACATGCAGGGGCGTTTGTGAAAATCCTTACAAGCAAAATATTTGACTCAGAATTAAATGTATTCGTTCTGTTGAGTATGAAAATACTTTACTCGGTTAGATAGTGATGTAGTCTACATTAGTTTCTCCTGGAATATTCTCTCCGTATATAATAGCATTATTAGGTTCATCCTTCGTTTATAATATATTTATGTACGTCTATTTGAGTATTTAATGTATTTTTGAAAAATTTGATGACAATCACTTGACTTATGAAGATAAAGAAAATATGAACTCAACTTCGAGTGAGTATATGCGAAACATTTCTCATTCAAATATCTGATTATAAATACCTGACAATTGTATCTTCTTTTTTACTTCTATAATTTTTTTGTTCAGAGCATTTAACTTCCCATTATGGGAGACTTGTTGGTCTGACATTTTCACGTGTTTACGCTTCGGCGTTTAGCTGGAGACTGGCTATATCGATCAAACAGACCTAGTGCTCCTGTATAATGCAAGAGTGGTTTAGATGTTTTGGGATTCATTTGAATTGAAATATTGGATCTTAATGAAAACATTATAACAATAAAAGATTTTCGTTTCGTTTAGTTTAGATTTTCGTTTTTTTTAGTGAAGAAGAATATAACTGTTTTCAATATCCGAACGAAAAATCGCGGACATAAATACCTTAACGTTTAGGGGACTTTAAATGATTGACTAACAATGCAAATATAGTTTGCTATGCAATAAGTGCATGATACGCGATTTCATGCACGCGTATGGCCACGAGTTATACTACGCGCCCATACGAATGTGGGAAATCGCACTCACGTATCACATACGATATTTTTTGTTATGAGTATGGCGTCATTCGTTGAACGAAGGGGTTGTGTGACAGTGGCAACGCATAGATTCTGAAGTAACCGCAATCTCCATGTGATGTATGAAAGGGGTCTATGTGTGATAGCAGTGAAGTGCAGGCTCGTGGTGCAAGGGAGGAGTCCAAGTGGAGTTACAGGGGATGAAGTCCCGCCACCAAAAAAAACTAAACATGAAAATCAAAAACTATACCTACACGAAAAACAAATTCAAATCAACGGTGTCACGAGTTTGAAGTATGAACATTGATCGCGATCCCCTCAGTTGTTGCTAATTTTGTTTAAAGTACATATTATTTCGTTTATTATTTCACGTACTATATTTTCTGTAACTAAGTATGTGCGAAAAGTTTGATGATGACAATGGATGTTTTATACGCGTGTATAGCGACGTGCGCTTATCGCCCGAGTGCAATAAAGGCGCGACAAGCGTATATGAGTATAAGTACGAGAAGGTAAGAAGCGGGTCCAGGAGCGGAGCCCCCTAACCCTCCTTGCAAAAAAACACAAGACAAACTTTACGTACTATGTTATGAAGTAGTACATTATAGTAATAGAATAGACTAGTACATTATGTGAATAGTGCGTAAAGTAGGTGAATCAATCACGAGCCGAGTAGGCGTCCGAGCGTAGCGAGGGTGACAATACGAGTTCTGGATTTACCTACGTGCAAAAAGTTTGACGATGACATTGTTATGCTCATCATTTGAGTGCATTGAAGGTACGATGAGTGTATGTGTATGAGTAGGAGGTGGTAGGAGCGGGTTCAGGGGCACAGCTGTGGTGGGGGCGCCGAGGGTTCAGGGAGTGGAACCCCTCTCTGAACCAAAGAAAATACCCACATCAAAATAGTACATTTCGACACTACTATACTGATATATCGAAAAATTGATCATTGAACCTTAGTTCTCTACACATGGAAACTTGTACATCAATTTTTAATTTTTCGGATCGCATGGACTATGTATGAGTCGCAGAAATTTATGAACATTATATGTTCTTTCCGAAACTGACAAACAGAGCGTTTTCGGTCGTGTGTCACCGCATACGAGAGCTTAAAAAATTTCGTCGACAAATTGAAGAGTAGTTGCAGCTTCTCAGTGGACACTTTTCCCATCAGTCTCTAGCTCGACCTAAAAATCGAGCTGGATCATTGATCTCCTCGCGAGTACAACAAAGGCTTCGTGTGTATACGCAAAGATGAAATCGAGCCTCGATTCGATGCGTACATACACAAGCGCGACGCACTGCTCGTATATGGGTCGAATACGCGTTCTCTTGGATTTGGGTGGAAAGCGAGGTGAGGCGAGGGGGGGCGAGGGCGGGTAGCGCCAACAATGCCCACGAAAAAATTCTCCCCGGCGAGGTGCATCGGGGAGGAGAATCGGTGGCGGTTGAATATAAAAAGCGTATATAGAGACGTGCGTGCGTATGGGCGCGCGCCCGGAAAAGTTGGGCACCCCCGCCTGAATGGGCATGCGTGCTCGCGCGCGCGCGCGCGTTCGGGTTCGGCGAAGCGCGCTTAGCTTGCGAGAGTCGGGTGCGAGTTGGGTCGGATTTTTCTCACGGGCTCGAGGCGCGGCCTGTGCCCTGCGTCTGGTGCGCTTGGGTGCAGCGCGCGCGCGCAGGGGTGTGCTGCGCCGCTGGCGCTCCCCACCCCACCCCGCGCGGCCGCGGGGCCCGAGGCTCCTGATGCGGCGGCCGCTCGGGAGAGAGAGCGAGAGAGAGAGAGCGAGGAACGGTGCGCGCGCAGCCGCCAGGGGGAACCGCTGATCACTGGCCGCCAGGCGCGCAGCGGCGCGCACAATAGCTATAGCGCACAGACGTGGCCCGGACGCGCTCGTCCTTCAGCTCGAGCAACTGGCTCGCGTGTTTTGCTCAACTTTCGGAGCAGCGATACGCGCTGCAGCGGGCACCGTGTCGCGGACATGTCGCTGGTGGGACCGCGTCTCGACTGACCGACAGCGCGCGAGTGTGTGCGTGCGTGTGACACTGCGCGCCGAGCCAGTGCAGCCGCGAGTGTTCAAGTGTGCGCGGCGATTGCGCGCAGGTAAACAAGCCGCGAGCGGACTGGCCCCGAGGGATTCTGCATACACCAGTGCGCGAGTGCGGGATGGAAGTGCGCGCCGCGACCGCCGAGTGAGTCCCGCCGAGCCAGCACCGGGGTGGCTCCGATGAGGCGAGCAGCGTAGGACCTGCGCCAGCCCAACCGACCCGATGCAGCGCCCCAGGCTAAAACTCGACCCGGGCGGCCTCGTGCTGCTGCTCCTCCTCCTGCCGACCGCTCGAGGTTAGTACACACGCAACCGCCAACGTCAGCTGCGCCCTTCGGAAGGGCTTCGCTCGGCGCAGGGGGTGCGCGCGCCCGACCCCTGCAGCATGGCAACAGGTCTCGGGGGCTGCCGGCTCCTTTGTGTGCGCGCACTCCCGCACGCGTCGCTCCCGGCACTCCCGACTGCCAGGGCCAGCCCCATTTCCACCCGGTGTCGCTCGGTCGTCCTTGCCGCCGCAGCGGACCGCGCATTGTTTGGCCGTTCGCGCACGCACGGCGCAGGAAGTGCATCGCTATTCCGCGGCGCGTCCAACGTCGCTGTGCTCGCAGCTGCTCCTCGAGCGCGCGCGCGCGCGACTTGTACTAACTGCCGCGAAAACGTCCGCCTCTCCCTGCACGCTCGCAGCCCATCGTCCTCCTGCAGCTCCTGCGATGCCTATAAGTAGCTAGCTCAACCCGGGGATTGTTGTTTTTCAACTTTTGCACAGCTCAATCCCGACTCGTTGCGGCTGCACTTGAGTTACGGCTGCTCTTGTTTTGCTCCGAAATTTTTACTCCGAAATAATCCCTTTTCTCTCAACGCTTCCCACGATAGCGGTTTTAGCAACGCAAATAATATTATGAATTGTTAAGTTTGAAAGCAAATGTTAGGGCACGATGTGGCGTATGAAGAAAAAATACAAAATTGATCAAGTATAATGGCGCATGCAAGGAACAGATAGAGTTAAAGAACTCGAGAAAAAAAAATGACACATCTGCCCAGCTGTACGAGAATTTGCAACGGCGGCTGCTCCAAATCGTTAGTCACTGAAATTATTTCAGCCTCGGATCATATTATTCCAACCACACTGACATCATCCCCAATTACTTTCAACCCGACATATTAATCCAGAAAACTACCAGGATATTTTTAATTTGAAATTTCGTTTCTCATCCCATCACATTAATTACTTTATCTTGTAAATACTTATTTGCACAACCGCTGGACTGTTAACCCAGAACTAAACGAAACGTTGGCTGGTTATTCGTTACGAATTTCCAACGTTAAATTCACCCCTGTCCCTTTTCTGCCTCGAGCCCGGTCGTCGCTCCCCCCCCCCTTCTAAATCCTTAAAATCCCTTCGAGAAAAATCAGCGCCAATAACGCGGTCTTTCGAAAAAATTTCCATGGGCCAAAGTTTTCTCCCCCGGAGCAGCTCAGTCGGTCCCCCTCCCCTCCGCCACAGCCGCGCACCGGAAGGAGTGGCGCAGACACACAGCTGTAGCGTCGGGCGCGCGCGCGAGCACGTGGTGTGTATGTGAACGGGCCGAGTGGAGCCAGGGGCTCTCAGCCGGGGGAGAACCGCTGCTGGACAGGTGCCCCGTAGCCGCGGCCGCTGCTTTCCGGGAAGCCGCTCGAGGCTCTTTTCGCTCTTTTCGAGGGTTGCGAGTTCAGGCCTTTCTTACACATAGAGGTTGCAGCCAGGCCAGCTTCGCCCGTTTCGGATTTGTCCCGTGTTTTGCTTTGTGAGGTCGGTGCATCTTGCACGCCTCCAAAGGGCATCTCGGATGTTTTGGTCCTGCGCCCGCTCTGCAGCTCATGGGAAACTTTTTCGTGCGTCCGAAAGCGCGCGTGGTTTCTTTTACTCGATCGTTAATCCGTCGTAAGCTAAAATGCCAATCGATCCATGACAAAGCGCGAGATATTGATATAATAAATTAAGACGGACCAATAATTCTCTTGAGGGATGAATTTTTTTCGGCAATAAACGATCAAACGATGCGTCGAAACTATCGTCCTAATTGCTCATACATATGAATTGAAAATCATATTCATCCAGTTTTGCGATGGAGGTTTATTTTGAAAGTCATAATCGTCCGGTGCATTTGTTGGGCTCTCGTTAACTGCTCCTGCGACGGAATAAGACCGCAGAGTCAAGTCCTCTAATCGTAAGGCACACGAGCACGCGGCAACTGCGAAAAAAATAGAAATGCGCGCGCGAGCGAGACGATTGCCCGCGTACCCGCAGATTTACATGCGTGCCGAACATTCCGCCGATCGATTCTGCGAACAAAACCAACGCAGACATCGGCTTTTGCATGTCTGCCAATTTTTGTGGCGTGATGATGATTTTAGGGTTCCGCACCGTGTTTTGCTCTCGGTTCTCTCTTCTCTCCTCTCCCTCAAACCTGCTGCTTTTCATTAGGGAGATTTCGGAGCGCACCATTACCTGGTTCCTGTTTTCGCAGATTCGAGTCCTCCTCAAATTGCCTGCATTCATTGATATGCGATTGAAAAATTCGTCTGCGTTGGATAGTCATTACATAGCTATTTCTATATGATAGCAGAGTGAAAATCGCGAATGAGCGAGGATAAGACACAATATAAGTAAAATATAGTCCTCCTTTTAATTTTCGGTTCATACATATCTCGTTACGTGGAATTCAATTGCAGTTTTGCTTTGAAGAAATCATCTTCCGCAGTCTTAAAGAGAAGCAAACACGTGAGGTGCAAATGACGTAACGCAGAAGCAATCTGCAGTAGTCTAGGAAGAAACATCGACGCGTCTGGGCTTGAAAGTATGGGAGAGTTTAATGCTCTTCTTGCACTTGTAAAAATCGCAAGAATAAGAGTACTTTAATTACATAAAGACACGTGCATAGGTGATTGCAAAATTAGTTGGCGTAACTTGAGTAGTTCGAAATTACATTATTTCACACAAATTCATTACCATAATACCCCAGCAGGGTATTAATTAATTTCCAAATCATATATTCTGTTTATATTCATTGATGACAGCTGATTAATCTAAATTCAAATGCATTGATTCAGGAAATTCCAGCTATTGCAATTTTTGCTAAATTTCTGCTAAATGAAGAATGAAAAATCAAAAAAAAAAATTGGCGTAGTGCAATTTCGCAAAGTATAATTTCTCATCTGACCAAATGCGTTGCATCTGTTTTTACTGTGGATGCGGTGGCGGTGGAGTCAACTCGTACATGTTATGTTCTCAGGCTTTCTCTTCTCTCTCTTCTGTCGAGAGCCAGCACCCGATTCTCCTTCAGCAGCTCAGCTAAGTTTTAACGTGCTTTCACACGGAATGGTTGGACTGGCTTTACACGCGGCCACGCCACAGATACTTCGCGCGCTCCTATAGCTGAAGATTCGAACTTCGATTAGTGCGTTATCCCATGCAATTTGGAAAAGAGCCTTGGCAGTCGGTCGATAATTTATTAACGCGGTTTCAAAATTTATCGAATTTGCTCGTGCCGAGGTTGGCTAGGAATTCAGCTAAAACTAATTCGGGAGATAATTAATTCTAAACTCGCGCTCTGCTTATCACGTTAGAATGAAATATTACATAGAAAATCTTGGAGTCACAGTTTCTAATCGTTACCCATTTTTTTTTCAATGTCATAACCAATGTTAAGATAGAATATTCTAAGTTCAAGCGATTTTTCTGCAGTTTTGCACTGTGGTTTATCCTTTAGTTTAGGGGGTTTATTATGTTTCAAACAAGCCGTACATTGAATTAAAATTGTGTATTATATTCAATTTTCAAAACCTATAGAATAATATTATAATGAAGATTTTATGCATATTATCAACAACCATTTTAAGAAAAAATAAATTATAAATAGGTACCGAATCTTTCAAATCCGAGTTCTTTAAATATACGCATATAGGTTCAGCTCCTGTAAATATAGTGTGATCAGTAAGAGAAACGTTCAATCTCACGTTATTTCTCCCAATTTACAAATATATTTCTTCAAGTTTAGTAAGAAACTAACATCAAATGATCACAATAGGGAACATGCATGGAAAATTTTATTTGGTAGTTTGTGTCAAGCTTTCATGTTTTTTTGTTTCTCGATTTGAAAAAAATTACAGGGAATACACAGCGGGTTAAAAATCCGTTGAAAATCCTATGTGACGTCATAATTTCACACCATATAGATATGCAATGTATGGGATATGCAATGCACAACTTCTCACTGACTCTCAAAATGTGGACATATTTCAACTCGTTGTTTCTCCTTAGATTTTTGCCAAATCGAGTAACAAAAAACACGTGTCGATTATTTTTGAAAACTTGATGAAAACAACCAACCAGAATATCTAAAGAAATTTCATGCATCTTCTCTATTGGTAATAATTGATTGTTTTGAAGTTTGCCCACTTACCCGTATACTCATGGGATGGGTCAGTATCCGTAATTTTTACAGTGTTGGCTTTGGAAGAAGTGAATAGCTGCTAATCGCGTGACTAGCTGTGAATGTTAGGCTGAGTCACGTGGATTTAAGTTCACAGGAAAAACTGTAATTTTCACAGAGAATATAATCTGAATCAATGTATTTTTCTCTCGCAATACTTCTCCGTAACTGGCCTGTATGTTTTGTCGACGAGTACAATACCCAAGCGCACGGCATTACTTTCAAAAAACGGCGCTCAACTTTCAAGCTCGTAACGCGAAAGCCAAAAAGAACTTTGTTAAAATTCCAGCGACGTTGGCTCGAGCTGTGGCAATAAAAGCTGCACACCGTATAACATTCGTATACATATACGTTGTAGGCGCGGGTATTCGGTTGAGAGGAGAATCGGACGTTAATTGCGAGTGCCCCTTAATTAATCGCTCGTTGCGCGGTACAGTAGCTCTCGAGGGGGGAAAATGTGGAATTCCGCGGTGGCGGTCACAGCACATGCAATGGTTTCACGCTGTACGGCTGTAGGAATAGCTACGTTGAGGTGCTGTCTGAAGGAGAGAAAGAATTCGTATAGCACGGATGAATGATTGCGAACACGCGTTCACTCGGATACGAGCGACTATCTAGCCACGGTGAAAACGGACAAGGGCACGCGGAGGCTCCTGGACTTGTCTCTTCTGACGCTTGAATGTTGATCCTTTGTCAAGGGACAAAGAATTGAGAGATTCGATTTTCAAGTTAATCGGTTGCTCTGTTAGTTGCAATCTTTGATTCTGTCATTCAGTCTTTGATCCGTTGTTCTTTTAAAAGGGTTACAATCTACTTGATTGCCGTGTATATCAATCATCATTCTTCATAAAGTAGCAAGAAAGTTCTTTGGAATTTATTATTCAATTAATTATTGTCGATTATTTTTCTAAAAGCTGTGTTCAAATTCTTGTGATTAATGTAATACGAATCTACTTATCTTGATCATAACAAAAAACAAGAGCTGGCGTTGCTTGAAATCGCAAAATATCGCCATCCTGACACTCTCCTGGTTCGTATGATGAATTAACAATGAGTACGATTTTTGTCAAAGATTTTGATTATGGATTTGTATGAATCTGTTATTCCAATCGGATTTTGTTCTGAGTAAAGTGTCTTAAAAATATAGAACCTAGTTTTTTTTGTCGCGAAATAGTATATTATGCAAGAGACGTTAGGCGATGTCAGTATGACAAACGTTTGAAAGTTTACGTGTGCCAGAATGACTAACATAAGGGAGATGTATTTTGTCTCAAGCTGGAAAAAGTGCCCTTCTTTGAGGACATAAGGGAAAGAAATTGGCACTTCGGTCCCGCTGGGATGAAACAGAATTTTCTGCGTTTCCGCGTGTCCTGGCCAAAAAAAAACGTTGTTTTCTCACTGGTAATAAAAAGCCGAAAAACGCTATTATGTTGCTTCGGTGTTTTCCAGCACTCCGGAATTATAATCGAGCTATGTAAGCGAAGGTTGAAGTAACCTATCCGTGTGCCAAAAACGCCTACTCGCGAGCCTACTCGCGCTAAGGTGCATATAATATGTACTATTTCTGACGCACAACATTGATCCGGGGAAACATCGAATTATAAATCACTCTGGCATGTAAAGTGCAATGCCCGTATGTATCGTGAGTTAATACACGCAGTAAGGCACTCCTACGCAGCGTAGTTCACTGCGAGATAACGTCGTTAAACCGCAATGAATTTCCATTGTAATTTTACGCGCACCTCGTAAAAGAGTCCGGCATCGCAACTGTTCTTCCAGGGGTCATCTCGCGCGGGTAATTCATTTTATTGTCCGCGGGATATGCTGTTAGAATGTTATGTCGTTGGTTGACATTGTGTATAACGATGCAGTATTGTCGTTCTTGAGAATTCATATACAGTTTCGTCTTGTATATTATGTACATATATGCATGCTTAGAATTTGAAAGATCAACCAGTTATATGAATGAACAAAAATTATATTATTATTGCTTTCATATATACACGGTATCACAAATATAGCAGTAAAAAAATTAATAATGTGATAGTATAATGTCTTCTTAGGCGAGGTTTCTAATCTAGAATCGCCAAAACATAAAAAAATCGAATATTATATTTCTGTCATTGAATCGGTTGCTAATTTATGCGCAAGAGTACCCAGAAAAGTCAACGATTGAAGTTCATTATTACAATTGTACTCAATCGAATTCGTCTGCTGCATTAATCCACTTACGCAAAACGAACAACGATAATCTCGTCTCAATGAGTTGAGAAGTAAGATTGCAGAGTTGAACGCGCATCGGTCTTACAATGAGTTCATTAACTCGGTTGCATCAAATTGAAACAAACGTGCGCACACAATTCTCTTTTTCTCATTCTCATTACGTCATAGGCTGCACTACCTCGAATCGTTCCGTGTCTCTAGACATTCAATCTATTATGCGCTGTTTGATCCATTTGATGGCTCGCTATTACACATGAAGACTCTGTTTTAGCCAATTCATTTGCTACGACATCTCAAGTATCGAAAAAGATCTATTTGTATTCGCTTTGCTTTTTGACCATTATTTTTCCTTCCCTAACATTGGCAATAAGAAGAGTATTTAATGAACCATTCAGTCATATAATAATTGTTCAACTATTACATATTCTTTTTTCTACGATATTCTTATAATCGAGGTCAAATATGGTTTTTACTTCGTAAAATAATAAAATCTATTCATATATATGTACAATAGTCTCTAATAATCGAAAAATATTTATTTGCTGCAATACTGCATGCATTCTTGATATATACATACAATATCGGCGTAGTCTAACAATTCTCATGAAATATTTTCTCTCCATGTAATAGTTGATTTACACATGGAATAACATCTTTGAACTATCATTTATCCATTCAAGTTTAAATTTTCTCTATACTGTGACATGAATCAGAAATAACATTGTATTTTGATCAATTGAAAAAAAACGATACCACCAAATTAGCTTACGTAATAATAATACCTCGCGAAAAACCATCATCTCATGATTGAATTCCTTCTCCGCAACACAATATGCAGTCTTGCTCCCATCCCGGAATCTCTTTGAAGTATTATTTTAATTAGCAGTCACTTCTCCCTAAAACAATGCCCTAGTCGAGCAGATAATACAAGTAATTCACTCTCCCTCTCTCCTTTTCTATTTTCACAATGAAGGGAAAAACAGAGACTGGACAATAATGTCCGTCGTTGTCTTCTTAGGCGGTGTACAGCGGCCGGCACTCGCCGTGCAGCCAAAGAAACCGATTCACCGTTTTAAGGTAGTTCATGCCATATAAAGCTCACGCACACACGCACGGTACATGTACACGGCACACGCACGGGCGAACACAAGCTCGCCCATGCTCTGTCTCACTTGCTCTCGCTGCGCTCACGCGTTCGCGACGTGAAATCATCAACTTTGCATTAAAATAACTCAGAAACGGTACGGTTTAACATGCTACACTAAGCGAGGGAAGTTTTCGTTACTATGTCCTCTATAACATACTGTTTTTTTGTCAACATTTAAAGAAGCATTTTCGAGATATCGATGGAAACGTCTTTTTGAGCATCCCCTGAGAGGCTCGGTATAGGACTTCACGTGTTAAAAAGTGAAAATTTGACATTCAATATTTCATGATTGGCACGGCTGAGCTCGCTCAAATTTTGAGAGCTGGTGTAAAATATTGTTATGAATGAGTGGCTAAAATTTCAAGACAATTGTAAGAAAACGCAGTTTGGCATGAACTACCTTAATGGAAGTATCGCGTTCGGCCGTCGCGCTTTTTATATATATATATATATATATATGCATATGTACATATACACGTACGGACGTGTGCTCTACTCTCGCTGAGCAAATTGCAACGAGAGCCGTAACTCTTCGGGCACTTTTTTCAGCGTGGACCCACGAGAGCACGCATCCGAGAAGTGCTTTTGCGATATAAGGAAGCGAGCTCGAAGTTGCATTTCTCGGATATTACTCCAACTTTATTCCTTTTTCCATTTCACTATTTTCTATATTTGTATACAGGATATCAAATCAAACATTCAAAGACTATTCAAATCGATAGATTTATCATCGATTTGTTCGTGCGTCACGTCGAAACTGACAGATCAATTTCCATTCGAAAACATACTTCCAAAGGGTGATGATTACGAAGGAGCTTTTCGAAGTCAGCTGCACTCCAATGAAAGCGTTTAATGGTTCATTGTGTATATAAAAGAAATTGCAAGGCTTAATGGCTGTCGCTGAGTTGACAATGCGACATTGTAAGCTTTATTGCTCTTTGCTGTCGAGAAAATTATCAAAATTTCATTTATGTCTCCAATCATCAATCTATCGTGGCACACTTCAATCATTATTTTATAAACGTTACGTTTAGCCAACAATAGATCATTTCTTTACGGTAATGAATAAAGAGCATAGAGTCCCCAGAGCAGAATTTAAATAAGGCAATCGATCGATTGACAAATTTTCCATGCATCTATGTATCTCTAAAAATGTATACAGCATCATGTTGATCAAACGAAGGGAGTTTTGGCACGTTTGAATCAGTCTTTTATGCTCTGAATGTTATAGTCACACACGCTGACGTTTCAAACGCGTTTGCTATCGATTGCCAGGTGTTTCGAGCTCTCGGGTGTGACGAAATTCGCTGGGGAGAATTGAAAGGGGTGATGTCACGGTTTTTGCACGTTGCAAGCGTGAGTTGGCTTTCTAAGGGTCGAGACATCCTAACGGTCTTTTTTTTCTCGCTTTTCTGTACTCTGAAAACTGGAAAACTGATTCAACATGCGCTGAACTGCTATTGTTTTCAAACTTTCGCGTAAACCAACCTATCATCCAACGCTGAGAATTTAATATTTGTATTGATTTCCGCATTGTGACAGATTGATTATATCGACGTTGATAAAAAATTTCGAATGAGTTCAACATTTTCTCTCCTTCTTATGTTCCATCTTTGTACATATCCGGTTCTTGTCCCGTCGTTGGACGTCGCTAAGAATAATAATTTCGTCGCATCCACCGTTTCTCATCTCGATTTGGTGGTGAAAGAGTTTTCGAAGTTTGCAGAACAGCTTTTTTGATGGTTCGCCAACTACGTAGTGAAAGGTCGAGTTTTTCCTCCGACGCCCGCGCTTTCGCGACTGACCCATAAGTGAATGACAGTCTAAGGGCCCGTTCGACTCGAGGTCTCTTAATTATCTCTTCTCCGCGATGTCAAGAAAAAAACTTGCCAACAAGAAAAGCAGAAATTTCGTATTCTTGATGCTCTTTGACTTACATTTTAAAGTACACGAATTCGCGTGGACCTGTGTGTCGTCACGTAAATGAGTATGATTTACTGAAAGCTTGAAATCAATAAATTCCTTTCCAAACAACGGACAATTTTTCTTCTCATTTTCTCAGGTTCTTCAGAATCAAGTATCACTACTTTAATTAACAAGATACGTTTGATTTTAATATTGGAGTCTTTATTGCAGCAAAAAATCATAATGCTCGGCTCTCAATATCAGTAATAATTTGCATTAAAGATTATCAGTGACGATTTAAATGAACGACAATCAGAATAAATCCTTAATAGGAATGAATGCTCTATCTGATTGAAAACACGCGGATCCCGCGTAAAAATAATTTCGATCATAAATGTATAAAAAAAAGATACGTACCAAAAATGGCACTTTTTTGTATGTTTTAAGACGATACTGGTTTGATGACGAAATGATATCTTTTTAGGATGATTTTGCGATCTATATTCTTATATCTTTTTATGACCACTTTGGCATGAAAAAATTATAAAAAATAATTTCTCAGTGATCTTCTCTTGATTTTTCAAATTAGTTTTTCTTTCTTTTTTGAACTTTTCAAGTCTTCTTCTAATTTTCTTTTATCCTTTTTGAGCTTCATTTGAGCTTTTTTGATCTTTCTTTGATCTTAAATTGATCTTTTTTAGATCTTTTTCAGATCTTTTTCTGATTCTTTAAGATCTTCTTCAGATAATTCCTTGATTTGGATTTCTACAATTCATACCCTGTCAAAGTCAGTTTAAAGTCGAAATGATTGTTTTAATCATTTCGAATTTTCATTATATATTGATCACAAGGAGAGTATCAGACCTTTAGATCTTTGATCTGGCTAAAATTTGTCTGAGATTTTGAACATGTAATATGTGTATGAATACAGCTCAATGTTTCGTTTTCCTGGAGATTCTCTCGAATCATTATTGGTTTGAAACACTCACTGTATGAAATTGAATAAAATGCATAATACAGAAAGAACGAGAAAAAATACTGCAGTCTATTTTTTCATTCAATCGTACGTTTTTATTAAAAAAAGAATATGAAATATCAATGACAACTTGACTATTCTTTTTCTAAACTGTTTGGCAGCTTAATTACATAAATAACATCATTCATCTTAATTTTAAAAAAAATGAATTCGAATAATCTAACTTCTACGGCTTTTGAAGGGCCGTTTTCTTTTTCTACACATGAGAACATATTGGTAAATGTGCATACAGCTGATTCACTATATGCATAAGAGAACGTAATTTCATAATCATAATCATCGATTATTGCGTAAGTTTTACAGTCATCAGGACACGTATTACATTTTGAAGTCGACGTACAAGAACAATAGCATACCTTTACAAAATGTTTTATACAGCCTATATATCTAATGGAGTCAATACAATATCCAACGCATGATGAATCTGATTTTTTATTTTTACTATAGGCCTCGGTTTCAAATATAATATTATCTTTCAACAACCTATTGAAAAAGTGTAATTTTACTACACGGTCCGAACCGTTAATTCTTAGAATATTTTTGATTTCCGTTGTTATTTTTTCTTCATTACTTTTACATTTTATAGTTCCGACAATGAAAATATTATCTGATATTTTACTCAATTTTCTTCTATTTCTACTACGTTGCTCCGTTTGTACGCAAAATTTAGAAACGACACTATGTTTTTCCAAGATTATATCTTTCAACTCTGTTAAATTTAATAAAATAGAAATAGAAGAATGAACTTGTAACTCTGGATTTTTAGATCCATGAATTAAACTTTTAAGGAAACCGTTAAGGTTTTCGAACGGGAAACATGAAGTCACATACAATGGACCGAATTGTCGGACATTCTCAGCTAAGTGAAGAAGTAAATGGACATTCGACGTTAAATTATTTTCACCATACAAAATTCCAAATCTTTTCACATATTCCACTAGAGCATGCTCAGCTCTATTTATCATTGACTCAGATATACTATCAGAGTTCAATAAAGTTATACCAAACACAAGCAAAATGTGATGGTTAAAAAATATGTCAACCATGTAATCTTTTAGAATAGGTAAGCTATAAATAATCAAAAATAACTTTAATTCTGAAGCTTTCCAATGGCAAGACTCTTCAACGCTTCGCGGATATCGTGCGACTGACTCAATTGGATGAATCGCACACAAACGTTTATTTATGTCTAGTAGGAAGGATCTTAACGATGCAGGATGGTTCATAGTTTCAGAATCGAACCAAATATGCATGAGTCTCTTGATCAAATTTATGTACAGGTGCATGATATCAACAGTAGTGGTAACAATATAATCATTGACTATCTCTGATAAAACAGTTCGCCCCTTAACTCCATATACATCTTTTTTCGTTTGTTCGGCTTGTTTGGCAAATTTAATAGATTCTGAAGATGTTCGTAGAGTTAAATTTTCCTCAAATGGATAAATTAAAGTGTTCGATTGCCCCTCTAGTCTTTTCCCACGAATTTTACATTTTTGACACCCATAATAGCCATTAAACTGTTTCATATTTAAAAATAATGATTTTGCGCATAAATCACAAGTTCCCGCAATGATTATTCCTCTGCACTTTATCAATTTGTTTTCATAAGTTTTTAGAAAAACTCCCATATAGAGTTTCTTGAGTGAAGCCCGAAACGTTTCCATAAATAAGTTAGGTATTGGTTTATGCAGTCCAAACCATATTCCAGCTAAGATAATGTTTTCTTTTTTAAATCGTTCATCAAATGGTAATTCATTTATTGATAGATAAAAGGGCCAAATTGAAAATGTAGAACATTTGAAAATAGGGACACCGTCAGTATTCCAAGTGAAAGAAATATTGCATGGATTTGATAAAAAGTTAGATAAATTTTTATATATTTGACCATCGTAGATGTCTTCCCAATTATCATTATTGATTTTTTTTCTACTGAATCGGTGATTCTTGATCATTGTGTAAAAATTTGATCGTTTGAACAACATTCTAAGTTGATATATAATAGGAATTTCTATAAAATAGCTCACTTTACCCTGAATACATTTTGAGCATTGACTTGATTGTTTTTCGAGCTTAGAAAAACAATTTGAACAAAAGAAATGACGCTTCAAAGGCGTTTTTAAATTTTTGAAAAATTGTTTGAACTTATATAATGTTTTCAAACATTGATTTGGTTTAATGCAATGAAGCTCAATGATCTCTAAGATTTTAACTAATAAAACTCCAGAAATTTGGAAACAAAGAATCAGGCTAAGGATAGAGATAGTGCTTTCTAAAAGTGTCAATGGTGCACCTGCGTAAAGCGGTTTGTGCGCAGAACTGTCCAAAGAATCTTCAAACTTTTCGAAATGTACCTCATCGTCGTTCGTTTCAATATTGTCTTTTTCATCAGTTTCATCCTCACTTCCACCAGATATATCAGCATCTTCTTCACTATCAGTATCTACATTTGTAGAATCACTACTCGAGTACTCCTTGTCACAACCATTGAATTCATCTATTCGTACGGAAAAATTTACCATTGAATTGAGTTCGAGTTCAGATAAAATTTAAAGCTTTGAATATTTAATATTAATACTGTAATGATTAATAATTAATACCACAATATTTAATACTATATAACACGTTAATGACCCAAAATTCGTACGGTTTTATAATTCTATATCCATAATAAGACGGTTTTTTAAGTGATAATGATCGCGTATGTTGTATTGTAAATTCACCTTCCAAATCGCAATGTACTTCATTTTGATCGTAATCCTCCTCTAATTCGCTCGATTCTGGATCGGTAACTAAGATTGAGTTGTTCTCTCGTTCGCTATCTATAGTTTTCGCCCAAGATTCTTGACGATCTCTGCTATTACTCGTACCCCTTTCAATTGATGAAGCAGATATTGAATCTAGTAAAAACATATTATTGGCACACGATCGAAATATACATTGGCGAATATATTCACAGAGTCTGACATGACTTTAAAATTTATTGTTGGAAAAGCCTGTATTTACCTGCTTTTATGTTATTCTCGTTTAGGCTATGACTCCCCCGTTTGAGATTCATCCTGATACGAGATTGTTGCCTCTTAGAATATGATTTCCAAGGTTTTTTTAACATTTTTCAAATATTTTGAGTATTTGATTCCAAGAAATATATCTTGATGGTCTTGTGAGTTAGGCTATGACATAATTTTGACAGTATTTTGTTCATAAATGTGCGTGTGACTCACGGCAACTTCATGTGTCTATAGTTAACCGATATCAATTTATGTTGACTACTCGGAAAAATGTGGGTTCTAGTTTTGTGGCTTCAAAGTAAAGAAACATCTATTTTAGATAAGAAGGAGTTAAAGTACGTAGGAGATTCAGTGCAAGTTAAATTTAGAAAAAAATGGCTTGATGTGAAAGTTATAGCGGAAAACGGTAAGTTTTATAACCTTCAAATAAAAAATATTCATCAATGGCATTTCACTAACCTGGTTATTCCATTTCATTTTGAAAACATTCGGAAATCAATTTTTATTTATATTTAATCTAACGGTAGATGATAAGGAGTTCCTGGAATCGCTTACAATTTCGACAGAGGGTGATTTGATAAAACCTATGAACAGCTGTTCAGAAAAATTGCTGGATAGAAAAAAAGAAATAGCCAAAGAAAAGAGAGAAAATGAACGATTGAGAAAACAGGCAGCACTTGATATGAATAAGATCTCTGTAAGAGAAAGTTCTATTTTTGATGAAGTCGATCAAAATGAGCAGGAGCAAGATAATTCTCTGTAAGTATGGACATGGTTTTCTAAAGGTTTTCTATTTTCTGCGTGTTTTATATTATTCTCATAATGCTTATATTCATTTCATAGTATTATTAGATGAATTTGTTTAAATGTTTCTTGGAAAATGGTTTCTGAATGCTATGATTATTTATATACTATACACTTAATTTCAGGGAGGTTGAAGATCTGACTGTAGAAGAGAAGAAAAATACTGATGAGTGTAAAAAAAAGACTTCAATAAAGAAGGCATCGCAGAGCTCATCTGATAAAGTAACATTGAATAATTGCTATGCCTGTGAAGTTTATGACAAAAGTAAGCTTTCGTTCTAATAAATTTGAAAATACTATACATGCGAATCACGTATGAGTCATATGAATATTTCACCGCAGATGCCTCATTTGAAGAAAAATTCATGACAGTTGCGCGTTCTTTCGTTTTGCATCTGCAAGAATTAGTAGCAGAATATGAGAGACAGCCACTATCTTCAAATGAAGTAAATATCATATGAATATTAATCGTATAATTATTATTATTCTTATTAGTCATTGATTCTAACCTAATTACATGTTCAACAAATAATAGGTTTTCTTAGCGAGTGGCAGTGATGTAAAAATGGATCGATTCATTTTAAAAAACCATATTCGGTTTTCTAATGGTGATCCAAAAGCTCTCACAAGGCGACTTCTAACGGAATTGATTGGGCAGGAAGAATTGTCGAAAATGACGGCCAGAACTTTGCCAAAGAATATTTTTGATGCAGTCGAACGTAAGAATGAAATATATTTTAAGCTTAGTTCGGTATTTGCATGAGCGCGAGATATACTTTGGGTGCTAAGTATTTTTTGGTTGATTTTTGAATGTCCCCGAATAAAACTTTTCATAATTGTATGCATAATTGTATATCTATATCACTGTAAATTTGTATATACAAATATACTGTGTTTGCATCGATAATAACCTACAAATATCTCATGGAAACCGAAACATCAAGCCTCATGGATGCATTTAACAATAGCTTCTATGAAGAAAAGCAAAACCCACAATCACCTTCGACGAGAAACTCATTTTGCAGTTCATTTTTTAGAGATATTGTTGAAAAGAGCGCTAGGAAAAAATAAATTAACAGCTAGCGCCTTCAACAATTAAGATTCTGAGAACTGCTTTTTTTCATAGGGAACATCGATATTTACTCAGATATATGATTTCATTAGAAATATTTAAATAAAAGAACGTTTTTTGAAATAATATTTTTTATTTTTTACAGGCTACGTGAACTTACATCTCAAGAAAAAAATCATGTTGTCGGATTTTAAAAGGTGTATAACTGTTTACTGTGGAAGTTTGAAAACTAAAATGAATAAAATGAAAAATGAAGGACCCAAGAAATCTAATGAAGAAGGCGAGACGAACAAACTAAAAACTAATCCATCTAAAGTTCGAGAGAAAAGTAGAAGCAGCAGTAGAAGTAGTAGGGATAGTAGTCTTAATTTAGAGAGTTATGAAGAAAGAAATAAGGAAGTGAGACAAAAAAAGGGTATTAATGACAGACAGAGCAGGTCAAAAAGTAGAAATAGTAGTACTGATATCGAAGAAAATTATGATGAAAATTGGCATAGAAGTAGGTCAAGGAGTATGAGTGTGGAGATCAGAAGTTGTGAAGTAGAGAACGTAAACAATAAATGTATAAGTGAAAGTGTAACAGTCAGAAGTTGCGAGATTAAGAATAGAAAGAACGAATCAAAAAATGAGGGAGTGGAAAAGAAAAGTGGTAAGGTTGAGAATGAAACGAATGGATCAAGAAACGAGAAATTAGCAGAGAGAAGTTGTGTGATTGAGAATGAACAGAGTAAATCGAGGAGCGAAAGTGTGAAGAAGAAAAGTTGTGAATTTGAAAATAAAAAGATTGAACCAAGAAACGAGAAATTGAAAGTGAGAAGTTATGAGGTTGAGAATGGAAAGAGTGAATCCAAAAGTGAGAAAGTAAACGAAAAAAGTTGTGAGGTTGAGTACGAGAAGACTCATTCGAGAAGCGAGAAAGCGAATGTGATAAGTTGTGAGGTTGTGAATGGAAAGGATAAACCAAGAAATGAGAATGTGAAAGAGAAAAGTCGTGAGGTTGAGAATGATAAGAATAAATCGAGAAGTAAGAGTATGGAAGTAAAAAATTGTGAGATTAAGAATGGAAAAAGTAGATCAAATAGTGAAAGTGTAGAGAAGAAAGAGGTTAGTAATAAAAGTGGCGATAAAAATAGGTCAAAAAGTAGAGATAGGGACAGGTCTAGAGATCGCAGAAGTAAAAGTATTGAAATAAGTAGAAAAAGAAATAAGAAACACAAATCTAAGAAGAAACATAAGAGAGATAAGAGTGAAGATACAAAGAGCAGAAGGAATCACAAAAAAAGAACGAGTAGAAGTCGAAGTAAGAGCAGAGGTTCATCAATAAAACCAAGAGAAAAGCGCTACCGATATGATTCTGATGATTATAAATCATTCCGAGATTGAGATGAACTATCTAATTATATCAATAATGTTCTCAAACTGCTCAAATCATCTTTCAATAAATATATATTCCTTTTAGTTTCTATTGACTATGAATCTATTCACCTGTTACTTAAGTAGTATATTATGCAACTAGTGCGGTCATTTTCACGTTCACACAAGTGATTGAAAATGAACACACCAGTTGGATACGATATTTCATGTTACAAGTGCTCGTTTGAGGGACATGAAAATATGCACTAGTGCTTGAGATGTCATTTCACATTTTCTTGTAATATAAAAATAGTTGAGTTCCCAAAAATGTATCTCGTCGATAGACGAACCGCTAAAAATAATCAAAATTCAAATCCAAGGAAGTTCTAAAAAAATCAGATGAAGATCCAAAAAGAGATTCAAAAAAAGATCTTAAAAAGATTCAAAAAAGATCTAAACAGATCAAAAAGTGATCTGGATGGTCGAGAAAAACTTGAAAATGAAATTAAAATCACTAAAAGATTATTCCGTTTAAAATATTTCGTGACGAAAATTCAATTTTAGATTTAAAAAATATTTAGAAAACATCAGTTTACGTCACAAATTCATCCAAAATTCATCTTCGGAGAACATCTATAACGTGATATCCAAAATCCTTTCAAATACATTTTCCTCTATATACTATTTCTCTACAAAAAAGGTACTTAAAATATGGATCTGTAAGGGATCTCAAAAAGATATCATCTGACTGTCAAGCCAAAATCGTCTCAAAACATACAAATAAGTGCCATTTTTGGTACGTATCTCTTTTTTATACATTTATGATCGAAATTATTTTTACGCGGGATATAATGATTCAAGACGAAAACGAAAATCCTGATAAGAGGAGAGAGGAAAGTAAAGAGCTCAGCAGGGTAAAAAGTTCTACACTGAGATAGTAATTGCGCAACGTGTAAGCGCAAGCGAGTAAAGTAAAGGGGAAGATCTCCAAGAATGGTAATTATCTTTTAGTAACTCCCGCAGCAGAGGATCTCGGGAGGAGATCACCATTGCTTGTTCCTGCCTGGAAGGTAATGGTTCCGTTTTTCAGACTAGCCGCGGATCTGCTCCTTCTTACGTCACGAGTCGCTGTTCTTCCTCTTCATTCTCTGAGGGATATAAAGTCCTAAGTACGTAGTTTCTGCGTTATCAAATCTTTGTTGAAATAATCGTTTATTCAAGTGAAACGATAATTGTTGTACGGTATCGTTTACTCTAGTAATGTGAGTTACTTGATTAATCAAGTCGTGAAAAATAGTTGATCATAAATTGGACGGGGGTATACGCTTCGTATATAATATCTTATATAAATAGATTCACTAAAAAGATCCTTTGTTTTTTGAAATCTCTGTTTATCTTTTATCGTAAGGCGTAAAAAGTTGACAACTTTTTCATCTCTCTTAATAAGAATCTAATTTCCTTAAGGAAAGAGAATTTCATTGGCTCTCTTCATTTCTTTTCATCTCACCGTACGATGGAAGTATGTTACATCTCTAGGGCTATACCATACACTCGAGGTTCGCATAAAACATGAATGGATCCTCTCCTTGGAGGTTATTGACGCTCATATTGTAAAGCCGATGAGATTCTCTGCTTGGCTTCGGCTTCCGGAATTCCCTTCACAACCTGTGTTGAATAAGCAGGTGCTCTCTCGGGTCCCATGCGAGAAAAATTGTGGGATGGGGTCTGCATTTTGGGTTCAATTACGGACTTAATCAATATCAGGGACTTATACATTTCGCGGAGGATGCAGTTTCTCGTCACGGCTTCTACTACTTAAGGTCAATTTACGGGAATTTTGATCAGTTTTTTATCAAATGATTTATCTAATGAGTGGTAGCTTAACTGTATCTGACATTATTCGAGAAAAAAGTGTACTCAGAGTGTTCAATGTCATATGTTTAAAAGAAGCTGTAGGTAAATTTCGTGTACGCGACCGTTTACTGCGATTATTTTAATTAATTCGCATTTCTTAATTAATTGAATGGCTCATTTTAAATCCGTAATGAGTGTATATAACTATTACTTATTCTTAGAAGACTTCATTAATATACCGTTTGAGCAATACAGCCGTCTAGGTATTCAAATATTAATTTCAGCATATTGTATGTCGTATCGCACACACAGAAAAGTTCATCATTGCTTCTTTGAGAATTTACCGTTAGCAAACCAGTACGATTTTCTGATTTTAAAGGGGTGTGGCGTAGAACTGTAAATGATCAGAAATCAGACAATGTGACAAATTAACTACATTTTGATGGATAAAAATTGCAGCGATAGCGAGTTAACATATAACTCTATGAGAATGATTGTGATTATATTTCCATCCTATCTGCGGTATTGTTTTCTGAGCATGTTACATGTTGTATCTTATTTATTAATGAATATTTTTGATAATGGTTGCAAAAGAACACAGAAGTGTGTAAATAGCATCGAATTTTAAAATACTCATAAAATATATAAAAACCCAACTTTACAAACGATATCTCACTAATTACAACAAAAACTTATCGGTCAAGTATGCCATAACAGTGATATATCCAAAGAAACGCTCGATTCAAGGCTCCTTCACTGCAAAAACCTCGTCCGGAAAAATGAAATCATAATTTTGCGATAAATTGGGTCATCTCTGTCCGAAATCGTTATTCCCCCCGTCCGTATCCAAGATACATAAATACGTTGAGATCGCGCAGGCGATCGTCGACGTGGCCAATCACAAAAAAGAGGCTCTTTGGGTTGCGCGCGCTCGCGTCGGCTCCCGATAAACAGCAGGTGCGCTTGAGGAGTACGCGGGAAAGCAGTGGGGCCCGCATGAAACTGGCCCCCCGAGAGCACCAACAGCGACCGGGCCTTTTTTTTCTTCTTTCGCAACAGAGCACACGCAAGCCTCAACGCACTGTAAAGTTTCGATTATTATTGGGGGGCCCCGTAAAAATCAGTCGGGGTCGTACTTACCGTCTCGCCACCGGCGACTCGCTTTTACTACTTGATTGATTGTTTTGCAGTAGGGTGCGCGCTTTATAGCGAGTCCCTCTTACTCTGTTCAACTACAGCTTTGCAATTGCCAGCTGCGTTTATCTTTTTGAGAATACACACTCGAATTTTTCATCATATCAACGAGTTTTTCCTCTTCTTATAGATACAAAATATCAAAATTATAAAAGTAACGCAGACACAAAAATGTTTATCGTAGGTCCAAGTAAATGCATGCATATCCTATTGTAACAGGCTATACACGATCCTTGAATCACGATGTCTCGTGGAATCGAGGCGCCTCCAGTTCAAAATCTCAATCTTTCTCGGTATCCCATACGCCCCTTGTACACTTTTAGCACAAAGTCATCCTATCCTGCGTATCTTCGGATTATGACCATGAATTAAAAACATTCAGAATTCATATTTTTAATTCCATTATATTTTCGATTTCCATTCTTAGAAGGATATCCTGGTGCAATATATTCAAAACGAATAAATTACAGTTTTCAAGTCATTGTAGAAGCGCGTTTCATCACCACCAGCTTATTTATATTAATTTTCTTTTTTCTCCCTTTATTGACGTTTGCTTATATTGACAAATGACTTCAATGATAATTATACTCGATACGTACGGCACACCTGAGATCCATCAGATTGTACAGTTTCAAGGAAGCATATAAAACTACACCTGCAAAGCTGCACGAAAACACCATTCTCTTTTATGAGTTTACTCACTCATACAAGTTTATTCCGAATGAATTTCAATTCTTAATGGTTTATTAAGAGAATTTTCTTTCCCTGAAATTTTCCAAGCCGTAAGTGGAGTAAGTACTTCAATATTTGTAAGACCATCAATTCCGTGATTTGTCTTTCCGGTCTGCTGTAAAATATTGTAACTGTTTTTGAGTATACGTCCAAAAGATATCCTATAATAATAAATAGATCGCTGGAATTAACTTTGGATTGAATAAAGTTGTGACATGTTGACGCTTCAAATTCCATTAAAATATAGCACATAATCCATTTTTTAAAAGAGACAAGATCGATTCCACTGTATCGCAGAGAAATATGCGCAGACTTAAAAGTCAATAGTACCTGATCGTTTGTTAATAGCGTTTATTGATACAACTGGCAGAATAATACGATATGAATCAAATCGAAAAGTACAGGTGTACTTTGGCCCCGTGGAAAAATTATCACGTTGTTTGTACGATAGAGTTTTGCAACGGCCGCGAATTTTTAAAATGCAGAACAGCCAAGCGCGTAACAGGGAGTTATGTCCATGACGGAAAACACGCGCGAGCGCGTGTCGTTTTCCCGGCCACCCTGGTGTACCGACGCTGTGCTCAGTATGCACATGCCACATTGTTCCGTCGCATGCATGCGCCAAAGCGCGTGTAACGTACTTATTCATAAAGTGTAGCCGGGTGCTGACTTCATTATCGTCCAAGTAGAATGGGATCGCCGCGCGCCGGGGGCATATCGCTCGGTACCCTTACGTGTATCATTTCGCTCTTCTGTATTTTAACAATTTTTCAAACAATCTAACAGAAGCCCAAGAAGTCGTGTGTTTTTTCTTCAAAAATTGTTTTATGTTGTTCTTTTCAACTATGGTTGTAAAAAATATGTTATGGAAACCTCATAGATTATTGTCGTTATTATAGATTTTACTCCAACAAAATGATACATAGTGAAAATTATATAACCGAGTAAAACAATAATTTAACCGTAAATTTTTCTCCCAGAAGCAGTCTTACACGACATCTCAAACATGTTGGCACTACCCGGTAGTGATAAAGAATACAATATAGCTTTCTAATAAAAATGGATAACCTGAACCATCAACGCCTAGAACCCCCATGCAAAACCCAACTACTAAGCCCCGCGCGTTCTTGCCCAATACACTGTCATTATATGGTAATATCGAGACTGTGCCGATCAAGAACTGGGTGACTACAGCGATCGCGATTTCCATTGCGCTTGAGATGCCCATGAATCATGCTATGGCGGTTCGCATCGTCACGTCTTCATAGAACCGTTCAACATTGTACTCATGTGCGCTCGGAGAAATGTCCAATTTGCAGCGAAAATCATATTGTTTTACTTTGCGAGAGTGAAAACAAACATGATCAATCGGGGCTTAATGGCCTTATTCATAAACGTTCGATAAACGAGTCTTTCATAAGTTTGATCAATGACTTTTATTGAAAGCAAAGAAAGAAGACCATACACGAAGCAGTAGTGTGCGAAATACGAAAAAATATAAATCTCGGGATTTTAATATCAAGCGAATATTGGTATTGCAGCGTCCACGATAAACCATTGCACTTGGATCATTTATCAAGCGTGCATTTATCGATTTTTCTATCGTGTTCCATATCGTTTACAATGAAATATTGTTGCGTAGCTCACGCACTACTCTAATAATATACACACGAGGCTGTATTTTACATTGACATTGGTATTTTATTAAATATGTTTTATGAATACTTGAATCCGGAAAATAAAATTTTCTCGTCAACGCGTTAAGTTTGATCTCATAACCGAATCGCTCGCAAAATCGATTTCTTCATTCTTGAAATTACCACAAATGCTTTAGTTATCGAAGGCGAAACAAAGGAAAGATGCAACTCTTGAACTCTTGAATAAAATTTCAACGGCTCTCGAATCAGATAGAAAATGATATCCCCGCGGGGCGAGCACGTGTGCAGCTTTTCGCGATCGTAAGCATTGTTCGTGCGCGACTGCGCGAAAGACAAACAGCTGTGCGACTAGACCATATAAGCATGTCTCCGCAAAGGTTCGACGTATATTCTCAGTCGGATCATCGTTATATATACTCCACTGGGGATACTTATGCATGTACCCAGTAGCGGTGACACTGCAAGCCAAATCAGTGTTATTTCGTGCAGTAATTTCGCTATTTCTCACGTTTCTCGCCCTCTGTTGACTTTGCGATGTACGTTTTATGGTTCGCTCATGAGAAACAGTTGTGATATTTTAAATGGATTTTGGAAATTTCTGTACGATGTTTTTTTTTTGTATAATTTGAACAAGTGAAAGTTTCTGCATTGTATATACTATTAATGAGTATGTTAATCATATATGATCAAAAGCAAAGAAGTTTATAAAACCGTAAATGATATAGGCCAATTTCAAATTCACAATTCTTCATCTTAGTGGTATATAATATGCCCAATCCGGTACGCTCAGTAATCTATTCAGAGGTCTCATTATTCATCGATAATTATTCAATTATGTGCTAAATTTTTCCAAAATTCTTGGATTTACTTATCCATCAAATGGTAATTGTCATATATTATACGATTTGACGCTTCATTCTGAAGAAATATGCACATCTGATTGAACATGAATATATCATTTTGAAAATAGTTTTTCTTCCATATAATAGTCTTGCACAAATGTGTGTATTGGACCAGTTATGGACTGCGTAAACAGGTTAATTGTCCAAGCCAATATAACACGCAGGTTGCTGGGATTCAAAATGTAGATTCTAATTCATTTTTAACTATTCCCGGCTTTCAATTAAATTGAAAAATATCGAATGAATGTGTAATTATAAGCTTTGAGAATTTTTTTCTCTCAAATCATGCTTTGTATACGTACCGTGAAGCCATTCTACAGTCCATGATTATATCAAACTTCTTACACTTGTTTTTCTTCATCTCTTACTCTGTTTCTTTCGCTCGTTGAGAAGGGCCGTAGCAAAGAAACCAGACAATTATAGCCTCGAGCGAGATGTATCACTCGCTCGAAGATCAAGATTGGTTCACTAGGCTAGTGATTCATCCTCGGTGAGAGAGATTTCGATGTATACGTCCATTTTGACTTCTCGTGATAGGGACTGTCGTTCCACTTCAATAACATGCGACGTTAGTTTGATGTTAATTAAGTCTTTTTATTTTTTTTTCAATCTGCGTCACCAGTTAGAAATGATATTTTTTGAGCGATGAACGCTTCATCATTCAATCGTGAAGAAAGGAGAAAAAAAATATAATTGGTGAATGGAATTTAAATGTTGAGAGAATTTACCATAACGTTTTTATATCTATAATAATATTCATTGTTAAATTTAATGAGAACGCTTTCAATCCGCACAATCTCTTCCAAATATTATTGTCGGACGGACGAGTGATCGTTAACGATTCTCTAATCTGATAGAAGCATGGGGGTAAACGGCTGAGAAACATCTGGCGCTATACTGAACTTGACCTTTGAGAACCACTGCATACGTCGGCAGTTGTGAAGAGGGGAAAGAGAGAGACAGAAGGATCCTCAAATCCGACCGACAAGGGGCTGCAGTGTATCGGCAGTCGGTCGTTCACAGCCAGCCGGCAGGACGCACTGGGAGAGGAGAGAGAAAGAGAGCAAAAGAGAGAGAGAGAGAGAGAGAGACAGCGAGCGGGCGCAATAAGCCCTCGTATGCGGAGGAAGAGATAGAGAAAGAGAAACTTGGAGCATCAATCGAACGAATAAGTCGTGAAAACGATTTTCCTGAGACATTGTGTGGGAAAAGAAAATAAACGGTTGGGAAAGCTGTTCAGTAAATTCAAGTTTCTCACAGTTTTAAAGAACAAAAAAAAATGATAACTAAATAACTTTATCATTATGAATTGACAAACGAGTAATTTGTTGTTACATCAACAAAAACAATGATGATTGCTGAAATTGTTCAGATCTAGTAGTAGATTGATCTTTGCGAATCGAACCATCCGATGTCGGTCACACTCAACACTGTTGAATCCCGAAATCGCGAATCGGGCCGAAATTAAAAGTCAGTGCCCGGCGGGGATCAAAGCGGAGCTGCGAGAGGGGGCTGCCAGGCGCGCACGCGCAGGTTTCCGGTGCCGTCGATGATTGACCCTCGGCCGCTATATGGTCGCTCATACCTTCGCGTATCCGCGCGCGTACACCATGGTGCGTGCACGCACACAACGCACGCCCGGAGGAAGCGAGCGAGAAAAAAGAGGAGCGCGGCGCGCGGGCCCCGTCGCAAGCGAGCCTCCTTTGTGCCCAAGTACCGAGACGTGAGCGAGATAAGCTCGGACAATATTTGACGTGGTCGGGGGATCTGTTTGATTGAGCTCTCCGCGACGTGGCCTCACTGTCGCCTCAGCTCTGGCTTAGACGAATTTATCGCGTAGCCCTATAGTTGATTGGGGGATGATTATGGTTAAGGCGCCTATTTTTAAATGAAATAATCTCACATTTTTGTCTCTTTTTTGTTCCAGGTAAGTGACACCCTTTACGATGCTCGAAGCTAGATGAAGATGACAAACAATCGTGGATTCAGGTTTGAATTCTTTTTGGCATTCGCGTTGCCAAAATTGATTGACAGAGCTTATTAGTATATCACTTAGGAATCACGTAAACTCAAAGAATAGTGGAATTTAACTGAGAATTTCGCTTGAGTATACTGTGGTAACTTGTAAACACTGCAATCTCATCATTCAAATTTAGTGCTCGTTTCTGCGATTCTATTAGTTTTTCTGGTACAGTCGTGGCAAAAAAAGGCTGAGGTAACGTCAAGTGTTAAAGGAACGAAACTTGGAAAGAGAAACACTAAAAGAGATAAGCTCTGGAAATATTTGCCCGCTTAGGTGACACATTTGCTTGCGCCGCAGCTTTGAAACCGATTCCTGGTTTCAACTCATTTCGAAGAATCGGCCCGGTGCGTCCAAATACTCTTTCATGTGTGAGCAAGAATGAATTGGAAATGTACAGTGGTATTATGGCTGAGCAAAGGTAACAAAAGTTTTTAGAGGATTGTACATCATGAGCAAATGCTTGGGTAGAAAGCGAGTTTCACGGGGGAGTACACGGAGAGAACTCATTTTGTAAAAATTAATATTTTTTAGTATTAAATGCCATCGTGACACTTTTGAAAGTAACATTTGGAAAAAATTACAAGAAAAAGTAGTAAAAATTTACCATTTTTTATTTTTCATTTTTTACTCAAAAAACTTATTATGTCATAATGGGCCTCTGCCCATGCATTGCTGAATGAAAATAGTCATGTTCACTATGTGATTTCTCTTCGTATATGCACCAAATCCGAATGAAACAAAAGAAAGGTAAAAGAAGACAGGACTATTCGATGGAAAATTCTTTATGAAATTTTTAATTTTTAATCAACCAAGAGTGAATTTTCGTGGAGTAAACAACAGTTTCCGGCTCGATGGGTTTTAATTTGATACTCTCCCATCCCGGAGTGGATGATAATGACTTGATAGCAGCATGGCTTAACTATCAGTTCCACGTGGCATCTGTTACCCGAATGCATTTTTTGCGCACCGCTCGAGCTGCAGGACAATAAAGATATAGTATATATATCCTTGCATGTGCCGTGTAAAATAAGGAGGAGATCTCGGGATCTCGAGGATGGTCCAACGGGTCAAACTATCCTTGCGGATGAAGTAAAATGATGCGAGCAAAAAACTAGAGGAGAGATGTTACCAAAGTGGATCCTCAAGCCGGTCAAGCAGTAAACTCAGCCTCTATATCTAAGGAGGGTAGAAAAAGGGCAACCGAGAAGAGTTAACTGTTTTATGAGTTGAGATTATAAGCAGATTCCAAAAATTCGACTTGTTCTTTTGTGCGATTTTTATCGCTTATTCAGGATTATCGAACTATTTATACCCACATCCATTGTTCCTTGTGTAACGAAACGAAATTTTATGTTCTATGGCATGGTAATTATTAACTAAGATCTTCGCAATTTTTACTGGCGTCAAATTTGTTTATCGCATTCGTCGTGTTAATTCAGTCAAGTACGGAACTCTGCAACCAAACTCCAGATCGGGTTTTGGTTCTCAAAAAAGCGCTGACCACTGAAGATCCGGGAATATGGAAAAACACGGGGTAAAGGGTACGTTCGAAAAAGAGAAAAACAAGTAGAGTATACAAGCAAGGTCCTGCGATGTGGGGGCGAGACGAGCACGAAAAGAGAAAAAATGGATAAGAGTAAGAGTAAGCGAGCGGACGGTAGCGCGATCGCAGATAGATAAAGTTCGCCAAGATGAAACCCGATAAGCGGCCTCCTCTGCCATTACGACGTCCTCGTTGTCCTTCCTTCTTCGGCATGGTTAACGAATTTTATCTCTTATTTTTCTCCCTTTTTCCGCAACTTGTGTATATAAAAAGGCGCACAATGGTAGCGTGCTTCTTCGAATTCTACTCGATGTACGCTCGTGGATTCGCTAAGTACGACGTTTTCCTTCGACATTAATAAAAAGATAAAGCCACAGGACCTTTATATATTTTACTTTAGCTTGGCTAACCGAGTGCAAGGACATAATACTACTTGAGAGTCGCGTGTGCCGCTATCACCAAAGCCATTGAAAACTTGGTCGAATGTTACTCGTTTTAATTGGGTTCGATGTGTATTTTGTATACCAAGCAGTATGTTTCACTCCTTCCATAGATGTATTTATTTCTACCAACGGAGATCTTGATTTTTTTCAAAACTTCCTTTGGTGGAAGAACTGTATACTGGAGTCAAAAGAGTCCCTTACAAGTGTTGATTAAATGAAGATCGATCGTACAATGAGATGATAAGCGCGCACTAATCTTACAGATATACGTTTTGATCGGACTATAAGTTGAGACGGTCGTTTGTTTGGTAACTTTCAAAAAAAAAAACGTTGAAATGTGAAATTAGAGTGCACAAAATTCACCTGATTCAAGCTAGAAAGAAAAACTATTTGGGATTGTGATTGATACTACTGCCCTTCTCATGTTCTGATCATCATCATCATTTGTTATTCCGCAACGACAGAGATAAATGTGAAATTTACCGGAGAGGTTTTTTTTGCACGTCACATATATTAAATTCTCTAATTTATAGATTTAGATTATATTTAATCTGGCATGAACTAGTGCTCCGTCAAATAATATTTTGAATACCCTTTTCTTAGATACAGTCAAGAAAAATCCTTTCAGGCGTTAATTATAATTTATATCACTTCAGTCTGCTCACGTTCATTACGTGGAAGCATTGATAATATTTCACGTGTGCATAAGAGAAACGGAAAAAAAGCTGAGTAAGGTGACAAGCTACACTCGCCACTCTCATTTATCTCATCGCTGCTCGAGCGTTTTTCCCACACGCGAAAAAATCTAATTGCTCGCCCCTCGCCACTATCCGTAATGCGCAATTAATCTTAATTCCGGGATCGGGCTTATTATCGTTAAAAATTGACTGAGGCAGTGGCGGTTGCCTTAACGATCTCATTACGCATGAGACTCGAGTGCACGCATGTGCACGGGAAATCGCGAAAAATATGGAAATGAGGTACACACTTCCTCCGATTGACGTGGGTGAGACTTCTTAACGAGGATTCACGTCGATGTTGATAGATGGGCAAGTACAATACATGTACTCTTGTGCTCAAATTCTCCATCGAGAATGATGAGCATGAAAAAAATGATGAAATTATTTAGTCTTGACGAATGCGCATTGATAGCACTTATAAAGGGATTGACAAGAAGATTAGTTCGATTAACTTGTAGAATGAAATTTTGAAATTGAATGTGAAAATAGAGTAAAACTTGAAAAATAGTTTTCCAAGATTTTCATTTTGGATAAGACCGAAAGGTTTTGGAAAAATTATTAATTCGAAGAAAAAATTGTCTTCACAGATTTATATACGTATAAATTCAGCTCTCTTCAATCCTGCTGAAATGCTGCAAACGTTATTTTTTTCTCTGAACATACGTTCTTGCACACGTTTCGAATGTATTTTTTTCGTTGCTCGCCTAACCACTGTTTTGCAACTGACTGCGAAAAGATACCGTAGCACTCGGAAATTAGACGAGGAATCAAACTAGTTGTTGGCTTCTTCAGAAGGTCCAAAGATCAGGTTCGGGTCGGGGAGCATGCCTATCGGTAGTCGAAGGAGATTCGCAAAAATAAACGAAAATAATGTGAGGGCTAGAGCGAGAAACGCATGCAGCACGCATGCATTCATCAGCGTCAAGGCGTTGGTGTAATTTGCGAATCTTCCGTGACTCGTCGGCTATTGGTGCAACGGAGAAAGGAAAGAGAAAAGCAACGATTACGCTGAAACTGATTGCGATGATGCTCTCGCTGCGAAGAATTGATTACTATGGGACGTAGCTAATCTCCACTTGTCAATCCGTATACCGATTCGTCAAATGCTACTGATATCTATCATTTACATCTAATCACATTGGGTAAAATTCATTCAATATCTGTGTCTGCAGTCATTTGAAAAATTGAATTGAAAGGGCAATCAGTTGGATAAAAAGATTTGAAACAATTTACCAATTTTTATACTTTTGATTTCTATTGCTTTAGTTTTCATCATTTATCATGCACTAGCTACATTTACACGTTTTAAAATATAAGGTACCTGTACCCAATATGCGCCACCTAAGCGAGAAAGGTCACTACGCCGCGTCAAATGAATATTTTCTAACATAATTGGTGTCAAATGAAAGGTCTACTCAATACCTACAGAATGAGCTAAGTTTTTTTTCGATTTGAACAGTTCTACGCTAAGATACCGCGGTTTAAAAAAAAAAAAAATTTTCGGGAAAAAATTTTTAGTGTACCCAATATGGCGCCACCCTGAAAATACTTCTTTTCATCCAATTTGAAGCATGAAGCATGTCTGAATGGATAAAATACAAACAAAAAATTATATTTCTGATATAATTTTATTGGAAAATACATTTTGTCTTTGATTAAACCATAGTAAATAGATTATATGAACTTCTAACAACCTAAATCAAATCAAGTTTTTAGTTAAAATTCATGAAAAACCGTTGTTTTTGAATTAACAAAATTAACTTATGCAACATCTAATTCCAATATTAATCTCTCAAATTGATGAACATTCTTATTTGTGTAATTTTAAATATAATTGAGATGTTCTCACTTTAATGGAAGAGTTCAATTTAAAAAATGTCCGAGCCTACTTGGGGCTAGCTATTGTCATGATGGTAGAAAAATTCTGTCTGATGTTTTTTCCTAGACAGTACTTATAAACGCATAACCTCAACATTTTTCTGGTTATAGGATAGCCAATATCTGCTAAGCATTTAATTCGACTACATAATTCTTCGTTCTGTACTGTCGTTAACGCATATGGTCGACTCATTTTGCTTTTCTCGGATATGTTTTGTTTGGCATATCGTTGAAATGTTCGACGAGGTATCTTATATATAGTCGAAGCCATCCTCTGCGATATCTCACCTTTTTTTACCTGCTCCAGAGCTTGAACTAAATTCTCTTTCCACCATGTTTGGCGGATATTTACCATCAATGGGTTGATTGTAGCTTCTAGAGCAAGAAAATAGGGGTGGCGCATATTGGGTACATTTGATAAAAATAACGAAGAGCTATTGAAACGATTGATAAAAAGGTCATACAAAGAAAAAAAAATTGGATGATGTAGATGGGATGTCAAGGAATCGAATGATATGTCGCTCGATTTTTTTGGCCCAGTTTAAGGGTATTAAAAAAATTCGCACTTACCTGGGCGAAATTAAATCGAGAATGAAAATTGTCGAAAAAATGGAGAAAACGAGCTCTAACAAGTTGGTGTAAGGGTTTCCGATCGGTGAAAATGTTTTCTTTCTTCATTATTTAGCATTGCCGACAAGATCCTGTGCCGCGGCGATGCTCTAGACGCGCGTATATATGAAATACGAAGGGTGGCGCATATTGGGTCCTGGCGCATATTGGGTACACCTACCTTATTTGAAATGATAATCTAAATCATACTTTGATTATCAATTTCACGTTTCTTGACGATAATATTTTTCACGTATTTATCATCTCATTTCCTTATGCAAATTTCCAAAGCTAAATGAAATACCGAACTTTACATTTTGATTCCATGTGAAAACTATATCAATCTCAGAAAACTATCGAGCACTGGTAACTTCTTCTGTTGGAATCATCCTGAACTGTCGACACATAAGCTCTCAAGATGATTTAAAAAATGTTCAATGCTGAACTGTTCATCAAACTGTTTCCAGCAATAGATTTTCTACATCATGCTTCATATTTGATCGGACGAACGTAATTGATGGATTGAAATTACTTTAATTAATAATGTTGTATCTTTCAAGCGTGAAGTGTAATACTTATTAGAAATATTTCTAATATTTTAAATTTTTAGTTACGTTTTCAATGTTTCATTCAGTTTTTATACATACAAACTACATTCAATCGCGCTTTCTATTGAGAAATGTAAAAACTTTCGCGCATACTGAATAATGTTCGAATTCATTGAATAAGATTTATCAAATGGATAGGAAAAAAAATAGGGAAATTCAGCGTATTATCACAGTTTATAAATAGCGGAACGTCTAGACGCTAGTGTTCATTTTTGTCTCTTCCCTTTTCCACCATCCATTCCTCGATCGGGATACATTCTCGCCGCTCGTCGAAATCACCGGCTGTGCATCGTAACAGGAGGTAGTCGCGCAAAATACCTGCACGCACGCGCGCTCGGCAACCTGTCCTGCCACCTCATCTCTCAAATATTTTCGCCAAGTTATGATCTACCCTTGCAGAATACGATTGTGCAAGATGAGATAAATGACAATGTTGTCTACTCAATTGGTCCGTTTGTCAAATGACCAGTAGATTTATCGATCTGTAGAATATTAATCTATTGGAAAAACTATTGGACGTGTTATTTCCTAATTTAATTACGATGTAATCTTTGAAAACGGTTTGAAAATGGAATTTGTCACGTATTTTTCATGCCCATTGTTTAGCCGGTACGCGCGGAAAAGCGAAAGCTTCCGGTGTTCCGGAAGTCACGGCTTGTTGGCTCGTATTACACGCTCACCGGACGGAACACAAGCAAAGTGCTAACCGTTTTGTGTTTTATCTATACTGGTCACTACTGCATGGCTAATTATAGATATGTGTTTTTTACACCATCGCAATGTCGATTTCATGAGAGACAGTCGGTAATTGAAACGGGTATTGAATTTTGGTTATTTTCGAATACAAAACCATATAAATACTGTGTCAAAGACGATCGGAAGTGTCATTTGAGATGGGTGGGACAGGAGCAGCTCTCATCGGGCCGTTGACCGGAAACAATGTGGGTGGTTCATTTCATGGTTGTCACTTTATTGAAGCCGAGTCAACCGTAGCACTTGTCTGTGTTAAAACATCGGCATTACTCGCCCATAGCCTCGGACAACCGAACCAAATATTCATATCACTCGAATCACGTGTAATAAACAGTCATTTACAATAGAGAGTGCAATTAGGCTGGAGTGTTGCTGCGGTGCTGGGTGAAATCTGGTGGATAAGCGTGCTAGCGTGCCAATGGGTCCGGAGACGGACGGGCATCCCTCGCACACAACGGCTCTCCCACCCCTGTCGGATCGTATCCTTCCGCGCGACACCCCAACGCGGGCGCGCGCGCAAGTCCCTTTCATGCTATAAGCCTGCACCCAACAAGTGCTTCGCCGTGCTGCCGGCCGGCGGACTTTTTCAGGGCGGGCAGTAGCTGGAGTGCGGGGCCGCGAGTCCTCCGAAGGTTCGCCCGTCAGAGCAAACGCAGGCGCTGAACACGGCACACGAGAGAGGAGGGATAGAGAGAGAGAAGGGGCCTGGGAGCCCGGGAGGCATACCCACACAGACGCGGCCGCGCGCACGTAATGTGGTGCAAGGTGACGGGCCGCCCCGCCGCCGCCGCCGCCGCGCCGCCGTGCGTGCGCTACTCAAAGAGAGGGGCAGACCCGACCACCGGCAGATGTTCCATTCTGCCACCCGCCCTCGCCCTCTCTCTCTCTCACTCTCTCTCCTTTTCTCTCTCTCTCTCTCTCTCTCTCGGTTTCGGGACCCATCGCGCGGGCCGCCAGGGGTGTACAAAGCCACGGCGAGCGCCCCACTTTTGCCGCGCGTCTAACGGACGAAAATATTGGATAGGACGATGGCCCTGCGCGCGCTCCTCGCTCTCTTTTTTACGCGCGGGTGCGATGCCCCGGCAAGCCCTTTGTTTCTGCCTTGCGTTATTGCTGGCTCGGAGGACCGAGGGCGAGAATCGTCCTTTACTCTTGCAAGTGCCACGGACAATCCAAAGATGTTGATCGTTTAATTTCACCTTAGGTTATTTTTCTCTGGAGGGCTTTTAGTTGACACGAGTTGCGTGATATCCCTCGTCAATAATAATGGAATTCGCATTGCTGGAATGCTTTGTATCTTAAAATGTTGAAAGGGTTTTTCTGAAGGAGCGAGTTGAATCCGTTGGGAGGCTACAACCGGTGAAACATGACGTGGTAGGTGCTGCCCCGTACGTCTTCCAAGGGATGTGAACTGTCGAGTAGCGAGTGTGCGTAACCTACTTTACCGACACCATAACACCATCCAAGCATTTTGAATCCAACTTTGTTATCGATTGAATCGGTGGTGATAACTGGGTATATTGTGCGACGTATTCATCGATGTACTCTACATATTTTTAATAATAATAGACGGTTGTTCTGTAATCAGATTCGTCTGTTGGTCGAATAATTCGAACTTTCAAACGATTGATAATTGATCCATCTCTCACTCTATAATTCAAAATAGCTCATAATAGATCTGGATGATTTCAATAATAAATGGTTATTCGAATGTTGGAGACACAAACGGGTGTTTTGTTTGTTAGTAAGACACATTTCAGTTTGTAGGATATTCTTGGTACTTTGAATAAATCGAAGCATGATCATTTTCAACGATCAAACATCGGATACTTGGCTAATTGTGTAAGCAACAAATCGTGCAGAGATGAATACGTTTAATAAGATTAGCCAACTGCATCGAATGAATTTAATTGAAGAACTGAATAATCAGATAGGCAGTTGGGAAGAGATAGAGCGATACGTAGCGAGAGGGAGCGAGACAAAATGATCAATAAAGACGAATGAAAGGCGCGAGTGCAGCTGCCACATCTGGCGCGTACGTTATACGCGCGGGAATTTAAACTTCTTTTATACTTCCTTCTTTTAAAAGACCGATCTGATTCTCGTTTAAAATCCACTTGACTTAGCACCAAATACAATGAGCATTTAAAAAATTCATGCGTCTATCTCGCCGACAAGATACTTTCTAATTCCACTGTTCCAAGAGTCTGTTTGTCCGGTGCTATTACTGCTATTTGAATTCACGCGCGGCATTCAACGTGGAATGCGCCGTCTCGTAAATTTATTTTTAAAATGATCCAACTAATAATCGTCGTCCCCATCCTCATTAGCACTCATTGTCGCGGTCTAGCACAGTTCATTTGTTATCTTGTGAGAGATTGAAAGAGCAAAATTGTTTGACGAAAATGTATGACCCACCGACAATTTGGTGATATAAGCTCCTGGCTCTAGCAGCAGCAGCAGTAACTTGGCGAAAATGTGACGCGAAAAATTGACTTAACGAGCGTTAGGCGCTCACAATAGCCGCATACGCGCTCGAGAAAAGTAAACAAAATAAGTGGTGGCGAGGCATTGTCCCCCGGCCGGTCGGAGAAAAAAGCGAACGGCAGGCAGAAGGCCTTGTAGGGGTTAAAGAACACGTTTCGCGTTCTCCTCGCGTTCTCACGTGTAGCGCCGAGTGCGCGCGCGGCTTTCCTTCCTTCCTTATAGCGCGCGGATGAAAACGAAAAGGAGCAGCGGGGGAAAGCGGGGAAAAAATCGTCGCCACCGAGCGGCTAACGAACGGCTATAAATTGCGCAATAGAAAGAGCTCGACCACGCGCGCCAGGGCCACTAAGTCGAATGTTAGCGATGCCATTATAATACAATAGGAGTCGCGCGATCGCAAGCGTGAGCCGGACGACGCGGAAAAGGGGTTCAGCTAGAGCCTCGGCCACCCTATGCCTCGCGGTGTTAATGCCCGTCTTGTACTTGCCTCACTTTTGTTCGGACGATTCTCTTTGAGAAATTTAATTTTATTTCACATCTCGCGCACTGCCTTTGGCTTTTTAACTTTCCGGTGCATTTTTTTGGAGACAAAAACTTGAGTCAGAATGTCAGAATGTCAGTGAGAAACAGAGATCGCACGGCTATTCCGCTTCTTGCGACCCAAATACTCTCAAAACACGAGGCGAGCTATACTGCTGTTTAGTCGAAAGGTGTCTGACAAGCTACTGTGCTTGTTGACAGGATGAGTCGGAAAGAGCTATTAACACGCTAATACCACCGTCGGAATATTTTCCCAGACTCGTTGAAAGAACTCGCTTCTCATTGTCGGGTCGATACAACATCCCATCAATGATTTGTTCCTTATTTATTTTATTCCTAGATGTCCCCAATAACATCCAAATTGGTATCCACGAGTGAAGAGAAAGCGTCATGGAAAAAGCAAGAAGACGAGCGAGAAATTTCGTAACTTTTGTCGATGAATCCAATTTTTCGACATTTTAGGGAACCAATTTTAATGCTATTTATTGGGATCAGGTAATTGAAAAGAAATAAATACGATCAAGTCAAGGATGCGTAATTGTCTGCAGATCACTTGAGAAATAGCAATAGTTTACCTTTCGAGGAACAACAGTAGCTTGTTTATCATTTGGGCAGCAAGACGCAAAAGGCGAAGCAGCCATTACAACATTTCTATTTCTATGTGAAGTCGAGTCCAAAATCTATTATTAAGAGGTGATTTGGCGACAATACAGTCCAATTAGTGGTATGTACTGTATTAATCTTCATTTTTTAATTAATCGAGTACAAAAACGCAGTACTAACGTCCTGTCGACATAACGCATGTTGCTGCCAAGCAGAAGCAAACATAATACATCAAACTCAAGATCTTCAGTTAAGACTTCCTGCCCAAAAACATGGCTCTCTCTCTCTCTCTCTCTCTCTCTCTCTTTTTCTCGTACCAATTAACATCAAACAATCTCCGCTCAATAAAGCGATCGTCGCATATAATACGTGACAAGACGAAAACATAATTTCTCGACTCATACCCAAAATTTATCAGAGTCGATGCATCCGAATCAGCAGCTTGTATAAGAGCGGATCGACCCTCATAAATAACAGTTTGATCGCAGAAATTTCGGCTGCCTCACCGCGGCTCGTACGGACTTTTGTCTTTCATTTCGGCGTCAAGATCCGCGGCCATTCATTACATCGCACGCGGGACGATTTAATCGATCGGCCCCGGTACCGTTTTGTTCGCCGATCGACGAAAGAAGTAGAAAGCAAAGGGAAGTTAAGGAGCATGGTAGAGTTATACAGTTGGAGATTTACTGCACATCGTATCATAATTAGTATTTGCTCGGATTTTTGATCGTCAGGTTTTCTTCAATATTTTATTTTTGTCTATCATTTCACACTGATAGTTCTTGATTTTTTGTATAGTTCTACGAGTTCTAAGCTAATTAATAATAGCTCTTAGTATAGCATTTTTTTTAGAACATTCATCTTAACGAAATTTTTTCTATAAAATATGGCTTTTCATAATTTATGACTTGATAAAATAATCATAATCTATTGAAAAAAGCGATGTCGGTATTTCAAATTAAGAAACCATACTTGAGTAATTGTAAATTATTAATAATGTGTATAGTTTCCAATCTATCAAAATAACGAAGGTAACTGGCCGTAGCCCCGAATACGTTTGCCCGTTAAAATAAAATTAGTCTAAATTCATCAGTTCTATTGAATAAACAATATAGATAGTTAGTCCAAAGTAAAGCACCTTAGTTTCTCAGAAATTAAACTCTAATTGGATAGATGATTCGTCAAGTGAATATATTATATAGTATTATATGCAGATATCGACTATACTTGGGCTGTTCACTCAGAATCACACACTGCTTCATGGATACGAATTATTCAGAAGTACACGATGAAGAAATACCCGCTGAGCATGTGCATCGAGAGCAAATAACTCGACTCTAGAATCCAAAGCTCCCAGACTCACATATCAACTCATAAGTGCTGCTGCTCCTCCCAAAGTATTTTAATCCACGAAAAAGCGCGAGTTATGCTCTTACTCTGTTGCTCGGGATTTCTTAATTGAATTTACGCCGGAAAAATCAAGGATCGGAATGCCTTAACAATCCGGAGAAATGCTGCGGCGTCCCGCCAAAGAAATTCACCAACAACACTTGCATGATATTTTTCGCCGGGCTGGCGGCCAATTACCTGGACAAGCCGAGTGCAACCAGGCGACACTGACTCTTTGTGATATCTTTCTGCGTCTCGTTCCTTTGAAGACCACCGACAGCGAGAGGGAGGGAGCCAAGAGTGGAGGGCTCGTGATACGCGCCAATCCACATTCGTCCTTGCTTTTCCTCCCAATTTCATGCGTCTTCTGATCGGATTTCTGTCAGCTTCCGTACGAAGCCGCGTTCATCCACCATTTAAACTTTCCAATATCGTTGCAATTTATACCAACGGGATATCCATATATACTAAAGACTAAACTTGAAGACATAAAAATTACGAAGATGATATGGAATCATAAATTCCTTGGATATCACGCACCCGAGCGAATGACCAAGTGGTCGGGAAACGGGAAAATGTGAAAAAAGCTTGCGGGGTACTACATTCTTTTTTCTCAAAAGCCTCGACCGTCAGATATCGGATGTCGAACTCACAGGGTGTCGAATGTCGCCCGATCTCCATCTACATTTTTCTCTTGTTTGCTCAACATTCTCGCCAAAGAAGAAACTGCACCCGCGCGAGGATGAACTCTCCAAGTCTTGAGTACAGAGGACCTCGTTGTTGAGAGTATGAAGAATGAAGGGAGAGCCTCTTTAGAGAAGACTCAATGACGTCTTTGACTGGATCAAGAGAACGAGAGAAAGTTATCAGTTCTGTATGCTTCGCAACTTTTTCATTAAAGACGTCTTTGAACCGTGACAGATTTTTCAAGCGTCCACCACTTCGTTGGCAATACTCACATAAATTAATCGTCAATTTTTATAATACTTTTCGAATCTTCGATTTTAACCATATTGAAAGGATTTATTTGGTATAGAGACTAGTATAGGCGATTTCGAGATGAAAAATCTGTTCTAAATATACAAAGTTCTAAATATCGATATTGTGATATTCTAGGCGCGCCCAAGTTAATGAAAAATAAAATTCATCATTTACAGTCAAGTTTAAATTCTAATTACAATCTTCTGATATGCAAACAGGCCAGTGACATTTTTCTATACTCAAGCTGCAAGAGCTGTCTATTGGTTTCCATCGATTGAAAGCAGTACAGGCGTTAATTATGCGACCTAACCGAGCGATTCTTTCAAAATAATCGCGACTATTTATTATGTGCACGTAAATTGAAACGACGCATAATTGTTCTGTCTCGCGAGAAAAGAGTAACAGAGAAAGAAAGACAGAAACCGGTCCGATTATCATTAATGGATAGAGCTCTCGAGACGTCGAGCGACGGTTTATCGAAACGCCGGGTCTCGGACTGTCCATTAGGTTAGTAATAATGATATTGAGAAAAAGGCTTCGGGTACTGATTATATTTTTTCCATCCGCCCGGGCATTTTTCGGCACGCTGAAAGACTGACAAGAGTTATGTTTATTTTATGCATTTGCACACGTTGATACGGTCTAAAGGAGAAAAAAAATGAAGCATGAGAACGAAAAAAATATATCCCTTTTCTCTATCGTCGTCATCTTTATTTTTATTACGGACTTGTGTTAGCTAGTGATTTCGAATTAGATTACAACAACAACGTTTTTAAATTATCTATTTAAATTGAATTTTTCAACTGGTTGAAACGATTAATGAAGCTAATTAAGTACAAATTGCCGACTCAGAGATGGCTTCAGATGTGTAACGATCAAACGATATAAATATCTGATTTGCATGAATAATTCACAACCACAGTCCACAGTTTGTCTTCAATTCACTATACATCATCCAACGTATCTTTTTTTTGAGGGTGGTTCGATGCCTATAAAACTTTACATACATTATATTTGATGGCTATCGCAAAACGTCGCTAACGTATATTACCGGCAATCAAAAAGTTCGTAACGAATATCCGAGTGTTTGTCATAAAAATAAACAAATTTATCCTCAGGTCGAGAAGATTGTGAGGCTCCAGGGTAGGAACGCGCATTCGAGGTAGAGTCAAAGTGTCTTAGATCAGCCTCCAGAGCCACTCGCTCGAAACTCATAACTAAATCACGTGCGCAGCTTACCCTAAATTCAAATCACAGTATCGCTTTTCCAGCTGCCCATAAAATGCGACGCCCTGATATTCATCCGCACCAGGCACGTGCTCACAAAGTACTTACACGCTCGCAAATATCATCTCGCATGGGCGCGCACGTGCCGAGGCGTTACCCGGCGCACTCGCGCTGTATGGGTGCTAATGAATCGATAAGCGTATATCGGGCATGCGCCACATTTGCAGATGGCATTACTCCATAAATTGCAATTAACCGGCTGCACGCTGCGTTTTTTCGCGATCCCTTTAACGAAGCGCTCCACTTCGGATGTGCGATGCTTCGGATGAGACGCTCCACAAGGAGATGGTCCGTTTCGACCGTGGATCATGCGGAAATGAGAACACGTTGTTGCGCGATATTACCAGTCTGCTTTAGTATTTGTGGTCAGTTACTAAAGTTCAAGATTAATTGGAGATACGTTCTGTTTTCGAGTAAACAGTCTGTTGAATTGAACTTGTCGAGATGACAAATTTTACATGTTCCACTGTTTCAATCGTTCCTGATCAGAATTAATTTTTTCGCAAGGATTTTCTTCATTTCGATATGCATAACACGAGATGAACGTTATTTCATAATGTAGCAGATTGATATTCTTTTGAAAATTGGCTTAGGACTGATATTCACATTTAGAAAGATATATGTAACAGGAAAAAAATAAAATTTCAATTTACAACGGTTTCATGTCCAATCGGTTTTGTCGGCCATTAGATAGAATCTTCTCATTTGCATAACCTGCTCAGTTGATTATCTGAGCGTGTCGTCTCCAAATCGTTTTATGAGACTTTTGCCTCCACAATAGAAAAGCATAGAACAAAGGACTCAATTAGAACATTTTTTAATTCATCGCCATCTTTTTTGTAATAACTATTACGTCGTTTTCCGTTAATTTGATGAAATAGATTTCGATGGAAATCGAAAAATATATTTCCAACTATTGCTTCGTAGAAAATTGAAAAGAAAAATTGCACAGTTTCCATGATAAAATTCAAAATCATCACGTGCTTCCTTGTTTTGGTATATCCCATCGAAAAACCGATAAACCTCGTTGGCACGAGGCCATTGAAAAATTCGTTCGGCGCGATAACCCATCATTTCTCGCCGAGAGAAGGAAGTTAAGGCGCAGCTCTCAGGAGTCGGGAATCCGGCCGATTTCGCGAGCCGCAAATTTACTTTGTTGTCTACTGCAGAATTTTCGCCCTTGCCCCGCATGCGTACGTATATATATCTGTGGCGGAGCGCAAGGTGCACGCGGTCCCGCCGAGAAAAGAATGGGGAACCGGTAAACGGTCCGCTTGTCGATTTTACGAGCGCAGTTTGAGCTCGTCAAAGTAAACAGAAATAGCCGTGTAGGCAATAGGGCGAGGCTCGACCTATAGGGATTTTCAGTAATTTCTTTGAACTTTTTTTAGTCCCAAGTTTTATGGTTTTTACTGTACTGCCGTGGTACTGTTGAGAAGAGTGAGGTATTCGCCACAGTAAAGTTTCAGGATCCTAGCTGGAAGAATCCTGTGCCAGCCTTTTGTAGGGAAATATACACTGCGAGCGATCTAACCAAATAAACGTTACGATGCAATGATGTTTGTTTAGGTAGCTATTTTTTTTCCTCACCAAGAACGATAAATGAGTTTATACCGCATCGAGCGATTCGGAATATTCTTTTGGTATAAAGTTCCTCTCCCCTACCGAGGCCTGGCGGTACGCGAGACAAAATTCAAATATTTGTGTTCGATATCACGCAGCCGCAATTCAGCAAATCATAAGTTGCGCACACTTTTCATTCGCTCCAAGGCTCTCTCACCCTCTCGAGTATATACATGTCCTTTCTGGCTCGAGTCCTTTGCTTGTTGCACCAAACATTCCTCTCCCGGCCGTATAGGCACAATGGGCAACACGCAGTCGATGCACATTTGAGCCGCTCGCGCGCTGCGCGCATAATAAACGGGGCCGAGCGTTACGCCCGTAAAATTCTCCTATACTTGTTTTTCTACTCTTTCGCCCGCTTGGGCGTGCGCGCGTGCACGCGTAAAATTGGCGACGGTAGGCAAATATTCTCGCGGCTCCCGTCGAGTGGCTAGCACTCGTAAAACCCGGGGATTTTTGCAGCTTTCGATTTTGCTACAATTTTACACGCCGGTAATTTGAAAGTGCCGCGCGCCAGCGGCTCGCGCATACTCTTGTGTGTACACAACTCGGGCACGGCTTCAAGCTTTACTGCTCGCTCCGACGATGCGGGTAATGCTTCTATTATGATTGAGCGACCATCAATTGCAATTCCGTAGGTGGAAAATTTGATCTTGTTTGCCTCTGTGTGCAGCTCTGCGATTGCGTGTGACTTGAAAATTCGCAACCCTTCGCTCAAGAATTCGCGCGCTTAATAACCCAAATGAGTATATTGTTTGGGACAAAACCGTCGTTCACTGCAGTCTCCAACTTTCTGTGTTCGACATGGGTTCACGAGAAAATGCCTAATGAATACCCGTCACTCGGTACGTGCAACGAGAATAATCGATACGTTTGATTCGCGAGACGTTGGCGAAGCGTACGTCGGCCTCGGCCAGGATGTGGACGCGCGTGAGAACACACTCGCGCGAGCCCAGCCAAACGGTTCGTCCTCTCGCGTGGCGCATTAATCAACGGAATAATCACTAATTTCAGCAAATCCGCACGCACGAATCGATAAATCATCCCGCGCTCTCGCTAATCCCGCATGCAAATGCTCGATTGATTTCTCAAGCGGCCCGCGCGATATTAAATACGGAATCCCGCGCTCGCTGAAATCCAATCCGCTCGGTTACAAAGCTGCGTGCGGCAACGATCCGCCGCGTCGTTCCTATGAATTTTCATAATTCAATCGCGCGAGCGCAGGCGCTTCCGTCGTCGCGCAGAAGGTCAAACACCTACACGCGAGTGAGCGCACGCACGCGAGGGAACCCCGCGGTGAGCCATTAATTAGCCGGGACGTCGATTAATATTTGCGCGCAGAGCAAGTTGCCGCGCGCGCGCGCCGCGGAGGTGGCGAGATCGTGCGCGCATATTACATGTATACGCCCGAGATTCGTCGTCTCTCCGAGGAATTATGACTACCGTATTATACGCGCACGTGTGCGCGACCCCTCGGGGCTCTGCTCTCGCCGAGAGCCGCGTATGGGGGCCACGCTTTATCGCCGACAGTCCATTTTTCCTTGAGATACTGGCGAGTGAAAAAAATTATCGAGACTTATTTCGGAGCTTCTTATATTGAGATTATTTATGGGGTTTCGGGGAGGGGAAACAGGCGGACCGCGCGCACGTGCTTGTTTCGATACTCCCCTTCGGACTTTGGCGCGATCGACGCGAATTAATGCGCTCGTATTTTTCCATTTGCAAATAACTAGCCGAAATGCGCAATCCCGAGTTGTCGGTCAATTTTTTCGAACCCCATATACCACGCTCGAAACGCTCGGGATCTAAACGAAGCGAAGCTAGTTTTTTCATCGGCTGTAGACTGTTTCGACATAAACCCACTCATACGAGGGGGATAATTTAGTCGAGGACCTGACGGAGCTGGCTATAAAAATGTTTGCACGTGACGTGTGCTCCGATCGAGGCGCGTGTCCAGCGGGGAACATCCTGAAACCAAACTCTTTGCTGGCCACAAGGCGCAGCCGAGTCACAACAAGCTCGAGGTCCCCCATTGTTAGTCTCCCGCTACTCGAGCATAAGTGCCGGGGACGGCGTGGGGCGCGAACGGAAGAAGGACTCGAGTTTGGTGCGCGCCGAAATTCCAGACGGGCGGGATGCACCCGCTGGGCGAGCGACGACAGCCCAGTGGGCGGCTGACTCCGGTCCGTCGAAAAAACGAGGAGCCCAGCCGACCAGCACGAGTCTCTGGGTTCGCGTAATTGTGATAAACGGCCGCGCTAATGCGGCTCCGGATGCGCATGCACATGTGTGTGTGTGTGTGACGTCAGCGTCGCAACCAGCAGAGTTACGGATATGGCTTGTATGCGGCAACTGAAGTTCGGTACGACCTGTGTGTGTGTGTGTGTTGTGCCAGCGCGACGATTAAAAAGAGGGCGCGAGGATGACACGAGAGGCGCGCGCCCTCGTCATAGTTCGTCTGAGTCACCGCGAATGTGTGTCTGTCTGTCTGGCTTGTCGGTGTATCCGTAAGCGCGCGCTGTGTATAATGCTTTCGCATAATTGTAAAGTGTAACTGTCCACTCGCGGCCCTCATGAATATTCAAGCCCCTCCGTAATCAATACCATAACGGATATTCAAAATGCTATGGGCATATATTTACAACTGCGAACGCTCGATCATATCTCTCTCTTTCTCGGGCGCGCGCGCGAATAATACTGCGCGGACGCTCAAATTAATGTAAATGCGCGCGCGAGACGCATTATTAAGAGACGGCCAGAAGCGGCAGCATCGATGCAAATTGAATCGGACGAGCCGTGCGTGGCGCATATGACGTGCGCCCCATTCACCGAGGTGTGAAAAGCCCAATCCGTCAAAAAAATCCGAGGGAAATGTGCGAAGCGCAAACAAACCGAACGCGCGGCGCACACCGCGGAATCCATAAAATCGCGTCGTCGTCGCCGCGCATTTCGTCACACACAAGCTCTCCTCTCGAACGTTGCGCAAAGCATTTTACGCCGCGGTAAAATTTGCCCGCTGAATAATGTATACGCGCGAGGCTCGGATTTACATGGAAACGGCGAAAGGAGAGCAAATGTGCGCTGGCAGTTCGAAGCAGAGTCAGGTGGATTAGAATAGTCCGCGGGGCCGGGTTTTGTTCTTATCGGGGTTTGACGGCGCGCATCCGAGCGAGCGCACCCATTATATGCCCGCGCGCGCGAGAGAGAGAGATCGATCCCGCGAAAATTTATCGAGCCGGCGTGTCGCAACGCGGCGGCAGCCGATCTCACGATCCGGCCGACCGGCCGGGACCGCCTAATCGCGAGGAAACGATGCTTCTAACGGTTGTCGGCAAGTGCTAACTAATAGACAGAACACATCGGTCTTTTCCGCGGTCTAATTGACGCGCCGCGCAAGTTGCGAAATTTCGGCGCGCGACCGACCGAGAGACCGAGGCAGAGGAGGCCAATCTCACTTGCGCTGATTTTTATCCGAGTCCTCTTACTTTTTGGGCCTTTTCCACCGCGACCGAGGCTTTCTTTGTTTCGGTCTGTTTTCGTGGGATGTAATTGGTGGCAGCTGCTCGAACGGTTAACCTGTAAGATCCGGCGGACAGATATCGGCATCGAAGTGTTTGATTGATTGACGTGTGGGTGGTGGCCGAGGCTCGCCTCAATTCCACTTGTTCTTATTCTCATGATATAAATAATTCAACTATAACTTATTAGATGTATGTACCCCAATCGAAGCATATGTCAAATGTGTTCGGGTCCTGTGGCTCAGCTTAATATATACAAAATAAAAAAATGTCGTACTGATACAAATGAAAAATCTTTCTCAAATCGAAATGGAACGTCATGATTAGAATCTTGTAGCTCGTTTAATCGCTCAATTAAAAATGATTGAATATGAATGCAGCATTTTTATCGCCAAAGATCAGATGTAAGAAGAAATTTTGGCAAATTTTACAATTTAAAATATCAAATGTGTTTCACTTTTGATTATACTTTTGATAATCTCAGATGAAATAATGAGATACTGCATAAATTATTCGTTGGCATAACTGATTTGATTAGCAGCGTATGATTATGAGTTGATAAATTGAGCAAATAGTAAGTTTAAAACATAGGCCGGTGCTAGGCAATCACATAATGGCATCTCATTACTTTATTGAACCATATTGAAGCGTTCAATTTTCTCACTGCGGCCACGCATTACGCTTCTCACTCAGGCGTGACGTTAAACTGAGCGCAAAGTGTCGGGCAATGACATCGCTGTGGCGTTTTCGCGTCATCGCCTTCAAATTACCAAATACAATATCTTCTTCTTCTCTCGTCTTTTCTTAAACTTTTCCCCGAGTGACCGACGACGTGGGCGACAAGTCGAGTCATTTTCTCAAGCAGTCTCGTGGAACAAGGCAAAAATTCACGCCCGTCCCGATTGTACTCGGTCTTCTTCAAGCCGCTATGCTATTTCACCTTACTTTTTTGTCTCCTTCTCGCTTCGTGGTCTCTCCCATGGCTTTGACGCCGGTGATGTTTTTGTTGTTGAGTGGATTTTTGATGTAATGAATGGCAATAATTGCGGTGACTTTTTTCAATTGCTTGGTTTTTTGCTTTTTCGTGTTGTCACTGATTATTGAATGACGTTATAAGATTTTCCTTCCCAGAATCGTTGAAATGATCTAATCATTGTTATAAAAATTCATCCCATGAGACAGTTTTTTAGCAACGGTTTGAATTGAAAGTCCAAATAATATGTATATAATAATAACAATTTACGTCTAGTAGAATTTTGAATAGTTTGATTATTTTCATAAAAAATTATTGCTTCAAATTCGCCAATTTTTGTCCTCTAAATCCTTATATGGAAAGATAAAATTGAAATAAATTGAAGTTAGGGCCTCGCAGAAATGACGGACCCTGTACAGGTAGCGTCACAGATACTTTTGCCATATGAGAATTTCTTTAATTGCTGTTTGAATATCACTGGACATCTTTATCTTTGAATAATTCTTTTTGTTCAATAAAGTAAAATCGCTTGGGAAAGTAGAATTTCGTTCTGATTGAATTTTGGAAGTAATAAACACGGCTCTTTATACTTCTTATTGAGGTTTTTTTTTTCACTCGGAATGAAATGAATCATAGAGGGAAGGTCAGAATTCGACAAAATTTCTAAGGAACTTGGCATTTTTTCAAGAATATATACTGGAATATTCATGGAGGCGCGTTACGGCACAAATCGTTGCAGCAACCGAAAGAGCTTTTTTGTGAAAGTATACTGGTAGTGCGGTTTTTCGGTTAGCTACGTTATTGGTCCGAGTACAGATTCCTCCGGCATTACAGCAAGCCAGACACGAGCTCATATACCTACGCTAATTTAATCAAACTGACCAGGTACGCGCGGTATATCGCACGCGAATGCCTGCTATACGAGCATGTACATGTGAATGCACGGGCCGCGCATAATCATCTCTCGGGGTTATAGAGCCGAGCTTACACCGCGAGATCGAACGTGCGAAAATGTCATCCGGTTGCGTAAGCGAAGCGTTCACGGGCCGCTGAATTCGTTGCCATATATACCGGAACGCGCAAGCTGCTCGATGAATGGAAGCGTTTCGTGCGGGAGGCTGTTACCGCTTGGCTAATGGCTTTCCGCGATCTTTCCTATACGTGTATTACGCCGCGAACGAGTAGCGGATATTAATTTTTTTCACCGTACAAGGTAAAAGCTCGTTCATATGATTAATTATTTTTTTTTGCCGGCCGCTCGTGGAAATTTGTTACTAGGCGCGGGAAAAGTCGAATTGAGCAACACCAAATTGCACACGCTCCGGCGTTTTCGTGTGAGCGAAAAATTGGCGCGCCAGCGAAATTGATTCGAACCTGCGAATAAATTATTCCGAGTTGATTTACAGCTCCAGCGATTTCAAAGTAATCTTGATGTGATACACATCGTACAATATAACCATTATAACCGTTTAATTATTATCTTATAAAGCTCTCAATCTAAACTGCTTCTTTTTCAGCGTGTGACCTTATTCATACTGTAAAAATCTGTCCCTCGCGATCTACACTATCGCTGTACATTATTAACGAAGAGTTCCACTTGACACTCGTCAGTCAAATCCTCTTGAGCGCGAACAACTTCCTGGTCAAGCAGAGCCGAGTGAAATCAGTCCACGCTGTGTGAGAATACGTATGGCCGCGCGCGCAACCCGTTTACACGCATTTTACGAATCGAGAGCGCCGGGGGGATTTGTCACGGAGGCGGCAGTTCCGTTTAACTGATCCCATCCGTCTTGTCGCGCTCGTACCTCTTTATTGTGCGCGAGCGCGAGCTGCATCGCCTTTTGGAGGGATGCTTTAAAAGAGGAGCGACTCACTCGCTCCTGCCCGAGACGTTATGCTCAACAGCCGATCCGATCGGACCGCGAGAACGCGCAATTTTCACCGGCAGATTCAAAGGCGGCTTTTTGGCTGCTTCTCGCGGCCCTGGAAAGGAGCCGTTGCGTAGTTGCACATTGGATCGTTTTCGTGTGCGAGGCTTTATTTGGTAATATGCTCGCAGGGGCAATGGTCTGTGTTTTCCCTGCGGCTACGGCTTGATTGCTCATTGATTTAGAGAAAGAGAGGAGAGAGATTTGCAAGAATGACCGTAAACAGCGAGACGAGATTTATTCGCAAATAGTCTTAGTTTTTGCGATCATGCATCGAACCATTATGAATGAAACTCTAATTTATAATTATTTGAAGAAAATGTGATTTACTTGTAATCAGAATAATTTTTATCTTTTTTTACTTAAAAAAGTGATAGATACGCAAGCGAGAGAAAAAACAGAGCGTTGAGCAAGTCTTCAAGTTATAAAAAGAACGGGTTAGAGACGAAAAGGCAGATCTTCTTCGGTCAGTTATGTGAACAGTCGAGGCAGTGAAGAATAATGGGTTATAAGATTATAAAAAGACCAAATCTCTTTTTCAAAAACTAAATAAAATATGGTTGTTGGTTTTGAACATGTTCGTTAAACGTTCCAGGATCTGAGTTTACTATTTTAATCGAGAAGCAAGAATATACCGTCCGTTTATAGTCTTCAGAAATGCATCTATACTTGCAAATATAAATCTTGGCAGGTGATATATCAAATTTTCCGAAGCTTAGGTATCACGACTATTTACTGAGCGAGTACCAAGTATCTCTATACACTTATTGCACCTCATAAACTTTCCCACCGTTTGATCAATGAAACGATTGATGTTTCACAAACCAACCACAATCAACGTTGCCATATCCTGATTTTTAAAACCGTAGAAATTCAAAACAAAGCGGTGTAACTGGATTGAAGATCTGCATATATACTAGTAGTTGAAACACTTTGTTCGTGTGTATATGAGAAGCAAGTGACGCGTAACCAGTTGGCGTGTGTGAAAGCAGTTGCAGCGCAGTTCCGTCCGCACGACTGCTACACTGCCAAGCAGGATGTGCGCGGCTGTTGTTTCGCATGCGCTCCTCCAGATTGCTCCTCCAAATTGTCCGGTCAAAGACACTCACGCTGAATTAGCTGATCAAACAAATTAGCATCTCGATGGCTTCGCCTTGCTCGCGCGCTGCGCTCGAGTCTTCAACTCGCACATGATTGACGCTCTGCTCCTCTTTGTGTTTCAGGATTTGATTCGTGCAGGCCAGATCCGTGCCAGAACGGAGGTCACTGCGTATCGTCATCTTACGGGGAGTCACATTGCAAGTGAGTATTATTTCGTCTTCCAATATATCAAACTTATATGTACGTACGATTTGCCCATGACATTGCGGCATCAGCTGTCACAGTTCACTCGTTCAAATTTTCCCGCGTGTAACACCAAGCGACGTCGAATTACCGTACACCCCACGAAAAAGTACAACAGCCAAATGACCTTCGAACTGAGCACCAAGGAATTCACGGTGAAAAAGCGCTACGACGCCAAGGTACACAGAATATAGTAGAGTAAAAAAGGGCTCGGCGTGAATCTTGGCTCTCGGGTGAAATGCGAGAACTGGAAGACGCGAAGCGTCCCACGCGATAGGCAACTATATACAGTACTCGGTCAGAAAATGGTCTCTCTCTTTCGCTGTTGCTCGAGTGCTAGTCGAGGGAGATGCCGAGCGTGCGGGAGAGAGAGAGAGAAAAGCATCCATCCCAAAACGCCAAAGGCATCTCTCTCTCTCGCTCGCGCGCAGCCCTTTCAACCTTTATATACGGCCCGGCTGCCTTTGTTACCTCCGACTTCCTCCTCCGCGAGGAAAATCAGGTGTGCGTGTGGATTTTTCAGGCGCCACTCGGTGTATAATTCGCCTTTAATGCGGTCACGAATTCGCAGCGCCCAGGGGCCTCTTCGGGGCAGCTTGTGTATCCGCGTGTACTTGCGCTCGCGCTCGATCGGTACAGTTCGGGAGTTTGACTGCGCGTGGGATAATTGCGAAATGATCGTCAGCGGCATGCGCTACGGGGCCCCGCGCCCATTTTTACCCACAGCGTATTTTGCACGTAAGTACGTGGGTGTAATTGATACGTCGCCAGCGGCTTTCTCGAGTCGGGGCAATTCTCGTGCGAAATCCAACGTCGATACTTTCCATTCACATATAGAAAGATCAAGCGTGTAAAATGACGAGTATGTGCGCAGCAGTTCATCAAGTGTTTTCCCAGCGCGATAATTGAACAGTTTTATCGTTTCGTCGACTATTTTACTTACCCACCGTTAAACTTTAAACGCGCCACCTTGAAGTTATCACTGCACGCATTCCGAACGCCACGGTAAATCCTCGCGGAATTGTTTCGAACGCGTACCCTACCCGCGGCAAACATTTATCCATAATTGATGTCCAACTCAATTCTGGTCCAAGTGCATAATGGAAAAACGGTCGGATATCTCGGTAAAGCTCACATTGTCCTGCCTATCGATTGAAAATCCCATGCGGAAAATGGATGTTAATACATTCAGCAATCTATGAGCACACCGTTACCCGGAGGCGAACTTATATACACTCGGGGGCCCATCGCATTAGCATCGCATCCCCGCGGAGTAATATGAACAAGAACGGGCCGACATATAAGCGGACAACGGAATGTCGCGTCACCCCGTTACGCTGCGATCATAATCTGGAGCGGCCGCGCGCTATGTACATATACCGCGGGCCGGGCCGGGCCGGTGTTTGAAATCGCCCGATCTCCCGTGGCCATTCGATCGGGGTTGGGGGGGCGAGCCGCAGAGAGGCTGGGGAAACTATCGGGTGGCGGTGGCTGCTGCAGCAGCCGAGAGCGACTTCGTAATGGCCCTCGTGATCCGGCGACGCATTCAAATTGCCTTTATCCGCGGTGGCCGGCCCTTACGACACACGGCGTCGAATGCATGGGCGGGACGAGGAAATAATTAGCGGCGCGACGTGCGGCTTGAAATATTCCCCGGCGCTGCTCAAGTCGCGGCGGCGGCGCCCGCGCAGGAAGCCGCGCGCGCTCTCTCGTGTAATGGGGTGTTCGCCGGGCCGATGGGACATTTTCCATCGCGGAAATAATCCATCCCCGCGAGAGAGAGACAGAGAGAGGGCATAACAGTATACGAGGCCGATTTCCAATCAGCGGCAAGCCGATTCCGATCTCGCAACGGCGAACAAAGCATATTGCCGAGACGCGACCACGGCCGGCCGGCCCCCACGTAATACCATGAAAATTCATCCGGCTAATAATGACAATGCGCGCCAGCCCTTGCGGTCCGTTATTACGTGACGCGGTCGTCGTCGTCGACGTCTTCGTCGTGCCTCCCTCGTGTAATTCGACGATATCCCGCCGCGGCTGCGCGAGACCGCGTGCAGCTATGCTAATGTTGCTCCGTCACCGCGTGTCGCTCTTTCTGCGGCTACGCGCGGAATTTGCCGCGAGACGTGGCACGTACGCTCGCTCATGCGCTCGAGGAGGTGAAAAAAAATCCTCGCACCGGCGCGCGTTTATTTACGATTCGCGCCTGCTCGGCGTTTGTCACGGTCGCGCTCCATTTGTCGCGGGGCGAGATCTCATTGATCGATCGCCTTCGCGACGCAGTAATTCCTCGCCGTCGATCGTCCACGACGTTTTTTCATACTTTTTTCTCATTTACCTATCCGCGACGGCTACTTGCGGAGAAAATGTGAATAGAATAACGTCGTTCGGATTCTACAAATACTGCATAGCAACGCGAGAACTCGCAGGGTGTGCCGCGATTTCCAAACATGCGCGAGCACGAGACAAACTGCCCATCGAGTTGTCGGCTTGATGATCTCGGGCAAAAAGATCATTCGGGAAAATGAACGTAAGCTTCCCAGGTGGATGGGCAGGTGCAGAGCAGACGCGACACAAAGAGGAGCTATATCCGCCTAATAGAATCTCGCCCATATATCCCACTAATTACGCGCGAACGTGTGGAGAGCTTCGACACTTTCATTCGTGGCGCGTCCCGCTCACGTCCGTCGTCGGATGTGTGGGTTTCCACGTGTGTAGCCGACTAAACTAGTTTTTGCGACCATCCTACACTTTCCTGTTATACTGTGTAGCAGCACTTATGTAGAAACTTGCGTAGTATATAACGATTGAATAAATATTTAGTCCCGACCCATTGGCGATTTGTTTCCTCTCCCTCGGCCGATTGACTAGCGCTGAAGAAAGATGAAGAAGCGGTGGGTCAGTTACTTTAATATCCAGTATTCAATTTGCTCTGTTGGACAATAGAACTCGTATAATTAATGAGAATATCGTCCCCGTCATGTCTATATTACGAGCTCGCTCATAGTCCTATGAAATTTTACGCTCCGTGAATTTCCACAAAAGTCCTTGTGCAGGACCGTAACGAAATCGCGCTCGCGCAAAATTTTAAACTGCTGCCCCAATAGGATTATCCGTGCCCCCCTCGTGCGGATCGCCCATCTCACCCATGATACTCACACCAATCATTTTCGCCCGATAATTAAAACCACCCGGTCGCTCGTGGCGCGCGCGCGCGCGCGTAATAAATCTCCTCGCAGTCATGCTCTTGCGCAACAAAGAATTTTTTTTCCTACGAATTTTGAGCGATATTCTCTATAGCATGAGAGAGAGAGAGAGAGAGAGAGATTCATGGGCGTCCCCCTCCCCGATCTAATCCGACGGAACAACAAATTTAGCCGGCACCACTTGACAATATGGCGAATTAGGGTGGACGAAAGGGGCGCGCAATGGCCCATGAAAAACCCCCGACACGCGCGTGTCTCGGTCCAAGTGCATCGCCGACAGTTCGTGTGTGTTGTTGCGCATTCAGCGGGGCTCCATCCGTTTGCGGACTCATCGCGTGCCCCCACTTTTTGTCGTCTGCTTCTATCGCTCCGATTTCCTCTCACACTATATTAATCCCTTTATCCGCGCGGCTTTCGCCTCAGTTTTTACGAACAACGGGTGATTTATGCATCGCGTCCAGGGGATACTTAGCGTCCAGATCGGGAATAAGCTTGTCTTTAAATATAGCGTGGGTTTGTCCGGGCGATACCCTTCACCAAGCCAATGTAATAAAACGAGAACTATGATTGAAATTTGTGGATGCCAGTACCTTTAAAAGCGTCTCGATATAATAATCGAGAGAGGCGACTGATTTGAACTACAAGTTGTAGATGTAGTTTGGTGTCTTGACTTGGGATAAAAATAAAAAACAAATAATACAGGCATTAAATGGGAGATGAATCTTTAACGACAGGATACGTACAAGATAGCTCGGCTACGTTCACAGCCGATCTCGATAACTCGGCCGACGGTTCACCGCTCTGTAAAACAATCAAGCAAGCCGCAATCGCGTGACACTCGACGAGGACAGTTCGAAATCCAAGTGCCACACAAATTGCGCACTTCTGCAGAAGCGCCGCTTTCACTGCGAAAATTTCAAACAAAACGACGGGCCCTCGCGAGCGTCGTGCACGTGTGCCGAGGTGCATCGGCGACGCGCACGTGCAGGGCCTGGGCCGCGTGCCGCGCGCCACGTGACCCGCACCTCCTCGCTCGCGCGCTTCCCTCTCGGCCGCGGCGGCAGCTCCCCTCGCGCGCGCGCGCCCGCCCAATAAAGGGTTCTGCACAACAATATTTTCCTTCCATTCTCGCCGCCGCGGCCGCCGCCAAGTTTCCGCTGGCCTTTCGTTGCCGCTTTGTAAGCCGACACCCTGTCCGCGGTCGGCCAAAATGCAGTCCACTTTTCTTTCTCGGCTTTGTCTCCTCGACTGTTTACGTCGATATTGCGTCTCGATTCAGGAGAAATCATTGCGTGGTAGCTTCATTGTCTATATGGTCAGCATTCGATTCTTGTTTCTCCTCGAGTGTATGTATGTGCTCTATAGGTGTGACAGAAGCTTCGTCAGTTTCACTACATGAGCAACTGCCATTCAGTATTCCTGAAGAATTACGTAATATTCAGCAATGACATTTTTCCTTCGATATACACTCGAATAAATAACTCTTACGTTTATAACCACGGTGAGCTACATAGTGAAGGCACATCATTACTCACAAAATCATGGGATATTGCATTGCTTGAATTCGCTTAAAACTACACGGTCAATAAATTGAAACGCTCTCGAATGTCGTCGTATATTATCCTTCGTCACATTTGTATATAACTCAAGCTCCGGGGCCTTGTAAACAGTCGTTAATTCTCCGAGCAAATATAGCTTTCAATTTTGAACTAGGTCGAGAAAGAACAATGGTACAGGGATAGGATATCGCACGTGGCAGCGTTACATGTGCTACTGGGTTACTGTTACACCGTTTTGGCGACTAACGCACCCCCTCGCTATACACGTATACCCAAAACCTTCTGCTCACTCGCTATGCAAATCAAATTCGTGCCGCAGGATTCAGCGATGGCAATCACATTTGATCAGCTCAACGATTGGCCAAAGTGTATAACTGAAATTATCGGTGATTCGAATCGCCAAAGGATCAAACTGACGACTTATTTATGCCAAAGCTGTTGAGATACTCGCTGGGAAATTCGAGTAGAATCGTCAACACATCAATGAACATGTCACACGAATGAGACTATCAGCTGCAGTAAAAGAGTTCCCAGCTTCTGGTGAGAAGAGAGGATGGAACAAGAGATGATTCAATTTCCGGAATAGCGAGTTGAAAGGGCCCGAGGCTGTGTGTCCGAAGGGAAAACCTCGAGCGCATCGCATCAACGTGTCTGCTGGGATATTTTTTTCCTTATCGCGCGGCAATTGCGCGACTCGGTCTGGCGCCCATTCCCAGCAGTAAACCGAGAGCTCTATTAGCTCATCTGTCGCCGCCGCCGCGCGCGCGACTTTTGTCCCAAGAGTATTTTCGCCAGTTCTGTCGTCCATTCTTGCCGCTCGGCATAATGACACGGCGACGGGGGAGCGAGCGATGATCGCCGCGTTTGGTGGCGCGATCAGCGCCGTTCGTTCAATGAGTGCTTCACTGCACTAGTTCCGGGAAGGATCGCCGCTTTTTTGCATGTTCCTCAATGAAAACGTCAAGAAATTGCAATGCACAGCGAGTGAATGGGTCGAGCGCGGTCCGCAGATGCTCGTTCGGGTAACACAATAAGTACACAGTGTACTTTTGTAGACGCGTTGTCCGAGCAGTATGTGCGCATGATCGTTGACAAATACTCTCGGGGTATGCGTATACTACAGTTTAAAAACGATGAAAATCATATACTTAATTAATTATGTCGAAGCTTTGTTCGCGTGTTTTTAGTTAATCAATACACGTTGTTCCCGAGTCATTGTATATCGGTCGCTGTCGCCCGACAAAAAAGCCGGCCCAGCACATTCTCGTTCGCGGCCGGTGCTGCGCAGCTCGTCTACTTTTTCTCGCGGACTCGAGTCGTGTGTGTGTGTGAGAGTGCCATATACAGTACATCGAGCAGACGGTCGACTCGGCGGAGAGCATGCAGGTAGATAGAGGATGACAAGGCGCACCCTGTCACAACATGCAACGCGCGGACTTCCCGCAGAGCGGGACGCTCATGGGTGGAGAACGCACAAATGTTGAATTGAGAAGGCTCAACTCTCGAGGATGTGCAGCGCGAGCCAGCAGGGACTCCGTTTCGCTATTGTTGATGTACGTGAGACTGCCCTGTTGTTTCGCATTACCGATCCCGATGCACATTTCACTTTGTGGACAGTCACGATCCTTGATCATCTATAAAACGTCAAAATGAATATGTCGAATGTGAATGCCCGATACGCCGAGAGCCCCGCCGCCGATCGACCATATCAAATTGGACCAAAGAATAATTCTTCGCCAATCATTTTACCGATGCGTCGCGAGAAAAGTGCAGACCAACCTCCTTGCATTTGATTTTCTTTTTCGAATCGCACCGACAAAAGTGGCTTTTCTAAACGTTCGCGCGTACAGGAGAGCTCGCGAGTACGAAAATCGCCGATGCGCAAAGTCACACCCATCACACACCAGTTGCATCAAACGTGGAACTTTCTCTCTCCTCGGAAACCCGAATGAAAAGAAAAAAAAAAACGAGAAAAAACGGATCGGCTCGGAAATTTGGTTGGAGCGTGTATCCCTGAGTGTGTGAGTGCGTGTGTGCGTGTGTGTATAGGTATAGGACGCGCAGAGAGGAGGTGGGCACGCGCGCAAACACGCGTCGTGGCGCGCGATTGAGAACCGCGTGCGGCCGCTCGCGTGGACGTGTGCCCCCCGGCTGGAGCGGGCCGGAGCGGAGCGAGTGTTTGGAGCCCGTTCCCACGGCCGGGGCGCATGCGCCGCTCTCTCTCTCTCCTTCTCTCTCCTTCTGCCTTACAGCTTGGCGCGCACTCGTCCCCCGCGCTCGCGCTGAATAACCGGCTCGAGCCTCGCCATCTGTCAGTCCGCGCTCGCCTCCATCGAGGTGCTCGTCTCGCGAGCGACGATCCCCCCCACCCCACACACACACACGCACACACGGGCGCGCGCGCTCGGCGCGTCTAATTGTTTCCCTCCTGCTCACGCGCTATTATGCCACGGCGCACTTTTTTACTATGTATGTATACCCTCGCGTGGATATACGCTTTCGATATACGAGCGCATATTACGCTCACTTCTTTTGTACAGGAAGTCCAGACCCTGGCCGGATTGTATAGGTCCCTGCTTTATCTTCCACGCTGCTTCTTGAATATTTAAAGTTTCCGGGAAAATTATACCCGTGTGCCCTTCGAACGGCTAAGTCCTCCTTTGATTGATACAACTCTAGAAAGATTTTCTTCTTTTCCTCTACATTCAAAACTATAAATTTTATTATTGCAGTTATGTATTGTCTATATCGTTAGACGCGTTTAAGAATCGATTGAAAACAGTAATGATGCTCATGTAATATGCTCATTTGAAAAATGTTGTATAATCGATTATTTTATCCATAAAGAAAAATTGTACGTAATTATATATTCCATTATAAAAATGTAACCGCATTTTCTATTAGATAATCTGGTCTATTGTATTCAGTATAAACCTTGTATTAAAAAGTAATTTATCCACCAGAGTTGAATTTCCCTCCAGAATTGATCTGGCTCAGTCCGTGGAGTCGCGGGCGTGTGCGCCGTTACTTTTCTATATACATCCGCCCACTCCCTTATCGAGCGCCAGCTCCATTCTTTCATGCTGCCCGGATAGCGGGGAACCTCTCTTACTGACCGACGTCGATATGTGATGCCTACGATTGACAGGCAACCCTATACCCCCTCTCTCTCTTTCTCGCTCTCTCTTTCTGCGCAACGTTCGGGAGGTTACTTTACCATTTTTTCCATAAACTCCCGCGATCCTCGAATAAAATTAGTATTCCAATGTGCAATAGAAGTTAGAGACGCGTGATTTTGAAGATCGAATTCATGAATTGTCTCTATACGGCAGTAGATTTTATTGTTGACAAAATGAAGATTGTTAGTGATTTTTCAAGGCGTCGGGAGTTCCTTCGAAATTATATCTTTGCAAAAAACACACGAGACAGTTCACTTGTCGTTTCACTCAAAGGAGTCGAAGCAGCGTCGATCTTAGCACCGAGGTGCTGATTGTCGGCGCGAATATATTGTCACAGCAATAGGCATGTGCGCGCAGCGGTGTGCTCGAGCCCCGGCCCCGCGGGGACACCTTTTTGGGTCGTCGAAAAAAATTATTACTTAGCGTTAATTAGGAGCACGTGCCTAACGAGTTCCTCTCGCTCCTCCCGACAAAATGTATCACGTCGCCTTGAGCGTATTTACGAGTCGTCTCGCGCGATATACCTTATGCACCTCCGATAATTCGTTATGAGGGGGCGGGAGTCTGATACTCGCTGGCCAGTCGAGTTTGCCGATTTCTAACACCAGCTCTTCGCTCTGTTTTCTACCTCTCTTTTCCCGGAGCCATTATCTCGTTTCCCCCTTGCGCGCCTCGAAAGCTAGGCAAATATATACGTACGAGCAGAGGTATATGCGGGGAAGATACGACGCACCTGCATCCTTGGCTAACGTGGCATCGCAAGGCCTTCTTTTCGGCTCGTTTTTCTCTTTTTTTCGTGCGCCGACAGCGGCTGAAATCAAAGTGCGCCGTGTTTGCCAAATAAAACGCTTTCGCCTTTCGTTGGAAAAGGAATATAACGGGGCTCTTGGCCGCCGCCGCCACCGCCGCCGCCACCGCTGCTTCGGTGTGTTACGTTTTAGGATTTGAGAACGAAAATAATGGTTTCCTGAAAGGATAAATGTGTTCCTTGGTAGATGATATATTGATTCGTAATAAATCTGCGCCGATGCCAGCTTCACCGGTTCTGTGACATTTTCTTTGAAATTCCCTGCCAATTCATATCAATTTTTCTAATTTTATCTTTTTCCAAATTGAATAGCTCCAACGACTACTTTCTACTGTAACAATCTTAATTGATAAAGAATTTGCATCGCGCAATTGATTGGAAGTAAATATCATTTAGCAACTAATGAACTTGTTTTGAATCGCAATCAAGAGTGGGTTCATTAGTAATCATAAGGAATCGCCATGAAGATTACTTGCGGACAGAATTAAATACTTCTTATTATTGTTTCGAAAGATCTTATAATGATTTTCATAAAAATATTTGACTTTATATCATTATTGTTTGGCAAATAAGTTCATTTAAAACGTTATGTTTACAATTTGTATTATTATTATTATAATTATTGTTTATTTAATATTCTTCAATGTATTTTACATTATTACCTTGAATGAAAAAAAATGTATCTTGACTTTCTTTTCTTCAAACTCGCCTTTAGTCGTTCCAGATGACGTAGTGAAATTTTAGTTTCGTAATGCTTCATTTATGCATATTTATTCGAGGAGTCGAAATGTAAAAGGACAGAGAGAAACGCGAAACGACGGTAATTGAAATAAACATAAGCTTGGTGAAGTAAGGGACTCTGGACGGGACTGGCTCTTTCAGATGGTAATTCACCTCGGCTGCATTTGCAAGCCGCCCACTATCGCTTCGTTTCTGCCCTCCTCTTTTTGATTTTTTTTTCTCCCGTCGTTGCATCTGGCAAGCGTATTCTCGCTATATATTCAATCAAAAATGCATTACTCGGATAATTCAGGAATAAAAAACGCCCTCTGAAGCATCGTTGCTCGATAACACTCGTATAAATTAGTTCGCTGCTCTATTTTATTTAGAGTATACTCAACGGCGAGACAATCGGCGATTGCTTTTCTCTGGGTTTTAATCATGGTTATTTGAGACAAATAACTTGAAAAAAAATACCCATTCTATAGGAACTTGAAATAAGACATGTATAGAAATAAAAATATAAAAAGACCACTCGTGAAGCAATAAGACACAGCAACTGCAGCTCGCCAGACTACTATGCATGTTGTGAAGCGCTCGCGAGAAGCCGCTTCGCATCGACTTTAAAAGTATCGTCCTCTACAATCACGGCTACTTGAAAAGTTTTCGCTGAAACCCAATGATTTGGCCGACGCAGAGCTGGAGCGGTAAAAAAACGCATGCAGTCGAGCGGCCGTGTGGCGATGCTACCGCCTGATTCCCGGGCAAAAACGCCCAAAAAGACGACGAGGAGAAGCGATTGGGAGGAAGTAGCTATCGACTGTGTGCGGCTTAGCATGCAGGGAGTAGCTCGCGCGCACCGGCCGCATGCGTACCCTACATGCCGCACCGAGTAGTAGCTGTCTCTTCGAACTTGCAGGTTCTGCCGCGGCTGAGCTCGAGAGGATCGCGCGGCGTCAGGGAGCCAGCAACGAGCCTCGACTCCAGGGTGCAATTAGTGATCCCGCAAAATTCAAAATAGACATGGCGAACAGTTATAATCGATGGATTCGGCACTGCTCTATCGCGCAGGACTTGCTCGGCTGGAAAACTGTTTGAACTAGAGTAGTTTATTGTCCAGACGTAGGCAGATACAAGAGAGATGGTGTATGCGACGTAGCGCGGTGCTATTGCGAACATAAATAATGGTCGTTCAGAGGCTCGGCGAACGTGATCAAGCAGGGGGAGCACGTGTTCAAGAGGAGAATTCAAGATCAGGCTTGAATCACCATGTTGTCCATTCTAAACATGCGTATATACGTTAGACAAGAGACACGGCCAGTACATCAGGGAGAATAACGCTTCCATTCATTGTCGTGTCGCGCGCGCGCGTGCAATCCGACGGATATCCTCGAGATAGTCGCAGCCCCGCATGACTGCGAGCGAGCGCGAGCTCGAGGAAGAGAGAGCTATACTCTCGGAATATGAAGGAGCTGGCCGCGTGGGGTGCCTCCGAAGGCAGGGATATTACCGACTGTGACCGGAGCGCGCGGCAATTACGATCGAGGTACGGCAGGTGTCTGCCTCCCTCTCGTGGCCCGACGCCCCTGACAGTGGCGCGAGCGGCCCGCGGATGAATGGCCTCTCCCTCGCGTGCCATCCGTCCTGCTGCCCGGCTGCTCGCGGCTCACTGGGACGCGCGGCTCTCTCCCGCCCGGCCGGGATAACCCGGCGATTAACAATCGCGCGGCTGCTCCTGGCTGCAGCCCGCTCCTCCCTCGCCCACTCGAGCCGAGGATGCCCCCCCTGTATACGCACTGCGTGTGGGAAAGCCGAGGGGCTGCTGCTTACCGACCGCCGGTATAATTACCCGAGTGCTGCCGGGGTGCGATGTTTATGAGGGAGGTCGGCAGTCGGGCGAGCTGCAATTTTTCGGCAACCGCCCGCCTCAATCCGGGGCAAAGAGCAACCTCCCTCGATTATACCGCGCGCACTTTCTCTCTCCTGGTCTTTACTCTTCGCTGCTCGACGCATCCAATCGCTTTAATCGCATGCCTGGCCCGCGCACTGCTTTCGGTCAATTGCACGATCGGCAACAATTAAATCGTTGATCTTGCCGGGGCTGAAATTATACACGTACAACAAAGACGGACCGAGAGACGCCGAGCGCGTGAACCGTAGGAGGAATAGCCCTGTCAGCAAAGTCATTCCCGATAGCGACCGTGTAATTTTGCAAAGTTTCGCGCCGCCATTAGCTCCAAAAGTGGAATTTCGGTTTCATCGCTTCTGCTTCCTTTTTTCCCCACTCGACTGTGTTCGCTTACTTCTCTACAAGAGCTACATCGCTCGCTGAAATCTTCCATCGCGTGACAGAGGAAGAAAGGCTGCAACAGAAAGGAGATACTTTTGAGTAGAACCTCTCCTCGGACTGCTTATATGTGCCATGCACTTGTGCGTGCGCGCGCGGTACCTCAATGCCATTCTTACACCGATGCCCGAGTAGTTTTAAATTAATGTTCACTCGCTGCAGTCCCGATGAATAGCCTTTTCCATTCAGCAGACTATTCATATATGTGAGAGTCATCATGTTTATTCGTCCAGTACGAAATAACATTCGAGGAATTTTCGCTGGTAGTCTTGAATTGAATCAATTTCATTCAAACGCAACGTGGCACGCGAGATTGGACTAGTTCCAAATCGCATTCGGAAAAAGCGAGATCAAAGGGGATTCGCATGATTTGCTTAGCGACAGCCGAACCAAGGGACATCTCCTCGTGCAAAAAGCACACGCTCAGACTTGGAAAGACGCAGCCTCGTTAGTGGAAGCTTAACGCGAGTTTTTCTGCGCAAGCCCTCCGCTTACAGCGCGCCTTTCACCAATGAGACGAAGCGCTGCATTATGAGACGATTAGCGTGGTTCAAAAATAATCCGGTTCCGGACTTGTCTCTGCTGGCATTGTGCCTCGGTCGAAGTCACCTCCATTTGTTATTCCAACCCTTCGGCTGGTACGGACCAAGTTGCTCGCTCGCGCTGCAGCACAGTAATGTCCGAGAGCCCCGGCGACAGCTGTTGGCTCGGGGCTTCTTCGCGCCCAGATGTTTTTGATTCTGCCGAGGACAAAGTCTCGGGCCGCGTCGACTTGCCTCGGCACGCCGTACCCACATGGGGAGACGCGATTGTTTACAGCTTAGTGTGTGATAACTCGCCCCGCGCAGGAGCGTGGCATCAATCTACACTAATGGTATGAGCACACTCGAAGCCGGGAAGTACACGTGTCGAGAAGACGCGGGAAAGGGGATCCGGGTCAAAGGGACCTAATGAAGTAACACTTTAACGAGTGGCTTATTTGTGTCGATTTCAGTTTTGTTTCGCTGTGGATTTGAAACCTCTCAGTAGTCCCGATCATCGTGTACGAAAATAGTATCTCCATCGTTTGAGGAGGATTAATGATTTCATAGACTGAATGACTATTGAACGAAACTTGTAACGCCAACGTCGTTACAACAACAAATATTCACTTCTACGGCTATGCCAGAGTACGTGCACTATTACGAATTGAAATCTAATCACCGAACTACGCGCCACAATTTGCTCGTAACTCCTTTTTCAGGTACTTTTGTGAAAAATTAGTTGAACAACCGGTGCCGTTCCATCCCCGCAATATCAATTTGGAGATTCTATAAAAATCGCTTCATCAGAGCTGGCTGCCCGTATCCCGGCCCCCACCCCCGGACAATCAGCCATGTACACTGGGGGCGAGTAGCTCTTGCCACATAATAACAGCTACTCGCACGAGATCGAGTTAATTGGCCGCATGCGAAGCCGAAAAGTTTGCACGCGTCGATGATAGTCGCCAGAGTCTGAATGCGCGGCTATACGGGCCAGAAGAAGCCAAGCGCAAAATGAAATGATCGGGCGCGTGCGCGGCGCACCAGCTACCCGGCCTCATTATCGCAATTATCTTATCCACGCGAGATTTGCCCGGCTATCGAAGTTACGAGCTCGCGAGTGTGCAACGGGTTTCGCTCTCCACGGGAGAAAATCATTCTCCTGCCGTGGCGGGGCCGTGTGTTGGTCTAGTAGAGTCGGCGTTGATGCACTGCGATGATAACGAATGATTTTAACCTGCAGCGCATACGTATAATATAACGGCGAGCAGCGTAACAAATGAAAGGATCGTTGGTAATTTTGAGGAAAGCGCGAGTGAATATGGTATTTGGGTTATTAACTGACCCGCTTTAGAAAGTTGTACGTACATAGTTGCGTCATTAATTATTCTCGTAGATCATTCGCTCAACGTGAAAACGGATAATTCAAAAGGTAATAATAGCTCGAGCTCCTCCACAACTCGGACTCTTGTTTCAATGGGTTTGGCGCATTCTCAATCATTATGGACTATTGCAGCACACTACACTTGCTTTGCCATGTTTACTCTGGTGATTTCTCACGATTTCGGTGTATTGAATTCGAGGAGATGAGAGAAAAGTGCTGAAAACTTTTCGAGTAGGTTATAATCTGGTCTCAATTTAATTTTGATATATTGGCTGCAGACGCGCGCATCAGTCGACTTCGTCTTTTCAGTACAATTCTCTCTTCCCTCTTCTCTTCAACTCGATGATTGGTGACTAATACTAGCGCAGCTCAGTTGCGAGTCAGGTTCTTCTGGATTTGCAGGACTGTTGCAGCTGAGCTCATCCTTTTATCTCTTTCCGTCCGACCTGCTGCAATAAACTACTAGGCTACAGCTTTACATGGTGGCTCGCGCACTCAAGCCGATAGTAATTATTGCTATTAAGTCCTCCTCTCGGGCCGTATACCCTTGGCAGTCGGGTATATGTATCTCGGATTGAACTGTACGAATTCCGTAGTGGTAAAGTGAGAAGGACGTCATTTGGAAAAACTGTATCTACTCCAATCGGTTGTCCCGAGCCAGCTGGTCAAATAATTCAGCAGTAGTTGGAGCATAAATTAAGTATACCGAATGTTAATAGCTCGAGCCGTTGATTCTCGTTGAAGCCGATACAAGCGGCCTAACTTTCCTTATTAGCATAGAGTTGCCATTTTGCTCGACCGCCAGTGGACACGGCTTTGTAGCTGGGATTGTGCGAGCGCGCAGGCATATTCTTGTCAATTACAAGTATATCGCTTCCACGGGCGAAATTGATGCACAAGCCGAATCGCGCGCCGCAGTTGCGGTACACGCTGAGACAACAAAAGCGAATCCTTTTCCCTCTCGCGGAGCCGCGCGTCCTTCGTTAGCATTGCAAACTTAACAAACCCGTAAAGTGCATTTGCATTCAAGAATCCCGACGAGCGTGTCTCATTTGAGACTTCGATCAACCAAGATCGATTGACGCCACTTTCGAGTACTCGCGCGCGCGCCCGTGTGTGTGCGCGTGCTCGTGCGTGTGCCTGGTGTGCATGTGTGAGTGCGTAAACCCGCATCTCTCCCTCGAAAGAAATGCTCTTAGAGAGGAGCGAGGGCATCATACGAGCTGCAGCCGAGAGAGAAAGAGGAGAGCAAGATTTTTTCTGTCTTCCTTTCTCAAGAGGGCCGACTCGCATACCTGTACAAGAGAGAGGGTACCTGCGGCCTCGCCGTATTATTAAAGAGCCCTCGGGACCTTCGTTGCGGGCCGCGACTCCTTTTTCTCCTTTCCTCCTCTTTTTCTTACTGTCCTCTCCGCATCTTTCCTACTCTCTCTCTCTCTCTCCCTCCCTCCCTCTCTTTCTCTCCATCTCTCGTCCCTGTTCCTTCGCCTCGTATCCTCCTTGCTCTTGGTACATCGCGTTTTTTACTCTCTTTCTATTCTTTCACTCTCTCCCTTAACTCCTATATACGATTCTGCCCAAGTTTTTTTCTCTCCTCTCTTTCTTCCTCCTTCCTTCTTTACTTATTTTACTCTCTCACTCGTTCTTCTCCTACCAACCTCGACTCCCTCTTGTACACTCTTATTGCCTCCTGTCTTTCTTCTGTATCTGTCGTTTTCATCTTTTCGCTCTCTTTTCTCTACTCTATTATTCTTTGCCCATGTACCTGCTTCTTTCTCTTCCTTTCTCTCGCCCCTTTCCCTCCCTCTTTCTCTCCAACCCCCCCCCCATCGTCTCTCTGCCTTATCTGGTGTTTCTACAGTCCTCAAAATTGAGATTTTTTCTGTTTTCCTCTTCCTCCAACTTTACAAACATTGCTTCATTTGTTTTATTCATTTTTTCGTTTGCCCCTCGCATCATTTTATCTCGAGAATTTTTCTCCCTCACCAATCTTTTCCTTCATTTTTTCTTATTTCATGTATTCACGCTTTTTAGCACTTTCGAATTTTATGTTTCGTCATTAAAGATTTATACTTGTTTTGTGTTGTTATCATGCACTCACTTTTGATTTCTTTTGGGAGAAACTTTTCTTCGCAACACTATTCAAAATGTTGATAGTCAAATTTTTTGACTATCAACCCATTCATTTGTAATAAATTCGCAAATCGAGTATATTTTATGTGAGACTTTCGAGTCGTGATTGTGCTCCAGATAGCAACGACGAGTAGGACAACAAAAATCCTGCAAATGTTGCAATAAAATTATCAAGGATAACAAGCTAGATAAATCAATTCGTTCCGCGTCCTCTGGAAAAAAATTGAACGATTATTGACGACACAATTTTCAACGTCAGAATAATTGTTATTTAATTGGATCGATTGATGCACGGCCGAGACAGCAATTTTCAGATGCGTTAATGAATTAATCATATTGTCGTTTGATTGGTTTTTTTTTTTGTCCCGAACGGGCATTTCTACACAATACTTCTTCAACGTAAACTAATTTATCGAACATCAACATCGGTTTAAGAGCCATTATGCCGTTAACAATGCGGTCCAGCTAACAAAAAAGCGAATGAGAATTCAAGCCGCGGACTGATTTATCTCACTCAAGTGAGCGAGTGGTATCTGGCTCTGGATAAAAATTCCGAGCTGCAAATATATATAACCCCTCGTTGGAATGACTCTCCGCAAGGTTTCTCCGAATGGGCCGCCGCAACACAATGACTGTTTTGCCGGGGCGCGCAGAAGAAATCCCTGACTGACAAGAAAATTACAATCGACATGGTATAGATAGTACCGCCACACGTACACACACACACACACACACGTATATGGGCACATAATATAAACAGACACGTTTGCTTTTCGCTTCGATACGCAGCTGTTCGCGAACGTTCGCAATCTCGCGCTAAATTGCTGTCACTCATATCGAAATGCAACTTGAACATTGTGTTGCGGAAAAAATAGACGCTCAGGCGCTCGCATAAATTTAGGATCGTTTATAGTATACCTGTGCATCATTAAATGGGGCTCGATCATTCAAATATATACACGACTTGTCACCCAACTGAACAGGATCACCTTACTCAAAATCATCTTCCCTTATTTTGTGGAAGAAGAATTGCGCACAAGATTGTTTTTATAAAACAAATTCAACGAACGTTTCACAATTGCAGCCCCTCAGTTCCGTGACCAGGCAGTATTATACACGAGTGTATATACAAATGACGTGTTGGCTTTGCCTTGTACCCTCAAACAACGTTTGATTCCCCGTGAAAAAAACAAAATACTAAAATCGCGCATCACGTTTCGTTCGAAATTTCGCGTTCTCACATTATACGTGTCGTTCGGTCCGGATTCTCAGGAAAGCCTCGTGTGTGTGTGTGTGTATGCATTCACGCACGTACGAAATCACGAGTGTTCTCTCGACGCGGGGTCCACGTTGCTGCATTGGAGCGCGCGAGGCAGAAGAAAAAGATCGATCCAGAAGAGAGTCGCTCTCTTCGCCGGCAAATGTTTCCCGATTCTGCGGTCACGAACGATTCGCAACCCGCCCCGGGGCCATTATCGCGATTAGGCCCTGGGCCTCGTTTTTTCTCTCCCCCACGCGCGCGCGCGCGAGAGCTCACGATTATCATAATGATATACCCTCGTGCCGCGGCGGCGGCGGCGGCGGCGGCGGCCTATCGAAACTTACGACAATCATATAGAATTGCGACAAAGAGGCGCGCACAACACACGTTGCGCATTCCCACGTGAGCCTTGTATATATCCCTTTCGTCTGCTTCACTTTTTTCTTTTTTTGTTCCGCCGGAGAGCAGAGTTTAGCGTCGTTTGACTGCCCTGCTCTCCGGCAATTGTTCCCGAGTGACCTTTCGCATGATCATCGCACTGTGATTATTTGCGACGTGAGCGAGCTGTTGAGGACGATCGTCCGTGACTCTCCGACTCGAGTCTGCTTCCCAAAGTGTCGAGCCAACCTTTGGCGGGCAGGGATCGCTTTGAATTTTCCCCTCGGTTTAGGTGCACGTATATAATCATAGTCGCGAGAGGCGGCTCGATGGTGCGCTTCTAAATTCAGTCCACGTTTTCAGTTTGGGAAAATCCGATTTGTCGTGTAAATTGGAAGATTTGAAAATAATCAATCGAGCGTTCGGCTGAGAACACGTCGGCTTATCTCTCGAAGCGGACGTATTACCAAAGTTGATTAAATTACTATCCCGGATGGAGCTTGATATAATTAATTGGATATACGCCGCGGCTCGACTACCGAAAGCGTGCACTCGCGCGCGCGCGAGTTTGAAACGAGAGGATATCGCACACTCGCATTTTCCGCTCACCCACCCACATCAAAGTGAAATTAATATGTTGAGCGAGCGTGAGTTGGCGCGAGCGGGGAGCGATGGACGATTAGTGTGAGAACGCGCGTCGCGCCTGCGAAATTTCTCCACCCGCGCAGCTGCGTGTACGTCTTTCTTCGCTCGAGCTTTCCAGCCGAAGAAAACGTGAGAAATGCGCATATCGGTGTCACTTTTCGTGCTCGGCGGCGCGACCGGCGCGACCGGCTTATCTCTCGCTCGCGTTTACGTGATCCTGCGCCGAGCAGCAGGGCGCGCCGCGCGCCACCGAGTGAAAGTTCCGCTCGTGGGGAGAGACAGAGAGAGTTACGCGCCCGCGCAATCTAATGAGTTCGCTCGAGGGCAGCTTCCGCGTTGATCTATATGCCATTTTTAATCGGGCCCCGCCAGCAGCCGTGCCCGCGCGCTCCAGTTCAATTGCCCATTCAATTCGGCTGTGTTATCGCGCGGCATCGCGGGAGTCTGTGTCGTCGCGGGAGCCGCTGCTGATACCACGAGCGGTGGAACCGATTAGGCAATTTATTAGCTCGAGATCGTTGTGGAAAAGATGCTTATCATCAGACTGGATGAACGTATTCGCCGAGGCTGAATCATAGTTTTACGACATGTCAACGAGGGTCGCGCTTTTGCACTGTGGTTCCAATGTTGTCGGTTCGTCTGACACTATCCACTTCGTTCGTACATGGTATTCCGGTGTAATAATGAGTCGTCCTTCTCCCACAATACGTGATTCATCATGTAGCTTGAAAGTTTGGGCCAGTGCCGAGTGCAGGTTCGTATCGCGGTGACTGCACATCGCGAGTCGCGTCACGTGTGGAGGAAACCGCGACGACTTGGTCGTATAAAAGGGTGGTCCCGGAGCGATGGCGTCGCGAGATCTCCCAGCATCGCCCCTCGGACCGGCGCTCGCGCGCAAAAGTCACGTATTTTACCTGTGTCTTGATTTATTTCGCCGCCGCCACCGCCGCGCGCGCGCGCGACCTTTCCCCCGTGCGTGCTCCGAGTCTCTATACATCTTCTGTGTGGAAACCTTCGAAAGTGAGAGGATATTTATGTACAGTTGCCCGTTGATGGGTCGTGCTTTCGACTTTCAATTCGGAGAAACGAAAAATCACCCAATCAAAATTCAGGGGAATATAATGAATTATGGATTATTGAGACGTATCGCCAACGCGCGGTATGCCCGAAACCGTACGGAAGAGAATAGCGCGCGAGGCTCGAGCGAAGCGGCAGCTGTATATCAATTGAATCCCCGAGCCTCCATCAATAATTGGATATCACATATGTATACATATATATGTGTATCTAAATTTATTCATTGAAATTTCACGATACAATCATGAGCCGTGCTCTCTCGGCGCAATCGAAGACGCGTTAATTTCAATTCGTTCCCCTGCAAAATCACGAGTGTCTCTTGTGTTTGCCAGCACGTGTCGACGCTTTTCGACTTTACGACCCCTTGAGTGCAGTGTCCATATTTGATCATCGCAACTCTCCGAGCCCGCATTATCGATATGTTTGAACGTGAGGCGCGGAACTTTTGTTGGCTGGCGAACCGTGAGACTCGCCGCTGCGTTTCGGGAGGAAAGAATAATAAGGAGAAATTTGTATCAATTTACCCTTCGCGTACGTGAACAAATGTCCCGAAATTGATCCTTTCTCGACTACCGTCATTTTAATGTTATATTTAACCTTCTGCAAACCCATTTTCTGAACTCACTGGAGTCTCTCGCCCTATACGGTTTCGCAAACATCTTTTGTCCCCTCCTTGTAATCCCCAAATCAATATATAAATGGAATTTCTCGACGTAAATTTGATTGTTGATTACTCCGTCTTGTTGTACAGTTAATTAACGACAATGTGTTTTTTTGAATGTTTCAGGTAAGTACAGCTTCCTGCTCGGTCAACATTCAATCATCACTTTTTCCCGGCATCGGAGGTCAAAGGTCAAGTATACACACACACTGGGGGATTCTCCCTCGGGCCCCAGGACTCACGTGTGTATTTAACGTGTCATACAGGCGCATTAGATGCGCACCGGCGCGCATCCGTGCATAAATGCATGTAGCGCGCGGCGTGCGTGCAGTCGTCGAGGAGGCAGCAGCTATATAAGCGCGGCTGCTCATTAGCATCGTCATCGTGATTTTCCACCTCCCGCGCGTGCGTCCGAGCACCGGACCTATATATATGTACGGCCAATCATCGCGTGCGTATATGCATGAGTCGCGACTCGTGTCAATGCGCCGATCGAAACAGTTCGATATGGCGCCGCGGCCGATGAAAGTCGCAGATTCGCCGCGGCTCGCTTCGTGCGACCACACGAGAGAAATGCCCCGGGGCAATGTCAACCTCTAACCACGTCACACGGCTCGGACTCGCACTGCAGTATCCGAAATCTCGGCGTATCGAGAGACAGAGAGAGAAGGAGACCCGAGAGCGCGGCAAAACGATATGAATTTAACGGGCCCCGTAAATCTCGCGCCGGGCAAACAGAAATTGTAAGCTTGCCGCGCACGTGACTCGGACAAATTCAATGTTTTTGCGCGGATGGCCCTGCGCTCGCGCGCCAGCAATATAAGCTGATAAGCGAGTACCGCTCGTTACCGCGTCCCGCCGAACGCACATTATATGCAGCTCCGTGCCACGCTGCGAATATGTTCGAGTGAAGAAGTTGTTATACACAGGGCCCGGCCGTCCGGCCAACGGTACTCGCGTCGCCGCCGCCACGCGTTTACACACGCGATTCGTATATTCGAAATTGACCAATACAAAAACATACACGAACAATTTCCTTTTTATCAGTGGGACTAATTTCAAAAGGAGAAACGCAATTACTCGGTACAGTTTCGCGCGCGCCGCACGCGCGAGCTAACTGTAAATTGCGCATTTCGATTTAGACGCCCTCGGGAGCCGTTGGAAAAGTCTCGATCGCAGATATTTAATTGACGCATGAAAATATATCCCTTCCGGATTTCGCGTGTGAAACTTTCTCGACGATTCGTCGAGATTCGGTTGGCCCGCGAGGACAAAAACGCGCCGACGTCGCGTCGCGCCTCGGAGAGATGTACTTACATACGCGCGCGGCGGGTGGACAAAAAAAATTATCTCGCCTGCGCCGTAATTCACCGAGGAATGGAGCCGCGCATTTGTTGCTCGGGCTAATTGTTGCCCGAGTTTTTCCGGTGCAAAGTGATCCCGCGCTCAATTAACGCGCGATCTTCGGGGCCCCGCAGCCCAGTTAATATCTTCATAATTACGAAATTACACCGGCGCGAAAGCCCGGCGCTTTTTTCTTCCATAACGACGGCAAGAAGCGCGCTTTTTATCATCTCCCGGCGACCGGCGAAAATGATCGCCCGCTCAGTCGCATAAATTGCCCGGCATTTCTCCGCCGCCGCGCCGCGCCTCTTCTTCGCGGGCCAGTAAAACTGAGATATCATGGATTCTCTCGCTCAGAGTGTCCATGTTTTTTCCGTCGCGTAATTAAATTAGCCGGATTGTGAAAAATCCAAAGAGATTGTTTCGATTGCTCGCTCTCTCTCTCGCAGCATTCGTTTGATGGTTTAATTTCGTTACGATTACACGCCCGAGAGTGTCGTTCGAATTAGTGTCAGAATGTTATTTTCGACCGGGAAGAATAACGATGGTGATTTTTGCTTCGTTGAAAAAAAGCTCGTCCGATAAGAACGCGAGTGTCGTTTGCTTCGGCGGTGCAACTTTCACACTACACTGGGGCCGCGAGACAACGAGAGGTCCGAGCCGGTACGGGTCACTTTTAAGTACTCGTCTAATTTTTCATGCGATGCATTTAAATTCAGTTGGTCGCTTCATTGAAAATCAGACACGACTCCAGCACTAGTTGGTTTAATTAATCGTACCTATGAGGCCCCTGTGTCTACCGTTCAGTGTTCGCGTATTTTTCTAGACGTCGTTTTGCTTCGGAGGTGTCGTTTTAATCACTGTTCACTCTGCACACCAACTGATCTGCTCTCGTACCATTGCGGGGCACAAGCGATTAGCGATGGATCACGGGGATGGACTCGAATGAAAAGAATTTCCAATCAGTTCAATAGTCAGACCAGTTTCAATTTTCTGCACAAATCAAAAATCGATCTCGAGACTTGTATACGAAAAGCATGCCCCTATACGTACACGAGTTTCATTGCCCAGCACAACATACGTCTCTCCAAAAAGCCACTTTAGATTTGAATTGATAAACAAGCATTGTCGAGCAACCCCCTTGCGGAACAATCCGCACGGCTCGCGATCGTAAACAAAGCGCGGGTAAAAAGCGAGGCCTCGATTCACTAAAAACACCTAACAAAGCGCGGCCACTATATGTAAGTGGCGTCGCGCGCGCGCGGGGAGTAAGAAGCCTCGTAGAGGACGATATTCCCGCGGCGAATCGACGCTGGCCGCAAAAAGATACTCGACGGTCGATCTTTGTGCAGCTCCGGGCGCGTGTTTGTTTTCCACGAGAGCGTCGTCGTGCCGCTCGAGCGGCGGCACTGCACAGCTTCTAAATTGACTTTTCTTCGGGGGGTTGTGAATCGCCGCCGCCGCCATCGAGCACCAACAGTAGCTGATGACTCTTTTATTCACCGGTAGCTCGCGGCTCTTGGTCGAGTCGATGCCATGTTTTGTTGCAATACTGTCTATAGGCATTCGTTTACCTGAACACGCACGATTTATTTGTATTTTTTCATAATACGAAATTATTATTTGTTTGAGAATTCGTAAGAAATCATTCTCGAGCAGTTTTAATTGTGGTTCGACTGTCCATGATTGGTAACAATAATATCTTAATCTACCATTGTTAGAGCAAGATAATATGAGAATTCATCATTCGATCTGGCCGTTACAATGACTATCATGTCCTACCTACGTCCAATCGCTTCGATTCGTATCTGGACGCTCTTGCGCGTAATGAGCGAACGAAAAAAAAAGGCACTCGTTGTCCATCCGCGCACGCTAACAACAGATCAATCAGTATTTTTGCCGTCGCGATCGCAGCATCCCCACCTATAGGAATATCGCGGAAGAGACGGGTAAAAAGCCACATAAGCGGAGGAGCGCACGCCGGAGTAGACCGAGAGAAGCGCGCGTGCGCTACCGGAAAAACGCTCGACCCGAACTATACGTGTGCGCACGCGTGTACGCCGGATCACGTATGCCGCAGGTGCGTGGGAAAAGCCGATCGGAGTGAGAGGGCACGTGCTCGCTTTTCTGTTACACGGGGCTCTACTTTTGTTCTTACGCTGATCTTATATGCGACTCTCGTTTTGTTTTGATTTTCTTTGCGACTTGGCGACGTACACTGCAGATTGGTTGTATCATATGTTGCTCCTGCGAATCACCCTTGGATTACCGCGAGTGACGTTAGCTGTGTTCAGTTGATGTTGGAACTTCTAGGATAGATTTTTGCTGAAAAAATCGGACAATTGTACTCGCACGATTTAACATGGTCTCACTTGGGAAGTCGATGTCGCCGCTTGTGCTATTGGATTAATGTTACGAAAAGCTTCACATACTTGGAAACGAAGTCTCATAAATAACGGCCTAATTGACAACACTCAATGTCACCGGGAATCTTCCAATTGGGCACTATATCAAACCTCCTGTATGACAAAACGACGAGAGCACGACATTTCTCGCGCAGCGGGTGTCGCACATCGACTTCACTTTTCGTGCGTCCCTGCAGCATCTTCAGAGTTAAGGAGATCGTTAAGGGTACTAGGACGCAGCAAAAAAGCAGTTAATTTTCAGGAGATGAAGCTTCGCAATTTCAGCTCAACCTTTTACAACTTCTAACGGACCTACAGTAAAATTCAAGAGCAAAGCTTAGTGTTTGATTAGTTATTTCGATTAAAAATCTTGCTAAGATGATAAACTTATCTGGAAAATTAGTGGCAAATAAAACCCTCAGTATTATATAAGTCAACCGGATCAGAATGAAAATGAAATCAATTGAATATAATTTACAACCATCGAATGCAATCAGTTGATTAGGTATTTAAACCCCGGAATTTTCACTGCAAACTCACGCGTCTTGTTTGCAATATGAAAATGCCGTAGCTCGAGCGTGACTCGAGGCTTGATTTTGCCGTTCATCGAATCGGTCGCAAGACGAGCGACGTGGCCATTCGCCTGTCAAATCACGCGTCAAATCTACCGACCGCTAAAGATCACTTGTGGCGCGAGTCAAAGGGGGCCGCCCGGCTGCGGCCCGTTTGCCCCAATCTTACTTCCTCAATGCGGACCGAGCCAACGGGCTTCCGACGTTTTTCGACTGGTACTTGCTCGGGCAATTGTGATTGCGAAGTACGAATAAGCCAAGTCGCAATGATGAAATGCTCGCTCTTCCTCTTTACGCTGCTCATTGTTCGCGAGGGGATTCCGGCCGCGTTCTACTCTGATTGCGGACCTTCCGTCTGTTTGCCCGTTTGACTCACGTGAGGCATGCGTCTCTACCCAAATTTTTTCCTCCGTCTATTTTTATTCTCATATGGAAATTTTCTATCGAAAATGAGAAGATAAGAAATTGCTTATTATTTATCAACTAGGATGTCAGGATATCTTGTTTACAGTCGAGCCAATTCGCTATTTCTGTTCGAATTACCTGACAAGCCAAACGGTTCAAGTAACTTGCAAAAAAATTGAATTCTTTTCGATTCAGGTTTGTAGTTTGCCTGGTACAACTCCCATTCAAACACGGAACAAGCAAAGGGAAAGAAATAGCAACAGTACCTCGTCCGCTAGATTCCTCGATGCTCCGTCCATCGACGTGCCGTACTTCTCTGCCTCCTCTCTCTCTCTCTCGCTGGTGCGCGCGTGCTCTCGCGAGTATTAGCGTAAAAAGTCGCGTCCCCACATAGTATTCAGCCGGTGCGTTGAGCTCTCGGTAGAGTACCTTATGTAGGCTGAATCATGGGTATAAGGAGCGTATTTACGAGGAAAGTCCCACGTAAAAAGCGCCAACTGCGCGCTGAGTTATTTAGTAGCGGCAAGGACTAGTAAAACGCCAACGCGATGGGCCGAGGAATGAGATTTATTGTATTTCTAAATATTCAAGGATCGGACGGAACGTGTTCCATTTCTTCTCGGCCACGAAGGTTGGAACAGGGGGTTTGATGAGCACGCAAGTAATGCGCAGAGTTGGGACAATTTGAATAATTACACTCTTACTTGTAGACGACTAATTGGAGAAATCTCGATACATATGAAAGCGTATGAATTATTGAAGACTCGTTAATTACTCATGCCGGCTCGCCGAGCTGATGTGAATATTCAGTCGCGGCTCTGGAATTTAGATCGCCGCATCTGAAATAGAGAGAGAGAAAAATGTGTATAATTCCTCCTGTTGCAAACATTGTCAATTATATTGCATATCCGCCTCGGCTCGAGCCCGTATCAACTGCACCGACAGGTATAAACGAAACGATCGGAAGGATTTGCGTTGGTTTGGGAAGAGTGTGGTGTGTGTGTGAATAAGACTCGCGGATTCCGGGATCGGACGGTCGGCAAAGTGCGCGCGCGCGGCGAACCGCGCCCAGGGGCGCCCCGCGCGCGAGTAATTGCGGGGACGGGTGATTATCGGAACGCATGCGAAACCCGGGAAAAACGGCTTTCCCATAGCGCGCGGCGCGCGTAACGCGGATACGCTGGCGCGCGCGTCCGAATCGTGATGGCAATCGTCGCCACGGGGCGAAATATTCAGACAGGCCGATCGTAATGAAAAGATTCGCGCTCGCGCGAGCCTCCCGAGGCTCGAGCAGAGCATAAATCGGCCGGCAGACGATGGCTGTTATTTCGGTATGGTAGCTCCGTTGCTCGCCGACTGATGCGCACCAGAGAAATGTTAATGGTCCGCTGCCGCCGCTGCTGCTTTGAGAGAGCTATGGGAAACGCACAGGGTTGACGTAGTGAAAAGCACGCGCCGGACAAAATCGATAATTGCTCGTTAACACAGCTATAATGTATGCATGCAAACAACGTGATATAATTTATTGTATACAGAAACACGAGTCGTGCATCTCACGATCGACGTCGTTGCATATTGGATTTCATCTAATGTCGTGATAAAGCGATCCGTGGATCACGCATTCGTATCGCTAATACGAATGTGCGACAGGCTAGTATGCCTGAGACGCGGTTTTATAATTGTCAAAGAAGCACTGTCGGATGGCTGGGCAACGCTCGACGATCGCTCGCTCGCTCCAGCTGATTTTGATTCTTCTCAAAGTCTGCCTCGTTGAAAGTTGAGCGCATCGGCCGTACATCGGCATTTTCCGCTCGGCCGCTCTATCGCGTGCATGTGCGTACATATACGAGATCGTTAACCGCGCGAAAGAGATGTTCCGATGTTCTGTGAGATATCTTGGGTCGCGAGTTCGAGAGTTTGTTCGGCCTCGGAATATTCTGATGCCGGCCGCGGCGTCTCGTTCAGCGCGAGTCGGTTTGAACAACGACGCGCAGATTTCTAATTGACTTGTTTGAAGTTTGAAACATTACCCCTGCGAATACGGAGCGTGGATGAGATTTTTGTCAGAGTACGTGGAAGTATGCGTACATTTAATTAGAAATCTCGAGCTGTGGCGTAGGAATCACGCGGATAATCAGGATTACTATCGCGTCGTCTTCGGCTACATGCTCTGCGTATTATAGCGTACCGCGCGGCACTTGGGCCGTACGCGTGAGAGAATTCTTTATGATTTACGCGCGTCAAAAACTTTTCTAAATAATTCCGCTCGACTCGCGAACGCGCGCCCCAAGTGCTAAGCATTCTAATTTGTTTCAAAACCAGTTCACTCGGGTACAGCGAGTGTGATCGAGAGGGCCCATACGTACTATAGAAATAACTTTATTAAAACATTCGCCTCGGAGAATCCCACGTGCGCGTGAGTGAGTGAGGAAATCACTCGCAAGTGGGGCAAACTGGAAAAGCCGAGTGCGAAACGAATCATGAATCCCAGCGTATCTCGTGCGCGGATTACTTGGTTTCTCTCCGGCGCGTCTCGGAAAAAACATGCATAGTTAAAAGATCGATCCACTCGGTAATTACACGAGATTGGATGATTGATGAAAAATTGCTGGGTACCATTGAAACGTCAGGTCGAATCGAGCGAAACACTGCGCGGACACGTGCATCAGGGGCAAACGAGCCGCGGAAGATGCGGCCGCCCGTTACATCGGCCGGACAGATCAAAATAGTTCAGGTCTTGTTTATACCGAATAGCGCTTGTTTACCGAATACCGCCGGTCCATTAGGAATGGCAAAAAGGGCCAGGAGCAGCCTTTTCAAAGCGTATATGTGTGCTTGCCGCGCTCGTGCCGGCTCTGCCGCATTTGTCGGATTCCGCGGGCGGAATAGAAGCGGTTCCGCCATTAAAGTTCCCTCGGCCTCTCTCTGCCTCTCTCTCTCTGCTCTCGCGCTGGTCATTAATATTGAAATTACCGCGTGGCGGTGCGGCGCTTGTTTCACAACCTTATATATATAATTCGCTTATATTCGCGCCCGATCGCGGTTTCTTTGTATATATACATATATTCATACGCTCACCGAGTTCTTTGCAGCGCGAATATACGTATACGGCACTGCAGGCTCTCGAACTGTAGCAGCTTGGCCTGGCTTGATTAAGCTTCGTTTGGTGGCTTTTCGCGACGGACACGAGTCTATGTAAATTGCGCTCTGTGCGTCGAGAACGACGGGGCTGCCGAGCCGTGTGTTATGCGAGTTTGCAGAAATGAGCTCGTTCAATCAAAGGACGGTTTCTTCGTTTTTCACTTGATTAATTCATATCGGGTATTGAACGAGCAGTCGGGGGATGTTCACGTGCACGAGATTATCAACAACTTAATCTTAACACGAGGTAATACTCATACACTGAATCTCTCTTTGAGAGAACTGAAAAAATGATTCGTTGCATCGTCAATCACACTTTGTATACTTTTTATCACGTGTCATTTTTAGCACGGGTACGATTTGTAATCAAGAAAAGCCGGGTGAGATGTTGAAAAATAGTTGTTTAACATTCGCATCGTGACGTGTCAACAGTCGCTTGATAAACTCATGGCAGCACACACCGTATGGTTTCGAGAGAGAAATAACGGCAGTCGGAGCAGCTGCGCAAAAATTTGTTTTCGCCAAACCGGAGTTGTGTTTCAAAACTGTGTATCATCTGCAATCCACTCGTTTAGCCTCGCATACATCAGAGGCCTGCAAAGTACCCGGGCATTTGGCACGCAAGACGCACAACGCCGAGGAGAGAAGGGGTTAGTTGGCTCCAGATGTCTCTCTTTTTCCTCCTGCCTCTCTCGAGTGACATTTTACGACATTCTAACTTGAAAAATGATATATACGCAAGAAAGTAAGGTTGGCTGCGGAGCTATTTGTTGATGAAGTCTCTAGAGTAAATAGTCAGTCACTTGATGATGATTGGATAACCTTACCGGCATTCAATGTGTCAATCTTTCTTCTAACGGGATGAGCCGAAAATACACGAGACCTTGTGTATGAAGTAAATTAAGTAATCGCCGGGGATGCTTCATTCTTTTGAATTTTAATTGCCTGGCCTCGTTCGACTCATTCAATGCCGGCTTTTTGACAATAACCTCGATTGACGTGAACGCTCATTGAATCCCTACAAAGTATACTCGATCAAATTATTTGTTCTTACCATTGGTAATGATTCGAATTCACACAATGGCAACGATGTACACAAGGATATGATTTAGCCATCAGCTTTGATTTGTAGTTCGGTGAAGGCTTCCATTGAACTATAAAATGTGCAAAGGCGTATATATATATGTGCAGGATTGAGGGAGAGAGAGAGAGAGGCGAACACGTCGAGCAGCTTAATTAACTCGATTCTCACCTGGGCAATTTGAGAATCTACGTAACGGAATAAAACGGTAGAGTCGTCGTGTGAGCGAAGCCCCCGTAGATAACCAAACGAACAACACTTGGCGCACTTGCTGGACGCACGTATAAAACACGTGCGGCTAAAAATGGGGGACACAGGCTCGGATAGCGGCCCGTCGTCCGTCCACTTGTAAGCGCGCGGGCCTTTATCTGTGGCGGCCTCTCGAGATTCGTCGTTGTCGGGACGTGGACATGCGGACGGCAGACAACGGCAGCCGCACGCATTGATATATCGCGCGGATACGCCGCCAACGGAGATTAAAGGTCGCAGGCGCGCGCGAGCCGACTCGCGACCAGTGCAGGAAATGGTGCATGGACTCGAGATTTGCGGGCGACGTACCTACACTTGTCTGCACTTCGAGTATTCAATGTGCCTCGGCCTTTCGAGTTATTTCCTCCGCTGTACACAACGACATTTTCTCATACACGAGGGTTATCCGAAGTACGAGCAATGTTTTTCAGAATATATTGCTCGAGCGAATTTGTAGAATTTTAAAGTACCCAAAATTTCACGTATACAAAATATCGTGGCTTCCAAAAATGTATATATGTACGTATACAGCATTAAATTTGAAGAAATAGTTTACACCTTAAATTCAGTCGTGTCTCTTGAATCAACACATCTCGAATAGTGTATTTGCTATTGGAATGCGAATATTCCGTTATATTCGCGTGACTCGCGGGTACATTATAAATTTTGCAAAAGACACAAGCTCGCGCATCGAGCCAGCATCTGGATTGACAACGGAGCGTTTTATACCCGCGGCCATGCCATAAAACAAGCCCTATAAAAATCCGCCATCGGGGATGCTGCGCAGCTATAGATAAGAATTAGGAGACGTGGGGATCTTCAACGCGTGCACACGCATTCCCCATTAGAGAAGCCGTGGCGAGTACGAGTCGCTTGATTGAGGCCTGCGTCCAGCGTGACGGCGCTAAATTACACACGTGCGCCCGCGCGCGCGACACACACAACACACGCGAGTCGCTGCGGTAATGAATGCGCGTTTTCGCGCCGCGACGACGGCTTTGTCCTTGCTCGTTCCGACTAATCCACGGCCGTGAGTGCTTTATCCCACCTCACGAGCAGCGCTTCTTCTTGTTGGCTAAACAGATTGAACCTGGCGGCTTTGCGCAACGATTGTTTGGACTCGCGTGATTATCGTGGAAAAATTCGCTCTAATGAATGATCGATGCGGAGATTGCTACTAAAGCCAATTAACAAGCTTTCGTTTTCTGATTCTTCATATCGAATCCAAAACGTGTCCTTATATAGTCAAAGTACATCAGTCTTTTCGACTTGGGTGATGGTGATGATGATGGATCGCGTCAATAACTGTGTCAATTAGGGTCTAAAGCGCAGGGAGTAGCCCCTCTTCAATGCGCAAACTCCATAACATGGTAGTGGACAAAAGTGATGTTTTTATTGCAAAGAAATTGTTGTCATTGCAAGATATGTCTACTTATGCTGAGTTGAATCTATTCAAGAGAAGTTAGAGAGGAGGGTAGAAGGATTTTGCAAGTCCGGGACATCATCTAATATCAGCGAGTAATGTAGCGAATGTTTAAAATCCTTCCAGTGAATATTCCGAGGGGCTTCTGACTTCGGTACTCCCTTCACTTTTTTAATACACGGTCCTGTTTTCTTATATTATCGGCATAGATTGAGTTTTGATGAACCATTCTAAACTTCGTAAAATTAGCTGTAAGAAAATGAAAAGTCATCGTAAGATGGTGGACGATTTGTTGAATAGATTTATAGTGAATTTTGACTGTGGTACAAGTGGATATTCAACTATATTCACTTATTTTCACTGTAAAGATTTAAGAGAGTAGGGGTGAAGCCGATGAGTTTCAGAGCATAGAAATATAATTGGACTTTATGAAGTGATTTTTCCATTGATACCATGTTGTCCCTTCACGCGTACCCGTGTCAGAATTCAATCTATCTGATTATTACTGCATCGATAAATCCCGAAGAGTTCGGGAGGAGATATTGATGGGAAGCCGAGAAAGAAGCAAAATACTGCCGAGCAAACACGCATTCGATCTACAGGACACTGTGGCGCGTTAAAACCGCCGGGCTCGCTCTTAACTCGGAGTAATTTAATGAGCGGCGAGGCGTGCATTAGCATCTAGCGCAGTGCAATCATCATCACCATCGCCGTCGTTCAACTGGCCGCTGGCTGCAGCGCGCTGCAGTCGTGATGCTGCGCTGTCGGCAATTGATGCCCACCCTTGGCTGCGCAGCCAACAGAACGAGGAACGAACCGAACACCGGAAAGAAATGACCGTGATTACGCCGGCCGATAATCGGACTGGCTTCGCAGTCAGTGGAGACACTCGAGCTTGGTGACTTGGTGGCCAGGCCTGCCACGTCGTAATCATTTGTTCAAGCTTCAATCTCGGCTCTTTTGTTTTTTCTACCATCAATTTTATTCTCCGTCGGTGCATTCGGTGCTTGATGTTGCTCGAACAATTTATCGGATAACCAGTAACGGGTTAAACATACCGAATGACTTCATCAAAGTTGGTTTGCTTTCCAGGGAAATTTCGATTTTGGGGATGTACGGTGCTAAAAAATTTATAACGCCCAGGTGTTGAGACATGCATAAAAATCGTATGGTATATAGAGCTGAATCTTGGCATTTTCGATCGTAAACTATATCAGTCGGAGGGGCCTCGGGTGCATTGACATAAATTGCCGCGTCCGTTCTCATTCAATTTCGCGCACTTCTGCTGCTGTTCGAGCTTTTCCTCGTGCACGTTACACTTGTCAGCGTCTCTACGCTTCATAGTACGAAACTTGCACGCTAGAATTAATGTTTCATATACTTTCATACGATTTAAAATTTCTCTACGCGTCTGTGTGTGTGTCTGTTGGTGGTGGGATAAGTTGAACTTTAGCCTACCTGCAGAAAAGATTAACAGCTCAAATTTTGCATTCATACTTATTGTGCAGAAACGTTTTACGATGTGGAAAAATAGTCCGAAAAAAATTTTTTCATTGAAATATACTATCCCAAACGTATAAACAGAAGTTAGCCACAAGAGTAGCATATGCGTCCGCTATGCATCTGCCGGTCAACATAGCCTATCAGTATAGCTCGAGACTATAGCGAACCTTTTTAGTTTCATGAAGAGGAATCCATACGTTTTTTTTCATTGTTTTTACGCTTTTGTTACTCGTTTGTAATCAAAAGCATATATCCTCCCTTCCAGCCGTTTGCATGATAGTGCTTTTCTTCGATAAACGTTCTGCTATAAAAATAAATTTGGGTTACATTGAATCATCAGAATTTAAAATGAGCTCCGTTTTCAAAACGTCAGTCTGCATGTCAGTTCGTTACTTGATGCATTTTAATTTGCATCTTGAAATAATCAAGAAATTCAATGCAGACTCCTTGAAGATGATATTACAGGGTTAAAGCCTTGCTTTTCTCTTCTTGTACACCGGGGGTGTAGGAGAGCGGCATATACGGAATTCGAGAGTGAGAGAGGCCAAAGTAGCTACAGGGCCTGCCGACGAAGAGCCGGTTCTGCGCCCGGACCGCGAGTCTCGCGGGCAAAAAACCATGCTGGATAATTACTCGAAAAGGGCCCGTGAGGTCGCCGTACTGTGAACTGCTAGGAGAGAGAAAGGGAAGGAGTTCAGATACGAGTGGACACAAAGAAACGAACGTGAGAGTATAGCGCGAGCGCGAGAAGTAAAGAAGCAAAGAATTGTACACTCTTGTATTTTTCGAGACAAACGTGCAACTCTCGATTGGTTTGCTCGGAGATTGGCATTATTTGAATCAACGTTTCGTACTTCATCTTTATGATATAGTTATAATGATAATAAATGTATTGATACCAATCTTTGATTTTTGTTTCAGGTAAGTGAACGGATCGCCACAAATGAGTCTACAAATTGAACAAGTTGATTATGTTTTGTGAAGCTCGAAGGTCAGATCAGTCTTTGTCTCTTATTATGAGTTATCATTGAAAAATCACACGAAATAGTGTTACGTATAAGTGAGCTCGAGGCGAAACAAAGCCGGGCACAACAAGCGAGAAGAACGAAGGATCCAAACGCGACTGGAGCCGAGACAGACGTGGATCCGTCGGAGCGGCGAGTATATCTCTCACGAAACGAGGACCTCGATGAAAACCGCAAAGACAAAGCGCGACGGGGTTTTTGGTCGTTTTGGTCGGAAACGGAGTGTGCGGCGAGCGGGAGATGAGGGAAGATTAGCGAGCATTTTGTGAAACGGTGCCATCTTGGCGTAGCGCGCGAGTCCTTTTCGACGGGCCGCGCGGCGTCGAGGATCCGCGATTTCATACTCGCGCGCGGCTCGAGCTTCAAGGGCCCGTGTCTCCCCCCGCCCGCGGCTAATAGAATCCCGCGCGCTCTTTTATTTACCTGCTCCCCCGCAAGCCTTTGTTTGCTCCTCCGCTAATTTCAGAGCTCCCTGCGCTACTCGCGCGCTACCTCCTCTCCCTTTCACATCCTCTATCTACTTTATTTTACGCCGCTCTCGTCCTTCCTTTCTCTCCGCCGCTCTGTTTTCTACTTCGTCTTCGTTTTCTTTTTTCCCTGCGTTATACCAGCCACCGTCGCCGCCACCGCCGCCGCCGCCGCCCCGCGAGCCTCCAAAAGCGCAAAGACAGTTTGGTTCAGCCGTGAATCTCCGCTTACTTCATTCACTGAGCTGTAATTTGATTCGGAGGGAGGCTTAGAATCGAAATTCCAATTGTGCCACTGCTCGTTTAAAGCCCGCACTTTGTTTTTTATTTTTGCTCCTAGGTTTTTGTACTGTCGTTTGTCATTTAATCTGAAGGACGTACACAGCGACCGATCAAATAGGCTATTCTTGTTTAATGTGCGTTATTTAAGGGCCATCATAAGCGAGGATTATGATGTTTCTGCGTGGTTAGATCAGATCTTAAGGTTTTCGATCGAGTAGTGTTTCATAAAACTACTCTCTCGCGTAACTTGATTTCAAAATTATATACTAAAGTTTTTGGAATTTCAATGCGACTTTCAATGAGTATCAATCAGATTATATTCAGTAGAAAATTGAAAATGTTATTTCTGTTCATTGTATTTCTTTAGCATTGTACATAATTTTGCTGATTTATTTCAAGAATTTCGTTGATACACTTCTACCCGGTGCCGTCTTATACACTTGAAGTCTGAATTGACCCTAGTGGCCATTAGGGTTACAAGTGCCATTCGTTCTCACATAACCTTCATATCCGAGCACTGGGTTGATTCGTAGCTGAGTAAATAATTCACAAAAAGAGTTTTGAAAGAGTCTTTTGAACTTTGGATTAGAAAGATGGAATACCCCTCCCCCTTTCATACGATAGAATCTATTGGAATAACTTTCGTAGCCATATTCCGTGTAATTAGTACGATCATCTTGCTGAGATGTGGCCATAAGCCTATCGGGATGTAACGTAAAAATTGATGAGAATGTTTATTGTTGTTATATGTCTATTCGTTATTGAGATAAATCGCATTCTGTACTTCGAGCATATTATCTCGAACATTACTATTGCATTTGCGAGATCAAAGTTTCGGTCCAGATTAACTGCGAGTATTTGTTATCGCACAGCATCGTCACTGAACCGTACAGTTTGCTCGGCAATCTTGAGTTTTTGGTACAGCGCCCGCCGAGTCCCGGTAAAATTGCGAATATTTCTCATATCCCGCAGGCTTCCCACTGAGAAAATCCAACGTAAACCTGTGAGCCGCGATTATTGGTTCGAGGGGATTGCTCGGGCGTCATAAGAGCTTTACGAAAGCGGTAATCCGGGTAAGGAAAGCCGTGCCGGTGGCGCGGCCCGATCCACATAGCCGAACGTTTCTCTCGCGGGCCTAAAAACGCGAAACGAGCTGCGCGAGAATCCAATCACGCGGCTCTCGCTGCGGTTTGGGCCCGCTATACACGCGCTAACGGCTCTTCGTACGCACGCGTTCGATACTTTTCGCGCTGGCGCGTGACGCTTCGCGCGCGCCTCCAGAGCTGCTGCTGCCCGCCTACACAGGCGTTTCCGACTCGCCGCGCGCGCACATCCTTCATTTTCCCGAGTTCGCGTTATGGCGTGGGCGGATAAGTAGTTGCTCCGTGGTGCTATCCCAGCTGCGCGCGAGCTATTAACAGAGCAAAGCAAATCATGCACATTTATCAAAATGTGCAGTCTGCGTTTCAAGCTTCGACGGAGACTTTTCTGCGATTCTCGATTAATATCCTCTGTCGGTTTGAATAGAAAATATTTACCTTTTGAAAAATCCCATTATAAATGCGAATGCAATGTTATCTCCTGCCAATAAGAGTATAATAAGAGACAGAATACAATGGAACTTTACCCAGATAGCTTTTGAGTACCCAAATACCTACAGTCATAAGCCTCATTAACTTTTCAGGTAATTTAACAAGGGTAGTAGATGATCAAGTTAACGTGTAGTTAAGTTATACAACTTGCCTAGCGTATTTCCCCCTAACAAGAGGTTATCGAGCAAAGTGAGCCGGGGAAAGACGACAGTATACCAGATAGACTAACAGTTGAAAAAAGTAGTCTCAATTTAGAAACCTATAGTGAATTGCTAGTAAAAAATAAAGTGAGACGAAATTCTAGTTCATTCAGATTAGAGAAGGATTTATTATGAAGGAAAATATGAAAATCACATTAGGTGTTATTAGTAAATCATAATATCGGTACTATCGGCTAGCAACATGTGCACCGGTCGCACTGGTCATCCACACAAACCGATACATATCGATTACAATCCATAAAACATCGGCACACCTTGCACGACTCGACTCACACTCTCAATTACCCGCGTCCCCATATAGCGGGCCGCGCGCGAAGTTTTGCATCCGATGGTCCCACCTCTCAGCTTTATCATTCGGGTCAATGAGAGCAAGGGATTAGAAACGGTACCGGCAGCCGCAGGCAATTATCTCTCGCGGCACGATCGCCCGATAAGCGAGCGACTCTTATCTGCCCGGACGATTCGTTCGCGATTAGCCGGCAACCCGAGACGGCTAATGAGCGGGAGACCGAGTGACCTTGTGCAGGGCTCGATTATCGATCGAAACGCGACTTCAGCTCTCATACTATTTACCGGTCGCTGATCGTTTCTTTTCCATTTGCAAAATTTAATTTCTCTGATTGCCCGCGGCGAGAAGTTCCGTTAAACGCGGCGATTCTCCTTAGTTATCTCGTGTGGTTTTTTGCTAAAACCAGTCATTCAGCTCGGGGGGCATATATCGCATGTATTCGATTGTTGACACACCAGCACGTACGGCTGGTTGTTTCGTACATCCTCGAATGTTCGTAAAGATCACACTCGGGAGGAGAGGCTTACACAACCGTGTCCCATAGCTTTTGAAAACACTCGACGTGGAGTGGCCGTGAAAAAAGACTAACAAGCGATGATTAACGCGCGGAGCTGCGCGAGCTCGGCTGCCAGTGCAGCCGAATCCACAGATGGTTTTCTCCCGGGACGCGAGTGTATTGGGGGGCTGCTCTATGTGACTACGCAAAGAAATCACTCAGACCTGCTCTCGAGCGGCGACCTGTTGGAGCTGCTTAATTTAGATATCGCGTGTGTTATAGATCGCGCCAGCGGAAATGCCCCGGCTCAGCTGTACACATCCAGCGTAAGCGGTGAAAAAATGAATGAAGAACGTTCGCCTTTCATGGCGCGAGCCGCGCCGACAAAAAGTCACGGGACATATGGCACTGCGCGCCAACGCACCAGCTCCTCTTTTTTTCCATCCCACTTTGCCCGCCCTACTGATTCCCACAAACCCTGTGTTACGCGCCGATAACGTCCGTCTGCTCGGTTAAATATAGATTTCGCGGATTCGCTTCGGGTGGATGGGACGTTTGGGTGAATTTTCCCTCGACGATGTTTTAATGTCTTGATGTTTATTCGTATGGCGTGGAGCATACGAATTCGAGGTCCCATCGCATCGGCATACACATCTGGTACACTACTTGTTGTACGTACATTAGAATAGCTTGTTCAGGTACAAAAAAATTCGCAAGTAATACTCACGCATTATCATTGCTTGATCCTATTTCTGAAAATAAAATCCATGAAGAGGTCGGACCTAAAATGGGATAAGCGTGTGTATATATATACATAAAGGGATCTAAGGGTAATCCAGGTACTTTCGACATATCAAACAATTCTGAATATTATTACAAGTTGGTCAAAATGTTATCATAATTATCAGATTTAAGAAAGAGTTCCAAGTCGGACATCCAGCAAATAATAAAGTTGTTAGTGAGTTACAACAAAGCAGAAAAATTAATTTTGTATACGACTTCGCGACGAGTTACGAATAATTCCACGCCGAAATGACGGTGAGTTCGGGGGGCTGAGTTGATCTCTGTGTACATATGTGAAAGCGCGCGGCACACTGATGGAATAATCGGCGCGCGGCTTGGCGACGAGGAACCTCCATAAATCCCGTGGCAGCTCTCTCGAGCGAAAAGTATTTCTCGCGCGGGTAGTTTTTCCCCGACGCGTTTTTGCGAAGCGGCGGGAGGAATGAAAACGGCCGTTTGATCGACGTAAATTCGATCGATCCGAGAGCGCGCGAGCCCAGCCGCAGTCTGCGGCGTGTCGGCACTTCTTGCCGGGCGCGGGGCCGCCACCGCGTGCCCACACGTGGATCCCAGCCCGCGGGCCCCGTCGTCGCACCGATGCCACGATGCCAGAGGAAGGACCGGCCCCCTTTTTGCTCGCTCCCTCTCTACTCTCTTTCCCTTGTTCTTCACCTCGTGCTCGCATTATTATTTCGCGTATCCTATATATACAACGGCCCGTGGCAACGGAGATTTTAACCTTGGCACAGGTGATCGAGGAGTGCCACGCGCTCGATAATCGGCCAGCTTGTTTCGCGCTTGTCTCGCGTTTTAGCAAATCGGCCGCGAAACCATCCGTCCGCACTATTTTAATTCGACTGCACAACCGTCCCAACTGTACACGCGATCCTCTTTTTTCACTCGGGACAGCATCGCGCATAATAACTTCATCGGAGAATCCCTTGGATCGAGTTGGATTATACATACAGCGCTCTGATGAATTTCCACCTCCCTGCCCAATCCGCAAATTAGTCTTCTTCCTCTCTTTTTCCGCGCGCCGCTCGATCGGGGTAAGCGGCGTAATTGGCCTGCGAGCGCTTCTTCCTTGATTTTTCGATAAATAATTATCCCTCCCCGATCGGTCGCGCATAATCGCCGATTTCGGAGGCGATATCCGCGCGTGCTCTCTCTCTCTCTCTCTCTCCGCATAAGCCGGACTGCGCGCGCGCGCGATGTACCGCGGAATTCGATTAAAAGCCAAAGGGAACCAGCCCGCGCGCCGCTTTCGGCCCTTTTTATCCGGGCCGCATAAACATCGCGCTTATAAGATTGTCACTTACGTCAGGTTTTTCAACCGCAATCTCGATCCGTGAAATCGTTCTTAATGAGCATGAATTTTTTCTCCCTCGTCCCGCGATCTGATTCCACTTGGGAATACATACATGACGATCGCCTTCTAATTTTAGTCACGCCAATTTCGTTACTTTTTAATACGGCTTATTGTTGGTCATTTCCCCATCGACGTATTTATCCAATTTATTATATTAACGACAAATGTGTAGATATAATAGACGATCAGAGAGATACGTAATAGACATATAGCGAAAGAAGAATTATTATTCTTCGACCCCGTATATATACAGTCTAAAACTCGTTCGGTAAATTATAATGATTCTTATCATAAAATCAAACTTCAAACAGAGCGATCTACTTTTTGTGCACCTGCTGTAAGTGCCCGATCGTAGAGGCAATCAAGCTTCCCCCCACGACTGGAGGCCTTCGAAATTCAATATTCATAAACGAAAGTCGGAAAAAGAAAAAGAGTCCAGATTAGCTTTTGCATAATAACTCGCTTATTACATTGAACAATTCGGCTTCCGTTGCGGCCGCCGTTACGAACAACAAAAATCTCGTCGAGCCATTCGTTGGCTGCGACGTTAAACAAGACAGTTACGCCCAGGCGACTATCAGCGGGCGACTAAAGACTCCATAAATTGCCTCGTGCTCCCAGTTAATCGCGACCGATCTTCCATCTCCTCCGCTTCGGAGTTGTCCTCCCTGATACGACGATGTGTACGAGCTATCCTCGCTTCACCCAAGCGCTGCATCAATAGCTATCGGGTCGTTAAAGCTCAGCGAGATGGCGCATTTATTCAAACTCGGTATTTTTTATGGTTAATATACATACACACCCAAATTACCCGACAAAGTCAGTAGCGTATAGTTTAGAAGAATCGTTCTCGTGTAATTGATCAGAGATAATTGATCTTATCGCCGCGCGATACAATATATATCAGCGTATACTTGTCCGGGACATGAATAACCCAGACGAAATTCAGTGCACGATTTGAAGTCGAGTAATTAGCCATCTTGAACTGAACAAGTATAGCATGAATAATCCCTCTCGACCACGGTCTTCTATACAGGTCCCGAAACTCCCGTGGTGGGGGTAGCTTCTTACGCCCAGTCCACATATTTCACGTTTCGGCCGCTTCGCTTATTGGCGCTAGGGAGCTGGGATGCCTTGGCCACTCATGTCGGTAACACAACTGATCATCTTGTTCTATAACCTCACTGCTCCCAGCTCATGGTATCTTTCGAACCAAGTGTGTAAGAAGCACGTTACTCACTCCATGTGAGAAAAGATTAGGATATAAATTTAACAGCGGTTGGACAATCACATTGGACACAAACTTGTTTTTGAAGATATTGATAATATATGATTTTGGCACTGTGAATATATCATAAGGAGTATACATATATGCTTTTATTTTCGATTCATGAAAGGCAAATTTCTTACGTTAAATCAGTTTTTCTCGGAAAACACTTCGAGTTCGATCATTTATCCAAGTCAAAGAAATACTAATAAAACGAGAAAATAAGCCTTCAAGAGTTTGGGCACATGGTTATTACTTTCACTCATGGATATTTTTTTATAAATTTCTTATACTGATTATATTTGTATAAAATTTCCTAGAATAACTCGATTTGAATTCAAACAAACATACGACTTAATATATTCCATTATATAACAAGTGCGTATTCGTTGTAATTGAGCTATAGTGCCTATAAATACTCCTATGAATATCGCATAACAAACTAATTAAATGTTCTTATTGTGAATGTAAATCATGCAATTATGTTCTTCATTTTGAAGAATTACATTTCCGAAATTTTGATCATGGAAAATTCTATTTTGGCACGAGAGAAAAATTCTTTGTATAATATAACTCAAGTAAAAAACGTCAATAAATAGGTCATATTATTTGCTCAGCAATTCTTTTCTTTTCTTAATGATTGTACTTTTCAGCCGCCTCTAAATATGGGCTGTCCTTTTTTGATGAGTGTCATTATTGCAGTTAAAAACTAGAAAATTCAAACTTTGTTGCTTTACTGCTATTTCTTGCATAAGCTCTTCATATACATTCCACATTTGGAGAACAACTGTGTAATAATACTTGATTGCATTTTCTATGTACTACGGTGTGATGTGATGAGTATTATGAATTAAATTTGCAAATGGAATCGAATGATATTTGTATTATTTACTTTATTTTCCACTTGAATACAAATCCCATTCAAATTATATAGTAAAAAAATTAACATTTTGAAAGAGATCTTGTAACACTTATACAAGATTTTCACATTAAGCAAGAATACAATTTACTTATTTTTTTAAAAAATTAAAATCTTCATTAATTTATGTATAGTATGTACATACAAATAGCTTTTCAAATAGTAATATAATTACATTCTATCTGATTGTTAGTTTTTAGAATGTATGTACATATAATAAGTATATTATAAATATCTGCAAATCTAAATATTCGATTATTTTTAAATAATTTTTGGCACGGGATTCAAAAACTAGCAAAAGTTGATAGCACGGTCTTGCCAGGCCTGGCACCGGCTCATCAGTTGGAATAGGAATGGTTAGGGCATATGATCAGCTGTGTTACCGACAGTGCACGCCAAGGCATCCCAGCTCCCTAGCGCCAATAAGTGAAGCGGCCGAAACGTGAAATATGTGGACTGGGCGTAAGAAGCCACTCCCACCACGGGAGTTTCGGGACCTGTATAGAAGACCGTGCTCTCGACCGACGGCCGTGTGTTCCGGATACACACGCAAACCATTCAGATTAATTGCACACAGCAAAGAGCGTCGATACTCGGACGCCGAAGCTCGCGGCCATGTCAAAGCAGCTCACAAAAAGCCGGCACTGCCTACAGTGTCTCTCTCGACAATCCCCCGAGTTTACTCAGCTCGTTTGATACCCAGCCAGCCGTACAAATCACCAGAGTCGGGCGCGCTCTGTCGAAACGGCACTCGGCGCACGCGCTCGTGACGGTCCGATTGGCTTATCAATTGGCCAACCCCCGGGTGTCGCGGGGGCGTACCAAAATAAACCCGCTCCCCTCCAGTGGCGTGAGAAACCGAGCCCGGCAATCGCGCGGCTCCAAAGGCGGCCCAGTTCCGTCTTTCTCCTCCCTTTCTTCCGCGCGAGCGCACGTGGTGCGCCCGCCGCGGCTGCAGCCTCGCGCATCGTGGGACGACTCGTCGTCGTCGCATATTTCTCTCTTTTCCTCGTCTGTGCAAACAAATGAGCGATGCCTCTCTCCAAGTCGTACACTTTGTTGCGCCTTTTAGCCGCTTGTGCAATGCTACACGGCCCAAGCGACGTGCGAGAGACTCGAATGTAATGATACGTACGGGGCAAGTGGCAATTTCGATCGCAACAGATGCCATTCAATGCGCGTCTTCCCAAACATTTTGTAACTTCCTTTTCAAAGTAAGTCGTCGGCCTGTCAACTTGTACTTTCTCCGTTGCCCGTTGGCGTTACCCAAAACTTACAATGTCGAGCTTTTGTGAAGGCTCAATGATGCAGATGGCCGTTAACCCGTGTCATCATCGGCGCTCCCAAAAATTGCGGTCACCCTTGAATTATTTCTTCTGCAGATTTCGACACTCATATTCTCATTTTCGAAAACGTGCCATTATACCGTTGAAGCCGGAACTTTGTAGCCCGTTCCGCTTTGTAATTTCCGTTCGTACTGAATCCTGCTGACAAACGTTCCCAGCGATACTTTCAATGTATTGCAAAACAAAAGAATGTAATCATCCACCGTAAATTGTTCATTTCCAATCGGGGACGATATCCCAGAAGAAACCTAGACTATATATATCTGCGGGGTTCTCTTTAACAGACGACCCGCTTGGAGTACTTACCCGAATTTTTATCTCCGTCATAAAAGCTCCTCCCCTCACAAAATCAAACGCATACCGTACCCAGTATTCTCGAGAATGAGTGAATCTCTCGTGTCTGTCGCATCCTTTTCGCCCCCAAGCTCTCCGTCGCATTCCCACAGAGCTATTTTTATTCACCGATTTTCGAATCGAACTGCAGCTCTTTCCCATACCCGAATTTCCGGTTCCAAAATCGCCGCGCCACGACTTCGCGCTAATTGATTGAGCGCATAGTAATTAAGGCAGTCGGTACAGGGGGAGAGAGAGAGAGGGGACCATGACGAGTCGGCTCGTTATCACGATTTGACATTCGTAAATCACGGGCCGTAAACAAGCGTGTGCGGGCTATCGATCGTCTTTGTCGGGGGACTCGCGGCCTCTCTCCAAATCCCTCGCTGCGCAACCTCGGCTCTTGTCAACCGCGCGCAGCGACTGCAGCGCAGATCGACGAGTGTTGTCTTTCAAAGCCCCAGCCCATGGGAACAATTGCGCGTGCATCTCGCTCGCCTCGTTTTCGCCTCTTTTCGTGGCGCTCGTATCCATTTCAGCCCGCGGCCTCGTCGGATGATGCATTTCGCGCGCGCTCGTTTGCTTTGGCTTTGCATAAGCGTCGCTTCGACCCAGCGGATTGTTGTTCCAATGGGAGCTCGGGCGGTTTAGCCAAATCGGTGTACACGCACTCGAGGCATTGAGGTGGAGGAGGCATTGAGGTGGTAATGAGCGGCGCAGCCGATATGTGGCCGCGCGCGCCGTGTCTACTTGGGTGGCTCTCGAGAGCCGCTCAATGCGTATACGCGCATTTACGAGCTGTTATTTGGCTTCATCAACTTTTTGCGCGCCTCGATACATCTCGCGTAGTTGCGTCGATCGCTCATGCCATTGGATCCCGAGCGTGGAGTGTACTGCAGCGAGAGGGAAAAACGCGCGTTGATTTATCGCTGGAAAAAACGGTCGCGCTCAATAGAGAGGGAGAGCAATAGTCGCCGAGAGAGAGAGAGAGAGAGACGGCTCGAAAACAGCGAGCATCCTGTTAATTCATAACACGAGGCGCGAGTGGAAAAAGTGTTGTGGCGGCTGGATGTATGCGATACGAGTGTCGCGGGTATCGCTTCACCGCGCGAGAGCAACAAAACGTGGGCGCAGCCAGCATCCGAGGCGTGATCCGTGAGCCCGAGCTCGAGCACACATCTCATATACCTTCCCACGTGGATAATGTGACTGCGGGCAGCCTCTGCGCGGGGCAGGGGGGCTGCGGAGCGCAGCACGCGTCTCTCGCGCCGAGTGTCGGGTTGCCACCACCACCACCACCTCTCCCCCTCATCAGCTCAACTCATTAGCTCCCTAATTAGATCACTGTCGCCTGGACACGCTGCGCTCCATTCGTTTCCGCCAGGCTACTGCACCACCAGCCGAGAGAGACGAGCGCGAGGTCGCGTGGGATTTTCGGAGCGCGTGTCGGAAAAGGGTTGCAGCGAGCTTGGGAAAGCTCGGCTCTGTTTTCGGGGCCGAGTAGATTTCCTTGGTTTATTTTCGGATTCTGCTTCTCGCGGAGTCGACGTTTTGCCGGCTGGACTCTGCAGTGGCTCGGTTCTCGCTTCGAGATCGTCACGCGCTCCTGGCATTCGGGGCATTTAAATATATTAATGAGCGCAATGGGGAGCCAGGTGCGCCCGCCGTCTTTTATATATATCCCGTCCCTCGCGCGCGCTCAATCTCTCAATTACACGCGAGCTGATGTGTCTTTGTGCGTCCGGAAGCTTGATCGTTGACAGACTGTTTCGCTCGCTCGCTCGCGCGCGCGCGCAATAGACCATTCAATGGGAGAGTCTCGTTCCATTAGGTGTATTATGAATCAGAGGGGATTTCTCTCTCCGGAGATCTCGTGACCTTACATGTATATATACCCAGATCGTATTCTTTCACTTCGAAACTGCAGTACAATTGTACTGTACAGATTTTTATCAGACCCTATATAAAGTAGTACTCTCGAGAGTGTTTTAAAAACCGATGGATGATTTTGGAGAGTATCGCCTGGGACAAAAGTACAGGTATTTTTACGAGGGAGCTTTTACTTTACGACAAATCGGGACTAAGCGAAGCGGGGAGAAAAAATCGGCGGTGGCTAAGTGAGACCGCGTGCGGCATCGCAAAGAGCCGCGCGCGGCTACCGTCAAGCGAGCAGGATACGTTCATATACCTATATAAGTACGAGGAACCTCGGCGCGGAATCCATTAACATTCGGCGCGCGGCAAATTACAAGCCGCGAGCGCTAATGGAGCCAGCGTCTCTCGCTCTTTTAGGCCCTACAACCCCTCCCCGCTCCCAGTCCACGCGGCTCCGTTCCCTCGGACACATACACATTGAGTGGGTGGCGTGGCGCGCCAGACGAGATCCGCTCCTCACGTGTCACTTACCGCTTGCGCCCCGAGACATATGGGCGTTCAACAAAGGCGTGGCGATCGAAGAAAATTCGAAAGAGGGGCGGAACGAGTGCAGGGCTATGGTTCATTGGTCAACATTATTTTCACACTTGTCGAGTCTTATTACTTGGATAAATTTGCGTCTACATTTTTTATATAAGTATTAATTTAAATAGCCTTGTATAGTTATTGATTCTTTGAGCATTGGTATCTCTTATTATTGGTGGGTCTTAACATATTAGAAAAAAAAAATTAACGGAAGGTAATTGATTTTACATATATCGTACTGATTCACACTTTTCGGGGAAAAAATTTGTTTCTACCCCGCATGGCGTGTGCAGTGGCGGCGCCAAGTCCTAGGAAAGCGGTAAATTCGAGTGATTCTCTTTTGTTCGCGCTCGCACGTTCGACTGCTCAGCGCTGCCGCCGAGCCGACAAATCCGGTTTCCAGGGACTTCTCTTTCTCTCTCTCTCTCTCTCTCTCGAGTTGCCGCCGCTGCCGTCGTCGTCGCCGGCCGCCTCGTGAGAACGTTTCTGTCCAAAAACGTGGCTCGGCCAAATAATAATTACACATTGCGGGTATGACGGGCTTTACGGATTTTCGGCGGGTGTTTTTCTCGTTGTTCCCTGACTCCTGTGCATCTCCTATCCATAGAGGCTTCGCAGAAATAGCTTCTGCTCGTATTTCCGGTCAAAATTCTCGGCCTAATTGCGGCACATACGAATTACCGAAGTTTGTCGAAACACGGGGGAGCTCTCCGGTCGAGGTGAACGATGCATTTTTACCGCGGATTTTCTCACCGCGGCCTCGCGTCGGTGAACTTGGCTCTGTTTAGTGACCGTAAAAATGAGTGCTCTATTATTGACGTAGGAATCCTGCAGAGTTGCGTTGCGCGCTTTCATTAGATGCACACAGCCCTTTTATTTGCTCTTAAATCATATTTTTATGGCATCATTTAGCGAATCATGTCCTGTTCCTGTAAAATTTCCAGCGTAGCGTCGAAAATTAACTCAATAATTTATCCTTCGAGGTCGATGACAGCGGGCTTGTAAAACAATGAAAAGATATTAACGGTATTGAAATGGTACTAGACAACATAAAAATCCGTGAAATCAAGCTGGAACGAGTCGAGCAGGATATTCGTCACAGAATCATTGTCGCGGTGCAGGGAAATGATCGGCAGGCATCGTCGATGACGAGTTTCGTGCTTGAAAATTCCCTCACGTAGGCGGGATGAAAAAAGGGAGGAGGGATCGCGGATAAAATCGCTCCGGAGAAATGAAATTTTTGGCAGATCCACGTACAAAATACTGCGTTGCAGCCTCGCAGGAGGAGGCACTCTCGGCTGCCCCAACCGCTCGCGCTTCCCCGGAATATCATCGCAGTAGTAATCGCGCGCAATCCTCGCGTCGGCGTAAAAAGCGCCAACTCTTTGTGGATCGCACGTCGCTCCCCATAACAGCTGTCTTTAAGGCCCCGCTTAACGAACGGCGGCGGCGCGATTCCTCGGGCTGCGCACTGCAGTGTAGAGAAGCTGCGCGCGGGAATTCGTCGTCCCGGACGACGCGACACGAGAAATCGACCGCGACAATTACCCGCCGGTGTTTTGCCCCGCGCGAGGACGTTGGCTTCTCCCCGCGCGCGACCGACCGACCGACCGTCGTGCAATTTAGCGCTTCGCTCGTGTTTGAGCAGCGGTTTTTCAGCGATTCGACCAGCTCTCTTACACAATGGGTTTGACGTGGACGATGGAGAGGTATACTCCATCGGGAATCGTCTCTGGCTGCACGTTCTGCCTATATATACTTCTCCGAATAGACGAGCGAATCATACTAATTCGAGAGAGCTGTGGAGTCTCGGGCGCGCATGTGGCTGCTCAAACGTGAATAATAATCTTGTCGAACCTACAGTCATGGCAATTTTTGCCTAGATCACTAACTGATGTTGCCTTCTCGGCGTGTGTTTATTATGATGGCTAGTCGAATAAGTAGGCCGCTTAAAACTTGTCTAGGATTCCGCACATTGTGTATAATATATTTTGTATTCGCGAATGGGATTATGGTGCATAAGCAGATAAGGAGATGATGGAAGGCCGCGAGTGTGTAATTTCTTCGCCGTTATTCGAAAATTTATCGAGGGTAGAATCTTGCCTGTGACCTATGCAATATGTGGCGATCGAGAATCCCGAGGGTTCAACGTATAGTTTCTGCTTTGCTATTACGTCTTTTTTAGCTCGAATCATTTCTTTCATACAGAAAATCGTTGTATATTTTTATTTTTATTTTTTCGTGTTCTCATCATATATATAAACCAAAACGATACTTTTTACAAAGACTATCTGACGAAACCAAGCGAAACTGTTTGTCTTCGTGGGAAAAAGCTGGATACTACTGAACTGTGCTACTCCATACGGGAGGTCAAAAATTTTCCAGATAAGTTTGGGAATGACGGCGAAACAGCCGCGCATTAATCGAAAAGTCAGCTCGGAAGGCAAACAATCATTGTTCGACGATAAAGCTCGGACGGCGTGAATTAATACGATTCCAGTGTGCGAGCTGCTCGGGGCACGCCACGTATTCTCCGATAAATGCGTCGATAAAAGTCGGTGCGAAAGCTTGCGGCTCTCTCTCCCTCTCTCACTCAGTCGGAAGCGCGTGTGACTTAAAGGGTCGAGAGCGTCATCGGCGCGTTGTTCGAGGGCCGCGGGCCGAGATAAGGGCGGAGATATCGGCCGCGAGAAACGCATACTGTCGAACGGCGAATTAAAAATTGCTTCCGTGTTGCGCCCCTCGTTCCTTTCATCGTCGCGCGAGCGCTAAGTGCAATTTCAGATGCTCGTTTAGATAGCGGCCCGAGCCCGACGAGTTTTCGGCGGACCCCCACTGCAACGCCACGCCGTTTGTCATATACACGTACGCGCGAGCCTCGCCGGTCCTCTTTCTTGCGCGCGAGTAACTCACCCAGAGGTAATATCCCTTTCGGATGCGGGCCACTGAAGTTCGTTTGGGTCGGAATTTACGCGTGTGCCGCGCCAGCGTTACTCTGCGCCCAGCGACGATAAGTTACAGAAGCGTGAAATAAAAAGTAAACTGTTGATGATTTTTTGTTGCCCTGAGTTATCTCTCGTTCGTTCATTCTCCCTGCGAATATAAGAGGCATATACACATCTCTTCGAACACTTCTTCACAAATATTCAATTTTTATCTAACCCTATACGTTTATAACGTTGTAACTTGTAATAAAAACAAAAGAAAGTCAACGCGCAATAGTGAAAATAGTCGCGTCTTCTGAATCACTTTCATGCTCGTTAAAATGCTGAATGCCGACGAGCGTTTATTCCAATATCGACGTGTTATACAAAAACACCTTGAGCATTGTAGCCGCGCAAGTGATCCGGTTGTCTAATATTATCCAATCTCTTTCATCGTATTATTCCATCTCTCTCGCAGCTATTTATTCAATTTCCAATTGGCCTTGGGAATGAGTTTACTTTCCGAGTGCTCGTCTGACCTCTCCCGCTAGCCGTGCCCAATTTTCAAATCGCCAATAATCTCGAGGCCGCAGTAATTATTCACAGTGTGGCCCTTCGATGTTTCATGAAAGATCCCATGCGCTGGCTGCAGCCAGAGCCCAAGCCAACGCCTCAATTTTCTAATTAGACGGGAGGGGGAGAATTCGGTTAATCGTGAAAGGAGAGTATATAGCAGTGTGGCTGCTGCGAATCTCGGCCAATCGATCTCTCTCTCGGGCGCGCTCGCCTCGGGGCATCGGGCTTCTGGTGGGCTGATGAGTTTCTCTCCGGGCTATCTTCACCTCCTCTGGCCCCTGGCCCGTCCAAATCTTCATCCCAATTCTCTTCGTTATCGCAAATTGAGCCGCTCGTCGCGGCGCTCTTTTTAACGCGCCCGATACCCACATGCTCGCGCGCCCGCGCGCCGCCCGATTCTGCGGGTCGAGAGCAGCTTATTACACGTTGGAACGAGTCCATTGCGCAAGATTCCTCGAACGAGCAATTGAGTCGGGCAGCTTTATAATACCGGGAATGGCCCGCACCGAAGACGCCTCGCGCACGCCGCGCGCGATATAGACTCGGATCCAACGCGCGCACGACACTCTAATTGCGATGCCTGTCAATTTATTCAACTTCCAGCTCCACACTGTATGTTGCACTCGCTCCAGCTCTCGACTGATTAACCACACAGCCGCGGCTTTTATCCTCAGCCTCTGCTTAGCCGAGACGAGCGAGCTCAATTGTTCTGCTACACATTTTCTTCTGGATTTTGGAAACGCGCAAACTGTCACGACTTGATTTACTTTTTCAGAATTTTCGGGTGAGGAAATATACTCGGTCTTGTCCCGAAAAGCCTCTTCGTCTTACTATTTGGGAAAGGGTCTGAACTTTGGGGCATCAGTCACGTTTAAATTTACCGTGACAGTTTTTGGGTACCCAAATAGGTCACATTCATTCAGTCTGACGTTTCGATTTGTCCGAGATAGATTCACACCAAGATTTTCGACAAATTTCGAACATCAGTGACAATTTTGTTGATTAATAGACAAATTGCATAATTCCCATTCTTTGCGCAATATACTTTGTACGTTCGCACACACACGCACGTATCCGGCGCATATTACACGTAGGGACGATTAAGTTTGCGAGGACGCCCTCGACGCTGCAGACGCAATGAATATTAAGATGAAACGTCGCGTCGCGGCATCAAGCTGGAAGATAAAGAAGCAGGAAAAAACGAAAATGACAGAATTGCCACCGCGGCGTGTTCTTTACTGCCGTGCCGCGGGTATAGCCAATTGAAATAATAAAGCGGAGTATTATTCCACGGCCTATGAATATGGTTAAAAGGGCATCCGACGCGTCGCCAGTTGGCGCGAGGAGGAGTCGTGGCATATCGGAGCGTCTTAATGTATATCCGCGCGCCGCGTGGAGCATCCGTCGTAAACGTAAACATTTATTGCGGCTCGCGTAATGAAATATTTTACTATGGTACTCGGGGCTGCTGCGCCGCGCGACCGAAAGCCTCTCTGTCCCCGTCGTCGTCGCGCGCGCGCGCCGGCTTCTGTTCGTTTTCCTACGGCCTCCCCGACAGTTGTCTCGCTCCTTTTTTCGACACACTGCCGCCGAGACTAGTTTTTCAGCCTCCAACCTTCTGCCGATGGATGCGGACGCGCTTTGCCTTTTACGACGCTGCTAATTTGATTAAGGAACGCTACGGCTACGCGTCTTTGTCGCTCGAGTTATTGGCGCCAAGGGGATTTCTATTGGCAGCATTCCGCCGCCGATCTACGTGATTTCTTTGATCAATCCAGGAAGAGTTAATACCCAGCTCCTCAGCCTCGGCTTCTCTGTACTTTCCTCTATAGAGACATGATTCTAATTTGGATTTTTACTCGCCTCTCGCGTCATTTTGATCCCATTCCGTTCCAGATCAGTCACTCTAGCCTCACTATTGCGAGTGTCGTAGATTAATCTTGCAGATAAACTTTTTTCACTCATACGCTCGGTGGCTTTTCTCCGAAGACGTTTGTCAGAGGTGAGCCTAGAGCTGTATTGGAACTTTTTTTTCCGTCACAGTGCCATTCTGTCTTTCGAAATATCGAGCTCGGATTCCGAAAGGTGTTAATTATTACGGTAATCACTTCGCTCCTGTATATGAAAGCGGGAATTTTTCTCAGAAGAAATGTCTAACGCTCGATCAAGCGTGTGATCAGTCGGAGCACTAACTCGACCATAAATTTGTGTATCCCACTCTTGTATGGCTTCTCGATGATTAACTAATAATTCAATATTTTGAGCAAACAGTGGTTGGAAAAAAAATTGTTTGGCTTCGTTATGGGTTATAGCTTGAGCAAAGAAAAATATGAAAAATGATAACTTGAGCAAACTAGTCCACGCGTACGAAAGTGCTCGCGCGTGCCGCTAGTCCACAACTCGTTGTCGACAGATATACAAGTACTCGACGTTTTTATCGCAGCGGGAGAGCAATTTGGCGCGGAACGTTCGGATATAGTCACCGCAGTCACCCATAGGTGAATATTCGAGTAATCAAGGTGGTAAATTCGAATTCCCAGCATACTTCTAAAATCGCCAAGAGAGACCCGCATCGCCAGCTCAACGAGCACCCAGTCAATTTCTCGCGCGAAGCCACACTCGCGAGAATGAAACAAGCGAACGACAGAAGAAGCGGTACGGGGAGAGATAGAGAGACAGACGCGTACTCGGCAAATGATCCGCGAGATGAGCTGCGTGCAATTTGCGTGTGTGCAAATCAGCGGCGGAATCCGTTTCCCTGGGCAAACAGCCGTCGAGCCGGCGATCGATGCGCGCAAATAACGAGGGAGCGAATGACCCTTGCATCGCGATCACTCGCGCAGCCCCTCGACTACCCCTGAGTTGGGCTGCACCTGCGCGCGCCACGGACGACTCGCGGGCAGGCAGCAGTGGTCCCGAGCTATCCGGTGAGAAATAGAAATTGAAGGAGAGCCGATGTGGAAGGAGGAAGAGGAAGAAAGTGATAATACGCGCGAGCTGAGAACCTGTTTTTCGCGAGCTCGAGCCCGCGATCAAACCTGTTATTGTGCATTGAATAGATTCCCTGCTTTATGAGCCCTTGTATTATGCCGGGCTCTCTCTCTCTCTCTCGAGTGAGAGAGGGAGAAGCGGAGGGACGCTCGGGGCATATCTATTCGATTGGAATGCAAAGTAGCATTGTACGTGAGAGTTCGAGCCTGAATATTGCATGAGATTTAAAATAATTCGTGCGCGGCTCGCGCGGCCGGTTTCGAGCTGCAGATTGTCGAGTCCAATCGTAAGGGTACGTTCTGAAGCGGGCAGGACTTTGAGTGTACTCGATATTGGACGCGCGAGCGCGAGCTCGAGTTCGCAATGCGAAATGAATCACTTGGCGATTACGGGCTGGCCTCTCGTGAACAGACGTGGCGCGAGTATGATTAGAATCGCGAGTGTCGTTCTGCCGGCGGCGATTCTATTTTTAATTCCGGCACGTGAAGCTCCTGCAAATACGCCGGCGGTGCAGGCTGGCAAAAAGTGTACTCGGTGTGATGATGCAGCCGTCAGAAGAAGTCCTTTCGTGCCAGCTCGCGTCCGATGGCTGCGCTCCCGAGGCTTAGGCGTTTTTGCCCCGCGACGCTTTAGCAGATCGCTCGGCAGCTCCGGCGATCGAGCCCGCGCAGGTGTAAGCTACTGCTCGACATCGTTATTTTTGCCGGCGATCCCGAGCTAGTTTTTCCTCTTGGCCAGATCTAGAGAGAGAGAGAGCCGGTCGGGTCGCCGGAGAGAGAGATTTCCACGGGACTCGGGTAAATTGATCGTTGCCATTATTCCTGGATGCTCTTGTTGCAATTGCAAAATTAGCCGCGTGTAAATTGTGAATCCCGCGAGCTGCCGCGCGAGCCAGCGGGGGGAAAAAAGCCGCGGGTGCAACCGCTGCGCGCGCGCGCGCGATATTGTGCAATTTGTTCTTGTCCGCAATTATCGATGAATTTTTCAGCCAGACGGCCGCCGTTGCGAAATCAAACGTAGGTGAAATTTCCGACCGAGTTGGGCGCGACTTTTGGACGCGCGCGCGCGCCACGGACTATTTTCCCAATGCTGCGTACGCCGCAGTCGACTGTGAATAATTCATCAGCAATCAGTCGCATTTCGGTGCTCACCGGCCGTAATTGAGAAATCGGCTGTGGCGAGCGGCTGTGGCTTTTTAAAATTACTACTAACGAGAATGTAATTGCCCCCGACGCGAGGCCAGTTTCCATCTTCGGACTGGCTATTCTTTCGTGTAGCTTTTCTCTTTCGTTCGCGATTGATCCCACGGCGATTTATCGAGCCCGAACAAGTTTCTTCCACTTGTTACAAACTTCCATCCCGGAGGAGTCTCGAGCCGCGCCGAATGACGACGAGGAATCGTGAGCTTTTTTGCTGCGGATTCCCGAGATAGATAAATAAAAGCAACTCGTGCGCGCGAGCCCGCGCTCAAGGAAATGTTCGTGTGCGTCTGTGGGGAGTATGTGGGTATTAAGTAATGCGGACCGCAGTTGTTCGTTTCTAAAACGTGATCTCACTCGAACGGCAGATTTGAATTTTAAATCTACGCAATAAAATTGCAGTGGATCGACTAAATTCCCATGGCAAAGTTCCCCGATAGCCAAGTGGATGATTTCTCGAGATTAACGCGATTCCTCTCACTTTCTTGCCAAAAACTGTTGAATCCGAAGAGAGAGAAGTACTCCCACGTCGTCTCGCTGCTACACTGGGCTCGGTGTTCGGATATTGGAAACAAGTCGTTACAAGGATACTTAGCGCGCACGCAACATCTAAAATCGAAGCCGTAGAACCGCGAAAAGCAATCGGAAAGACATTACGCGGCTCCGAGTTCTCGCTCGCTGGCCAAATGGGAATGGCGCACTTGCGCGCCGCCCTCGGGGCCACTTTACGAGCCCAGCGGTCTGGATAAAGTGCATCCAAGCCGGCCAGCGATAAACAAAGGGTCGACATCCCCTTTTCGCCTTGGCGCGCTGCTGCCGCTGCTGCTGACCGCGAGAACGCATTAAACTCGCCGCGTCGCGCGCGTGAAATGGAAACGAAGCTGCTCTCTCGCGTGTGTATATGTGTATGTACGTGTGTGCGAGAGCACGCGACATTCCGACATTTTTCCGTTTCTACCCCGCGCCACCGCAGCATTGTGTGAGGCTTCGCAGCTGCTTCCGAGGTCCCCCGCAATCATTAGTCCGATCAAGTCCTTTTTGCAATTATCTCACATTTTGATTTTTTCCACCTGTATCCATGTATAACGGAGATTACGTTTTGTTCCAGATGCACAACAAAGTTCGTAGGGGAGTTCTGCCAGTACCGGAACCCGTGCCTGACGGGTCCCCGCTGCCAGAACGGCGGCTCGTGTCGGGTGCGCGAGGACCCCGGGGGTGGCACCCCCTCCTTCGCCTGCTCTTGCCCGGTCGGCTTCACCGCCAGCCTCTGCGAGATCAAGATCGAGAACGCGTGCGACTCGTCGCCCTGCCTCAACAACGGCTCCTGCGTCCTCAGCTCCCTCTACGATTACACCTGCTCCTGCGTCAATGGTTACGCCGGTGAGTACACATACACATATATGCATCCACCTAACTGTGTACGTCCCACTTTCTCTGCACGTGTGGACATTTTCGTCGGTTCGTTCGGGTTTTCAAACTCTGGGATACGAATTTAGGCGTGTCTTTCGCTCGCAGATCGATTGGAAATTGCGATGGAAAATGAAAAGCCAAGCTAAAGTTCAACGGGCTCAGCCGCACGTTGACCAAAGGATGCCGTTACCGTATATATATAGTTTCGCATTTATTCACAGCGCACCAAGTCGGCCGGTGCATTCATTACTCGGTTTGGCCTGGGGTGAAATATACCATGTCAGGATCTCGCGAGTCGCGAAAACGTCGTTTTATTCTTCGGGAGTACTTGCGCGCGCAGCGACTCAAGGGGGGCCCCGTTAATTAATATACGATGTGACCCGTGACGTGGGAGGTAACTGTTGTTCGCCCGTAACTCTCCGCTTTTGGCCCTTGCGCCTTTTTTTCCCCCCCGAGGAATCGCGCGGGCCCGAGAGCCGGCAATACATTACGACGACGGATAATTGGTGAATATTCGAAAGGGTGTACGCGCGCGCAAGAGGCGAAAAAGTATCTCGCGGTATATAATATGTTGTAATAATTGTTGACCGCTAAGTAATTGTGCTGGAGAAATATAACGGAACGAGAAACCGCGAGGTATAATTGCGAGCGTGTGTGCTCCGATGAAAATCAATCGTTATGGGCCAGTGTGTGTGTGACTTACTGCCTTCTGTCGGATCCCAGCGGATAATTGGCTCGGATTATTGGGTGCTTTTGCGCTCGCGCACTCGCACTGTACGAAATCGTATTTTGTGTATAATGAATTGTCGCGATTTTTATCAATTGAATTTTTATCCAGTCGTGGCCGGTGCCTCAAGTACCCTATTGTAATTCCGAATGGGAGAAAACTTTTATGGCCGTTTATTCCGCTTGATACATTGACGAGGAGGAAAAACATTATAGCATTCACGTGTGCCGGGCCGTGAACAAATAACAATAAAACCTGCACGATTTTCATTTACTTTTAGTGCTCCATGTTAATTTCAAATAAACCGAGTAACCTCATATGAATTGCATATTTTACGATGTCGTAAATCAAAATGTGATATTGTTCGTAATGAGGATTCGTGTAATGAGCCCGTGTCGCGTAGTTATTAGTATAATCAATTAGAAAATAATTTTCTACAGACTGTATGAGAAACTGTTACAAGCTCTCGAATGTATCTAGCCCGTTAACAATGTTGTATTAGATTCACCCCCTTATTCCATCCGAAGCATGAATAATAATCCTCGGGGGCACGTGGAACAGTCGGTATAATAGAGACGCTTGTCGCTGTATACATGGTTCACCGTAGAACCACGCGTTTCCCATGCGCGGCAGCTGGAAAGTGTTCGCGTCGTACGTTTCATAGAAGCATCTCGCGCGTTGCATAACTCGCGACCTCCCTCCATTTACATAATAAAATCAGCCTGGCGTTCGCATCGACGACCCAGTATCGGCGTCTCGATAAGCCGCACGTATATCCGCGCCCGAACATTCCTCCATTTTTCCCCGGCCATATGTATAACGCGCGGCGCGTTGCATAAATCGGCGCGTTGGACGTGTTAAATCATAGCGCGGCTCGATGCCAATGTCGCAACCGATCGAGAGAAAAAGAAACAGCACGAGCGGGTGCGCGCGCGCGGCCAGAAAGAAGGGCGACGCCTGATTATTTTTAATTGCTACCGGCGCGCTGCTGCTCGCCGGCGCGAGTGCGCCAGTGTGCGTATACACGTACGTGCGTGCCCGCGCAATTATCGCGCGCTCACTGGTTCGCGTGGGCCCCCGGATTATGCAAATAGGCGCGCGCGAGAGAGACAGAGCGAGCGAGCGAGCGCCAGATCATCGGTGTCGCGCGCCCGCGCGAGCTTATAACCGAGCGGGCCCCGATTAATGCCGCGTCTAAGTGACTTTTTATGTAACGCCCGGGACTTAGCATGCGCGATTCGATTGAGGGAGAGGCGCGCGCACGGCTCCCCGGCCACTTAGCCGTCGAGCCGGGCTGCGCCCAAAGGAATTTCACCGGATTTGATTCATTTGCGGCAGCCACGCGAGCGGCAACGTTAGTTTTAATCAACGATTCTCAGCATGCAAATTGCCCCTCTCTCTCCGCGAAACATTCGCAGTTGCCTGCAGATACATTCGTTTGTCCGCGAGTATTCGATGGGAAAACTTTGAATTTTCGTTATGCTGCTACTGACGCGCAGCCGTTGTTTGTAGTAGATGTCAATTATCCGAGTCGTCGACACGAAATATGTATATATATGTTTATCCGTTGAGCTGTGTATAGCAGTTTGACAGCACACTCGGATCTGCGATCGACCCCTCCGCAACGGTATCAGCTACTTAGAACGGGAAAATGTTTTTTTCCTGAAATACGATTTGGATGAGATTCAGTAATATCGATAGAGAGGGACGGTGCCTCCTAATTAATCATCTCCACTCACAATTAGTCGTGCTAATTGATGTATTGTAGAGGAATTCTTCTCAACCGCTCTCAACATTAATCTCCGTCGTTGGATCTGACCAGCTCGGCGGGGTCGAGGTCCTCGATGTCTTTACTTCCTTACACAGCTATTGCTAGGAATCGGGACGATGTCGCGTGAAGTTTTTGCGATTCTGTATCACCCCGTACACGCGGGTAATTACATACAAGTTTCGAGTGCAGCGATCCATCGACGATCTCCCGGTTTCTCATGCTTCGTACAAGCTTCGACTTTTTGCACCTACCCATGCGTTTTAAATTCCATTTTCCCACAAGACAAACGTATGTAGTTTAGCTATGAGTGCGAATGATTGTGGATTTGAAAAGTGATCAGATCATCGCCTTGAGTAGCGGATCGAACCAGTGAATATAACTCGATGGGAATTTTGATTTGCAGGTCAATTCTGTGAGAAGGTGGATTATTGCGCGTCCAACCCGTGCCGCAACGAGGCGCGATGCCGATCGCTCGAGCACACCTACCAGTGCACCTGTGCTCCCGGTTTTACCGGACCAACTTGCTCGGAGGACATGGACGAGTGCAGACTCGAGCCATGCGTATACGGAGGCTGCCTCAACACTCACGGCTCCTACAAGTAAGTCCAATATTCCCTTGACACGTTTCATATTTGGAATGCAGGAAATAGCGCGCGCGCGCGAGACGCTGCCTCGCCTAGTTGAGCTCGACTGCCCGATAAGACCCGGGGGAAAAAATCCCGAGATCAGAAGCGTCCATCGGGTAACTCACGAGTCCCAAAGCTACTCGCGACAAGTGTCTCACGGGGGACAGGGGAGAGGTGGAACATCGTCGGGCGGTTCGAACCCGGAACGGCTTTGGGGCCGCGCAGCAGCGCTGACGCGCAGTGTCAAGCTCGCCGGGGCGGCCGCTCGAGCGAGTCGCAATTGAAAGTTGCAACCCGTCGTCAAGGCAAATCGGACTCGGCCGCGCGTCTAATTGCGCTAGCGCGGGATAAACGATCACGTCCAGCCGGAGCCGCGGAATCGGCGAGATGTCGGCCAGCAGTTGATATTAGTGCGCGAGCGAGCGCGGCAATTACGGAATGCGGAACAAAAGGGCACTGCGCGGTGTCCCACGGACCCCCTCACTCGACCACGGCCGTTCGGCCGATATGTGTACGCCTCGTTCGTCAGCCCGCAACGATTGATTCTCCTTTGCACTATTCCGCCCGGTCAAATTGCCCCTCGGCGGGCCTCGATCGGAGTACGCGCGCTATTTTCTCACAGCGCGACTACGCGTCGTGGTACAGCGCGACTCGACGCATCGGTTGGCAAACGCGCGCGACCGCGGTGAACTCGCGAGTAGTCCCGAAAGGACCTGCTGTGCGTACGAGCGAGAATTCGCGTACACGGGCGGCGGAGCGGGCGAGAGGGAGAGAGAGCTGCTCGAGATCGGTCGGAAGAAAGCAGTGCGCGCGGGGCCGCAAGAGAGGCCCGTGCGGAGAAAAAAGGAGCATCCGAGCTCGCGCGGAGAGAGAAGCCGCAGAGGGAGCGAGCGACTCTCGGCGCGCATAAAAACTGGTTTCGGCGAGCCGCTGCTGCTCGCGCGGCGCACATAAATCCAGCGTTTCTCAAGATCGAGTCGAGATTAATCGGGCGCGCTCTCACCCCGCAGCCGCAGATAATGTCGCCCTCTCTCTCTCCTCTCCCTCGCTCTCTCCCTCCTGTGTGTGCCTTTTATTGAATTACATGTAGCCCGCGCGCGCGCACGCGTCTCCTTATTCGCGAGGGAGATCGCGCGATCCGTCAAAGTGCAATTTTTCAAGGTCCCGCTGTTCTTGCGCAAACTCGGGGAGTGTCGCTCGCACCGCAGAAAAACGTCCGCGCGATCGTCGATTGAGTTTGAACCTCTCGGGAGAGCCGACTCGCCAACGGCCCAACCCAATGTTCGATTGGCTCGCACACTCTATCGGTATATATTTAAAATTTTAGAAATTCAATTTGCTCTGCCAACGCATAGTCGTGGAAGTTGCGAACATGCAGTTTTAGATGATATTCATGCGATATCGTCGCTTCTTTCAATAACTCTACCATATTCATGAGAATCCAACAGATGCTACGATTTGGATATTGTCTTTAGTATGACTAGCTTTCAAAATCTACTGTCAAATGAATTTTGATGTTTTCTCGAAAACTAAAGATCACTGTATGGCAATTTTCAACAATATTTCATTTCAAAATGCATTAATCTCCGCGTGGATACGACCACGCGGGTTTGTACGTTGTACGAGTTTTCAAACGAAATTGTTCAAAATGTGTATTCAACATTTCTCCACACATTCAATCTCTTGAAAGAATGGTGATTGTGCGGAGGGAGCAGTTTATCATGGGGTTACGCGCGGCAATACTTGGTGTAAAGATGCTGCTTCTCTCCCCGGTCTCATTCAAGCGCAATAAAGACTTGTCTCAATGGAGAATGGCAACGCCAATCGGCGCGGCGTCATTAAATTGCCTTAGGTACCCGCGCGCAGCTCTTTCGATTTCATTCCGACTGCCCCTATTCGTCTTTCCCGCGAGCCGTACACCTCGGAGGGAATTCTGCTTCATTACGTGTTCTCGGCCGACCGTTATTGTACCAACCTGAATGTACGCCGGGGCTTTAGACGCCTATTAGTGCCAATGGATGGTACTATTACATCCGTTTACATGTATAATGCCTCTAGTTGGCGTTCCTTCTCGATTTTCGAATCCACAAGAATATTCCGATTCCCAGAATATAAATAGTTGATCCACTTGAATCTTCACTTCATCCTCCTTCATCCTAATTCTTTATTTCGCCAATGTAAAACGCGACTGGCTCGACCCGTGACCCCTTCCCATCTCAGCCGCAGTCTTTGACCTCTGTCCTTGTCCGTCATGAATCACCGATCGGCACGAGAGTGCATGCTAAAGTTCACTCCAGGCACATTGCGCAACTCGCTCGCGTTGGCCGTGTAACGTACGTGCCCCGCCACCTCTCCCCCCGGCCGATGCAGATTCAGAGGCTGATTAATGAGGCGAGACTTGATTGGCACTTGATTCCGGGGGCGATGTATTCGCGACCTCGTGGAAAGGGAACGAACACAGAGAGGCTGCTCGACTCTCGTGGGCTCGCTCTCGCCCGGGTGATTTATGAAATAATCTCCGGCCGAGTGGAATTTAATTGAGCGACTCTCGACTCTGCTTATCTGTCCCGGCGATTTTTCTCCAGCGTTGTACGCAAAGATGTTGGCCCGCGGATCTTGATAAAGGGCCTGGCCTCCCTCCTCTTCCCCGGCCGCCCGTTGCAATTTCGGCCCCTACCGCCGCCAGAGGTGAAAAACTGCACGAGGAAGTGGCGAGTGCAGTGTACTCGTTCGGCGAACAAGCCCGGCTGCTCTTCGGCTGATTTATTTTGACGCGGATGACGGGGCTTTTAATTGTCTTTTCCCCCTGCCCCCGCGCCGCCGCCGCACCGCCGCCGGTGCCGACATCGAGGCGAGCAAGCTCGCGCGCCCCTCGCCTTTTTTAATACACCTCGAGTCGCGATGATTGTTGGAGAGCCCGCGCGAGAGAGTTGGCCGTGCATTAACTCGGCCGGGCGAGGCTCTCGTTTCGTTGCTCGCGCGCTGCGTGTACTTTAATCGCGCCTGTCTCGGTGCACCGGCAGCCTGGCATTACACGGGGGGAGCGAAATTCAAATCGACGTACCCGCGGAGAAGAATTATATCTGCGTTGGAAAAAGTGTACCCCCTACTAGTACAAAACTGCAGCGCGCAGCTGAGAATCGATAGGATTGTGAAAGGAAAGGGGCGAGCCAACGGCTCCGGGGGAAAGGGGAGCCCCTCTATAGGTGGTACCCTCAACCAGCTGTTGGCCCTGCGGAATGTCGATACGTTCGGTTGGAAGGAGGGTCCGTGCACCTGTGCGCGAATCTCGGGGCCCCTCTGCCGGGGCCTCCTTCCTTCGTTTTCCTCCCCTGCGGATGAGCTCGCTCGAGCTCCGACCCCGTCTCGCGCGGGGCTTCGCTCGCGCCGCTACGGCCGAGATTTTTCCCATCGCTCTCTCGTGCGGCATCCTCGCTTTTTTCCCCACTTCGTATCGTAGAAATGAGCTCCTCTCGACGGCGCAGATCCACTTCTACGACGCGGACGACGACGCGCTCGCGTAATCAATTTCTCCTGGCGCAAGCGCGGCGTTCGCGACCCCCCGAGGTAATTATCAGGCGTTGCGGAGGTGACCGCAAAATTCGTGTACGCAGCATTAACTCTTTGCCTACTCCTCGTTCGCCAACAAAACCGCTCGGTAATTGTTTGTTAATTGCCGGGAACGGAGGCCCCGGTAAGAAGCCCAAGCGCCGAAACCCTCCCGGCACATTCATCAAGCCTCCGCGCTGTGTCTCGCGAGGCCGCGAGTGCATTTATCACGCGCGCGCGCGCAACTACACATACGTGTACTCTCTCCGAGCGAGGGACACGGCTATTTATACACGAACTCGTTCATTTTATGCGCTGCGACCCCCGAAACTGTCGTGCCCCCTCCAACCACTCGCTAATGCTGTTCCGATCGGCCATTTGTCCATGGGAAAATACACACAGAACGGGAAAATTCGGGGGAAATCATTTTATTCGTTTGGAATACTAATGCGTTTTCAGCCGTGTCCCGTAGTCGCTTCGGAGTAGCTTGATAGATTGGATCCCGATTACGTATTCCGGGAAAATTGTCGATTATAGAATCGCCGCAGTCGAGGTGCAGGTCGAGTGCTTCACGATTGTGTCCAACGCGTTATGCTCCGAGCGCATGAAACGCGTGACTTGGGGGCTTGGTCGCGAGCCTCACTAGCTGGTTCTTCTCCCTCGTCACTCCGCGGTAACGAATGAGACATAGTGCACGTGCGTAACCCTCCGAGGGATTCCCACTACGTCGCGCCTGGTCCTGGGTCCGGTTTATGTCGTAATCCTTTAATTATTCTCGACTCGCACAAAAGTTGAAAGTAATTCTCGTTTTGTCTCGGGAATTAACCTCAACCGAGGTTGAACAATTCATACGACACTGTTTGGCGAATACGACCGTATAAGATCTTTTGAAATATTCACTTTGTGTTTGAATCTATACATCATATCTATTCAGAACCGCGTTAATCTGGATCCGGCGAAACCTACTTCCTCGAAAGGTGATTAAAAATTTCTATATGTCACAATTGAGCACCAGCTGCACTGGATAATCAGAGAGAGAGGGAGAAATAGAGCGAGAGAGAGACGACGACGACGACGACGACGACGGGGGAAAAAGAGCAACAGGCGGTGTGAGAAAGTCGTGAAAAGGCGGAGGCAGCGACGAGGGACAAAGAACACGTGTATAACGCGTGTAAGAGAGCCGAGTGTGCGTTGCAATACGTGCGTAGGAGACGTATATGCGCACGTGGTGGCAAAAACTCGCATTCGTATGGATGGAAGTACTAACAACAATTCAATCCACCGTAGAAAGATATAATTGGGCGAGCGATGTATCTAACCGGAGTAATTGATTGAGCAAATATCGTTAGAGTGTTGTCGTTACTCTGTTAATTGTTACTATTGAACCACTCGACAACCAAAAACATTTGAATCAATTGTAAAATTATATAATTATTACGTATATCATTATTATTATCGTCATAATTATGATTTGTGAGATTATGATTATATGAGCATACACGAACAAAGACACGACGCGATCAACTTCACGGGTTGACAAATGAGCAGTAGCAGTAGTATATGGTGGCATGTCGACGAGGTCGTAGGTCATCTGGGCTTCTTGAAAAGCGAGCGACTCGAACAATGACACGGAAAAGCCGGGACACACGCGGGAACCTGGGAAAATAAGCGGGCATAGTCGCCCCTTCCCTCCTCCTCCTCTTCGTCTCTGTGTCTCCGTTCGCCTCTCATTTTTTATGTAATGATACAGTTCTGCGACAAGCAATCAGTTTTAATTGTTCGCCGTCGAGACTTTCGTGGAGTCGAGTCAGTCAAAAGACGCAGTTATGTGTGTAAGTTTTAACGCGTAGATCAGTTATCCTCGTTCGTTCTTTCGTGCTTTGCAATGCTTGCTGTTCGCTCGTTTTCGATTTAAGACGAAGGAAAATATTAACGAGAAAATTATTCAAGATTTTTTTATTTCTGTATATTACCTTTTTCATGTATTACCCTTCAAACCAGTATGTTTTTGTGCAATTCTCGCTATAAGTAGTAGAAATTAACTCGAGAGAACAGTTCACGTACATTTAGCCGGCAATTGAGTCCTCTCAATCATCCGATCAAATAAAATGAATTTAACTCGTCCCGATCGTCTGTGTGGTAAAAAAGCCCCGAAGGGCTGGACAATTACCTCCATTACGAGATATAAGTATAATAAAGGGAGTCGGCGCGCGTGGAGAGGAATATACACGTCGTTCGACGTGCAAGGGCCGAACAACGGATTTTTTCTTTCGTATGAAAAAAAGGCGATAAAAAAAAGTAACGAGTTCTCTTCGGCGATGCTTGAGACGTGACTCGAATCTGTCGTTCAGGAATTTTCGGTCAATCCCATCATTGTCATCATCATCATCATCGTTACGCCGGATATGCGACAAATGCGTGTACACGTGTATTTGAGAAACACGAGTATCGCCTTCTTGAAGTCGTGCCGGTGTCTATGCGCGGAGAATACGAAAGCTAGTCGGTTTTCGTGAAGGTGGCCCCGGCCTGTTATCGGATAAAAATCTCGATTTTCGTATACAAATGGGTATCTCTGTCGGGCGGAATTATTATTCGTAGGTCGAATGTCGCGACGCTGCGGGTCTTGATTTATTTTGAACGCACCGGTCGAGGCATACGAATTCATCTATCAAAAAGTGCTGCTCCAGCGTGGATACAAACCAAACGGCACGCTCTCTTTGTGAGTAATACGTGAATAACGACTCGCTCGAGCTTAAATCGAGTGTGAGAACCGAGGGCTCACTTACTCATACGTGTTTATCAATTTCAATTGGGTAGAAAGAAACATGTGTTCTCCCAGCTATTAAATTCAATTTCGAGCTATCGTAAAATTTTAATATTAACCCGTTATGAGCTCGGCCAGCGTGGCGATTATTTTGAGAGACTCAACACAAAACAGTCGTTTCGCCTTTCGCCGCCGCGAATCTCGAGAAAGATTCATGATCCAGTTAGCTTTGCCGCGCGGCGAGCTTCGACGCGACGCGCCTTGAATATACATTTGCTTTTTTTCCACGCCGAAATCGTTTGCTTTACGAGCGATGAGGTCTTTCAACATTGAAAGACGGATTACCCGAGGACTTTGCCGAATCCTTCGGTACTCGCTGCGTTTAGAACGAGTCGCCGCGGTGCGATTTATGTCTCTCGTTCTGCCCGTGACTTATGCGTCGCGAAGGATACGGTGTGCTTATTTTATTCGATTCAATGGAGCTCAAGTGAGTTTTCAAGTTCTGCGAGCATTTTTCTGACCGCCAGTCGCGCATTCATTTCGTTCTCGCATTTTGGGTGGCGGTATCGAACCCGTTCTACATGACAACCAATTGTCCTGATTCATCCTCAAGTCGGAGAAATTTTTTCACGGTCCAAATTTTAACGGAATAGTAACGATGTGTCTTTATAACTGGGAGAAAATTCAATGAGCTGTGCTGAGAAAGAAAAATCTTAGCAGAACTACGTGGAGAGAAGAGTTTTAGTAGAAGCGTCTTGAGCATCTATGGATTGTGTCTCACAGGCTAGCTTAAAGCAGACATTAATTAAGCTCTGGCAAAGTTTAGAAGAAACTGGTGATTTATAAGTTTCGACATTGCGTGAGAAAGTCAGTGTGAGTACACTTTGGCAAGACTTTTCTCCCCCGGTTATATCCTCGAGAAGCCCGTTTGAATTTGGAAAAAATCCGTATACAGCGTGCAGGAGCTCGCACCACCCCCACGGTATTTCAGCGCAGCGCGATCGATCATCTGGCGATCGGTGCGAGAGTCGTATACATTATATCGAGCTTACAACCCTATCGACACACGTACGGGTATGCAGAGGCGGCTGAGCAGCTCGACGCACAGAGTTAAGCTACATACGTGGGCGCCCTGTACGCTATCTATCCCCTCCCGCATAGCATCGGGCGGATTTTTTCGCGGCAGGGCTCGCTGCCGAGCGGTGTAAAATTTAAATAGCCCGCGCGCATCAATTACCGGGGGGGTGGCCGCGGCTCGCGGCTCTTGTATAGGAAGCTACCGCGCGTATTTACAATGCAGATGAGCGCGTTTAATTATTCTATACGTATATATGTGGGATGTTTTATTTTTAGTCGCCGGCCGGGGGCAAGAGGGGCCATGAGTTAGAGGATAGTTAGCGGCGACGCGATCGCTTCGGAGGCGATAGATTTTACTCGCGGCGCGCGCGCGCGGCGATGGCGGTGCATGTTGTGCGCGCCGCGCGTGTATACGAGGGTGCTGATGACCGCGGGATGCTGCTGCTGCTGCTGCTTCTGTTATTGCTTTTCAGCTCCGTCGCGATGACGTCTGTTTTATCGTCTGTACGCCGCGTATATTCATTTTTCCCCGCGCATAATTCGCTTATGCAACCGTTCGCGCTAATGAAATTATGCTACATCCAGTAGTGTTGTTAATCGGCAGCTGACATCACAAAGAAAGTTTCATCGCGATCGACTTGGTTGGGCCTCGCGCGGCACACCTTACCGGTGAGAAGTAAGTGGCACACGAGCAAATTATTATCCGAATGACAGAATGATGAAACTCCAAAGTAGGTTTACTGGACTCAACAGTCTTAATTTTCTCATTTTATTCTATGTTCAAATATTTATTCATAGATATTGTAAATCACCGGTATTCCCTCGCGAATGATTAACGAAAATCAATGCCCGGGAACGCAAGCATTACGTGAGAGACTATCTAAGCTCCTTGAACTCACTCCACTATTTCGAAGTCAATTAGAAACTCTAAGCATGTATTAACGACAGCCCAGATTGATATAAAAAATAGTTTAATAATACAGGGAAAAACAAAGTAGAGTAATTATGAAAAAAAAAGAGCGACGCGCGTTACGGCAACGCTATGTCGAGCGAAAATAGACCGATTAGGCAAAAGAAACCATGAAAAAATGCGAATGCGTCTAATAACACGAATCCGTGTCTGATAATTATTGACTCGATCGATTGCGCGCCGCGGCGCTGCGGCCGACTCGAGGCTCGCACGGCGCGAGCTTTTCACACGGCGCTATACGCATAAATTGGAAATTGCGTTTGGGGATTTGCAAAGCCGCGACCTCGGCGATCGTGGTATTCGAGCGCGATTTACCGAGAAACCCGACGCGACTGCCTATTAATATAAGATCGCCGAGTTCGTCCTTTGTCGAGTTGATCGGCACTTCAGACACCGACGTTTTAATTGTGTGCAAATCGAGTTTGAATCGCCGAGTGTCTTTTGTCTTCAATCGTCTGGCTCGCGCCCCATTCGTGATTTTAATTTTTCATTGTACACTTTGGGAATTCATCTTGGCCAATTCATTGGATGTTATTCTGATAATATTACATTTGATCGTTTGATTGTCTTGTAAGCGAAACATTAGTATATAATAATCGAGAAACATCAATAAATATCCTAATAAGGATTAAGGTAGTTGCGCGTAATTTTCTGCGTGAGGATTGAAAAAGATTTTGAAATCGCGATTATTGCGAGATTCCAAAGCCAACAAAGACACGCATAACCTTTCATATTGCATCTTAATATTATTACAGAAAACTTATTTTTCTCCATGTGATACTGAGTTATCGAGCGGATCGTGACTTTTAAAAATCACAAAACGCTCGATACTTGCGCTTCGTATGCAAATCCGAAGATGCTGCGCGCAATCCGCGGATATTCGTATTTATTTTTTGCATTTGATTATACTTCAAACCGCTTGAAATCGAACCACGGAGCGGCATTACAGGTTGAGTTCGCGCGATTCTCTGACACATTTCCTGCAACAAAACCAGCTCATTAGAATATTTGTGTAATTGAAATTACGCCCTGCGCGGATACATAATTATGCCCACCCATGCAACGAAGAGAGCACAATTATTTGCAATTATAATATGCTGTCGCTGCCGCCAATAACGGCGCATATCAAACCCGCGCCAATCTCCGGTGCGCGCGAGTCTGAGCTGTTACGATTACGCGTCGTCGGGCGACAATGAGATCACACGCTTCGTTGCATATCATACATGTGCGCATATGGCTGTAACGCGAAGGTCGCAGAGGATCGGGACTTGATCTCAAACAACTTTGCGCGACAGCGAGGGGCTTTCGTGGAAGTCTCGCGTCGTCGGACATACAAATGCGCGATTGCAAGAGCCCGCAATTGCTGTAAAAATTAAATCATGTCACTCCTCGTGCGTTTCTTACTTGGCTACAGAACGAGGACATTCCTGCAGCGTACGTTGCACTTGTCGCTCGAACGCGCCCGGGAAAACCGCGAGCAAACACGAGGGCGAAGTAAAACGCGTGATTGAACGCACCCGTTGATTCATCACTTTTACAGTCATTCCCGTTTTTACGCGCGCGACGTGCCGCGTAAATAGTAAATTTCACGGAGTGCAGCCTGGAATATGCACAGCGCAGCTTCGGCGGCGAAGACAATTTTTTTCCTCACTCGCGCGAGTAGGTCGTAATTTTATTGGTTGTTTATGGGCGTTTTACGCAGTGTGGAAATATGGATGGCATATCGCAAAGCTCGGCCGGGAAAAATAAGATATCCGTGATGGAAACATATTAGGAGCGATTAAAATGTTCTCGGGCGTGATGCAGATAAGTGCGATAAAATTCGAGTTTTTACATATGTGTATCGCGTTCAGATTGTACGCCATTGAAACTTTAATTGCAGCCGTGAATCATGAGCGACCGGCGTAATCATTTCACCACCGCTGCATGTATAACTTGCATTCATAACAAATCACGCATGTACATATTTTTTCCTCGGTCTCCCGGTGGATTTTATTCCGATGAGCAGCTACTCGAGCATCGGCCGCGGCACATTAGAATATATATCCACTCTGAACGCGTTCGATGCAAAATGTCTCGACACCCTTTTGGCGCCGCGCGCATAAATAATCAAGCTTTGCTCTCTCGGTGTAAATATAGGAGAAAACGCAGCGATCCGTCGCGGCCAAGCCTCTTTGGCCGACTCTTTTCCACGTACTCGTGCTCTACTCTTGTAACTCGTTCGCGATCGGACTCGAGCGACGAGTGCGTGCGATTACACGGAAAGCTCAGCTGCAACCTGTTCACCTGCGCGCGGGTCCATCCTTCACCCGGGTCTGCGCTCTCCGGCCGCGGCGCGCAGGCTCCGCTTCTTCTCCGCGCTGCGCCGAACATAAATTCTAATCTCGATAATCATCAGCGACATTAATATAAGGGTAATTCGATCTGGGCATGCGAAATAGAGACGTGTAACAGCTCCAGGGAGTGGATGCACTTTGGCACACAAGAATAATTGCTCGCTTGCATAATGCGCGAGATCGCAACCCTTCTTTCGCTCGATCATTGACTGCGTCTCGAGTTGGCTTCGCGTGCTCGTGTAATTACCCTCGGTGGGATCCGCAGGAAGCATTTTGAGTTTTATCAAATTTCAATACGAAGCTGATACTTTATTGCCATTGAACAAATGAGCCAGGCTTGCTATAACTAGAACACTATTTTTACTCACTTCCCCCCTCCCTCTCTCTTTTTCACTGGTTGTAATTTGATCACTGTGTATATACGAGTTGGAAATGCAAATTCAATGTCTGCTGTGGAAATGCGACTGCCTGCGAAACCTGTTGGGAACAACTTGATTTAATTATTCCCATATATAATAAGTCCAAAGTAATATGTTGGAGAAAATCGAGGGAAAACAGATATGGCAAGTCATCGACAAAAGTTGAATGATGTGTAAACAGGAATAAAGTATCGAACTAATCGGTTGCCGCGAGAGCGAGTGAAAGGAAACACACGGGCGAGTGACGATACCCACTTTTCCGCACTTGTCTTTTTTGTTGAGCAACTTTCGCATTTCCTTCTCGTCTTTCAGCCAGCTCATAAATCTCAACAATGGACTGCTTTGAATTTCCAATGATAAATATAGACTATTCAGCGGACAATTACTGAAGACTGATAATGTAGCTTTGAAAATGTTATTTTTTTCCTCTCAGGATCAGAAATCACAGGTTTATAAGCCAACTTTGTAGATACCTCGAATCCAACCAATGAACCCATTCCCTGGCGATATTTCAAAATTTTTTACAAAATTCAAACAGCAGTATTTCGATATGCCGAAGAGTGGCGTGCTCGATCCCACATTACTGAGCACGGAAAAAACGTACGGCGTGAGAAAGCACTCACAATTTCAGCCACGTTCCTGCTTGGTAATTTAATTAACGCCGTCCTCCCATTACGCCTGCGTTTGAGGTGCTCCGATGGATCTCTCGGCGTTCTTATCTTGAATATTTAGACAGGCAATGAACTAGATAGTCAATATTGGGGCGTAGGCTTGGAGTTTGCTCAGAGGCGCCACCGCGCGATATAGGGTTTTCAATTTGAATGCTGTTGTTGTTTTATTTGGTTCATTAGCGGAAGCGGCAATGTTTTTTTACGCGCACAAGTTGGAAATCATACGTCTCCGAGTAGACGTGCATATCTAATGAATAATAATATAGTAATAATTCGTGATGAATTTTTCGAAACTCTTGTACGCAGAATGGGCTTGCACGCGGAATTACATTAGCTCTTCGTGGCACCCAATTGAAAAACATTCGATCAAAACTCGTGGGACGTAACTGGCTGAACTTGGTGAACGGCGGGACGAACATATAAACGAACGAGACCTTCATCAGCGGAGTCGTGCAAGGAACAATTGAGCTGATTGGACAGCGCATTCGAGTTGTATTATGGAAAATCACCAAAACAACTGATTGACGGGCCGGCAGACTGCCTCGCGCATCACACACACGAGTTTGAGTCGAGTTGAACGGACGGTTCGACGCAGCGGCGCGACGTTTCGTTTGGACGGTGGAGTATATCACGCGTTTAATGGTTATATCGAGTCGGGCGTCCAATTCAAACAATTACGCGCGGCTCGACGCTGGAAAGGCGAATGCGCGCGCGAGACTCGCTCCCCGCACTTTTCTCTCGCTCGACTCGCCCATGGCGGGGAAATTTTTCATCTCGTCTCTTTGGAGCGCGGCTGCGAGTCAAACTCCGCAATTGGATCAACTCGCCTCGTGCGGGACTCCAGCTGCACGTCTGCCATGAGAAAATTCTCTCCGGACTTTTCATCGCTCTAGCTGTTATTTCACATGCGTGCAGTGTGCGCCATATTTGCGCGATATACTTCTTGATACATATATGTGTATAAATATATTAAATGGAGCGGAGAAACTGCGGCGGTGTAGCTGGTGCTTGAGTCGCGCGGCCCCAATCCGAGAGCCGATCTACTCCGAAGTGCACTAGTTTCCGCGGCGGGAAAAATTCCACGCCAAATATGCTTACATAATTGAATTTCGCGATCGCGGCTCATCCCGGCTCGGCGGCGGGTTACGGGCCGCCCCGTGGCCCTGTTCCCATGGGCGCGCGAAAACGCCGATGACGGGCTGGAAAAGTCGGGGCCCGGTGGCTTCCACGCGCTCGCGCGTCAACCGCTCTCCGCGCGAGAACAACAGCCAGCACAAGTGGCGTGTGCGCGCCAGTGAAAGAGACAACTAATGAATCGACGTGAGAATGAAAGTGCTGCGCTGCTCTGATGTACGCACGCCTATACACGTATGCAGTAATGGATAACTCGCGCGCGCCACCCGACATGAATTCGCAGCACCGTCACTTCTTTTTGCGCTCACGCGAGAGAGTCGCGACGAGGAAGAGTGTATTCGGTGAGTTGCGACTCGAATTGGTGCGAGAAATCGCGCATGGGAAACTCGATCGATGGACCGCTGCTGCAGTTCCACCCTGGAATCGCGAGAGAGATGGCTGCGACCCCCGGATCTCGAGCCATGTGCGCAGTGTATCCGGTGACAGAAGCGACGCGTCCGGTTTGGTGAAATACGTTTTATGTACACGCTCAGCCAGCCCCAGCTCGATTGGTGTGCGTCATGGAAATATAGTCGCGCGGGACGCGATTGTTTCAGAGACGGGACACGCGGTTCTCCGCCGACTAATACGAGCATATTGTCTGGGTTGAAAAGCCACCCAAGTGACTCGAGTGGCACGGAGGACGAATCGGAAAGGCCCTCGCGCGCACATTCCATCGAGCCCAGCTACGATGCCTAAAATTATCCACGGACCGATGGCGAAACCATACTCGACGCCGCGCGCGCACGGCCATTGAATCCGTCCGCTGAATGCGAAATCACCAGCTGCATTGAGCCTAATGACAGCAATAATATTTAGATTTGCCAGCTGGGCCGCGGAGCTGTCTCTCGCGCGCGCTTGGTTCGCCTGCCCGCGCTTGATATATCCGCGTCTCGGAGAGCTATTACATAGCGCGCGCGCGCATGCCGGTATACTTGCGCAACGCGCCGGCTTTTATTATACTTTTAAAACGCGACGTGTATCGCCGCCGCCGCCACCCATTCGCAGCCTTTTGCCGCGCATATAGTATACGCCCGGTGACAAATGAGCCGGGTGCATTGTTTCGTCTGTCGCGCGAACATGCCCACGCGCGAGGCCCTCGTTTGAAAAATCCCCCCGCCGAGAGTGTCTTTGAGTGGTTTTCGAATGGTGCAGTGTATACTGCCGATCGGGCTGCAGAATGGCCGTTTCGAAACCCGCGACGACGCGGAGCCGCGCTTTCTTCCAAACGTATACGACCGCGAGCCTATGTATCGATGCTCGGAGGTCCCTCCTGTCTCTTCAGCGGACGAGGAGCCGCGGAGAAAATTCGCGCGGCTTTTCATACTGCTCCAATGCAGCTCTTGTTCATAGCACGCCTCGATCTTCAGACGTGGCTCGCGCTGCAACACTGTACGCCGGCTCGGGGGTATTGGGAAAAATTGAGCGGACGTCGTCGCTAATGTGACGCGAACGAGCTCGACGTCCGCGGAATGTATCTTCGCAGAGAGCGAGACAGAGTCTGCCTCGTTATGACGCTGTTGCGCTTGATTCCTTCCCTGTGATCTCCTTCGAGGCTTTCGATGCCCGCCGACGTCGACGCGCATAACCGGCCTCGCTCGCTCTTTCTCTCTCTCTCCCTTGGCTCACGCATTCTTTTCCTCTCTTTTGCGGCCGATCGTATGACACAGCGGCGCTTCTCCTTTTGGCGAGCTGTGAGGTTTCGCTCTGGACTTTTCCATTCCGACATGGCTATTTATAGACCGCCGCGTCCAATCGAACCGCGCGCAGGTTAATCTATAGACGTCGAGAGCTGAAAGTCTATATCAACCGATGCAGGCAAAGAGAGACTCGGAATAGTCGCATAATCTTTCGGTTAATTAGTAGTATCAACTGTTGAGCGCAATCCGCAAGCCGTACATGTGCGTGCATGTGCGTGTGTATGTGCGTGTGTGAACAACCGGGACACGTACCGTGCAAACCAAGCCACGGGATAAGACGCGCTGGGTCGGAGGCGTGAGGCTGCGGTTGTTTATACTGCAACTATACCCGCGGGAATCGTATACTATACACATTGTCGTTGACAATTGTTTAATATAAGAGTAGATGATTTTAGAGAGTAATCAGGCGTTTCGTTGATTGATAAGTCTATCGCTGCCCAATTAATTGTCGCAGCCCGAGGAAAACAGTGATTAATTATCAAGCGAACGCTTGGTCACTTCCGATCCAGACTCGCAGACAGACACATAACGTGGCATTGTGATCGATACGACTCATTTCGGCCGTTGAGCCACTCCGAGGTGTTGGGTCGGAGAAATTAGGATGAGGACATGGCTATCGATCTTTGCCGTGTCAAATCAGTGTTGCGAATCGGACAGTCTCAGATTTTCATCTCCAAGTATACAAGTTCGAAGTGTGATTTGTATGTTTACGCCTCGGTGGGCTCTCAATTTCATATGTGTCGAGCCTGTATCGGGTTGAAATCAGAATAACATTTTTTTTCTCCAAGTTGTGAGCAGAATATTGTTTCAAACATATTCTAATTAAAAACGACCGAAAATCGTTTTTATTTTTAACCTGTACGCTTTTTTGTGAACGACTAAAGGGAAGGAAACAATAATTGTTTTCATCCTTTTATTAAAAATTATTTTCATGCCACATGAAGATTCTTATGTCGGATCCCTTTGTACAAGCGTTAATATACTGTCGAGTAATTCACGCTTTGACGAAGGCACATAAACGGGTATTATCATACGATGAGAATTATTATCTTTTTTCACATGGAAGAGATTTTATTTATTATTAAAATATTCTCATTTTAATTTTTTTTATGACAAATGTCCTTGGGCTGAATGTATGGACTGAATCGATCATACTGTAGCTTATAGAGAAGTATATAGGATTTGATTGCAAATTTCTACTTAGCCACAGACAAGGAAGTAAAGTTAAATTGGAAGACAGAAAAATTATAAACAATTGAGGTCAGTACGTGAAATTCATTGGTGATGTCACGTGTCGTTGATGGTTTCTTTTCAACACCACCATATGAGAATAGCCGAAATGGCATATCTTATGCACATAAGTCTCCCTGCATTTGAGGGGTACTAATGCTTGGTAAAAAAAAAACGTCCGCGTTCATCCTGACGTACCCCCTTGGTACACAAAAACACTCGACCAGCAATATTCCAATATCTCTGTTGAGTGGACTGACGTATACCCAAAGTGGCCACTGGCAGAGGGGTCGGAAAGAAACGGGAAAAAAATACCCGATCCGTAATAGAATGATCTCCTGTCGGTGCAAAGCTGATCAAAGAAGAATATATTGCTGTCAGTGTGTACCGAACCATAGGCCGAAAAAATAATAGTCGGATTTAACGAATCTTATTTGACGTCGACCAAGTCTGTGCGGTCAATAAATTTATGAGATTAGTTCCGAAATTTGCATCGAGACATTTCCGCTCCACTCGTGGTTTCCTCTATCGCTGATCCATTAAACTCCGAAGCAAGCCAAAGTCTCAGCTGCAGAGCTGCAATTTTGACTGCCAACTTGTCATTGTTCCCTCGATTGCGGCCTGTCCAAGCCGCGAACAATGAAATTATCGCGTGGATATAGATGCGCGCATATAAGTGCAGCGTCCGGCGCGTGCCCGCGGGGCTATCGGCGCCGATCTTTCACGCTCGATCATGCGACATAATGGTGAATTGAAGGAAGTTATATGTGTGGCTCGAGTGGGGTGGGGCGCCGTATATGTACATATACGCGAGCCTCCAGCCCCGCCGGGCGCAGTACGTCCCACGTGCAGCGCGTGGAAATCCGTTGCCCCCCTTGGGTGCGCCCTTGCGAGCGTGTGCCACTTCTCGCCCCCGGGCCACAAGTGAAAATGAAAAAGATGCGGCGCCGGGTGGATGTTTTTGGGATTTGGTCGCGTGAATCGACGCCTCGTCTGCGGCATTACGGGGGGGATTCGTGCCGACGGGGATCAAGCGATTCCGTGTTGCGTTGATTTGACGCCGCCGAATCGAGTTACACAAATACACTAATCTTCGCTGCCGGGCTATATTTCCCAAAGGGTTGCCTACACACGCAGCTCAAAATATATACGTGAATCCGGATCGACGATCCGAGCCGGCAGAAGGGAAATAAAATCGGGTTGGAGGAGAGGAGCGAGGCTAGATTAGAATACGGTGTGCGAGGAGAGTGGGAGAGCAGTGGGAGATGCGAAATTCCGGAGCGCGCGCGCGGTGTCGGCGGGGCCCGCGCTCGCTCATGCTGCACGTATACGCGTATAAACACACACACACACACAGCTGTATATTCCGAGAAAGCCCGCGCGCTCTCGGATGAATCAAAAAGCGCGCACGCGTATACGTGCAGCAGGTATAGGCGCACCATGGCACACGGACCAACACACAGGCGTACGGGGGCAAGCGGGCGCGGGGTGTGTGCAGCGAGCAGCGGCCGACTCGGGGGGCGAGAGAGGGGCCGCGTCCGCGCGCGGCTGCAGGGGGGGAGCGCTGGCGCGCGGTGAGCGGCGTGGGAAGGGAGCGGGCCCCTGCAGGGGCGCCCTCTGGCCGCGGCACGCGCTCCGGCCGAGCTCGGCCGGCCAGTCAGTCGGCGGCCCCGCTCACGCACAGACGCCACAGCCTCCACGCCGCAGCCGCTCGCGCCCAGCCCCCTCCACCGAGCCGCCACTCTCGGACCAGCTCCGCCGGGCCTGCACATCAGCGGTGGCTGCCCAGCATGAGCGCCCGCTGACACCGGCACCAGCCCCCTGCAGCACCAGTGCCCGAGCCGCTCGCGCGCGCGCCACCCAGCACACGCACACACCGACACAGAGACATGCGAGCGGGCCCATGTCGAGATTTGGCAACGCCTCGCCGGGGCCCGCAAGGCCCCCTCGCCACCATGGGCTAGCCCCCGAGCCTCGCCACGCCGCAGCCCGCCGCAACACCGGCTAGCCCCGAGCCGCTCCCGTCCTCCAGCCGTACCTGGAGAAAGCCGTGTCGGTGCGCCGCGACTGTGTGTTCCTCTGCGCGTGTGTGTGTGTGTCGCGGCCTGCTCCGAAGTGCGAGCGACGCCATCTCGACCGCGCTCCCTGGGCCTCTCGCTCTCGAGCTCCTCTTCCTCATAGTCGTCGTCGTCGTCGTCGTCGTCTTAGTCGCCGGCAGTAACTGTACATAATATACCCCGGTGTGCCACGACTATTCCGTCAAAAGTTCTCCGCGTTTGTAAATAAATGTAAATTCAAGTGAGACCTGCAGACCCAAAACCCTCCCTCCTCCCCACACACACACACACACACACAAACACATACGCAAACACACGCACACACAAGTAACCCCGAAAAACCCCCAGCGACGTCAACCTCATCTGTGCAGTTTCAGTTTCAGTGCAATAATCTGTGAACGTGGTGATTGTTGTTGTTGTTGTTGTTATTGTTCTGGAATTGCCCGATTCTGGAACACACACACACACACATACAAAAGTGCAAAACACGAATAGTAGTAGCGTTAAGTGCAATCGCGGTTCGGTGATTCAAGTGATATATATCTTCAAGATTAGTCTACAACAGAGAAAATTTATATATATATATATATACATATTTATATATAGCTATACATATTTATTGATACGGAAGCAGATACAGTGTGTGATATAGAAAAAAATTAACGAAAAGTTTATAGATGTATATATATGTATATATCTATATATTGTGATTGGAGTCTTGAGTGATCGCAAGAGTCATCGGGGGAATGCTCGACGAAATATGAGGACAAACCCCTCGCTAAGCGTCAGCCGGACACCAATTACCAGCCAAAATGACGATTCTCACGCGCGTGATTCTGCTGCTGCTGCTACTTGCTGCTGGCGCAAGGTGCGTTCAAACCACGTCCCGGGCACTTGATCCGCCTAGCCCCCCAATTTGTGCTCCCGGTGCGGCCAACACGGCCCCGCATCCAGGAAATCGCGAGTTTACCCGGCTTGTATCGTTTTGCGGCTCCGGTTAACCGACCAGTTAAACGTACTTGCCGGGGTAATTAGATGCCGCGACAATCGCGGAAAAGAATCTCCGCTCGCCACCAACGACGAATCCATCCTCGCGAGATCCATCACTCTGTACAATAATTCAACTCGCGCTTTTATTTGACTCGCGATTGAAGCATTGTCACGCGCTTCGCTGCTCCGTCTGTTGAGCTCGTGAAACGGTCTCACGGATTATTTTTTGCTTCGCTCGGCAGTAAGTGTTACTCGCGCTCGTTTGACAAGGAAAATATAAGCCCTGCGCAAACACGAATCCGAAACTTGTGAGAAGAAGTCGCGCGGGTGACGTTATTCTTTAATTTCTTACGCAGCGTTGAATACAACTCGACCGGTGACGAACGCCAATTTCTCGCGTTTATGCTCGTTCGGAAAGACGATACTCCTTTGATAACCGTTTGATTCGAGTTTCAATTGATAATACGTGACGCAAATTGTGTAAAATAGTATCCAATCGCAACATGGTTTGTACTTTTATACGCGCATCGCACTTTTAAAAACCTCTATTGTGTCCAACAAATTGATTTCGAAAAAAACTCAATTGTAATCCGGAGTTCCCATGCTTGGTATCTTTGTGTATAATTAAACAGACCTGGGTTGTATTTAGTATTGTCTCGGACGTGTATGCCCTTTTCAAACTTCTTGAACGAGAAGTATTTCTGAAAAATTCATTAAAATATAATTTTACATGGTATTGAATGTTAATTCAGTGAAATCCGGTCGCTTTGTCACTTGTGCACACACTAACTAGAATCTTTGTAATAAACTCGAATGACAGTTTTCTCTTTTACTCAACCAAACATTTTCTAAATGTCTGGTCAAAAATTGAAATGGATCTTTGAGCAATTTTATATGAAACTCACGCTTTCTCGGTGTAATCCAACGCTTCACGTGCAACACGAGACACTGGATGAGACAAGTCGTTGGTGCTTCGTTTAAAACCTGCGGATGTGATAAGATAGACCGCACTCTCTTCGATGCAATCCTTTAACCCATATCGAGACATTGCTGAGAAGAATAAATTAGTAACTATATTAAGATTTTGACGGTATTTTCATGGTCTACATTGGCCCCTAAATTATAAGTACAGCTCAAGTTCCTAGAAAGATCTGGTTACACAATATAGATTCATTAAATTAGGACATTTTGTGGGTGATGCTATTATTCGATCGTACCACTTGATGGACAGAACATGCTTTGTATCTGAGGCATTGTCTCTCCCGCACGTTACTGACAAGTTCAATGGCTCAGCCAGTACGACACGCTTATGAATTTTGTATAGAAATCATCTAATTCCTCGTTCAATGACTAAATAGTTATGGTATATTGTCAACCGTCGCGCTAACAGCTTTCGTAAAACTATTCTTCATAAGCAGAAATCATACCTCGGAAATTATACACGCTAGAGATATTCTGCCAATTACTTTTGATTTTGTGTATTTTCAACATGACTACAGTGTATCTAGAATTTCATAGAAAGATCCATAGACATATGTACTGTGTACGGACGAATCTAAAAATTGATTTATGCATTGGAGTACCCAAAAATCGTCTAGAGAAGTTGCATCGCGACTAGCCATTCGGAGTTAGACTTCCTGGCCAGAATATCCAAATGAATTAAATCAGCTCAGACTTAAGGCATAAATTTAATTAATTTCTCGTACAACCGCAACTACGTGATAAACCCAATTACATTTCTATGTCATTTCAATGGCGATGCGAAATCGAATGACATCGAAGTCGACCCTTGTGACTTTACAACATCATCAATAGTTATTGGCATTACCATATATCAACGATTTTGACCGTTTTTTTTCTGCTTGATTACAGATGTATGTGCAACACCGGATACACCGGTCAAAATTGCGAGAACGAGTATGTTCCTTGCGACCCATCGCCTTGTCAAAACGGTGGTGCCTGCCATCAGATCGACAGTCTCAATTTCAAGTGCTCATGTCCAGAAGGTAAGTCAACCAAGTGTTTTCTTTAACGAATTGAAAATGTTGCAAATTTCGTTCTGTCGATTGTCAAATATTTCAATGCGCTTCTGCATTTTGTTACCTTCAGAGACAAGTCCTTCAATTACTTTCAATTTTGCAAAGAAGAACAGAACAAAATCTTAACACTTCAATTCGTGTTTAGCCGATAGGTACGTCGGCAGTTGCTTCCGAGACTCGACAATAAATAATCGTTCATACGTGTGAATTTGCCGAATAAAGAAAAATAGACGGAAACCCAATTGTGATTATGGGTTGAAAGCATTGGGTCGGTCAAAACAATCAAACAGTCAACTGGATCGTCCGCGAGTTTCTCATGTGTGTGTGTGTGTGTATATATATGGTGTACCAAAACATTTTGCTCCCACACTCCACTTGCTTGGCCGTTCTCAAGCCCCAAAACACACGCAAGCAACATAAGCATTGGGGTGTACAGGCAGGCGGCCGCGTAAACCTCCCCGAAATCTCGGCACGGATCTCTGCAAGAATTTCACGCGACGAACCCCCGGACTCGGTGGCGAACGAGACGAAGAGCGAGAGCGAGAGAGAGGGAGAAAGAGACGAAAAGAGAGGGACGAATTTCCGCCCCGCGTGTTTACTCTCTCCCGCCCTCGCCTTTGCTGCTCGCACGCTCGAACGGGTTTTGGGACCGATGAGGGGAAAAAGAGAGACGCAGATAAGCATCTCTCGGCTGGCTCATTGTGCCGCGGAGAATCCGAGAGTATATGAGCCGGGCATAAGAGAGAAACGGTACACCGATCGCCACCGTCGAATCAATTGGGGTAGATTTTCTATATTGACAGCCGGTGGGAGCGTTTCACTCGTGGCGGGAAAAATTTCGCAGCTGCTTTTGTGTCTTGTCCTTGGTCAGTGGGAGGAAGACGTGGTGCGTTCAAATCAGTCGACTCACTTTTTATTGCTGTATAATTGCACGGCGAATTGTGAGCAAATGCTCTCGTTACTTCTCTTTGCCGACCCTGAACTTGATTTAAATTCTCACGAATGAATCGTAAACTGCTTCGTCGTGTCATTTCTTTTCGCGCACAAAAAGAATATTCGAAATGTGTCGTTCCTCGTAGCAGTCATTAAATGTGCGGCTTTATATGTGTCGACGGGGCAGAGCGCGCGAAACAATGAAAAGTACGCACGAGTTACAAAGCTCGCGTTCGCTCGTTTCAATCGGTTCAGCTTCGCACGCTCTTGATTAAATCTGAAATCGCCGGGTCAGTCGATTTTCTAATGAAAATTCTTCCGGAGAACAGCCAGATAATTGAACGTTGAACCTAGCCGACGTAAAATCAGCGTGGCCCTCTCGGAATACTTCCGATTCTCACGTATGAAACAGCCGACCGCAAAGCTCCGAAATGCTCGAGTGGGCCAAACATTTGGACAGCGATGAATCAAAAGGCCGGTGGGTCGGTGGCTCGACAAAGAGCCCCTTCCGATATAGGGCCAATTAAGCCGCGATAGAGCCTTGGGAAAGTCCGAAAATCACAGTTCCAGTCTGTTTGTCGGGGTCGCGTCTTAAAGGACTGCTCGGTTGCGCAACGTCTTGGGGGGGAGAAGGTGGGAAGGGGCCCGCTCGCGGCGCGCGTGTGTGCTCTAGCGTGTACCTTGGGAAACTTGCCGCCGCCGCCGCCGCCGGCCCCGCGCACACTTTACTAGACTCCCTCAATTACGCGAGCACTGACTCGAGAATATGCCCCGCCGCTACAGCCGTGTCTTCATTTAAGGGCTTCGCCGATTCCGCCGAGGGTCAGCTTTGAATTGATTAGAGGTCAGACACGTGCGCCTAATGAGCTTGGGAAAATTCTCGGCTATCCTCGGCTTTGTTGCACGATCGCCCGTTTGATTTGCATCGTTCGATTCTCGATCCTACACAGCCGTTGATAAATTTGTCCTCCTCGAAATCTCGCCGCTCGATCGTCAGGCGGCAGGCCGCGCACCCTCGACTCTTTCAATTGCGGGCGTTATAAAGAATTAACACTCGGCTGCCAGGCAAAGGGTGAAGCGGCAAAAGAAAGAAGCGCGCAGCTGTTGAGAACAAGTCCCTCGCTCATTTGCGCCGCGGCCAAGATCATTAACTCGCGCCCGCGCGCGGGGTCCTGATTTGAAAACAAAATACGCCGGGGGGCTGGATATGTATATGCGTGTGCGTGTGTGTACGGCCGCGGCTAATGCGCCGGAGCGCGCTTGTGTGCGTATGTATGTGTGTGTGTATGCGAGCAGCGTCTTGAGAGCCGGCCACGCTAGGCTAAGCACGAGGCCCATCACAATGCCCGCCCGGTCCGCGCACTTTCCCAGGCGGACCACGCCAGCGTAGCGGCGCCCCGGCCGGGCCTCTCCCCTCGACCCCCCACCCGCCCGCCTACGCACTCCTCCAGAGACACACGCGAGCCCCGGCCCTTTCACCCGCCACTTTTAATTCCCCCGCGCGCTGCACACACGCGCACTTTTCGCTCCGCGCGCGGCTTGGGATGCGTGACCCGTGCGACGAGTCGCGCCGCGAGTCATTAGCCGCACTCGATAACGGCCAGCGCTGTGCTTCCGAATGCCCCTGGAATACCAATTGCCCCCTGGATCCTCTCGCGCGACGTGCCACATGCATCAATAAAACTCGAGATCGCGCCAGCGAAAACGAGCAGATGAACCGTTTTCTCCCGGCCACAGGACAAGAGGAAAAAGAAGAGGCTGATTTCGGTCGGGTACGGCGCAGCCCGATCGCGAGCATCATCAGCAGTCCCGTCGCGTACGTACCGATCGGTCGGTTCGTCGAAGCGCGAGATCGTCGCCTTTTGGAGAGGCCGCGCGCGCGCGATACGTGAGACGAGAAAAAGAACGAGGCCGCGAGGGGCTGTCGAGAGCGCGTCGCGCGCGCACTACTGGTTTTGGCTTCCGATGAAGTTTCGGGGCCTTTCCGCGAGATAATTTCCGAGCGGGGCCCGGCCGTCAGTATGGTAATGGGGGCCTGAGTGCTCGCGATTTAAGAGCGCGCTGAGAGCTCTCTGCCACTTTGCCGATATGACTTACACACTTTGCTGCCGCGCGCGCGCGAGCGCACCTTCGACTCGTTGTTGCTTTTTTCTTTTTACCCTCTCCCCCCACTGCCGCCCGACCGCGTTTTGCTCTGGGTCAGTTTATTAACTTTCTTCGCGTCTCAATTTTGCGCCCTTCCCCCTACTCGGATCCTCGCCGAGCCGACTCGGGGGGGAAAAGACCCGATCGATCCGCGGTTGTGTCTGTATGTATATATATGTATACAGACAGCCGAGTGACGCCGCTCCGCGAGCAACCAGTTGGCTCCTCATGCTCTCCCGTCGCTTAACATATAGTCTGACGTTTTCTTATTCATTGTGACACGTTCATTTTTAACGCGACCGCTCGGATCAGTGGGGGCAATCGGCTATTGACTCTCGAAGGATTATTAAAATTTGAAAAAAACAACAACCAACTTTATCCTCGGCTTAGTTCAACAACGAGCGAGATATTTGTCCGATACGCTGATATATCTCGATGTAAAACAAGCTAGCGTAACGATGCGAGATATGAATATGTATACAACGATACGAAATCCAGATAGTCGAGGGAAACGCGCTAGCTATGCGCGCTTGCGATCAGGATCATAATAATCGCTTCCAACCAGCTGTCTATTTTCCACTCGGGTCGTTTCTCTGTTTTTCTCCGGTGTACCGCCAACGAGTCGTGTACGGATGCGCGCGAATTGTGCACAATCGAAACGAGCGCTAATCAGCGAGAACGAGCCGAGCGGCGCTCGGAAAAACGAGCGGCTAGGCGCAATTAACACAGTATCGGGATCGGGTACGAAACGCACGGCAGCTGTATCTCGTGTGCAGGCTCTCGTTTGTCTGGGCTGGCCTGCAGTCTGCCCGCTACATATACACACGGCGCTATCGTCGCGCCGTAAATTTCGCCGAGCGAGCGCGCGAGCAAAGAACCAATTGGTCCGGACGGCCAACACGCAGATAACGGCCCCGCCCGACACTCCGCGCCAGGACAACCGCGGCCGCTTATCGGGCCCGCGCGGCCAGATACTCGCGCTGCGCTCTGCTGACTTCATTGGCGAGCTTGTTCGAGTCCCGCGAACTTTTCACGGCCCGTTGTCTGTGTATAAATAGCCAGTCGGGGCGCGTTTTATCACACACAACTCGAGCTCTGGATGCTCGCACAGAAGCGGCTAATTGACCGCGAGATATACAAAGAGGGATGGGGTTTTTCCGCGGCGCGCAACACTCGAAATTAGCTCGGGCAATTTATCCGCGATATGGCAGAAGAAAAACGAAGCGGGCCCGGCACCGCATTACGAGAGCACTTGGCGGTATGTGCGTGCAGCGCTAAAATCGCTCGAACGGAATAAATTGAGGAAGTTGGACCGCGGCGATGATGGGATATCGAGAGAAAGAAATAAGAGGGAGAGAGAGAGAGTTATATTGAGAGCCGGCGCGAGAGTGAGCTCCTGATTCCATTTCCTCCCGGAGCGCAAAGTGTCGGCTATATCATTGACATCCTTTTGCGGTGCGTCGCTTCGATTCACGCGTCTGAGTATCGCTGATTGTCCCCGTAGCGAGTAAAGCCCCCCGTAGCCATTCAGTAACCCACGCGCTACAGGCACATTTTGCCTCCAGCGCAGAGTCCGCGGCGCACAGGTACGGAGTCGTCGGGATCGAGAGTTCCCTTGAATAAAGAAAGGCGAGGCGAAAGGATACGTGTGTGTATGTATATGTATACGCTCGGCAACGCGAGCGAGCTCGAGCTCGAGCCAGCGCCAATGAAACGCCCCGTACTCCGCGCGCGCGAGCCGAGTGAAATATGCTCCGATATAAAAAAGGAAAAAAAGCAAACGGCGCGCGCTCGAGCGGTGTAGAATCAAGCCGCAGCCGAGCGTTGCGTCACCCGTCGCCGAGACTATATACACGCGGCGCTCTACAGGACACGCGCGATTACGTATTTCGCGAGTTTGCGCGGATAATTCGTGCCCCGCCCCCGCGCCCCTACTCTCCCCCGATGCCGATCGTATTTTCGGATAAACCGCGTAACACGGCCCCCAATAATTCACCTCTCGAGTGCTCGCGATTTAATTTAGTTTTTCAGCCTGGCGTAACACGAGCTTTCCGATATCGCGAAACACGTATGAATTGTATATAGGATAGAGCCGAAAAGATAGACGCGCGGAGCCAACGGCTGCGAGGGAGCGAGTACACGCAGTGTGCTGCTCCCCTGTTCCCCGCGCTACGCACTTTATGCTCGCGCAACGCGCGCTACACGCCGCGGCTCTCTCCCTCGCTCGAGCCCCGGCATAAATCAGAGCGCAAGCGCAAGCCTATATACCCGTCGCGCGTCCCGAGTCGACTTTGATTTAGGCGAAGGGTCGACGACGCTGTCGTGTTCGAACTGCAGCCTTATCATCTCTTCTGCGGTTTTTCTTGTCATCGTCGTCGTCGTCGTTGCCGTCGAGAAAGTGGAGCAAAGCAAAAATTCACGAGATCATTTCCCCCCTTCCCCCGCGCGCGACTCGTTTCAACAAGCGACCCTCCGAAACTCAAATTTACCGTTGAATCGCGCCGTGATCCCAAAGTGTCCCGTACTCGTGTACGCGTATAATCAGCCCGCGCGCGCGCAGCTGCGCTCGACGCACTCGGGTAACATTTTAAAAAGTCATGGAAATTGCCTCTCTCTCTCGCACCCCTCGGGTACATGTGTTTTTTCAATCAGAGATACCCAGTCCATATGCCATGCGGCCGGGGTAAACAGATCAGAAATCTCTCGCCTGCACTTCTCTTTTTTTTTTTTCAACCTACGTGTGTGCGTGTGCGTGATATCCAGTTTACGAGTCTCCCCTCCCCCGGCCCCCCCGTCCACTGCCGCTCTTCCTTATGTTGCCTTCCTTCGCTGTGCCCCTCCCCGAGCGACGCCGCTTCATTTGCCTTCTGTCCACCTCCCCGTCGGATTATGCGTGCCTGCGTCTCGCCTCGTCCCATCCCGGGCTCGCTGCAGCCTCGTCTGTTGTGGCCAACGAACATACGGCCCGGCGAGAGATCCCCTTTTGATAAATTTTAAACATCGGTTTCCTCTAAATGCTACTTAGTGCGTGCGGCTCTATTTCAATAGGCCCACTTTTCGCATTGGATTCTATTAGCGATTCTATTCAATGGACCAAAAAAAAAAATTGAATCGAGATAGAAGGGATGGTTTCCGCCGAGTTGGTCCCATCAAAACATTTATTTTACGCTTGTTTCTGAAAGTATATCATACACGCGGCGGGGGAACATACATCATAAAGCGGCATAAATCGCGACTTTTTAATTTTGTCATCTAGAAGGAAAGTAGCTTTCGAATTTCGTGCAGCTTATTTTCGTTTTTTTTTCTCTCGGCTCGACTCGCGCATGCCTTGTAAAAAGAATCATTATAGAAGAAGCGCGTCCATACATCACCCGGGAGCAGCTTGGGGAAAAAAGCCTTACACGCATTTCACTTTGGATTTTCTCAAAGAGCTCCACTCATACTCTGACAAAGAAGGCAAAGAGTTGTGTGTCGAGGTGGCAGCTCGGCGAGGATGAAGAAAAAAGATACACGCATACAGAAAGCAGCGCGCGCGAGAGACAAGCTGTGAGAATAGAGGCGCGAGCGTCTAGTTGCGCGCGCGCGCCCACGTGGCTCGTTAATATTACTTTTCTCTCTCACTCGCTCTGGCTCGCGGCTGCCACTATGGACGTTGTGCAATCAACAATTTGTCCGGCTTCTACACGCTCAGCTGATATACAGACGCAGGCGCGCGCAGGAGAAATAGCGAAAATCAATGACCCGTACTGGTGGGTGAATTGGTTAATCGAGTCGGCACCTGGATCGGGACAAAAGCTCCTCCTCGACCAGTCGAGATGAGGAGGAAGAGGTTGACGTCGGGGTGGAGGTAATCTTGTAACTTTTTGTTATTAGGGCAGCATGATAACGTAATCGTGGTGGTGCGCGAGAGCTCGAGGTATAATGAATGTCGCGACCCTAGTGCTGCTGCCCTGGTATATTTCGACACTTAAAAACAAAGCCTTTTGTAATTGATAAACAAAGCCTGGCTCGACCCGCTCGCCACAATATTGTGCGTCCGCTCTCGCGTGAAAAAAAATTCCAAAGCAAACACACGTCTGGACTCCGACCCCCCGAGTACAGTCGTCTCCACAAAGTCGCGACAATACCCAGTGTCCTTGTAAAGGGGAAACGAAACGTCGTACGGAGCATCGTTGTCGGACAGGAGAATACGGGGCGAATTGAAATTCCAGCGAGGCATCGGCTATCGGACGGAAGTGCGCGAGAATCGAGACGATTCGATTATATCGGGCACAAGTTGGATCCATCCGGGTGATCCGTAAGCTCCGTGGGTGCGCCGGGAGCTTTGGGGAGTATGCGTGTGTGGGTGCGGGGGCGACCTCCTGCCGGCCCCAGCCAACAGGCCGGGCGAGCCTTGACGCTGCTGCTCCCCGCGTACCTCCTCATCTTCTCCTGTTTCGCGGGCCGCTCGCGCGTCACGCCCGCCACGCGACAGACAGGACTTGGATTCAAGCTCCGAAGGCGAGAGGCGTCGCTTCGTCTCGGAGCTTTTGCGTGGGTCGCGCGCCAGAGCTTCCCGACCCGGCGAGCAGAGCCGAGGGGGAGCTGCGCGCCGCCGACGGGGCGCACAGGTGGTTGCCCGCGCGCGCACCCGAGTAGGGCCATCGTCCCGCGGTTCCTCGTCTATTTTTGGGGAGTATCAGGCTCGCAGTCGGCCGGAGCTACGGCCCGCGCTTCTGTAGCTCCGGCATCTCGTTATCCCCGTTCTTCCGCGTCCGCTTGGTGAAACGTTTCTCTCGCTTGCCCAGAGTTCCTATTCAATTTAAATATCGAGATTGAAATTGGGTGTGGAATGCCAGTCGGTGGAAGGAGGGGGGAAACGGTCGCGCAGAGCTCGGGCGCGGCGACGAAACCGTGCGGGCGAAGGGAGTGTTCGCGAGCGGCCGCGGAGAAAGTGCACACTCGGCGCGAGCAATCGCCCGATAAAACGGCGTCGCTGGCGCTACTCGCTTTCCCGGTCCACGCCCCCACTTGCCTACTGCAACGCGAGACTCGGTTTTCCCCCGGAGGAATCGGCCGCGCGGCGCATCGCATTGGAGCATGCAACGTCGCGGGGCGTCGTCGGGCTGGAATTATCTAACGTTACACAGCGCTTCGGCTGCGCGCAACTCAACTTGACCGGCCGTCAGCTTGGTTACACAATGAGATGCAGCCGGGGAAATTCCTCGAGCTCGAGCTCGGCAAACACACTCGATAGCGCGAGCTGGGAGCCGCTGCAACTTTCGAGGCGGGCGTAAATGTATGCACGTGGAAGAGGGCGCGCGAGATCTTTCTCTCTCTCTGTCTCGCTCGTGCCCGGCGGTGAGCGGCTGCTGCAGTATAAAGAAAGAGAACGGCCGCGCGCGCGCGCGCGAGAGAGTCGAAAGTGTTGCCGTGCAGCGGCGCAGCTCGACTTCCGAGGCTAAGGTCACGCTCGCACCGTCTTCTCCTGCTCTCCCGTGAATATTTTCGCGAGCATCGCACACGGCGCGCCTCGATCCACTTTCGATACATATCGAGTTTTCCCCCTCCAGCCCACCTCGCGGCCGCTGCTCGCTCCTCCATCGGGCAAACTTCGCGCTCTCCGCGATCGCCGAGTCTACTCGCGCACTTAGCCGAGGAATATCAGTGTCGCGCGTTAATCGAAGCGTAAATCGGCAACATTCTCACGCTCCGGCATACGCGCGTACACACACAACACACACACACACACGTGCAGTTGCGCAAGGGGCATTGATAGCGAGCATAGGGCCTTTGGGCCGGGCCGTGTAACACACGTGTAGCACACACATTCGGAGTTGGGCCGTTTCGCCGCCACGCATATAATGGGGGAGCATTTACGCCTCGGCCGCGCGCCAGCGATCTCTCTCCTGTCCGTATATATGTATGAATTATCCTCGCCCCCGTATACATATATGCGCGCGCTGTGTTTATCCCGCGCGCTATTAGCCCGACCCCCGGCCGCCGCACAATGCACGCCAGCCACCTCTTTCTCTTCCTCTCTCGCTCGTGCGCGCCCGCTCGCTCTCGGGCCATTGTGCGCCGCGCGATACCGAACTGTCGAGTTCCAATGAATGTTTCTCTTATTCCTGCGTGCTGAATACCCCGGGAGGTGAAAATTACGCTGCTCGCTGCGTGCGTTCACCCTATTATGCACCGGCTGTACAGCACTCGACACACCGCTGTAGCGTAGATTAGCTTGGGTGTGCTCGTAAAGACTTGAGTTTGGCCAGTCAAAATCACTTGGCGATTTTTTGCCCCTCAATACTACCCGGCTGAATATCAACGAATAACCTGACGATGCGCACGTGCTGCCCACGCCTATTGTTCGCTTCCGTTAGATCGCGGCTGGAACGGTTGTGTTGCCTGCGTCGAGCTGCGGCCGGTCTCCCGCCGAGAGGCCGCGCGGGAAAAAAAAGTCAACCCCGGCGAAGCAGCGACTGTATCTGCGCACGCGGAGCATCAAATGTATATGGACGGGGTCGATCGGCTCGGGCAATATCGGGCTGTTGCTGCCCGCGGAGAACAATGCCCGGGCTTCATCTCCATAGAGAGAAACAGCCGGAGAGGCCACACCCCTCGACGTGGAGGATCGCGCACAGTTAGCTCTCCTCTCTGCTTCAGCCGCTCTCGTGCGAAATGCTCGTGTTCGCGTTTTACATTCGCTCCGATATACAGATACATCTCGGCATGTATGCACAGCTCGTGGATTATTTCATAAAAGCTCGCGATGTGTATACCGCTTCGGCGGCATTGTTTCCTAGTCCGATCGTATGCGGGCTCGCGAGCCATCGAAATTTCAAAACAGATAAGCTGTACCCCGCCACGGCTCGGCATATATTTCATTCGTATTTTATTCAAATGGTGCAGCTCTCGTTCCTCCGGCCGGACATGCGAGGCCTGCGCGACCCCATACCCGCTTCGATATCATCAACATCACACTCGCGGTTTACCATATCGGGCTGTTCGCCGGAGGCACGCGCAGTATATATATCCTACACCCGAGCACTCGATCGACTCTTTCAAAACGAGTCCGCGACAGGTATATCGCGACGAGTACTGCTCCCTTTCGCGGCGACGATGATGATGCCCGGAGGATCGCGTGCGTTTGTACGCGGGTTTGCGGAAAACGTCGGGCACCTTCAACGGTGAACGCAATTGCGTCGGGGGCAACGGAGAATAACAACCAGTGCATTCCGGGGAAAAGTCAAATTTGTTTACGTCACTTTTCGTCCTAGTTGTATTGTTGCGCCCTGTGAATCTTATCTCGCGATGCTTATATACGTGTAGATCCAATCGACGCAACGATACACGCGGTTGCTGCTCGGCAACTCGCGCGTTCCAACAATGCGAATACCCATGCTGCTGCGGGCAGGGGTAAAAGGTTCGATGAATCGCGGGCCGATCGAAAATTCGAGCGTTATGTGTACGTGTACGCGAGCCGAGACAAAGTAATCTCGTGCAGAGCACACACAGAGGGAGAGCTTGAGCGAGAGATGAGGAGGCAGATAGAGGCGGGTCAGGCATTGCGCGCTTTTTTTTCCATACGGCAAACAATCATGACTGGTCGAATCGCGATCGCGGGCGGCCTATTCTCACACTCGCTCTCGTTACGAGCGACGACGCTATATACGTGCTCTCGCAGAGGGAGAGGAGGCGAGCGCGCACGAAATTCAAAATGCTTCGCAGGCGGGAGCAACGTGCCGCAAATGTGAACCAGTTCGGAGCGGCTTGCGAGCGAGCTTTAATTACCTTCCGGGGGCCAGGCTCGTGAATAGCGCGACACGACACTTGGCCCGCGCGAAACAGGTACCCTTAACGATACTCTTCATTTTCTCCGAGCTGGCTCGGGAGCCTCTCGCGCCATACGCTCGAGCCGCGCGCGACTTTTTTTCCCCTCAGCCGCTCGCTCCTGCCTCGTTGCACGATATACCGCGCGCATGTCCAATGCAGAACCCGTTCCATACAATCTAGCTCAAGTTTTTCGTCTCCTCGTCTACACGTGTACGCGTGCGTACTTGCCGGATGGTCTTTGACCTCTCGCTCCGTTCGTTATTTCCCCTTTTGACGACCAGTGGTGCGGATACGCTCCTTTGACGCGAAAAACTCGCGGTGAATCGGCGGCGCGCAATCGGAAAAAGGAAAGGCTCGCAGGGGAGCAGCGCGCGATCAAACGATCATCGAGCGAGGAGGAACGCGCGCAGTCTCATTACAGTCGCATCTGCAGCAGCGAGTATATACATATACGCACACTCGCGGAGTCGGCGGAATGTAACGAGCCGAATCGCGGGCTAATGACTGAGCGCACGCGCGCATCAAATCCCTCTCACGCTCAGCTGCACCTGCGCGCAATCGTAAAGCCATCGAAGCGCTGCCGCTCGTCGATGGCATAATAATGCAAGCAAGCTTACATACACACACACTATCGCATCAGCGGTGCTGACGAGAAGACAAACAGGGCCGCCGCTTGGTGACACGGCTCCACGCACGCGCGCCCGAGAGCACGAGCTAGCCCGCGGCATTAGACGCGCGCGAGATGACGCGAGTCTTGCCACGCTTTGCCCTTGATATACATATATATGTGTGTGTGTGGCATTACTCGGGTGCCACCGAGCGTGAAACAGCCGCGCGGCGTCGATGCGAGACGCTCGATGTGTATATATATACACGCTCGCACGTGCTCCAAGCCGTTTCACGGCTCTTTAATGGCGAAGCCTCGTTTGTCTAACTCATACATACCCGTGCCAATTGATCGCCGACCCGAGCCAGCTCACACAACGCAGGCGTTATTTATTGTCGAGAGCCTCGCGAGTCCCGCAAATTTCCCTCACTTTCTGTCAAACTCTTATTAATCGATTCCCTTTCTTTTTGTTACAGGTAAGTCACTGACGGCTTTGCAAATGTGCTGCTGCTCGAAGCGCACACGTCGCGCAGGTTTGATCTTCGAGTATATTTATACTTTTATTTGCGGATAGCGTCCCGAGGAGAAAACGAGTTCAGTGCGCGATTTTCAAAGCAGCACTTGCGAATTCCTCGTCGCCGCGATTAACGACACGGTTAGAATTGTCGCGTAACCCGACAGCCTGAAAACGGGCGACGTTTATTATAGTTGGAGAAAAAAACTACCGCCGCAAGGTGACACGACTTGTTTATAGGAGCGACGCAGCCGAGACTTTCCCGCGACTTTTCCGCGAGAGAGACGTGCAGCAGCTGCGCCGGATGCACTCGCCGCGCTGCCTGGTGTGCCAACTGCAGTTGGCGACCGACCGCCCGTCGATTCCCGCCGTTAAAATCGTATCGGGCCTGGGGAAACGACGCCAAAAACGGCTCGAGTCTCCAGCACGTCGCGGTTGGGTAAAGGGAAACCCCCTAATCATCGGGACATAACAGTCAAGAATTCACGAGCTGCACGAGAAAATTAATATTCTCCCTGGTAGTTTGTCCAACGAGCCGTGTGCGTCTTGGGAATTGGATTATTACGGGAATTCTTTTGCCCCGAGCGCTGTGTTATTGATAACTTTCGACAAATAAATCGCTGGATAGAATAAATGAATGCGCGATATCGAGGCAGAGTCGCGCGGGCTCTTTGTGCAATCGCGCAACGCCGCCGCCGTGTTTTAGCGTACATCGATAAATCCTTCAAAAGCCCGAGCGGAGCGCTCGATAAAGCTTTTCAAACGATCGCCAATTAATTAATGAAAAGCCAATCGCACAAATTAGCCCGACGAGTTGCGCCGGGCGATTGGCGATAACACTCCGTCGGGCATTCCCTCCTGGTCTCGGCTACGTATATATACGCACCAGAAGAAAACTCGCGCAGGCTCGAGTGCGTGCGCTTCCACGCGAATGTATAATATCTCCGCTGAAACGAGAGGCTTTTCTTCGGGCTATCGCGCTCGGCTCATCGCGGAATGCGCGATTCTTCTTCGACCAATGCCCCGGGAGAGAGACTCAAAGGTTAGGCCACTTCTCCAACACGAGCTCAACTTTTTATAATATACGTATATATCCGTCTTTTTTTTTCCTTGCCGCGGCTCGCGCTCTTGTGTATCTGATCGAGCGGGCTCGCGCGCTTATTTGGAAATTCAGCGGCAGCGGCGCTTACTTTCATCGTCCGATGTATCGCGTATGAAGCCGTTTAGCCGCACATAAATTATGCTACGGCCAGTCGAGAGTTTTCCCTTTCCATACGGTATAAAGATGCGCGAGCGCGCGACGTCGCGTATATATACGCGAGGTGAAATATTTGTTCGCCTTCGACGGATGAATCAGGCTCTCGCGCGTATAGGCTTAGCTGGCCGCGTTGAGACCAGTACAAATACACGTTGGTTTACTCGCGGCAAACTTCTCGAGTCTCTCTCCCGAGCGCATCGTTATCGAATACTCCGAGCACTTGGCTCGAGCTTCAAGTTTAATCTCGCTCGAAGCTCGCGGCTGCGTTGCATTCCCCCGATTGTATATCCCGAGAATTATGCCCGACACAAAACGAGTCGGTATAATTAATCGGACGCGTATATCCGTATTTCGAAGTGGATAAAAGTGTGGGGCTGACCGTTAGGGAGCTTGGCTCGACACAAAAGGGTTACAGTTATCATAACAAGCGGCCGCAGGCTCATAGAGCACTGCAGCCGGATCGTTGGTTAATTGACGGGAAATCAGCAAGTTTGAGGGGGCGCAACGATACCGCGGCAGCAGCCGCGCGGCTCAAAATAACCCGTGGAATTCCCCTTTTGGCTTATCAAGATCACCCTGTCTCCTTTGTATCTCTCGCGCTGGCTCGAGCTCGCTCGAGCTGCGGTTGAATAGCCGCGCGCGCGCGCACCTGCGCGCATCTCGGCTCTCCGTCCGTCTGCTTGTTTTCCCGCGTTATTTCATTATTTTGCCGCGAGGATACACATACGCTCGCGAGCTGCAGTCGTTAGTCTCTCGCGCGCGCGCGGCCAGTGAATATTCCTGCGTGATAAAGGGATACACAGGCGTTTTGATAGGAGCTCCTGCAGCAAACGTGACCAATGCTGCAGCCGGGCCGCGATGGAGATATTACGTGTGGTGGCCCGAGCCGGTGGCGCGAGCGAGCGTGAGTTGGTTAGCGGGGCCAATTTTAAAGTAGCTCCAGCCCGATGCATCGGCCGCATTCCTCGCGGAGCCGTGTCGAGATCGGCCGCGCGCTCCGCTTAATGGGGACCAGCACCTTAGGCGCGCACCCGTCCACGGCTATCGCCGCCTGGCTGTCGCGTTTTTGAGGATAATGACGCGTAATGCCGGCTGCACAGTACTGTTATGCCTATATGCCCCCTCGAGACTCATCGACAGCCAATATCTCCGCTTTTTCCTCCTCTCGGCGGCGCACGTACGGCATTGTTCCTTCGGTCTCCACGTCCAAATCCACCCGACCAATCTCTCCCGGCTCCGAAGACTCGCCGGGACAAACGACCTTCGCACCTCTTGCACGCGTCGGAGCTGCTGGTGTGTGACGGGAGACGTCGCGCGGACAGAGAGGGAGAAGAGCTCGAGCCCGCATATGAGTCACGTGCTCGCTCGTGTCGCCCAAGCTCGAGGCCTGTAATTCTTTTTAATAGCGACAATGTACGCATTATGACCCGGACGTTCGTTGATCCCCCGCGCCAGCCCGGCGACACTCGTGCTCTCTTGCTCGGATTTCTCTGGCCTCGAATGCCATCTCGCGCGCTCGAGCGTTTCTCAATCGGACGAATTTCTCGGACTCGCGAGACGCGAACGACGCACCGATGCGATGCTTGTTCGGTCGCGAGTATTATCGAGAGGCACTCGAGCGGTGTGCGCAGTAACGGAATTGCGAGCGTATTGGACATCGATGGGCTATCGACCGAACGATTACATTACCTCGCTCGAGCCAATGAAAATGGGTCTAATTAGCGCATACGCCGATCAGCGCGTTACCATCTGAAAAGGCGAGCTTACGCTGCAGCACATGAACACCCTCGCGACTCTGACCTTGTGCTCCCGCTCGCGAGCGCGCTCCGGTAATACGCGAGCATTCTAAGCGGCTGCCGCTTTACGCAGGCCGCGAGCTTAACCCTTATAAGAAGCCGCCTGTGCCTCTCGGGCCCATAGCCTTATTAGAGGAAAAACTCGCGGCATCGAGATGCGCCGCGCGCGGCCGAGGCTATATACGACTGAATGGGCAGTACGCGCAAAAATGTCCGGCCGGATAAGAGCCGTCTAATTGGAACACGATCTCGACCCTGAATAACGCCGACGATACGCCGCGCACAAGGGCAACACATACATACTCGCGGCCAGTAAGAAACTTCTATGCTCTTATTCATTTTGCTCATTCCATTGCCCGCAGCCGCGCTTCTTTCCTCCATTTACATGCCTTCCAGCTTCCTCCAATCAGTTTATATCCTCTATTCTCATTCGAATGGATATTTTCAAAAGGGCACATATATCTATATCTCGAGCTTGGATCTGGGCATGGTTAAGCAGTCATGGCTCGAGCGATTGCAATTTAATACTTGAAATGGAAACTTACTCCCGGTAACCGCTTGATTCCAGCGTCTCGAAGTACAGTAAACTCGGGAAGTGAGCTGGGCTCTCTAGTAGTGGAGGAAAAAGTCCCTCAATCCACATGCCACATACTCGCGCGAGCGCGCGAATAATATAATTCTCCATATCTCGACTCGATTCCGCGTCGGCTGTTCCGTTACTCCTTTCGCGCCTCTATTTCTCCCCTGTCCGTAGATCCCCGCCGGCCGATAGCGGCCATATCGAGCTGTGAGAATCGAATTTGCGATGCCGCCCGATAACCCATATCCCCGGGAAAATTTTCGTCAGAAGCGGCAGCAGCGCGGCGGCGACCCGCGAGGATCTGCCCTTTGGCCGCGGACCCGCGGAAGTGCAGCGTATGTATAGCGCGCGACGAGCCGCTTTGATTTTATCCCACGGACGCTGTTTAGCCCCCAATAGTAAGGAGCTTCGTGCGCAGGTGAAGCCGATAGCATCTGTCCGCGGGCATATTTCACCGGTCGCGGCTCGAAATCGAGAAGCGCCAGCGTACGGTACAGCGATAAGCCCCGAGTCCCCCTCCACGGGTCGTACGTCGAGCCAGGATCATTATGTAATTGCTCGGACGACCGGCCTTAAATCCGTCCAACTTGTGTATCCGATTAGCCTATCTGGGGCTCTTCGCGTGCCGGAGCCTCGACTTTTTTATCGCGTCCAAATATTGAATTATCCCCCCGTGAAACGATTCCCGTCGTAAATCCGCTCCGCTCAACGCCACGGGGCATTGGGCCAGGTTTCTCAGGGCATCAATATGGCCAAGGACTCGGGCACCGGCGGCGGCATGGATAATTTATTCGAGCCCGATTCATAATAACGACCGATCGCGAAATTTCCGGTGCCCCGGCGTTTGGATCAGAGAAAAAACTGCCGCGGTTGCAGCTGAGAAACGTGCGATTGGGATAATCCTCGCCCCGTCTGTGTGCAAACTCACCATTCCAAAGTCACAAAGACACGTCCGTCGCCCAATACATCGATGAGACGCATCTCGAGACTTGGATACTCGAGACACGGGAATATTTATTCTGCGCCGCGTGTACTAATCTAAGCCGGCAAGGGCTTGCTCGGGAACCGTTCGATGCTTGGCGAGTACCGACACATCAGCGGGCCCATAAAGTGCAGGGCCCGAGTTACCGAGGCGACAGCCGAACGGTCCAGCGCGCGCGCGGGCCTCTCTGTATATGTATGTATCGGCGTTTGTCGTCGGTAAAAAGTCCAACGTCTTCACCGGGCCTCGCGGGGCTGGGGTAACGGTTGTTCGCGGCTGCGGGGCCCACGCACGGGCCCGACCACGATAGCCCGGCAGCGCCGCGTGCCGGCACTATACACATAAACATCAATATGCAGCCCGCGGCTATCTATATCGCGCGCAAGCGCCCGCTCGAGCCTTACAACTGTACTCCCCGGCGACACTTTGTTGCCTGGCGGATCTGATTTATTTCCCGCGGGTCCCTGCCCCGCGACCTCCGCTAGACGACCACCATGAGATGTGTGTCAAGCTCAGCGAGGCGATTCCAAAAACTCACCAACGGCAAATTGATTTTTTCGCCTCCGGTTCCGAGGGAAAAATCGAGCGAGCAGCCCCGTCGACCGTATAATACATATGAGTGTACACACATACACATACAGATGAGTCGCGGGCAAAAAGTGTTTTTCGCGAGAGGTATATATATACACAGGTATCGCGAGCTCGCGAACACGGGCTGTTTCGCTGGGGGCAAAAACGGCCCGAGGTAATTAAGAGAGATACGAATCGTACGTGGCCCCGCGGGCACGCGAGCTCGCCGACCGAGTGGGTATCGGCTGCCCTCCCCCTAGCCCCGTCTCTCTTTCTCGAGTCGCCTTTGAAATAAGACAATCCGCGCGCGCGAGAGAGAGCGATAGCGCATTATATTCCGAGCGCGAGTTCGGTCTAATTGACCGGGAATTCGGCGGGGGCAAAAACTCGCCGCCGCGACTTTGCATCTGGCTCGGGCGAGATCAGCCCGAGCAGTGGCGTCGTTTCTTCGCCGCGTTCCCGCCGACGTTATTAATCAGGACCACGTGATTCCTCGCGGCCCCAATCAGTCGCGGGCCGCAAAAAAATTGTCAAGCTCATTTGCAAGATTCGCGCGTGCCTCATTCCGTGCGCGTATTGTATGATGAATTGCACGACACAGCTTGGTGTAACGCGACGAGTTAAAAAACGATTCGAGGCCCCGAGAACGGGCCGATTGTCGGGTGGCGATCGACCAGTCGCTCGTTATACTTTGCGGCAGAGTCGCTTGCGCGCACGGAATGTAGGAAGAAAAGCGCGCGCGAGGTGGGTAAAACAATGAAGACAGCAGAGAGCCGAATCGCACGGCCGTTGCTGGCTGTTTTTTCCGCGAGCTCACGCGCGCACGCTCGGCCATAGAGATAAAAGTGGGCTCGTGCTCCTTTGCCCGCGCGTGTGTTCAACTTTCTCGGGGATAATGGGGGAGACGGAGCTGCGTCGGTCGGTCGGTCGCGGCGACCTCCCCATTAGCATATCTGCGCAGATATCCGCGTTGCGCTCGCTCGAAATATTCCCCACCTCGCGGTGCGCTCGCGCGAGATAGCGTCTATTTGCAAGCGCGAGTCTCCCAGCCAGTTTCGGACTTATCGTCCGCGCGGCCCCGGACAATCGTTATTGTCCCGGCCGCGACCAGCCGTACCGTCGGTTCGTTAGTGTGTTCTGTCCGCTCGGCCGGGGAAGACTCGGGTCCGCACTTCTTTTGTCCTCCCGAGACCATCTAGACATTTTTCGCGCTCGTCCGCGCCGGAGCAGTTTCGCACGCGCGGATCGTCCGCGAGCTCTCGCTCGTTGTGGAAAAATTCGGTCGCCAAATGAATCGTGCCGAATCGTCATCAATCACGAGGCCGGTGCGTACGTCCGCGGAGCCGCGAGACTGCGTCAAAACGTCGTTCCTCGGGCACTACCATTGCCCAGCACAACAGAGTGTGTTGTGAATGGGCTCTGCCCTTGATGCTGCAGCGGCGCGACAGCATAGAGCCACTCGCGCGCAAATGTCTCTCCTGCGGCCAGCGCTCACTTTAAAACATATACATAGAGGATGAGGCGCGAGCTATTAATCACCGGGCGCGTATGAAGGGGATAGTCGCGTCTCTCTCGTGTGCTGGCGCATGGCTTTCATTTGTCGCGCGCGCGCACCGGATGCGCGTAAGCCTGGACTGCTCGCTCGGCCCAGGCCGACCATTATGCTAACAGCACTTGCGGGTGGCACACACGAGCTGCCGAGCTGATCCGCTTTGCCGCGCGTCGTCGCTTCGTATTTGACAAAGTTCACCAACCACATCAACCTCGACCAGCTCGAGCGACACTTTCGTTCACTGTGTGCTTCGTCTTGCACATATCTCTCCGTCTGCGTCACAGAAACGTCCGGCTGCCCGAGAGCAACAGCGACAATAAAACCAATCCCGTATACGCGTATATACCTCGACTTGCGTAGCGACTCGATTTCATCAAATCTTTATTCTGCCCGTACTCGAAGTGCCAGTCACACTTGCAACAGGTTTTTGCATAGTTTTTATCCCGCTTGCGACAATCTCGTTCATTCGTCGGATGAAATGACCGCATGGCCACCGCAAGAACCATACGATGATTCGTGTGAGCTCAATTGGGTCGCCGCACGGGCCAACAGGCGTGGGCCGCGTGATTCACGGCCATTATCACGACTCGCGTGAAAAATCGTTTCGCTCGGTGCCCTCGACTTGCCGAGGCACACCTGAGACGCGGCGGAGTGGGACCAACCGAACGTTCCCGTATCACGTGAAATTATTCCATTGCCGCGCATAAATCGACGCTCATAGGATATGCCCGAGAGTATCGGCGCGATGCATATCGCGTCATTTGTAAGATCCATTTCGGAGAGCTGGAGGAATAGAGCATACGAAGGCGAGCGTGCGAGTGTATATATTTGTGTGTGTGTGTGCGCGTGCGCTCATGCAAATTTATTCGGTGTCCCTCGGGTCCCTGCCCAGAGCTGGAGAGAGAAGAGAAGAGCGGAATATTGGGTTATCGGATTCACGACTGTCTCCTCGCTGGCTCGTCGCTCGCGCGAGAGCGTTCACAGCAGCACACGGCCTCGATTTTTATTCGATTTTAGCCGGGCACGATTTATCGGCCCTGCACCACGCTTCCCATTATTCTTTTCTCGGTATACGTGCCTCCTGCCTCCCTCCCACCTCCTCCTCCTTCTCCTCCGCCTTCCTCCCTCTGCATCCGTGTGCCCCCGAGGCTGTTTTTTCATTGTCCCATAAGATATGAGCCATGGCCGTCGTCGTCGTCGTCGTCGCACCGGTCAAATTCAGTACGGCGATCTGGCGCGTGGGTCGGGCTACGTGTCACACATGTATATTTGCATTGGCTCGGCTCGAGTCGCTCGGCCCCGGCTACTGTCCACTGGTGACGAGCTCATCTGAAATTGTAATGTGCAACGCGCTCCGTTGGTCCGATTAGGGTACGTTTTCGAATAGCGCTGGCAATTGACTGTTGGTCGAGGCGAAGCTCGACTCCGCGGTGCAACGCGCGTATAACGAGGATCGTACGAGAAAATAAGTAGAGACCGGTGCGTGTCAATTATCAAAAGCGGCTCATACAGCCGCGGCTGCTTGACCCGCAATAATTGCCCCTGAACCTTCGGGCGCTCCGAGCGTTCGGGGCATCGCCAGTCACTTTCTTCCTCTCGAGTGCGGATCTCCGCGGCGATCGCAGATAGCTCGGAGCGAGTCTTGAAGAGCTGGCTGGCCTATCGGCGGCCGGATCGCTCGTATATATACCGGGAGGTATAGAGCTTGCCTTCCGCGCGACGTCGTCGGCTGCAGAGAGACGTATGCGCGTCAGAGGCGGATGGACGGCCGAGCGACTGGGGGCTTTATGGATGTTGCGCGCTGCGGTGGTGCGCTCGCGGGCTACCAGTACGATTAGTGTATATATGGGGCTCGCGTGTGCTCGAGCGCACTTTGTTCCCGGGATAACAGCTGCGTTCCTTTGTTCTATCTCGATCCGATAACACAAGTCGCTCGATTAATCGGCGCACGCGCGTCCGCCCTGGTTTATACGACTCACCTCGAAAGACTCCTTGGCCCGATGTATGCGAGTCGCGATTCGGCCAACCGGACGGCGCGATGAGCACCAAAAACCGAGCGACTCGATCGTACAAATCGCAGCCTATCAATATCCGCCAAGCTGGGATATATCAAGGCTGCGGCTGAGCCTAGAGCAAAAAGTCGAGGGTTAGGCAGCTCGAGCGGATAAAGAAAAGTTGCTCATGCTTGAGCGAGCGCGGCGCTCGCGGGGCGAGAAGAAGCTCGTTACTGTATTATACACCCGACGCGCATCTCTCGAGTGTGTGGGCTGACGATCGCGCGGCTGCCACCGGGGGCGGGGAAAAAACGCCGCGGCGAATCTGCCGGAAATTGTCTTGCCACCCCCCCCTGGCCCCGTCGCCCTATCGGATCGCTCCGCGATATTTGTATAGCGGAGTGGATCTCGACCGTTAGCTCGATTCTTGTTTCGCGCGCAAAGCTAAAGGCGAGCGTATGCACATACGTACACACACACGTGGACACGAACTCGAGCGCGCATATACGGCCAGCTCGTGCTCGGGGGCTCTGGTATCGCGCGTTATTACTCGCGCCCGGGCGCAAACACGGCCCTTTGTGTGCATTAAAACACTGCGACCCGCGCGCAGTGTGGTTGGTTACACTGCAGTGCCCGGCATAACTCCGAGCATAACTCAAAAGCTCCGGTCTGGTAGAGCTGTGGTTTAATACGTACAGCTCTCGAGCGGAGCGGCACATGTGAAATTTGCCCGAGCAGGCTCTAAAACAAAACTCTGCCAAGAAAGAGAGAGAGAGAGAGGGATAGAGGGAGACCCCATGAAAAGTTGATATATTTCCGCGGTTCGCATCGTAAACCGCTGCGCGCGGCGGAAGAGAGGCCAGATAAGAGCGGGCATCACGAAGGCGTGGGGTTAGTCCCACCCACTCGCGCCACAGTCCCTCTCGTGACCACCTCGGGCTGATACCTCTGACTCTTTCCTCCTTCTCACGAATATCCCTCTCATGATTTACTCCCTCCTTCCGTCTCTCTCTTACCCGTCTTCTCCTCTACCCCGCCCCCCCCCCACCCCCGGCACCCCCGAGTTGGCGCAGCCTCCTTTATCGATCGCTTCCTCCGCCGCCGGGAGACACACGCGCCGCGCCGCGAACGCTTAGAATCTTATCGGGCCCCGAGGAGGCCCTTCGGAACAGCCGCGCGCGGCACTCGATTGATTGACTGCTGGCAGCCGAGCCACGGCTGCCGCTCATCGCTGTCCGCGTGATTGATGCCCCCCTCAGATATATATCCGGGGCCTTTAGCCGGGCTTTTAATCCCAATGCTGCATTTCTGCATTTTTGCAGCCGGGCGACCGCGCGTACCCCCGCGCGCAACCCGCGGACAAATGCAACCCGCGGGTGACGTTGATTTGACGAAGGCCCCCGGGGCTATCCGTCCCGCATTGATTCGACTCGCGAATGAAACTCGCGCGCATTGGAATGCACGAATAATGTTTGTTCACCGCGACCGCGGCAACCGTACCGTTGAATTAATCTCGATTTTTTTCCTTTCTGTTCCAGGTAAGTCGCAACGAGCCAGTCGAGCTGTACAACGTCGTACCGTTGAGGGATTCTGGTACCAGTTTCGCGAGGTTTGATCTTTCCGAATACACCCCCACAGAATAAACCAACGTCTCGCTCGAGTGTGTGTGTGTGTGCGCCGACTCGATTATCGAGTCCATCAGTGTCGATCGCGCGCGCGCGCGAGGGGTAACTAAACACCGGAGATCGGCGTTAATCTCGCGCACCCGCACGTCTCCGTTTGAAAAATCAATTTGGCCGTAGACGCGCGTACGAGCCCGTCAGCTTAGCGCCCACGGCACCTCGTAAGTTTCTCGCTCGAGCCGGCAATTACTCGGCCCTTTCCGATCGCAAGCCCAACCGGCCGCGCTCGCTCGCGAGCTCATGAGAAACGATCCGACTCGGCCGCGGCGCGCGCCGGGTTCTCAATCTTCCCCGGCTGACTCTTACAGTGCTTTCACAGTGGTAATATTTCCAATGTCCTGATACATGCCCAGTGGCTGCAGTGGAGTCGGACTGAATAAAACTTGGGCTGAACTGAGTCCGAGACTTCCGCACTATTTTGAGTATGTAAAAGAATTCGAACGCTGGATTTCGTGCCGCTGAACGTAACTCGCGCGCGTCGGCCACAAACCTTGATATCCGGGCCGCACCCGCGCCCAGTCCGAAGAGGTCCCGAATACGAAGACCACTCCAAGGCAAGCCCGAATGCAATGTCGCAGCGCTCGCGCCGTTGACGTTGCATGCGCGGAGTAACGCTAACAAGCTCCGAGACATGCGTTCATTGCCGCTGCACAAACAAACTGCACCTGACATAAGCGAGGTTTGGTACACCGCCGCTACGTGCGCGTCCTGACGCTGCACACACAAACTGCACCTGAGATTGTGCGAGGACTGGTGCACAGCCACTGCATGCGCTTTGTGACGCTACACACACAAACTGCACCTGACAATGTGCGAGTTTTGGTGCACCGACGCTGCATGCGCGTCCTGACGCTGCACACACAAACTGCACTTGAGATTGTGCGAAATTTGGTACACCGACGCTACGTGCGCGTCCTGACGCTGCACACACAAACTGCACTTGAGATTGTGCGAGGTTTGGTGCACCGCCGCCGCATGCACGCAATGTCGCTGCATGCGCTTTCTGACGCTACATACACGAACTGCACCTGACAATGTGCGAATTTTGATGTACCGCCGCCGCATGGGTGCATATGCCGCTGCATGCGCGCTATGTCGCCGCATGCGCGCAGGGACGCTGACAATGCCCGCGTTTTCGCGCACTGGCGCCGAGATGCGCGCATTGCTCCGATGTCGCGGAAGCTGCGCCGGGATGCATACATTGCCCCGATGTCGCGGAAGCTACGCCGAGATGCAAAAATTGCCCTGCGACTTGGCGCACTGACCCCGGGATGCGTGCATCGCCCCGATGTCGCGGAAGCTACGCCGGGATGCAAACATTGCCCCGATGTCGCGGAAGCTACGCCGAGATGCAAAAATTGCCCCGATGTCGCGGAAGCTGCGCCGGAATGCAAAAATTGCCCCGATGTCGCGGAAGCTGCGCCGAGATGCAAAAATTGCCCCGATGTCGCGGAAGCTGCGCCGGGATGCAAAAATTGCCCCGATGTCGCGGAAGCTGCGCCAAGATGCGTGCATTGCGCCGATGTCTGGGCAGTTGCGCCGATGTCTCGGCAGTGCGCCGATGTCGCGGCAGCTGCGCCGATGTCGCGGCAGTGCGCCGATGTCGCGGCAGTTGCGCCGATGTCGGGGCACTTGCGCCAATGTCGGGGCACTTGCGCCGATGTTCGGCAGTGCGCCGATGTCGCGGCAGCTGCGCCGATGTCGCGGCAGTGCGCCGATGTCGCGGCAGTTGCGCCGATGTCGGGGCACTTGCGCCAATGTCGGGGCACTTGCGCCGATGTCGCGGCAGTTGCGCCAATGTCGCGGCAGTTGCGCCGATGTCGGGGCACTTGCGCCGATGTCGCGGCAGTTGCGCCAATGTCGGGGCACTTGCGCCGATGTCGCGGCAGTTGCGCCAATGTCGCGGCAGTTGCGCCAATGTCGCGGCAGTTGCGCCGATGTCGGGGCACTTGCGCCGATGTCGCGGCAGTTGCGCCAATGTCGGGGCACTTGCGCCGATGTCGCGGCAACTGCGCCGATACCGCGGCGGCTAACCCCGAGATCCGCGCATTGCGCCGATGTCGCGGCAGCTGCGCCGATACCAAGGCAGCTAACCCCGAGATCCGCGCATTGCGCCGATGTCGCGGCAGCTGCGCCGATACCAAGGCAGCTAACCCCGAGATCCGCGCATTGCGCCGATGTCGATTATTGATTATATTGATTAATATCTATTATTCAATAAGTATAATTTGTATTGATTTTATTGATTATTATTATCAATCTAGCTTATCCAAAAGATTAATGCAACTTGGAATTAAGATTTAGTGAAGATTATTAAGTATAAATTTGTGTGTGTGTGTGTGTGTGCGTGTAAATAGCTATAATGATTAAATTTGATAAAATAGAAATACAAACATGAGCCACATGACAACATCTTTACGAGATGTTGAAGTAAAAAGACTGGACACTTGTAACTTATCAAATCTTAATGTGCTAAACAAAGAAATTCATTCCGATATCCAGCAGTCTCACTTATTTCATCTATCAGTACACTGAAATTAGAATATACATGTGTACACTTTAAAGTTGAACAACATTGGATCATCTGTTGTTATTCTGCAATTTTTATTATCGGACTGAAAAGTCATTCCACCAACACAGTAAATTAATTTTTTCTTCACCGAACGTGGCTACTCAGACTTATGTGAAAAAAAATCTTTCGTCGATTGAGCTCATTACATTTGCTCACACTATTTGTCCACACTGTCAATACAATCAATTTTAATCAAACTCAAACGAGTGCAAAGTAGATCCTCTGAGCAGTATTCTTGAGTTTAATAAATGAATAAACATACACATAATGTTATATTTGGTTAGTTATAAGGAAGAGACAATGTATGTGTAAACTATGGGTTTTGTCCTATATTCTCCTAACAGGACTCATCAGTAAGGTATTCAAATGAATCCAACCTTATGTAACGTAAATTAACTGATAGTGCTATATGATTAATTAGTTTTCGATATGATAAGAAAAGAAACAAGTCGTAGATTAATTAGAATACTATATTGTAATAGTATACTAAAAAGTAATCAGTTGAGAAGTAACGTTATTCCACTGGTTTTTCATGATTACTATTGTACGATTCTTACGATTCTACGAGTACGTAGAAAAGCAAATCGAATGATGTTAACTAATTGAACAACAAAATGCTGCGAAATATGAGTTTAGAACTTAAAAAAAAGCAGTTTGTATTTTTTGAAATATGATGGATCTAAATTTACAGATTCATTTTGCCATAAGTGTTCTATTCTACATGCAAAAGATTCATAAGCTTATATTCAAGAGATAAAAGTTGAGTTTTTTTGACTTGTTGTCATGATTTATATATATTTATATAATTGTCGCCTCGCGAGTCAAGCGCTGCAATAGCTATATAGAGCGCTGCGTTTCAATGATTTCCACCAACCTTCCGCCCGACTTTTAAGTATGAAAAACATTACTTACGTACATAATAATACTGATGATACTTAAGTAAAACAATGTTCAAGCTACCAGAAACCGTTTCAATTTTTATTCTACTGCGTATACTTTTGCCGGAAAGTTACCTCGACTAAAAACCTCTATATCTCGGGATTCACAAATCAGATCTGAGTAAATGAAATCTCAAAATGAGTGTCTGTTTCTCTTCTATCATATGCAACTTTTTAATTTCGAATGGATAGAAAAACCGCGTTGCAGTTGCATTTTTTACGAAGAAATTTTTTTCAAAAAATTTTCAAAAAATCATAAAAGTGGTTAAAATTGATGAAATTGATATTTTTCCGTGGGGAATCGATAGTTAGTATCTATAAGAGTACGTAAAAAAATTGGCAGGTTTCTGAAAGGCTAATAAAATACTCAATTACAGTTGTGAAAATTTTTAAACTAGCTAACTTCAAGTATTTTTTGTGGAAAAACTATCAGAGCTATCGAGATAAATTTTTTTTGTATTTTTATTACTATACAAGGTACTTTAAATGAAATTGTCATAATCGTACGTATGATTTGAAAACTTGAAAAAAAATCACAAAAAATGGCTTTTTTTGTGGGGGTCACTTTTCCCTTTCCACCTATTTTGCAAAAGCAATATTCAAAATTATTGTTTCGGAATACTTAATCCTTATGCAAAATTTCATAACAAAACTTTTTTTCCTCTAGCATTTTACTCTAGGATTGATAGTTTCCATAGTATCTCAAAATCAAAATAGAAAAATGCACATTTTTTAAAATAAAAATATGAAGCCATACTTTTCATTTGTCCACGTATCTCTCATAACATTCTAAATAATTTTTCGAAGAGAATAAAAATGTTTCAGTTTACTTTCTTGATTAATATTTATGAATATTAATTCATGAAATTCACTTATATTGGGTAAACTGCATGTCTAAGGTTGAAATAGCTTTTGACGGGTGGTCCCAGATTCCAATTCAAGTAACTTATTCATGAAATTGGCTAATATTTTTGTAAGTTCTAGGGCATCAAGCCGATTTCCCAGAATTTTTTTAGATTTTTTCGAGCACTTTAACCCCCTTTAATCAATAGGCAAAGTTGCTGATTTTGCTGTTTTTGCATTTTCAGAGGCATTTTCAACCTTAATTCACACCCTGAAAATGACCTCTGAGGCAAAAAATGAATGGGACACTTTTTCCTGCAAATTGCCTGAATTTTATAGAAAAATTATCTCCAAGGTCATTGGAGCACATTAAGTACTCCACATTACCAATTGGAGCCTCTATTTTTGAACCCTGGGAGTTCGCTCGTCAAGCCCCACACCACATTACAATTATCCACTGTAAAAACTCACATTCTATCATACTAATACATATCCTGAGTTGTCAATATCATATTTATATAGATCAAGCATTACTATACTACTTGACGCCACCTTACTTTCAGTAGTTACATGTATTGATGGTCAATATATTGGCTCTATTGTGTTAAAATGTACAAGAAACTACTAATAAAGTACATTGTCATGAATTGCATTCACTCGATAAGAAAGATAAGCTGTGCATTACACGTACACCTTATAACACACTAGGCAGTGCATAGATATCATATGATTTTTTTAATATCAACAAGAAAATGTTGAAGTTCACTAAACATGGGTAATATTCATAAATGTGGGACTCATGAAATCCACTCATATTGTATAAACTGCATAGCTAAGGTCCAAGCAGCTATCGCCGGATGGGCTCAAACTACAACCTCAAGTTATTTACTCATGAAGATAGATAATATGAATCAATCCACTTGAAAGTATAGGAAAAATAAAAAAATAAAGGAATTCAAATATATATAGTTTGCCTGTCCAGAAATGAGTTTGGAGCTTCCAAAGTAGCTTTGCATGTCTAAAAGTCTATGGTCGGTAACCTAAACTTTGCCATGCATGGGTCATATATATCTCCAGTATAGGCAAGTATAACGTTCACAAAGTGGTTTATAAAGTCGTTTAAACACAGGCAAACTATATATATTTGAATTCCTTATCAAATTGCGCATCTAGTGATCATAAGTTCAAGTGGATTGATTCATATTATCTATTTTCATGAGTAAATAACTTGAGGTTGTAGTTTGAGCCCATCCGGCGATAGCTGCTTGGACCTTAGCTATGCAGTTTATACAATATGAGTGGATTTCATGAGTCCCACATTCATGAATATTACCCATGTTTAGTGAACTTCAACATTTTCTTGTTGATATTAAAAAAATCATATGATATCCATGCACTGCCTAGTGTGTTATAAGGTGTACGTGTAATGCACAGCTTACAATTTACTCTCTGGATTAATCTTTCTTATCGAGTGAATGCAATTCATGACAATGTACTTTATTAGTAGTTTCTAGTATATTTTAACACAATAGAGCCAATGTATTGACCATCAATACATGTAACTACTGAAAGTATGGTGGCGTCAAGTAGTATAGTAATGCTTGATCTATATAAATATGATATTGACAACTCAGGATATGTATTAGTATGATAGAATGTGAGTTTTTACAGTGGATAATTGTAATGTGGTGTGGGGCTTGACGAGCGAACTCCCAGGGTTCAAAAATAGAGGCTCCAATTGGTAATGTGGAGTACTTAATGTGCTCCAATGACCTTGGAGATAATTTTTCTATAAAATTCAGGCAATTTGCAGGAAAAAGTGTCCCATTCATTTTTTGCCTCAGAGGTCATTTTCAGGGTGTAAATTAAGGTTGGAAATGCCTCTGAAAATGCAAAACCGGCACCAAAGGTTAGAGGCGGCGTACGCGCCAGTCGACCGTAGCGCTACGCGCCTAACCACTTTTCAGTGCAATGTTCTTCAACTTTAAAGTGTACACATGTATATTCTAATTTCAGTGTACTGATAGATGAAATAAGTGAGACTGCTGGATATCGGAATGAATTTCTTTGTTTAGCACATTAAGATTTGATAAATTACAAGTGTCCAGTCTTTTTACTTCAACATCTCGTAAAGATGTTGTCACGTGGCTCATGTTTGTATTTCTATTTTACCAAATTTAATCATTATAGCTATTTACACGCACACACACACACACACACACACACACACACACACACACACACACACAACACACACACACACACACACACACACACACACACACACACACACACACACACAAATTTATACTTAATAATCTTCACTAAATCTTAGTTCCAAGTTGCATTAATCTTTTGGATAAGCTAGATTGATAATAATAATCAATAAAATCAATACAAATTATACTTATTGAATAATAGATATTAATCAATATAATCAATAATCGACATCGGCGCAATGCGCGGATCTCGGGGTTAGCTGCCTTGGTATCGGCGCAGCTGCCGCGACATCGGCGCAATGCGCGGATCTCGGGGTTAGCTGCCTTGGTATCGGCGCAGCTGCCGCGACATCGGCGCAATGCGCGGATCTCGGGGTTAGCCGCCGCGGTATCGGCGCAGTTGCCGCGACATCGGCGCAAGGCGCGGATCTCGGGGTTGGCTGCCGTGACATCGGCGCAACTGCCGCGACATCGGCGCAAGTGCCCCGACATCGGCGCAACTGCCGCGACATTGGCGCAACTGCCGCGACATCGGCGCAAGTGCCCCGACATTGGCGCAACTGCCGCGACATCGGCGCAAGTGCCCCGACATCGGCGCAACTGCCGCGACATTGGCGCAACTGCCGCGACATCGGCGCAAGTGCCCCGACATTGGCGCAAGTGCCCCGACATCGGCGCAACTGCCGCGACATCGGCGCACTGCCGCGACATCGGCGCAGCTGCCGCGACATCGGCGCACTGCCGAGACATCGGCGCAAGTGCCCCGACATTGGCGCAAGTGCCCCGACATCGGCGCAACTGCCGCGACATCGGCGCACTGCCGCGACATCGGCGCACTGCCGAGACATCGGCGCAACTGCCCAGACATCGGCGCAATGCACGCATCTTGGCGCAGCTTCCGCGACATCGGGGCAATTTTTGCATCCCGGCGCAGCTTCCGCGACATCGGGGCAATTTTTGCATCTCGGCGCAGCTTCCGCGACATCGGGGCAATTTTTGCATCCCGGCGCAGCTTCCGCGACATCGGGGCAATTTTTGCATCTCGGCGTAGCTTCCGCGACATCGGGGCAATGTTTGCATCCCGGCGTAGCTTCCGCGACATCGGGGCGATGCACGCATCCCGGGGTCAGTGCGCCAAGTCGCAGGGCAATTTTTGCATCTCGGCGTAGCTTCCGCGACATCGGGGCAATGTATGCATCCCGGCGCAGCTTCCGCGACATCGGAGCAATGCGCGCATCTCGGCGCCAGTGCGCGAAAACGCGGGCATTGCCAGCGTCCCTGCGCGCATGCGGCGACATAGCGCGCATGCAGCGGCATATGCACCCATACGGCGGCGGTACATCAAAATTCGCACATTGTCAGGTGCAGTTCGTGTATGTAGCGTCAGAAAGCGCATGCAGCGACATTGCGTGCATGCGGCGGCGGTGCACCAAACCTCGCACAATCTCAAGTGCAGTTTGTGTGTGCAGCGTCAGGACGCGCACGTAGCGTCGGTGTACCAAATCTCGCACAATCTCAAGTGCAGTTTGTGTGTGCAGCGTCAGGACGCGCATGCAGCGTCGGTGCACCAAAACTCGCACATTGTCAGGTGCAGTTTGTGTGTGTAGCGTCACAAAGCGCATGCAGTGGCTGTGCACCAGTCCTCGCACAATCTCAGGTGCAGTTTGTGTGTGCAGTGTCAGGACGCGCACGTAGCGGCGGTGTACCAAACCTCGCTTATGTCAGGTGCAGTTTGTTTGTGCAGCGGCAATGAACGCATGTCTCGGAGCTTGTTAGCGTTACTCCGCGCATGCAACGTCAACGGCGCGAGCGCTGCGACATTGCATTCGGGCTTGCCTTGGAGTGGTCTTCGTATTCGGGACCTCTTCGGACTGGGCGCGGGTGCGGCCCGGATATCAAGGTTTGTGGCCGACGCGCGCGAGTTACGTTCAGCGGCACGAAATCCAGCGTTCGAATTCTTTTACATACTCAAAATAGTGCGGAAGTCTCGGACTCAGTTCAGCCCAAGTTTTATTCAGTCCGACTCCACTGCAGCCACTGGGCATGTATCAGGACATTGGAAATATTACCACTGTGAAAGCACCGTTACACCCGGCCAGCGGATAGCTCGAGCAGCCGTTAGCTCGAGACTGCCGCGGCGAGATAAATCCAGACGCGCGCCACCGCCAAACTGCCAATTCAACCCAACGCATGGGCCCTTATTGACACGTCTCCGGCTTCCCTCCCCCGCGAGCCGCGACACTCGTTTTTCCCCCACGGAACGATGAAATCATCATAATTGATACGCGTCCCCTTTTGTCTGTCCCGGGTTGTATGCAAAGCAGCTTGCAAAACGTCCCATTCGCTGCGATACGGCGCTGCGTGTGTACAATCTTGTAATCACGTCGCGGCGAGTGTTTGGAAATATTTCCGTGCCCCTCGTAAATTCCTCGCGGGTTGACCTGTTGCGCGTACTAGTATGCATGTATCCGAGGCAGGATAGGCAGCTGGAGACGGACGATTACGCGCCCGGGGCCGGTATTCGTCATGTGTGATCGCTGCACTTATGGTATACGCGATGTTTTGGACTTGGCGGCCGGCTCGAGATCGCATTCAAAGGTCAAGATCATCAGTCGGTCCGGAGGAGCGAGGAACAAAGCCGAGATCCCCAGCGGCGAGCGTGAAAACAATGAGGGGCTAGTGGACGGGAGGGAAAATAAAAAAGCGTTAAATTACAATTGACGGGTGGAACACGTGTCGGCGGGCTCGCAATCTATTACCTCACCGCGCGATTCGCCAACAGCTACCCCTACTTATCGCGGCGAATAACAATGTGTAATAACGTTCTTGCGGGGCTGTAAAAAGGTAAAAACAGCCGCGAGTACTCCTCGGCCGCGCTCGTCCGGCCCACGTACGAGATAAAGGCGCTAGGATGATCGACGCCGTAAATAAAGTACGTATAGCGCGAGCGAGGCGAGCGAGCGAGAGAATACGCGTATGTAAATCACCAGGCGCACCCACGCCCACGCGCGAGCTTATCCCCCGTCCCTTCACACAGCCCAGCCTTTATCTCGCCAGATATATACCGCTTGAACCGATCGCTCGCTCGCTCTGGCGCACGCGGCTAGCCCCGACAAGAGCTCGCTTTATATGTATATGTGTGCTAGACGCCAACGACTATCGGGACGTGGCTCACAACATCGTTACCACCATACACTGTATCTTCTCGCTCTCACGTAGATTACGCTCGAGTTTCCAGTATCGTCGGCAGTGTATAATTCCCACTTCCAAAGTTCCCTTCTAACTGCTGGACCGTTTACAAATAGCTTCCACTCGCTTTTGACAAAATGATGATCGTTTCAATCGGTTCTATCGAGCTCACAGCCAGTCTGCCCTCCGACTTTTGTCTCACAGCCCAGCAGCTCGAAGGAACGACGGCTGATGCCAACCACTCGGACAATCTGACTCTTCTCCTAGAGCGGCTTCGCGTATTTCACCCTTACGGCTAATTGTCATTGTTATCTCGTCCCGAGGGCAACGTACGAGCAAGTTGTAGACCGGGTGTCGAGAGTCAGTTATCATCGAGCTCGATTGATGGCTCGCTCGATACAGCGTTTTCCGGCGCGCAACTTCAAATCTTGGTTTGTTTTTTTTCCATCTTCTCCACTCGAGCTGGATTTTCACGCTCCTCGTGTGAACGTAGCACGCGGACCGTGACATTTTTTTCGAGTACCGATGAGGAATAATTTCCGACAGTAGCGTGGAAGTTCGATCGGAATAAAATCGCTGTAGGAAGGGGCGCGTTCGCAGGCTTTGCCGACAGCGCAATATTAAAATGGGTGTTCATAAATATGAATAAGTGTAGCAAGTCGTAGGGATCCGGAGCGCGTATGGGGTGAAGAGTACAAATCCGGGAAGCTGTTGTATATACCGGAGCAAAGCGAAAGGGGCAAGAATCCATAATGCGCGCGTTAGCCGTCGGATGTTGCGGTTGTTCGTTCTAGAAGCATTCCGTCCCTCATCGTCGCGGACCTGCCGAACCAGGGCCGCGGCCCGCATACGTGTATCCCCGGCCGAATCGTAAATAAGGACACGATTGTCCTTTTAAGCGGCCCTTCCAAGTCCTTGGCCCTCCGCGCACTCACGCACGCTCGCGCACACACATGTATACACTGGTAGCCGCGCGAGTGACGGGGCCATTGTTCGGATGCCTGCTCCCCTCGCCGGCGCGGCGTGTGAGTACGCTCGGGAATATTCCTCCTTTTTTTCTCTCTCTCTCTCTCGCGCGCTGATCCTCGAGTAATATCAAAGGCGCTGCGCATTTTTATTTACGCGCGAGAGAGGCCGGCTCGGCCGTTTTCCGCTTTATCGCCGGGCTCTCTCTCTCCGCGAGTGGGCGCGAGCGCGCGGATTCGAACAATAAACTCGATAACTTATTGGCGGTGTCCGCGGGTGTGTTTCGCCGTGGAGGAAGAAGCAGAGGAAAAAAAAACAATCGATTCGATCTTCCTTATGGCTACTTACGGCGTCACCCGTACAGTTAGCTTCGGCAAACGTATACACACGCGCGCACATGTATATACGCACACCGGGCTATTAACGGCCGAGCTCGCGTAATAAGATATCACACGGGCTGATTAGCCCTCGCTGCCAAGTTTACTGCGTCGCGCATGCCCGCAGCTCTTTAGATTAGAAAGAGGGGGTAGAGTGTGCGGGCATTTCTGGCCCGTGTACAACATCGATCGGTCGCAGGGGGTGAAAAAAGTCCGGCTACCGGTGCGCGCGTCTCGTAAAACGGAGCGAAATATCCCGGCGCTGCGCGCGCGCGGATAGGATACATACATATACACATCGGGAGCAGCGAGGGAATGCCGAACGGCCAATGGCTATACGCGGCGCGCACCGGCGGCCGGCATGCGAAACAACCTGTTGATTGTCTTATGTATATATACACCCGTTGCTGCCACTGTTTCGCTCTCTCGCGCGCGAGCCTCGCATACTTGCCCACAGAGAAGCCTTCCCCCCGAGCTCCCGCGTACTTCTTCATCCGCGCGCGCGCGCCTTAGTTATATAGGGTGTTGTGCCGATTTTTTCCCTTCGGAGTTTGCGAAATTTATGCAACGGTGTTTTTGCCCGGCCGGCATTGCCCACGTATGTATAGGCTCGTGGGCAGGAATTTAATTCGATCCGGGATCTCGGCCGCGGTGATGAATCGCTTTGTTTCGCCTTGATTAGAGATATAAATTGAGGGGACGATGACTTGGCGACTTTTTTTGTTTGATTCTCTTCTTCGAAGGGCCGCCCGACGAGAACCGCCTATTTCAATAATGGTCCGATTCGATTTACTTCTTGTTTCTCTATCGCTATATCGTATCGCGTATTGGGCGCGAGGTTGGACGAGAACGACGCCGGCTCGGATGGAAATGACGCGACGGAGAAATTTGGTGAATAATTTCCTGGGGAGAAGCTGCTACGTGGGTACGCTGCTCGAGATAAAAATCGGCACGCTTTTCGAGTTTCCCACCCGTTATTAGACTCGTCTCATTACGAGACGAACGTCAGTGGAACAATGCGAAAACGAGCTGGCTCGCAGTTTGCATTAGCCCGATATCTGCCCTCGGCTATTATTCCTCTCCCGAGGTGACCACTTTCGTGGCTTTTGTGCGCTTGGAAAGCGGCTCTCGGAAAACAGTCCTCCCGAGGGAAGAGATCCTTTTTCCGTCTGGCCAATCTGTCGCCCTTCATTACGGAGCCCCACCGCGGCGTTTTCCACAGGTCGTCGCGCCAGCTTTCCGAAGGATCGATCCCGAGATTCCCGAGGTTATCGAAGAGTCGGCCCCGCGCGCGAGTAGACGCGTATATGAGCCTAAATCGTCCGGCCGCGGCGTTTTTTGTTTCTCGGCCGGCCGAGCTCTCGTCTCGCGTGTCCCGATCTCGTTTAGGCCACTCCCAATTCAGCCCGTCCGCCCGTCCGTCCGCCCGTCTATCCATCCGGCTGTAGCACGGTCTGGATCTGTACTTGAGGTGACGAGCAGCTGCACGGCCAAAGTAACTTTTGGAATGGCTCCGGGAGAGCATTTTAATCATAATCCCAGCATGTCCCGGTTGTAAACCCAGGGCTAAATTTTCTAGAGACGAAAATTTCGAAAAATGAAAAATTTTTTGTCTTTTATTTCGATATAGCTCGGAAGCTATTGGTTTGAGAGCAAAATGAAAGAGGAAAAAAAGTTTCGTTACAAAATTTACTATAAGAATGAATGAGTTTGAATTCGAAATCTTAATTATTGTTGCTAATATATCGATATGAATACAAAAATTACAGGTTAAAATTTTGCTTTTTTTGGGAATTTTTTTTAAATACTCAAAATGTACATACGAATGTGGAATTTCAGGTCGAAATACCTTGTATTCTGATGAAATAACTCCAAAAAATTTCATCTCGATAAGTATAATAGTTTCCGTACAATCAATTTGTTAATTAAAAAAATATATTCTGAGTTACAATATTTAAATGTTTGTACAGACTTTTACACTCAGTACATGAACCTGATTATTTTTTTACGTACTCTCCAATACGTAAACTATCGATTCCCAGTATAAAAATTACCTCTTAGTACATTCAAACAACAATTAGAATTTTTTGAAAAATCGTACGTAAAAGTACCTTATAAACAATTACTACTGCCAAGCGGTTTTTTCATATATTTGAAATCTAAAAATTGCGTTGAATAGAGGATGAACAAGCGCTCATTTTAAGCCCTCATTTATCAAAATCGGATTCCTGAGTTCCGAAATATAGAGGCTCAAAGTTGAAGTACGTTCACGGCAAAACTATGTGGAATTTAACAATAGTAAAAAGTTTGTCGTATAGCTTGAAGAATAATCATTTCAAGGATATTGTATCATGTACGTAAGTGATGCTCTTCGTACTCAAATAACAAGAGAGAGATCGACGGAAATCATCGAAACGCGGTACTTTCGGCGCGGCGGCAGTGGAATTCGGCGCGGCGGCAGTGGAGGGGGTAGCTGAGAAGAAACGAAGAAAAGTCGATCGCGCGGGTTCAAAATGAACGCGTGATCTTTAATTGACTATATCTCAGCTTCTACGGCAGATAATTTGATGATTCTTTTTTTAAATGAATATAGTAAATCGAAAGCTACCCGACTACGTATATATTAAGTTCAGCTAAGTCTGAATTAACAATTTGTTAATGAAATAACAATATTGCCATTTTTCAGCGACAAAAAAATCATTTGTTTAATTTTTTTTTCGTACAATTGACATGACACTATCTCAAATGCCTTTGTAAATATACATTTTATTTATTTGCAAATATATTTTGATTGATAAATATATATATATTCGAAGGATTTTGAAAGGAGAGTCGAATTAATTATGTAATAAATATTCAATATACTAAACATTATATTTTCAATACATTTATAAACTCAAATTCCGAAAACACACACATATAAAACCTTAAATTCGACTGGAACCATACAAAGTTTAGTTTATATATATGTGTGTGTGTGTGTGTGTCTAAACATAAAATTAAAGATTTTATATATGAGTGTATTTGCAACTTTGTATGGCTTTAATCGAATTTAAGGTTTTATATATGTGTCTGTTTTCGGAATAATAAAATAAATGTATTATAATATAATGTTTAGTATATTGAATATTTATTACATAATTAATTCGACTCACCTTTCAAAATCCTTCGAATATATATATATTTATCAATCAAAATATATTTGCAAATAAATAAAATGTATATTTACAAAGGCATTTGAGATAGTGTCATGTCAATTGTACGAAAAAAAAATTAAACAAATGATTTTTTTGTCGCTGAAAAATGGCAATATTGTTATTTCATTAACAAATTGTTAATTCAGACTTAGCTGAACTTAATATATACGTAGTCGGGTAGCTTTCGATTTACTATATTCATTTAAAAAAAGAATCATCAAATTATCTGCCGTAGAAGCTGAGATATAGTCAATTAAAGATCACGCGTTCATTTTGAACCCGCGCGATCGACTTTTCTTCGTTTCTTCTCAGCTACCCCCTCCACTGCCGCCGCGCCGAATTCCACTGCCGCCGCGCCGAAAGTACCGCGTTTCGATGATTTCCGTCGATCTCTCTCTCGTTATTTGAGTACGAAGGGCATCACTTACGTACATCATACATTATACTTGGAAAGATTATTCTTTGAGCTGTACGACAAACTTTTTACTATCGTTAAACTCCAAATAGTTTTGCCGTGAACGTACCTCAACTTTGAGCCTTTATATTTCGGAACCCAGTAATCCGATTTCGATGAATGAGGGCTTAAAATAAGCGCTTGTTCATTTTCTATTCAATGCAATTCTCAGATTTTGAATATATAGAAAAACCGCTTGGCAGTAGTAATTGTTTATAAGGTACTTTCACGTACGATTTTTCAAAAAATTCTAATTGTTGATTGAATGTACTAAGAGGTAATTTTTATACTGGGAATCGATAGTTTACGTATTGGAGGAGTACGTAAAAAAATAATCAGGTTCATGTACTGAGTGTAAAAGTCTGTACAAACATTTAAATATTGTAACTCAGAATATATTTTTTTAATTAACAAATCGATTGTACGGAAACTGTTATACTTATCGAGATGAAATTTTTTGGAGTTATTTCATCAGAATACAAGGTATTTCGACCTGAAATTCCACATTCGTATGTACATTTTGAGTATTTAAAAAAAATTCCCAAAAAAAGCAAAATTTTAACCTGTAATTTTTGTATTCATATCGATATATTAGCAACTATAATTAAGATTTCGAATTCAAACTCATTCATTCTTATAGTAAATTTTGTAACGAAACTTTTTTTCCTCTTTCATTTTGCTCTCAAACCAATAGCTTCCGAGCTATATCGAAATAAAAGACAAAAAATTTTTCATTTTTCGAAATTTTTCGACATTTTCGTCTCTAGAAAATTTAGCCCTGGGTTTACAACCGGGACATGCTGGGATTATGATTAAAATGCTCTCCCGGAGCCATTCCAAAAGTTACTTTGGCCGTGCAGCTGCTCGTCACCTCAAGTACAGATCCAGACCGTGCTACTGTCCGTCCGCGGCTATGGCATTCTTCTTCTTCTCTTTTTCCCCGGCTGCATCGCAGCGCTTTCTCTTTGCCTCGCGGCCCGAGCTCCAGTCTAATGGCGCGCCGAGGTTTCATTAGCGCGCGCGCGAGCGCACACTGCTCCAGTGTGTATGCGTGTGTGTACGTGTATGTGTAAGTGCAGCTCGGTCGTACCAGTGAACGAGTTCTAGCGCCAGCCGCTCTCTGTGATCCCCCGCGCGCCGCGTCTTGCTTGCGCATCAAATTTTCATGCATTTTTCATTCCCGTTAAATTGTTCCCTCAGCATCGTATGATCGATCTGGACGTCCTCTATATCTCGTGTGTATTTTCGTGATAAATCTGGCTCTCCCGAATTCTCCGAAATCTCGGCTCCGTTTTATGCATCTCGTATCGCGGTCTGGCGTTATCGGCAATGAGCTTATCGATACGCGAGCCAGCCTGCCGCCCCTCGGGAACGTAAATATAGCCGTGGACTGGGTCGAGATGCGGAGTGCATCTATGAATCGCCGAGTCGGAGCGAGTCGCTCTCGGTCCAACTGCACACACGTGCGTCCACGTGCGGAGGATCGCGCGCTCTCGCAAATTGCAGGGGGCTTGGGTTGTTGGCGAGCGCGAAGCTCCCCTCGCGCGATCGCGGGCCGCACTTGCGGCTCTCTCTCTCTCTCTCTCGAGTATATGGCTGCCGCGCGCAACAGGTTGCCGCTCGCTCCTTCTCCTCCGAATCCGAAATTCCGGCAATTGCAGCCGAAGAAAGAGCTCTCGCTCTCTCTGCCTCGACTGCACCGCGTGTGTATACTTTGCTGCCGCGGGCGTCCTTGCGCCGCAGATGTCGGCTCGGGCTCTCTGCGCCTGCGCACCCCCATGGCGTGCGCGGCCGCGTGCGTCGAGCCGCGTCACGGTGCTTTTTTCGCCGCGCTCCCCAGCGGCTCTCATTCTCTTTTCGAGCCTAAGTGTGCCTTTTTTCCTTCTCTCCTCGCTGCTGATCGATCGCCAAATGGGTCCGTTGGGCGGCGTTCATTATGCGACCAACGGCATCCGTTTTAGATTTTCAACGACGAATTTCGAGCTGTGCAGAACGCGCGATACACGAGAGACCGCGCCGACTTTCTCTTGGCGCGGCGCGCGAGTCACATACAAGCATCCCCGAGTGGGTTGCAGCCGAGAGAATCAGCACTCGCTAATTGTTGAGGCTGCATACGGATGCGGCGGCGGCGGCGGCGCGAGTAAGACGCCGATGGCGTGGATCAATCCTCGCGGCTCGCGCTGGAGTTGGATCGAGCGGTCGGGAGTTGGAACGTGCAGTCGACACGGGCGAGATGGAGCGTGAACGCGGACGGGCGGGAGCTGATCGATCTTGAATCGTGAAAGTAGGAAGGCCTCGTTATATGGCCGGGCGGGCGTTCGGTGCGGGCCGGGCCCGTCGGCCGCTCATATGCGCGCACACGACACACACGAGCAAAGATCTCGCGCTGCAGCCGCTCCGACACACAGCACGAGAAAGTGAGCCTCTCTCGCCGCGCCTATAACACACACACCCACAGACACACACACACATACTCCCGTACAATCACGGCGTCTTCCTCGTAATCTCGTCGTGCAAAGGGCCTATTGCGCGAATAAACGCACGTTTCAGCATAGATAGAAGTACGCAGGCCAGTTGGGGTGGCGAACGCGCGGAAAACGCGCGGGCCCTTTAAACATAATGGCGCGCGGGGCTCGACTCCGGGCGACTCGGCTCGCGAGCGGGGTATCCGCCGAATGAGAACCCTCGACTCGGCTCGCGGCGCGGCATGAGAATTTTCCCACAGTCCGTGTAGCAGCCGCTCGCGCTCGCTCCGCGTCTCCCCTCCCTCCGCTCGCCCGCTCTCTCTCTCTCTCTCTCTCTCTTCGAGGCGCAAGCGCTGTTGCCACACCTTCTCCCCGGTCGCTAGCGCTGGAGGGGGACACCGGCCGTATGGCTGCCATAGCGCGCGGAGGCTGCAGCGTCAGACTGAGCCTCACACACACACACACACCAACACGCGCGCGAGCGTATCTGTCGCTGTGGGCCCCTCGAGAGCCCCGCAGAGCTGATTGCTTTTTATGGGGGTTGGAAACACCTGGCCGCGCTCGAGGGAGGCAAGTGGCCGGTCTCTGTTTACCCGTTACACGGATATACCTAGGCGTCGTCTATCTACCTTGCGACACGTGCACAAACAGACGGCCGGCGTGTCCGAAATCGTGATTATTCCTCGGAGGACTGGTCCGCGCGACCATTCCTTCCAATTCTCTTTGCTCGCTCTCTATCACTGTATATACACGAGGCTGGACGAGGCGCTCGAAGCTCGGATAGAAGATAAGCAGTTTGATTCCTCCCAAGAGAGTTGGAAAGTAATAGTAAGACTCGAGTCGCAGAGACATGTACCGTGTGCTCGCGCGCGCGATTTTCTCACAATCGTCAAAATAACTAATGAAGCGATCGGCCGCCTCGTGATTACCGTCATTCCGCGCACTCGCCCTGGCCGGAAGGAGTTTTTGCGGAAGCCGGGACGCGCCCAATACTCGACCGACGACACTGACCGACAAAGGGAGGAAGAGCGCGAAGCCGCACGCACTGCCCCCCTCGCCCGCAATGGATGCGTGTTATACAGATACATGCACGCGGCCATGTGAAAGTCGCCCCGACTCCGCGGGACGCAGCCCAAAGGGTTGGCGCACGGGTGGCCGGGGATTAGAAACAACAGCCAGCCGCGCTTATGAATCGTTCCCTCTTTCTCTCGGTGATGCGGTGGTTTTTCAAGCCCCCGTATCGCTTTGTATGCACCGACGAGCCACTCGCTTTTTACCTTGCCTCCGATCGACGATCGCCTAATTAGTCGGTAGATATACACGCGCTAGTGCGCCCCGAGAGCTGCTCTCGCCCGATAGTTAATGGATTGTTTTTTCGAATTAACTGTGGAGCGCGGCCCCGGCAGCACTTATCATCACGAGGCGATTCATGGATTTGAAAAGACTTGTAAAATGATGCCGGAGAGAATGCCCGACGCTCGCGCAGGATGAGGGGAGAGAGGAAGAAAAAAGCCGAGAGATACGCGGCGAGAGGAACCGGCCGAAAAAAAACTCGTAGGGAGCCTGTAAGTGTGTGTGTGTGTGCGATGCAGCGCGTTGCCGAGCCCCCGAGAATCCGGTTGAAATATTTAGACAGGTCTAGGATGCGAGTGTGGAACCGGAGAGCCGGCGACCAGCCGCGGTCTGCAGCCTCGTCATCTTCCAAAAGCACAAAGTGCCTCGGACAACTCTCTCGAGTGTCTCTGCAGCCTCCTCTCGGGATCCGTTTCCGTCCCGACCAAATGCTCCCAGCTCATTGGCGCACACGCGCGAGTGGAAGCTTCCTTGGGCTCGCGACGAACTTTTTCACCTCGTGTCCGACTCATGTGTGAATAATCGCGCGCGCGCGCGGAACACGGAGCGAACGGCTCGCGGGCGCGACAAAAAGTTCACTCCGCTCGACGCAGGCGCTCGGTAATGAGCAACAGTCCCGCCCACACGGTTCCTCGTCCCATCCACCCACATGGCTGTTTGCGCTCCGTTAAGAGCACACCCTCGCCGACCTCTTCTCGCTTGCCCCGTATATATACCCTTTCGACGGGCGAGCAGTTTCCGACGCGTGCTTTCTCACACACTCACGTCCCACGCCCCATCGAACTGCCGCGAGCGGGGTAAAATTGAGACGTTTGTCTCGAACTAATTCGGGAAGTCGCCGCTCCCGAAAAACTCGAACGCAGCGTCAACGGCGCGTCAGCAAAACAGCTGGCTCTCGTGAATATATATATATATACGGAATGTGCGGGGCTGGAACAGACAATGCAGCAGCACGCGCATCGGGAAATCCCTCGGCCCGCTTCTTTTTCACGGGCAGAAACGGGGATCGCGTGTGGGAAACACTCACAAGTGCGGCGTAGGAGGAGTTTCTTTATTATTCTCAACGCGGCCCTGTGTGCGACCCCAAAGACACGGACTTTCCTTGGGGGTCGATTCGATCTCTATATACAGGGCATTGTTGTGTCTATAGACTCGTGGTCGATTGATCCGCGCGAGTTTATTGCGTATATGCGATCATCCCGATCAAATCACTCGTTAATAGTCGAGATCGACGAGGCAAATTTTCCCAAACTGCAAGCCGATTTATTATCGAGCCAGCCACGTTTCCCCGAGATACGTGTACAGGAATCACCCGCATAGGATGGCAGCCTATTGGCAGCCTCGCCCTCGGAACTGGCCGGGCATCGTTTAAGCCTCGACCCGCCACACGGCTCACCCGTCTCAAGTGTACCCTGGTCTCCTTTCTTCGACTTTCGGCCGGTCTCCGTCTCATTCTCTTCCTGTCCCCCTGCGCGCGCGCGTCCCATTGATGTCTTCCTCGCGTGAATGTCGGACTGGATTTTTGGCGCCTGCTCGGCCCGCCGACCGACCCGTATTGCGAAATCGAAGACGTGGGAAACGCTCGGGGATATTCCGGCCCCACCAACCATACGTATGTAAGATAATTACTTTATACGCTCGCCCCGGCTACTATATACATATATACGAGATGGTCGTTTCCTCACACGTCGGAGCTGACGCGAGGCTACGCGATCGCAATCACGTCACGTCGATATTAACGCGCTCGCGCCCGCGGATTATTGATCGACTGGGGATCGGCCCTATGATACACACAGAAGTCGGGCCGCCGCCGAAATATCGCACACCTCGAGCTGTTCTACAGCGGACACGTCGGCGATACATACCAATTACAGCCGCGATCGCGCGCACACCGGCTAATGGCTTTTCGGCGTAGTCATCGATCTCCGTCGGCCGCCCCAGAGCTAATTACCGAGGACAAAGCGCGCGCGAGCCGAGTCGCTTGTGTCCTCTGTAGCATCCTCCCCTATCGGCGCGTCGATCAAGGCTAATCGATGTGGCGCGAGCGCAAAAAGCCAACGGCCGAGCGCGATTGAGCCGCGAGCGATCGCGCGCGAGCAAAAAGCCGCGACCAATCGCCGGGCAAATATGCCCCGCTCGACGCTTTTGTTCCCGCGGCCCCGTCGACATCGACGGACCGATTCGTCGCGCGCGCGCGCTCCACACCTTTTTCCCTTGTGCTTGTTCCTGCTTCACTCGCTATACGCATATATCCTCCGGCTCAATTCGGCCGAGTTGAGTATATTTAATTTTTGCACGTGACATCGTTTGTCGGACAAAAAAAAAACAACCGCAACAAAGCGCCAAAATCCCGTAGAGGTAGCAGGTGCGTTTGAAACGCGCAAGACCGGGATGAAACTACGTTTCCGAGGCAGGACGAACACAATACCGTTAACCGAGGCACCTAGTCGGGATGATGTCGGCCCGGCACTTTTCCGTGGCCGTACAGTGGGGCATTCGGTGCAGCGGCCCAATAAACGCGCGCGAGCCGCATGAAAATCTCGGGGGCGCCATAATCCGGCGGCTCCCACGCTTGAGCGCGACAGCGGATACGTGCGCGCCAGTCACCAGGTGATGCGAGGTAACGCGAGAAGGGAAGAGAAGAAGCCCCCCACACCCCCTGGTAAATTCATCGGGACTGTAGCCTCGGAATTAATCCGATCTCCGGCCCGAGTATTGATTTTGCGGAATTGATCTCCGTCGCGCATCTGGCTCGCACTTCCTCCTTATCGCGATCAGCTCGACCGACTGGCTTCCTCCGCGCTTTGTCACACGTGTGATCCGATCCACCAGCGATTGCGTACCCAATACCGTTTTTTTGCTCCTTCGCGCGAACTAGTATATACGGATTATCCGAATGCTTTGTAATCGTCGTAGTTGGGCAAAACACGGGACTACATATCTATCGTACTCGAGCCAACAATCGCTGCGGTGAATCCGGCGAGCGCACAATCATCCGCAGCTCTGAGCCGAAGAATTTATCACGCTGGCGGAATCGATTCTCACGTGCGCGCCGCTCGCGAGCCCACAGTTTCCGTGGGGCTCGCGAGAGCTGGATCCGAAAATTTACAGTTACGGCGCCCGCGCGCGCGCCAATATACACCACTAAATCTCGAGTAAATCAGCATATAAGCTATGGCTGCCGAGCCCGCGATCGCGTGAGCCGCCCATAACTCATACACAGCTGTATCGAATGGCTTATACTATATCAACCTAATGATTTTCATCCGTGATATTCCGCCGCCCAATCCGGCGATTTGCCAATGTGTGCGTCGTGTGTTGCGCCGCGGCCGTATCACTACAGCCTCCTTTCCAGCCTGTACGTGTATGTATATATATACATATACATGTATACGTGTATATCTTGGCGTACGTGTCGGTCGTGCGCCGATAAAGCCGAGCACTCGCCGCTCATGGAGATCGCGTGAGAAAACCGGCCGATGCTCGATCTGCTTCTCTATCCATCTTATATACATATACTAGCTTTTTATGCGCCCTGCCACCACCTCTCTCTCTCTTTATACACATACAATTTTTATCTCTCTCTCATCGACTTTGTGCTCGATAAGAGTACGGGCAAACATTTCGATACAATGGGTATTGAATCATTTGATCTGTACCAAATGTATCCGTGCACAAATCATTGTACTATTTTTCGATTTGTTTCGAGCGTGCCCGCGAAGAAACAATTCTCAACGGGATGAAAATGTAGAGGAATCGTGTATCCATCGATTGAGCGCATCTCAACTTGGGTCGTCGTCGTGCCGCGTAAAAAACGATTAAGGTAGTTCATACCATATAAAGCTTACGCACACACGCACGGTACATGTACACGGCACACGCACGGGCGAACACAAGCTCGCCCATGCTCTGTCTCACTTGCTCTCGCTGCGCTCACGCGTTCGCGACGTGAAATCATCAACTTTGCATTAAAATAACTCAGAAACGGTACGGTTTAACATGCTACACTAAGCGAGGGAAGTTTTCGTTACTATGTCCTCTATAACATACTGTTTTTTTGTCAACATTTAAAGAAGCATTTTCGAGATATCGATGGAAACGTCTTTTTGAGCATCCCCTGAGAGGCTCGGTATAGGACTTCACGTGTTAAAAAGTGAAAATTTGACATTCAATATTTCATGATTGGCACGGCTGAGCTCGCTCAAATTTTGAGAGCTGGTGTAAAATATTGTTATGAATGAGTGGCTAAAATTTCAAGACAATTGTAAGAAAACGCAGTTTGGCATGAACTACCTTAATTTGTTGGCCGGGGGTGTCCTGATTATTGGTCCCTCGCGGCGACGAACCGGCAGAAATCCGTGTACAATTGGACGGTGTCTCCTCTGAGCAGCTCCGCAATCATTTGCGAGCCGACTCGCGGGTAGCTCGGCTCGAGCTTCTTTCTCGCTGTACCTCGTCGACTTTTCTCCCTCTCGCGCTCAATCTGCCCCGCACACACGCGCGTAAGGCCAAGTTTGGACCGCCGCGCCGCTTAATAGATGCAAGCAGGAAGTCCGACATTGGCTTAATACGGAAGTTCCCCCCTTCGCCTGCCCTGCGCGCCCGTAACTCGCGTACGAAATAGCCTTTCCGTGATTATTCCGCTGCGTTTCAATGCTCTCGAGCCGAGTCTTCGGTGTAGGCTCGGACGCGCTTCGGAATTCCGAAAACGTATATCGGAGTTCCCCGGATACTTTTGCCGTGTTCAGCCGGCTCGCGGGAATTCTCCAATGGGGAATCGTTGCTTGTTTAGATACGCGCGTACGACTCGGTTGAGGAGAACATTTCGTTGCTGCGCCTCGGCGCGTACCGAGAGCTCTCACAGATTTACGGAACAATTTCGTTTACAAAACATTACTCGTCCGCGAATAAACGATTCACTTCTTTGCTGAAACCCACGCGGAGGAAATCATCACTTTTTCCTGAGACAATTATATCATAACGTCGTGGCTTTGTTATATAAAAGAGTCACGGGGCCACTTTAACTTATTGCCGAGAGACCCGAGTTTAGGACCAAATCGGTTACATGCTTGCGATCTTCTCTCTTTCTACGTGCACCTGACGTACGCGCCCCCGGCCCGTTAATAGTACCCCCCCTTGGCCGCAACGAAAGGCATAACGAGACCGGATTAGAATAGAATGGGCTGTATAAGCCGCGTGCTCGCAACTTCGCATCGTATATACACATACACGTGATTCTCATGTTAGGCCGTGTATATACACGCGTATGTATCTGGAGCAGGAAATCACAAAGTTTTGCGAGGGCGATCTTTAAACGTTGCTATCTGGGCGCACACGACGAATTCATATATACACGATAAACACGCGAGATAGATCGAGCTGAATTCGTATACGAATTTTCTCACGTTCGAGCCGGAATGATTTATCAATAGCCGAGAGGAGAAAGCGTACGCTCTGGTATCTGTGAGAAAAAAAGCAATCAGGCTCGGTTTCTCTCATTATATGGCCATATTAATTAACGCGCATCATCCAGTGATAAGCGGGCGGGCGATAGTCGAGCTGAATAACACTTGGTACGTACGCATAAACACAAACGACAGGTTTTGACTTGCGCGCGTCGTAGCCGTCTAAATTTATCAGCCGCGAGCAATTCCGCAAAACCCGATAAAATTCGTAGCGCCCAACTCCCGCACGTGTTTTTTTTCTCACACTCGCCCCGGCGAGGGCGGAAGCGATTTTTCGTTTCCCATACGTGTCGCGCTTATCGGCTCGTTAAATGGCGCAGCGCGGCCTAGGAAAAACTGCCCTATCTGCGCGCGGGACCGGCCGCGCCGTTACCGCGCCGTGTCCCATGAGTATATGTACGTATACGTGTACGTGTGTGCGCGCACGCGCTGCGGAAGGGAACACCTCTTATCGGGCAGCTCGCGAGCGACCGGCTCTTTTGCGGTCAGGCCTCTTCCTCTCCCCGCGCTATCGCAGCCTCCGGACTCGGTTCGTTCCTCCATACCGCGTCCCAGCTCGAGTTCTCTTGGCCTTGCGCGCGCGAATTCGACTATATGCGCCGATCGAGCGATTCGCTTATCGCTGCCGTGGAAACGGAGGTGCGACTGGTTATGAAAAAAATCCGTATCTCGGGAGAGAAAAACGAGTGGTGTAAACTTTCGCTTGTAAATATACATGTATAAGTGTGTGTGCGTAAGCGTCAACGCAAGTACGCGTACATGGTAACATCGAACGATACAACTAATTTACCCGAGCCATATCGATGGCAGAGCTGCTGCAGGATAGCGAGGCATTAACGAGTCCGGTTTTCCACCCCGTAATTCTCATTTTGCCAAGTCGAGAGCGCGATAACGTTCTTATGGATAGTCGTCCTCGCGGCTGCTGCACCACTTAATTACGCCATCTGGCCTGCCTCGCCGAGTCTATCATTGAATTTTCCCCAGCTCATTTTGCCCACGGCTGATAGCTGTAATCATTGCGTGGCTCTCGAAAGAATTGAATGCCTCCTTCGGAGGTCTACCCGCCCGAGAAATTCGACGGTACGTCGTATCGCAGCGTCGCGGACGATTGCGACCACATCTGTTGCGCGATTTTCGTCACCGCAGCTTCCCGCCAGAGCGACGAATCAACTGTTTTTCATACCTCCCCGGCCATATTCAATCTAATCGAACCATTCTTCCTGTAATTCCCCTCTATTCTCACATAATTATCATCTTATCTCTGGCGATTCGCGCACCACGCAAAAAAGCGAACGCCTCTAATATCTTTGCGGTTTCCTCCTCCGCGTTATTTTTGCTTTTATTTCCGATTCGTCGAGAACTGGCAGAGGTGCAGCTCGTGGGAGGGGAAAATCGCGAGGTGGAACCGCCGAGCTCCTCCCGTGGCTAATCGATTTGGTCTCGGCTTGGCGAGTCGCTGACCAAATATTTGACCGGCAGGGAGAAAAAGACGCCGGTGAAAAAGCGACGGGAGATTCGCCGATAATCGGCCGTCGTCCATCGTTGATTTTGCATCCATAAAGCCGTTGACCCGCAAGATTATCGAGATTCACACGATCTCGGATCTGAGTCAACGGATGCGCGAGAACAAATTGGACAGATATCGTGAATTCCTCATTTGTTTACGGGTTCTCGAGGGGGGCGACTCGATGGAGCTACTTTCACGGACACACTACTACACCTTTCGAGGTGATTGTCACTCTTTTGCACCGAGAGTTGGCAGGTTTTTGCTCTCGAGCCTCGGTAACACTGCAATGCGGTTTCCCCTCGAATATTCCATCAGCCGCAAAAGCGTCGACGCTGCTGCCTTTGTTCGCGGGCTTATTCTCCTTGGTCCGGCGGTGTCGAGGTGCGTTTTTGCGCGTCACGCTTAATTTGCTTGTTGATTAAACCGAGCGTTTGAGCTTCTCGCAAAAACGCAGACCGACCCTGTTAACTCACCGTAGCGCGCCGTGCCTCCAACTCATTTTCTTATCTGTCGCGCTCGCTTTGTTTTTCTCCTTCTCCTCTCTTCGTCGTTTCTATAAAGCTTATCTCGGCAGAGAGTAAACGAAGCTTTAACGACTTCATACACGGAGAAAGAGCTCAATCAGTCATGGCTCGAGCGATATATACATATACATATCCTGGGTAGCTATCGATCAATAGCGCATGAAGAATCGTCTCAATAACACGTACACAGTCTAGCGAGACGTCTCCGGCCGGCGAGGCTGCGAGGATTCGGTGATTCAACGCAAAAATGCACTTTGTCAGCCCGTGCTTGCGCTTGCGCGAGCTAACGATTCCCCTTTACAGCCGTCATAACCATTATGATCCAGCGCGCGTAATTCGACGTAACGAGTCCCATCAGTCGCCTCGTGTCTCTCTCTCTCTCTCTCTCTCTCTCTTTCTCTCCTTCTGTCCCCCTATGTATATATATATGTTTCTACGAGACTTCCTCAGAGCGCATAAACGTCCGGACGTTTGGAAAATCAACGCTCGATCGAATCTCCATTGCGGTTATCGTCGTTCCATCGCCGATAACAATGAGGAATCGCTAACAAGCTCGAAATTAATCGACACCGGGCTTCGAAGCCAGCTCGTGCAGCGTTCGGCTCGCCGGGCTCGAAGTACGCTCAATGGCAAATCGAAACTCGCGAGTTGACTAGTCATTTGGAGGAGACGCGGCGGCCGATCGATCTCCGGTTCCGCGCGCGCAGCGTTTCTCGAGTCTCCTCCTGAGAGGATATTGAATTCCGTCGAGCTGCAGCTCTCGGACCGAGTGTTGCGAGCCGGCCTCGTTAGCGCGGCAGACTCGCAGCCGCGTTGAATAATGACTTTATTGCCGATTATCAATGTTGCACGACGTGTTTTTTTTCCCTCGGCCGCCCCGCACAATGAGCGATTAACTTTCGCCCGTTCCTTTCTCCCCGTCTAGCGAATGTATATATCTCAGATTTACGAGGTACATCTAATTGATTGGCCGATCGACTACGTACAACAAATACATCGCGGCTTATGCAACACACGAATATCTGTAGACACTAGCCGTTGGAGAGCACGACTATGATTGGGTGATTTTTGTTTATCCGTCTCGGACACGAAACATTGAGAAACGATTATCGAAGGTCCCCCCAAAGAGACTGCGCGACATGGTACCAGAACAACAATTGAATAACAATTATTGGACGGAGGTGGAATAACGTGTGATCGCTTGTTTCAGGCTTCCAAGGTGACCAGTGCGAGGAGAACATCGACGACTGCGTGGGTAACCTGTGCCAGAACGGGGCGACGTGCGTCGACCGGGTGAACGAGTACTCGTGCCTGTGCCCGCCGGCGTTCACCGGGCCCCAGTGCGAGCACGACGTGGACGAGTGCTCGGTGAGGCCGTCGCTGTGCCACAACGGCGCGACCTGCACCAACAGCCACGGCAGCTACTCGTGCATCTGCGTGAACGGCTGGACCGGGCCCGACTGCAGCCAGAACATCGACGACTGCAGCAGCGCCGCCTGCTTCAACGGGGCCACCTGCATCGACAGGGTCGGCAGCTTCTTCTGCCAGTGCACGCACGGCAAGACCGGTGAGTGCCACATTTCGTCTCTCGATCCTCCCCCAACCCGCCGAGGAGCCGACTCGACGGGCGCACCTGCGCGCCATAATCGGAGCTGCGCGCGCGCGCTCACGGAGCCCCGATCCGATAAGCGCTGGGCATTTTCTATTAATCATGCCGTGCTCGCTTGACCCAGCAACACACAGCGCGGAAATTGTGAGAATCGGATCGATGCCTCGAGTTGGGAAATACGCGAGATAGTTCAATATGGCACCGGCGCCTTTGTCTTTGATGTGTGGACGTTCGATTCGCGCGGGGATGCGCGACTACTCATGTAAATGAGCTCCACTTCGAGCTCGCGTCGGATACGCGCGCCGAGATGCTTACATACGTGTAATTGATGCGTCGGCGGCGTTTCGCCTTATTAATTGCTCCTCGCCGTTTCGCAATCGCTCTTCGGCGATACGTCTAGAGGCTCGTGGGTTTTGTCGAATAACGAAACAAGCTCGCGCTCGCGTGTACAGATGTGGGAATCGCGAGTAATACGCACCTTTGACGCTCGCTTCTCGCTCCCGGCGAGGCAGGAAGATAAAAATTAATGCGCGACGCGTGTAATTCGACGGACCAAACATGCGCGAACGAGTTTGCGCGCGGCGCGAGAGATTAACTGTGCTCGGGCCGGCTCGATTCGAAAATCTCACTCGAGTTTGGCCTACTCACGGGGGGAACAGGTGCGCCGCGGCGACTCTCCTCCCCACCTCGTTTCATCGAACGCAGTCATTGACAAGCGAAATCTTCATCGGGCCCCGCAGTTTGCACGTATGCGCGCGCGCCCACTTTACGGTACATCCGTGCGTTTGCTTACGCGCGAAAATACCCCGGTCCCCGGCTCGAGCTGCTCCTTTTTTCGTTCTTCTTTCCTCAACCTGTAGCGAAGGACGTGAATTTTAATGGGACGGCGGCGCGCATATTTTACGCGAACCGAATGGATATTCGACGTTTTTAATAAGCCGGCTTTACGAGCGGACGGACGACTCTTTTTACTTTTGGTGGGTGGCGATGACGTCGCTCTCTCTCTCTCTCTCTCTCGTCTGATATTGGATTTTTATGGAACTTGCGCATAATGACCACGACGACGACGATCGGCTCGGTGCAGTATTTTTTTGCCTTCATACAGGGCTGTGGGATTTCTTCGCCGTTCCATATCGGACGCTTAACGTCCTTTCACTTTTTTACGCACGCCGTAAATCGTCAAATATAATAACCGCGATAACTATATTCAATCACGTGGCATTAGGCTAAAGGCAAAAATGCTCGAGTATATATACGATCGCCGGTATGACTTCGAATAATAATACCGTAGGTATACAGTTGACTCGTGCAAAAAACCGCTCGATCTTACTTGTTTTACGCGTCGAGGCTTTCGCGCGGCCGCGGCTCGGGCAGCTGGAAAATTCCCGAGATCCCAACAAAAGCATATATATATGTGTGTGTGGCTGTGCAGCCTCCCAAGATGGACATAATCAAGAGGGAGCATCGACAAGCCTACGTGCTACTCGCGCGCGCGAGCGAGCGAGAGACTGCGCGCAGAGCCGCGCTCTCGTAATTGCACCCGCTCGCGAGTGACGAATCCCACTTTCGTTTTTCGCGTATTTGGTAAATTGCTCAAATTGCAGCTCGCCTCGGGGGCCGTGCATGCTCGCGCGCCTCTTTTTCCCGAGCTCCTCGCGCGGCTTCGTGATTCCCGGCGCGCTCTAGATTACTCGCGGACCGAGGCATTTTCCGCGACGTTCGGTGACGCAGTCGCGAGAGAGAGAGAGAGACATACCAGCGGCCGCTCAACTGATTCGGGATCGTTCGTTGTTTCAGGTCTGCTCTGCCATTTGGACGACGCCTGCACGTCCAATCCTTGCCACCAGGACGCAGTTTGCGACACGAGTCCCATAAACGGTTCCTTCACGTGCTCGTGTCCGAGCGGCTATCGCGGTATCGACTGTTCCGAGGACATCGACGAGTGCAAGCAAGGTAAGTCAACCTCGCGCTGTCATTATACGACCATGATGTATCGAGTTCGTATACATGTATTTCGTTTTTTTCTTCACATTTTATAACATGTTTCTGCATTTGATTTGTCTGCCACGTCAAGCGATATGCTTATTAAACTAATTGATCTTGTTCTAAATATGTCAATTAAAATCATGTTAAAACGTACTTTAATTATTGGAATAATTTACTCCATCCAAGTATTTCACATTTTACGTGGGAACTGTATGTGTTCTCGTTATTAATAATCTAATCAGGGACGCAGCATCAGGGACGAGTCTATCGGAGAAATGAACATGAGCTTAATTTCATCCAAGATTGTCTCTATATTTTGATGATGATTAATTAGCGACAAGAAATAGTGTAATCTTTCTAATTATGCTATTCTGCTCATCAACATTCAGAAAATAGCAGGCGTAACATCTAAAAGACTATATATGTATACACGGAGCAGTCACATACATAAATCTAGATTAATTCTAAATTGCACGCTACAATCGGCGATTAGAGTCGATTGGACCAATTGCCCGGCTCCTTTGGCTGATAACTCGTTAGCCGATCGGTCGAGGAAAACCCGAGAGAACACTTGAAAAATACAAAAGACGGAATTTCCTTCGATAAATCGTGATGTTCGCGTCGATTTGCCAACACACGATCGCGATATTGTGAAATATCGCGACACGAAACGCCACAGGCGAAACCCACGGATCGCGGATTGATAAATGCCACGGACACGGAAACGGGCGATCACGAGCCCGTACAAGCGGGACATTCAAATTCGATGTAGTTCAGCGATCGGAACGGCATGAGTGGAAAGCTCGGGCGTCCGAGCGATAACTCACGAGTGCTCGATTATCGCGAGGGCAACGTCGACGCATTCCTTCCCGCGTATATGAATATTCATCCGCGCGCTTGACGTTAGATAAGTGCACGAATTTTCCCCGAATCGTCCCATAAAGACATCAGGCCGCGCGCATCTGAAGTATGCAAATGCGCCGCAGCGTCGCGTAATCACAGAGAGGAGTTTGGGTGTAACGGCTCGAGCAACCTTGACACGGCGCAGTGTGTGACATTGGAAAGTGGCAATCTACGGCCGGCCAATGATGATACACCCGTCGGCCCGTACAGTCGTGGACAGATTTATAGGCGAGATGTCGACGGGCGGCTGCGTATGGCCCTAGCGCCTCGCGGTCTACAGCTCGACAATTATATCATACACGTGCAGCGAGAGACGGTACGGCCGTTGTCACTGGTAATTTCGCGTTCGATCGGGGATGGGCTCGAGCCGTACATATATACATACGGAGGAGCCGGCACTCGTCTGTTTTTCCCTCGCGGTCGGCTTTCTCGCCGACCCGACGCGCGTCTGCCCGGCAGGGAATTAAAGATTCCGCCCATCGCCAGGGCAATTTACGACGGCTAGCTCGAGCTCAGCCACGAATGTATTTTAAAGCAGAACAGACCAATTAAACGGACGATATAATACGCTGTACGCTCATTTCCCCTCGGCCTTTTTTCTCCCTCTTCTCTTTCTCCCGCCTATGCGCGAGCTGTGCTATAGACATACACGCACGCATACACATGTGAGCGATCGCTCCAAACGAGCCGGATGAAAAGTGCGAGCTTTCTTTTGCGCTTTTTACGCGCGGGCATCGGCCGTTGTGTGCCGAGTTTATCGGGCCAGCTATTACCCGGGCGGACGTTAAGTTAGAAACGAATCGGCCATTAACGCGTCTTGTCAAATTTTTACTGCCTCCCCCCCCCCAGCGCTACACATTTTACGCCGCGAGTTAGAGCACTCGATAGTTTTCGAGCTCGCTTACCGAGCACTCGTCGACTTTCACAATTCCGACGTCTCAATCCTCTGTAGCGGTGTGTGTATGATACAGTCGCCTCGCGAGCATCTGAAATCTTATCTGCGTGGCAGCCCATTGTGCAGCGAATCCACTGGGACGACTCGATCAAGCTAATTACCCGGCCGGGGCCCGGCTCACCTTCCTCTGAGCCTCCGAATCGTCAGCCCTCCCCGAGTCGATCGGACAAATTAAAGTGGGCAACACACGCGACCCCACGATTAACGAGCCGTGGCCGCGACTCGGATTAATAACGAATCCGAGACACGGACCGAGCCGAGCTTCCGATTATTAATGAAGCGTCTTTGTCTCTCTCCGGCGGAGCCACGGCGCGCTTGTACGAGCCCCCGTGGACTGCAACTCGAATGCACCGCACTGTACACTCGCGCCATTACGGCCGAGCGCACCGGTAAAAATGTGTGCCCCTTTGTTTGTGCGGCGCTTCCACGCGACTGTTTATTTTGCCCCGCGGGGCGACGAACATACACACGAGAGCGACATGCTCCGCGCGTTATCCGCACCGCGTTTTTCGGCTTATTAAATTGATCGCGCACGCATTAAACTGTCGGCCGTCTGACTTTTGCACGCGAGCGGCCGGGGCTCGGTGATAAAGTTCGGGCGGATTTCGCGCGTGGGTATCGATTTTTGTATATCGATCGGTCCGCGGCCTTTATGCTCTCGGGAGTATCGGATTGCGGCTCCGGCCGTTTGTGCGAATCCGCATCGAGCTTATCTCGCGTGATCGTTGCTCGCTCATACATACACACACACACGCGCGCGCGAGCTGAGAGATATAGACGTCTCGTTGATGATGGATACGGCGAGATCGTTTTTCGCGTTGGCGAGTGCTCGATAACGCCGATCTCGTCGTTAATTAAGCCCGAGCTCGAAGATGCATCGAAGCGATTCGCATTTATCTATTGGCTCTCATATATGGATCTAATGATACTCTGAATGATCTGTCCTCACTTGGCTCGAGAGCCGGATTTAACTCGGATCCACCGATCGATCAGTCGATCTACTGTGCGTCTAGAAACGAAAGAAAAAAAATGCCAAACGACAATATTGCAAAACACTCGTGTATCGCGGTTGTAATTGCTCCTTGAGAGCAGGGGGATCCGGTGTAACGCAGAAGCTTAGGCCCAGTCCTCGAGCGTATACCGTTGGAAATTCAACGGGAATTTTTTCGTTCTAGACACTGACAAACTGTATACAGAGAGGCGGAAAAGCGCCGCCTCTAATACCGGCCCATCCCATAAGTCGATTCCACGGCGATAAACATTGAGCTCCCAACACTTTTCACTGGAATCCTGGTGCCGCATAGTTAATAAGCGAATGGAGATGAATTCTTCGAAGCTCTTTACACCGCGGAATCTATTCGTGGAACCGCGCAATCGATTTTATTAGCCGCCGTTCGTGAATTGATTACCCAGTGGCGTTTGATAATTATTTTTTACTTCCACCTTATCGTGTGCGCATGAATGGATAAGCTATTCCATTTGATTTATACTTGTTTTTATTGTGCAAAATTGGCGATGATTAATCAACATCTCCGCCATTAGTTACTCCGAACAGCAACATCTTGATGGCCAAATCGAATATTTCATGATTAATCACGAATCGGTTCAGGTTTTATCAAACGTATCGTTTCTCGTGTGAGAGATCGGCCGCGGAGCCGATGTGTTTTATTATCCACCCCGGGGAAGGAAAAATTCAGCTTCCCCGGCCAAAGTTGGTCGAGGGCGATCAATCAGCATTAGTGTCAATCCCACTGCGAATTAGTGCATAAAATCGGGATAATTCTCGGGAGTATCGAGCCGGAGCGCAGCTATTACGTCGGGTCCAAGTGGCCCGCGGGTCGGTTGAGATCGCGCTAACGGATAAGAAACGAGAAACGCGCGAATTAGTTGTTATTATATGAGTCTGGGCCAGCAGGCATAATTATCGGTCGCGCCGAGCGATTTTCGTTGGAAGCAAGCACACCCAGAAAATTGATGTAAACGCCGCGTGACACTGACTTCCGTTGGGACGACTCCCTGTAGGCGCATTGCTCGTTTTTCGTACCATACATCATCCGAATGGAAATGAGTCGGATTCGGCTTTTAAATCGATTCGGCTGCAATTTTTTTCACGTACTAGTGTAAGGTTATCGTTTTTCTTGCGATAGTCGGTCATTTGGCTTGACAGATGACACTTTAATTCAAATACGCGCTCCGTATTTACTGCAATTTATTCACGGGCCAAGGGATAGTAAATAAAATTGAAATTATAACTTTCCTTGCGCGCTTGATCGTTTTCCCTGCAGCACGGGAGCTATACTTCATTACAATGTTGGGAATATTTTAATCTAAAAGTTTCTCTTAATCGTTCAATCTGTGATCTTGACTTTCTCCTTTCGCACGCGGCGTAGACTAATGGAATCATTTTCGTGATTGCTCTCCATCCTTAATTCTTCCTCGGGATTAAATACAATTTTCGAGCTAAATAAACGGCAACGAGGACAAACTTTCTATGCGTAAGTTTTTAAAAGTTTTTTAGCAGTTGACTGATTTGATATGTTTTAAAAAAAGATTCATATAACAGTTCCGTATGTTTCCGCCAACCTATTTACCCGAGTATAATCTTGAAACATTTGGGCGCAAAATTTATTGCTGTAATCATTTTTGATCTTCACTTTAAAAGGTTTTGATAACTTTCTCGTGACCTTTCACGAGGTTTTGTGATTTTTTTCGCCGTAATTTGCACCGACTTCGCCGATTTATGCATCAGTTTTGTGGGGAATAATTCTTGAGGTTGTTTCGTAAAACTTCTTATCAATATGCCTCTTGATAGCTTGAACGTAGAATATTGTCAAAAGGAGAAATACAAGTTTTTATCACATATTTTTCTTTTCATTTGCTAATATTACCCAGTGAGCAAACAAAATTACCGGAGGGGACACACCGAGGCTCACCGAACTCATTCTATACAAGTCCCTTGACAAGAAAGTAGTTTGCGCCCATGCACACATGGACACATACATACTTTTCGCTACAAGAAAAAACTCACGTATAGATATGGTCAACGTTACACGGAGTTTCGAAAGCGCAGCTAACGAAGCCGAAAATTAACAGAGGACCTTTCGTAATTTTAATACACACGTTGCGCACTCATTGACACACGCGTGTCCGAAAAATTCCGAAAATCCAGCGGGTTGGATGAGAAGCGTGACAGGTCACTTCTCACCTGTGAGTCACCGCGCGAGCCTCATTTGAGAAAAGTCAATCCGCAAAGTTTCTCCTCGGCTGTGCCATCGTAAACAGTCGTCCAGCAGTGATTCGATCAGATTAATAATTTTCAGACGTATAGGCGCGCACATACGAAGCCCGGGGCTCGCAGGCGCACTTGGCAGGATCGAGCCGGAGGTGGGCCTAGCTCGAGCGGCTCGTCGGCTACCTGCTTCGCTCCCCCTCGCGGCCGAACAAAGCCCGGCCCATTGTCGCGGGCCGGTGCTTTCGGGAGTATATACATATACAGTAAACCGATACTCCTGGGTCGGACGAAGCCGCTGCGCGTGTATACCTGCGCCAGCGAGCGAACACGTGCACGGCCGGCCGCGTCGGGGATTTACCGCGTGATTGTTTCGCGCCGAGCACATTGATTCGGATCGCTTGGAGAATCCGCCTCTGAAATATCGACGGATATTTTCAAGGAGCGAATATGAAACGGTCCGATACATATGCGCGGCGGGGGCGCATCGCGCCGGCAATTTCGGTTAATTAGCGCGCCGTGCGGGGGCAAGGAAAAAAAGAAACGTACGGCTGCGGCGACGGCGGCGGCGGCGCGAGGAATTCGCCAATTAGAGTAGTTTATTATGCATTTGTCGCGGCCGCCTCGCCAACGTGGCGCTGCTCATGTGCTCGCCCGCGGCCCGTAACGAGTGGGCTCGCCATTCCACGCACGTTTGCCGATTCTCTTTCTTGATTGCCGCTCGCTGCTCCAGTCTGCATGTTGTATCAAAGTCGCTGCTTGGATTTCGGCTGCAGTTGTTATATTAGTTCACCTCGCAGCTATATAGGCTGATCGCCACGGCTATAGTCTACAAAAACTTGCCACTTGGACCAACAGACATGTTCACGCATACTCTTGAATGGTAAAGTAGGAGCGACAAGCGTGGATGAAAAATTGTCGATTGGGTATAGTAGCACGGCAGGTGGGTGCGTACGCTATCGAAGGATCGTCGATAATGATTGCGCGACTGGGTGAAAGTCACGATCCGTGGCGAGGGGCTGGCGCCGATGCTGCCGGTACATGAGGCCAACCGATAGAAAGTTACGTGCTCGCGTGGGAAAAATTGGATGCAGCCGGTGCGCGGCGGGTGTCGCGGTAACGATCTGCCCAAACACCATCCGCAATTGCTCAGCTGACGTGGGCGATACACATATTTCAAATGCAGAAACTCAGTAGTGGGCGAATTAGCTCGAGTGATTAACGAGGGACGATGTATTAATGGGAATTGTTGTGTTTCAGGTTCGCCATGCGAGCACGAAGGCATCTGCGTCAACACGCCCGGCTCGTTCGCGTGCAACTGCACGCAGGGCTTCACTGGGCCGCGCTGCGAGACCAACGTGAACGAGTGCGAGTCGCACCCCTGCAGGAACGACGGCTCCTGCCTCGACGACCCCGGGACGTTCCGATGCGTCTGCATGCCTGGTGAGTACACGCCCCGACCTCCCCGACCCCCACGAGAGTGAATCGTGAAGAGCGCGGGCTTTCTTTCCAAGCAACCCTCCCGAGAGATTACTCGATAATGACGGGCGCGCACCGCTCGAGTGACGCAACAATCGAAACCCGTGAGCCGGCGGTTGGCGGAGCCGCCTCTCTCGCGGTTTTTCTCTCGATAACCTACACAGTCGCACATAAATCCTTCACGAGCCGCCCGAGCATCAATCTCCGCGGCGAAACTCGCGCAGCCGGGGCTCATAAACTCCTTGGCGGAGATCCGCGAGCGAGACAAGTCGCGCGCGCGCGCGGCCGCGTCGCCGGTAAATTCTTCCGAGATGACAGCCGCCGCGACGCGCGCAACTATACTTTATTCGGCCGATTGTCCGACGTCGATCCCTTTGCGCTGCGCCGACACTTTGGCGGGAGGAGCCGCAGCCAGACGTTAATTGATCGCGCCCAGCACCGCCAGGGCCGCGGGCTCGACTTTTCCCCGCTGATCACGCTGCTTTCGAAATAAATGCACTGTTTTCTTCCTTTCGAGCGTCCTGTTCTCGAATTGCCCCACCTTCGGTTGGGATCCGCCACGTTCGCCGCGCTGGCCCACATGCGCGGCCGCGATGGAGCCATTGTGACTTTTGCCTCGATGTGTATGAATCGAGTGACCATATGTCAGCCTACTTGTATTTCGTACACTGGCCGCGCAACCAAACCGGCATTCACAAGCTGGCGGAATCTTTGGGCATCAATTATCGGCGCTTCGTGATTTGGCCGTCCCGTCCGGGGGAATTTATATCACGACTGTCTCGGCGCTCATGGGAAATAGAGAGAGCGCCTCACCCCGTTACGCGACTCGTTCGCATTGGGGCTTCCTTTCTAATGTCCCATATTGCTCAATGTCTGCGCGCTGCTCGCCGGCAGAAAAACTCCTCTCGCCGTATGGTATACGCTCCGCGCGTTGGACCGAAATGGATAGTAGGCTCGAATACCGTGCTCGAATATATCCGGTGGTTCCCTCCTGCCCTCCCCCCCCCAAAAACAATTCCATATTCGACTTGCGTGCTTATCGATGCAGCCGACCAAATTCTTCGCGCTCGCGCGATCGTAAAGCAGCCGGGCCGCAGGTACGCGCGTACGATTCAATTGGAGAATATATAAAGAAATACCCAAGCGATCCCCCCGCGCGTATGCTCGGTCCGCGATCGTTAAGATGGAAATTATAGATTTGCATAAATCAGGACGTCTCTCGCGCTTGCAAAAATCCTCTCTGCGCGGCTCTGTCCGCGAGACAACAGATAAGCGCGGCCATCTGTTGGGAGCCGAGGAGTCGCCAGCAGAAGAAGCAACGGATCCCGCCGTCTCGGTCTCATATTTCGCCAATCCCGCTATCATATTTTACCCCTCCTTCTCTTTCTCTCTCTCTCTCTCTCTCTCTTTCTCTGTGCTCCTCCCTTTCACTTCTTTCGAGCTGCTTCTGCTGCTGCTGCTGCTCTTGGCTGCCGGCGCGTACACTCTTCTTTTTGGCCCTCTCGCACGCCTTGGCGCATGCATATTTTCAAAGCGCACTTTTCGCAACACCTCCACTCGACTCGCATGACCCGGCGGGACTTGCTGTTTTATCGCGGGGCTTGCGATTCGTCGGCCGATATAGGCACCCGAGAGTCAACGCGCCACCCTCGATTCGTCCCGCGATAAACGAGTTTTCGAGACAGTTTACGACTCGAGTGTCCTTGCACCTCTGCCCCCCCCCTCATCCGTATTATTTCGTGGCCGTTCGATACAGCCGAGCTCCTCTTCGAGTTAAAAACGACAATCTCTATGGAAAAGAAACTTTGTGAGAGATTTGCCGAAGCAAACGAGTGAATGACCCGGAGCATTTCTCCAAATATTCAGGGGAAGGACGGGAACAGCTGTCCCAGGAGATATTGGGTCGAGATCACGAAGGAACGAGTGCAGCTTCCTCGCAAATTCCTTCGTGTCGTCCGCCCCCCCCCACTTTGCCCCTCCCCTGGCGCGGCTTAGCCTCGTCGCGTCTACTCTCGAAAAAGGATCCGCAGCATCAGGCAGCGAAATAGCCGTGAGGGCCCCGGAGAAAGAGGATATTCTCTCGGCTCTCGCTCGCTCGGCCGCAGGATTTCGACCCGAGCACAGATGCGCAGGTGTGCACGCGCGTCTATATACTCGGTCGATGAGGGACGAAATTTCAGCTCGCTCGGAAGGTATTGGTTCGGATGGAGGCGAGCGTGTTTCATTTCCCCCGGCGACAATCTCGTCCTCCTCGGATTCGTCTTGCCCCCAGTGGCCGAGTACCGGACAAAATGCTTCGACGCGCGTCACGGTTTATTTATCAAACAACTCGAATTTCGCATCTCGAGCTGATGGAAACTGGAGGGGAAGGGCGAGAGATAAGACTCGGGTTGTCCTCCCACTCGGCGAGAGCAACAAAAAGCCGAGCAGGACACGAGAGCCGCTGTCAGCGGAGCCTCCGAACGCTGTCACGCGCGCTCGCGCCGCGATAAAACGCTTGCGATCCCTCTCGCTTCGGGGGATTGCGTTAAGCCTGCGCGTAACGCGACGCTCCCGATAAAAGTACCGGCGCGAAAAACAAAATCAACCCGGTTCACTCGTGCAAATCTGTATACACGCGTATGGACGGATCATATTTACGAGACCCAGGTGGACAAGCGGCGACGGTCGTACATATTGACGATCGAAATGCAGCGCGCGTCGCTCGAGCTCAAACTCGTGTCTGCGGCTTCCGTTGGCTCGCGCTTGCGCGCGCACGCGGATCGCATGAAATATCGGCCGAGATGCAGATATCGGGGGCCCGGGCAGCCTTGCATTGTCCGCACCGCAAGGACAACGGCTGCTTCGTCGTTATTTCATTTTTCCGAGCTGCAGTATCCGCTTTTTTCCGCCTCGTCGTCGCGCCGATCGAAACATATCGCACGCGAGAGACGCTTATCCGGCCGCGAGCGTAAACTGACGCGTCGGCGGGCGAGGGGGGAAAAAATCCGCGGACCGTCCGTCGACTTTTCGGTCGGCCGCTGAAAACGCACATCGGCGCGAGTCGCGAGTCGTAATCGCGCGCGCGCGCGGCGTGTCGATAATCCGCGACGCGAAGGGCTCGTTTGGAGGCGGAGGGCGCGCGGGAGGGCAAAGCTCCTTACCATAAATACGCGAGACCTCGAGCGGCCCCCTCTCCGCCGGGCCGCTCCAGCAGATCCGTATCGGCCCTCTCGCTCTCGCCCGCGTGGCCATGTGTGTGCGTGTGTGGATGCGTCTCGGCTCCTTATCTGGCGGGCGATCTCGGCCTGCGGCCGTTTTCCTTATCCGGCCGCATCTACTTATCCGCCCTCCCGTCCACCTCGTTTGGGGCTCGCTTTTTCTATTTTGTCTGCACCGGCCGCCCTGTCCCGCGCGAGCCTCCTTCGGCTCGCCGCGTTTATTCTCCAACCGTGTCGCGAGCTTTATCAACCCTCGCTCACCACCACACGTGAAGCTTAAAACTACAGGTGAAATCGTTATTCGGGAAAGTCGAATTGCAACGTGGGCTCGCCCAGCATTTGGAAAAGTGCACCTATCGAACCTGCTCGAGGAATCGCCGACTCGGCTGATATAATAATACGTACGAGATCGCGAGCCGCATAAGCCGAGATCAGCAGCACGTGATTGCGGGCGCTGCACCGAGCCAGTGATATCTCGAGAGGAGCTCGCACTACTACTCCTTGCTCGACTCGTATGACTTCCCACGAAAGTCACCCAACACGCGGTCTGGCTCACGTACCATTTCTCTCGCTCTCTCTCTGTTTCTCCAGCCCTCCTCCCCGCCCGATAAGCCATCCGCGCGCATGTGTGAGCTTTTACACGTGCGGGGATTTTCGGACGTGGCCGGAATATGCCCCGACACCCCGAGGTGTTTCGCTTTTTCGGGAAAAAACGATCTTGATTGTCTCGGGCGGGTGAGCACACTGCCCTGCTGCCGCGAGCGTATACGCAGCCCCAAAACTCCCCACGCGAGGCGGTGATTCTCCAATCGCCATAGTTTCCAAGAACAACCGCTTACGAGACGTTGTGGGCTCGTTTAATAACGACAGCGCTGTCGCGGTGAACTCGCGGAGGCTTGACGCGTCCTCGGTTCTACGCAACATTTGCATCGGCGAGTTGCAATATAAGGAGCACCGGCCCTGCCGTATATACACCTGCTATGCATCTCCTTCGGCGCGGATGCGACACGCTTGTGCTGTACGCGCAAAAAAATCCCCGCCGCGGCAAAGGCAGCCGCCACCGCCGCCGAGTAAAAGGCGACTGCTTTGCCGCGACCGACAATCGAGCGTGTACACGAGAGCATATGACGCCCGAGTAGAGCGAGTTAGTCGTTGCCTCCCTCGACTTTATTACTTCTTCAGCCTATACACGCTCGCTTTGGCTCGCTTCGACCGCAGCTCTCGCGCGGGCCTTGGACGATCTCGACTGCGCGGCCCCGGATTCACATTCGCGCCGCGTGCCTTATTTCGCCCGTGGCCGAGTCCGAAATTTTCAAGGCTACTTGCATCCCAGCATACGTGTGTGTGTGTGCCCGTGAGTAAATAAGGAAGACCGGTCCGACGTATATTCGCGACGATCGCTGAATATCGAGAGGCGCAAGCTCGCGACATCCGGCCACAGCGAAAATACAAAGATTATTTTCGCCCGGAGAACATCAGCTCGACGAATTTTCAGAACCCGATCGGCCCGCGAGCCGACGATCTTTTTCTCTCGCCCGCGCGATTTCTCAAAGGACTCGAGCTGCGGTGGAGCCGGGCACAATCGGCCGAACCTCGCACACACTCGCTCACACACACACACGGGGGGACGCGTGCGCACGTATACACAGGGAGGCAAGCCGGAGAGGCTCTCGAGATAAATAACGCGGGCCGACAGGACAATGTGTCTGGCGACGCTCCCTCCTTATTTCCACGGATATATAGGCGTTGCATTATGTGCGCGCGCCCGGTCTCCCGTGCCCCGTCCGCCCGCTCTCGCCGGGTCTTATAAAAAATAACGAGTCCACGCGTATATTCGGCCGCTTTGCTCGTTTTGCGCGAGAGCAAAGCTCTCGTCGGCCGCGCAGTCTTCGTTATACAGCTCCGACGCGCCGCGCGGCTAATGAACGCCGAGAGCCCGATATTTATGCGCTGATAGATTCGCGCCCGCGTCTGTGTGTGTATATAAATATACCGCTGGTGGCCGCGATATTCCTTCGTTATGCGTTGATTGTTACTCGCCTCAGCTGCGACACAATCGTTCGCTTGACCAAACTTTTTCTCCAACGCGACAAGGTGATTTTCGACCACGATACACATGCTACCCAGATGATGAATCGCGAGACGTCCTGTGAGAGAAAAATCGATGATCGATCGGCTCCTCTTGCATCATCGTCGAGACGTGAAAGAGAGCAGAACTGCCTCTCGCGTCGGCGACCAGAATACGCCGTCCCATCGCGTTTTCCCCATCGCAACGTACGCTTGACCGCGACCAGAATATCGCTACGCTTGTCGGATTTCCCTTGCTCGGAGACGGCTCTCGGGGCTGTTGAGAAAAGCGTCTGCAGGAGGCTCACTCCTATGATCAATCGTTCCCACGAATCTTCGGTTGCGCAGCTTGATTCACTCTCGTTTTGCCCAGTCCATCCAGTCAACTATTTACAGTTTTACTAATGTGTCGTTTTGTCTTTGTTTCCAGGTAAGTCGAAAACAATATCGAATTTTGATTGGAGTACTCGAGAACCAAGGTTTGATACACGTATAATAATCAATGCTATAATATACTCAGTGGCTCGGTCAAATGTAATCGTCCCAATAGGCAATTTCACGCCAGCTCAAGGAAGCCAATCGAAAAAGGACCAGTGCCGCGCGACGCATTAGCCTCGCTCCCGATAATCGAAAGCTCGTTGCGGCGAGCACCCACGAACGCCACGTCGTCTTGTTAGCCAAGTTAACCTTTTTAATTAGTACTGGAGTAGCCGCGCACGCACCGGCCAAAGCGAAAGTGTGCCCGACCGGCGCTATGCGGATGCCTTTAAATGGCGCATGCACGAGTGTCCCGCGTACATAACCCAGCCAACGGCTCCGGCGCTCCCTTTTCGACTTCGATAACGACGCGCTAATTTTCGTCGCCCCGCCGAGTACACACACACACACACACACACAGATGCAGGATCTATCGGCCGCTCGAGCTACGGCTGTTTTTGCCGCCACTTGTGATCGACGTGGTAATCGTCGCCAACAGCGGCGGATATAGATTCGGTGTTTTTACGCGGCCGATTGTAAGACGCGCTCGTGCAAGATGTCTAGCGCGGCAAAAACGCGAGTCGCTCGCGATGACTTCTCGGAACGATCTGCCGGCTTCCAATACGCGCAGCCTTGCGGACTGGCTCTTTTTGCAAGTCTGGCTCTGCGAAATCCAGAACGACGTGGAATTCGGATTAGGACCTCTCGCTCGTCGCACGATTAATCATGCGATATAACTTCTGTATAGCGGGTGGATACAGGTTGGTGCGAGTGATTCACCAAGGAATCGGTAATCGGACGGCCCAACCCAATTCGGCTGAATATTAAGTCTTTTGCGGATTTAGATTTTTTTTTCTGGTAAAGAAATCGACCGAAGCGCAGGCTCAGAGCTGGATCAATAATTATCATTCGATACTTCTCCAACTAACAATTCGGCTTCAGAATTCTGGTGAAAACTTGCGATGTCAAAATTCAAACTACGCTCGGCGCAAACTACGCACGCGAATTTTTTAACCCCACGACGCTCAAGACGCCAATTCCTCGCTGGTCCACAATCACTGGCGGCTCGGAGGGTAAAGTGTTCGGTGCGGCTGCATAAAGGCCGTCCGAATAAGAGCCGAGACGGCCCGACACGCATCGGTTTCACTCTCCGCGGAGCGCGACTCTCCGCATTTAAAATGCAAATGCACTTCGGTGACGACGACGACGACGACGACGCGGTGGTTCCTCCCGTTTCCTCGCTGTTCGGTCTTTTTGCTTCGCGGCTCGCGGACTCGCCTTCCCTTTTTCGGAGCGGAAAGGGCCCAAAGGAAGAAAGTGTGCCCCGCGATTTCTCCTCTTTTTGTTCGCGCCCGAATCAGTCTCGGTATTATATTTTAATGCACGCTCGCGCGCCTTTGTCCGCAGCGTCGAAAGAAACAACCGAGGCCGTGAAGTTCGGCCGGGTGGCATTAAAAACTTTGGCTTCGAAAACTTCAGTCGATAAATCGCGCGCGAGACGGAAACGCGGCTATCCGGTGTGTGCGTGCGTGCTGTATATATGAGCCGTCTCGGTGACTGTGCAACAGCGACGAATCCGGCCCCGATAAAATTCGATACCGATCGGGCGAGGATTATACATCTACCGGCTCACGCAACGCGATGCAGCAGCACGAGAGAGCGTTAATAATGCATGAAGCGCTGCATGCGAGCGTCTTGCCGAATCTCGCGCGAGCTCTCTGCCTTTTCACGAGAGACGATGAATATAACCAACATTTTATTTCGTTTTCGTCTTGTTTTTGGCGAAAAAAAAAGACGAACAAAATCCGAGGCTCGGGAGGCGCGCGCGCGCGAGGGTAGGAACTGGTTGGATCGATGATTTGCGAACGGCTATACGCGGTATTGCTCTCCGAGATGTGTGTGTGGGTAGAAACGAGTTTTTTTTGCCGAACAAGTTCTGCGTCATTATGCCCCGGCTTGAGTTTTGTTTATCGATTTTTTACGGTTCAAAATACTTTGCTTGGATCATTCTTGGCTCTTATCATTGATGGATGATCTTGCGATTACGCCTCCGACACGGGAAAAATGGCTTCTATGCGAAACACAAACACCGCGGCTCGCCGGAAGAAAAAACGCTGCCGAAAATCAAACGCACCGCTCGTTGGCTTTCCGTACATGGTTCGGGGGGCTCCAGCGGCATTCAATGAAATCGTTTCCGAAACACACCACAAGTCCTCTCGTACGCCACGTTAAAAATCCTCAAATGAAAGGGCTACTTGGGAAATTGAAACGAGAACATAATAGGCTCTCAAGACTTTCCACTCTTCTTTCAGTTCGTCTTCCTACATCTAGATGCGTGTTTTGGAAGAAGAGGGATTGGCATATAGCGAGGTGTATTAAGCTCTCTTGATTGAGTTCCGACGTGATGGTGATTAATGGTAGAGCAGTTGATTTTTTTTTCTATCGATCGAAAAAAACGAAATTTGGTACTATAGCATGGTGGACTAGTCGTAACGATTTCATAATGATAGAACTAATGACACAATCGCTCACCGCGGAGGTATTTTTTACAGTATTTTTTTCCCGACCTGGACACTCAACATTTTTACATCATCATTAAAAATCCAATACGTATGAACCCATAAAAATAAGGTCACCTCGCAAAAAAGAAATTACTTCATTAAAAGTATCCTCTTTCATTGTGTCCCATCTTTCTCCCGGCGACGTTAAATCTTTCGTTACGCGCGCGACCCAGATACTTCCCTTCTTTTTTTTTTCCATGCCGCTCTCGTGTGAAATTACCTGCTTGTCCAAGGCTCAACTTTGGGCCTCTGCTGGACTTCCGCTCTATAGACGAAAGACAAATGTCGGCAAACGAAGGAGCCGACAATGAGGCCGTTGTAATTACGAACCGCGCTCGCGCGCATTTCGAATTGCCAATTGAAAGATCCAGAAAGTGTAGCTTCTCGGAATGTCTTTGGCCTGGCGCTGTTGCCAGTGGGAGGTCGTGGCGCAAGGCCGTTAAAAAATATCAGCTCCGCGGCTAGAATAGAGAAAGGGGGAGTGGGATAGCGCCGGTTATTAATTATCATCGCGAGCCAAGTGTAACCGGAAATTTTAACCTTTTTCGTCACCCGCTCTGCCTTAGCGATCCCGCGCCAATCGGTCGGGGCCATTTTCGTAAAATTAATTTACAGATTTATCACCGGGGCGAGCAGCTCGAAATTCCGCGTAAATTAGAAAGAATATTTGCTTGAGTCACGCATTCGATAATGGGAAAGAGTCGCTCGTTCGTGACGGTTATGCGCGTCCCGATATGAATATTGATTGCCGTTTTTTACAACCGCCGGATTCCACATTAGTTTCGGTTACAAGTCGCCGTGTTTATTAATTGTCGCACGATTCGCACGCATTTTTCATAGAGCCGCGGCAGTGAGTCGAGTTGGCGCAATTGCCCTCCCAGTCCCCCCGTTTATAATCAATTTGCGCGCCCCTTGACTTTTCGAATTTTCCCAAGCGGTCGCGCGCGAGCTTTTCTATGCCTGCCGATCAATGCAATTGAGGAAAAAACAACACCGCGCGAGTCCCGTTAGTGCGCGGCGGTATATAATCCCGCGGGGAGGCTCGCGTTATTCATCCCGCTCGCATGATTCACGGCGGCGAACTGTCGCATGTCCGGCCCATTAGGGGACCGCCGCTAGCGGCTACTCATATCGAATTATCCCCCGGAAAGATTTTCTCCTTTTTCCCCCGGCGAGCCACGGGTATTTTGTATTTATCATCGGTAGTCGCGCGTGAGAGTCGGCCGACCCTTTGTACTCGAGCGAAATCGGGAAGCTCGATGCCCGCATAGGCGGGTCGCGCCGCGGCTCCCAGCCAACATTAGATTCCGATGAGTGGCGAGTGCGGCGTCGAGTGTCTCACGATATGGGGATCGAGAGTTCGTTCGTGCAATCAATCCGAAGCGTCGTGCTGGTTTTTTACTCTTTAAAAATCGAGCCGACGAATATATCGAGTCTGCACACACGACGGATGCTTCAATACACGCGATCACCCGTAAAACTTTATGGATTCGGGGTAATATGTAGTTTAATCGCGAGGCAGTGATCGAAAAAGTGCACGTTTAATAAAGATTTTTAGAATCACTAAAACTCCCAAGATAACTCTCCGCAGAATGCGCTCGTATACGTCCTCGGGAATTTATAGTAATATCTGGCGTGCGGCGTATATGATAACCCGCCAGCCACCGATACCCGCGGCCGATCGGAAATGTCGTGTCAACCTCAAAATCCACATTCGCCGCGGCTTAATTGTTATCGCGCATAAATCGCGAGCATCGCGGCTATGGGGCAGTCGAGACGGCGCTGCCGGGACTTGGCGAACGCCGCTTTATACGACGGGAGAAAAAGAAGATAGGCTCTCCCGCGGATTATTATACATCAGCTCGCTCGCTCGCTCCGGCCGCGAGTATGAGCTCTTGCGTAATTTCACCCCGGCTCGGTTTTTACGATCGCCGTAAAATCGAGAGCCGAGCGCAAGTTTAACAGCCGGCGCACGTTATTTCCCTATGCAGATCCGCCGATACAGCTTTAACGGCTCGAGCCGAAGCAACAAGTTTTTGCATTTCCTTCCTCCTCGAGTCGGACCTACATCGTATACGGCCGCGGTGCGCGCGTGTATCAATACGCGGGCTTATATTGGGCTGTTCCCCCAGCCGGCCAGAGAGATTATCGATATATTCATTCCCGTCCCGAGTGGTACACGCTCGGTTTTTATACCCGGCCATTGTTGCCCGCTGCCCCAGCCGCGAGTATACAGTTATACTTTTGTGCGCCGGCCCGTAGCGTAAGGACTCGCGGGGTGATAGAGGCGATAACTCCGCCTCCGCTCGTGTGCTGAAATTCGATGGTTACTTCCGATAGCGCGAAAGACGTATGACCGGGCGGGCTTGTGTGTGTGTGTGTGTGTGTGTGGATGCTGCGCGGGCTCGAATAAATCTCGATGAAGATAATGCGGGTGCCTCTCTTACGGGCGCTTTTTATTCCGGCCGTTTTAATGGGCCGAATCGCGCTGCCCCGGGCTGTTATGATAAACGCGCGAGACTCGCGGGGAGAACAATGCAATTGCCGCTCGCTCGCTCGCGCGCGTGTACGCTCCTCGTTGCTTTTGTCTTACGCCGATTTTTTACCCACCGATCGCGATAATTCAATTTTCGTTCGGCTTAATTGGCTCCGCTCGGCCGCGCATGTTGAGCATTAAATTTCGACAACGGCCGCCGTGCGTTGTACATCTCGAACCCAGCGAAATTAGAATCGAGCCGCGGCGGCCGCAAGAACCGCGCGTCGAACCCCGAAAAGCAACAAGAGCTCCAAAGCCGTTTAATGAAGCAGAAAAAAGTCGGGACGATGCGCGCGCCAGCCCGAGCTATGCGCCGGTATACTCGCTCGGGCCAGCGACACGGGCAAACACGTGAAATCGCGCTTCGACGCGACTCGAGACTCCGCCGAGCCTTTTTGCCTTCCCCGCTCGACTTCTTCGACAAACAACCGATCGAACCCGTTTGCGCGACCGAATACGAAACGTTTATACGGGACTCGCGAGCAAGAACTGCTCGGCCGAGCGAGACCCGAGGAAGAGAGACGACTCGTCGCCAAGATTCAAAGATCGACAAGTTAGAAAAGCGAAATGGGAAATGCTCGTTTTAAAAATTTCTATGCGCGAAACGATGGAAATATGAAAGGCGCGTATTCAAAGTCAAAATATTAAAAGCACTCGGCTAAATCAAACGCTTCGTGTATACTACGTCGTGTAAGCAGATCAAACGACAACTAATGTTTGAAAAAAAGCGACCGTTTGAGAAAAGCAGCGGCGTACAGGTTCGCGTCTGAAGCCCCCATATTGATCAATTTAAATCGAGCTCTCGCGACTCGAGCCGGACGCAACAGCGCGTGTAATTGCGCAAAAAGTCGCATGTACTGGCTCTCTGGGCTCCTCCGCGGCAACAGGTATACGTACATAAATATACACGCACACGTCAGAGGGCACGAAAATATTCCGAGCTGCGCTTGCGCTTGCGCGCGGCAAGAAAAGCCACACGGCTAATTGTGCCGGTGCGTGCGGGACTTCGTTAAGGAAAATTCCTCGTCTGCGCAGAATCTGCGGGTATTCGTAAAAGGCGGCGGGCAAGCCGTGTGTCGCGCAGATTGAAATAATTGGGAGCGACTCGCTCGCTCGAGTATACCATACGAGGCTCGCGCGTGTCATTTTCTCATCTGGCTTTTTTCCCTCGGCCGCGAGCGTCGCATCGCGCGAGCCGCCAATGTAACCGTATCAACAGTTCGACTCGTTCGATTTCAATAATACCGAATCTGTGTGCGCTCGAGACAGCCGCGCGACAGAAACATCGGCGCACACGTCGCGGCTCGGCCGATCGTCGATCATCCGTATCCCCCTGGGGGATCAGCCGGCGGAGAAACAGCTATCGGGCCGAAACGGACGCCCGCTGCCAATGAAAGATTCATGCCCCGCGCAAGCCGAGGAGGGATAATCCGCCTCTCGCGGCTCTATACCGCGCAATTAAAAAGCCATATCCCGCGTAATAGAAAGACCTCGGTGGCATAATGCACGCGAGCGCGCGAAATTACGTACACGTACGGGCGATATTAATTGCTTCGAGGGAACATTAGATTCCCTGCGTATATAAATATATATATATATATATACTCTCGTGGGCGATCGGGGCACACCATCCCGTGCCCCGCGTCATTAACGGTTCGCGGATGTCCCAGAGCGCGAGGCAGATAGAGGATCGATCAAGGCTGGGCTTGACGGAGATGCATCGCGCCTCCCATTCGATATTAGCGCCGTGTGCTTTTATTGCGCTGGATTAGCGATCGCGCGCGCGTAATTATTACACAATATAACCGAGGGCACAAGGGATTCGAGAGTACGCGTACCGAGGGTATACGTGACCGTTATCCCGGGGACGTTTATTGATCGAGCGCGTAATTCCCGAGCAGAGCGACGACAAAACGGATTTTTCGTCGACTCGAGATCGTTGATAGCACACGCGCGCGGCCGTTAATATTTATCGGTCAAACATTTGACCACCGCTCAATCAATGCCTCGTTGGCTTTTTTCCACAAAACCGACGTGGGATTGGCGTCACGACAATTAGCCCCCGCGGCTCATATTCTTCAAGGCTGCGAGACGATTTCTTCGCCTTGATAATAGCCTACGCGGAATTTTGAATGGCTGGTGCGAGGCGGCGGGAAAGTGTCGAGGGCGGCTCACTCGAGTGACTTGTACGGCCGTGGCGCGCGTTCATTTCCCGTAAATCGCCAAGTGCTGCTGTAACGGCAGTCGGCTGGAGGGAGTAATGAGAATCTTATAATAAATTGATATCCGCTAGTCCCGTGTGCGCGAATTCCCAATCGCGAGGAAACGGTACAGAGAGAGAGCGTGTGCGCGAGGGAGCCCGCGAAAGATAGACACGGTGAATTGTGAAGGTCCGAGGGCTTCCGACACTCGACCCTCTTGCTCGTTCGAATAATCCGAGGGTGTCGCGAGCATACTCGCGCGCTTCCAGCCTCCTATCCCCGATGCCGATCGGAGATATGCAAATCCAGTTGTCTTCATCTGTATTGGAAAGCTCGCGTCGTTCCGCGGGCGGAACATTTGGTAACCTGGACAAGCCATCATTGCCACCTAACCGGTGTGAAAACCCCTCGCTCGTTTCAAGCGACCAGGCCCGATTCCAATCTTGAACAATAACGCGTCGGAAGTGGAAGCAGAATTTCATTCGCTTTGGCGCGACGATTCGCTCCTGAAAATTTTATATCGATCAAGCCACCTAAGAATCACACGCTCATCGTGATTCTCGAATCCATCGTCCCACTCGGGCGCGCAACGATAAAAGGTGGAAAAAAGTAACAAGTGAAAAGTGTGCTGACGAGCAGAATGTGGGTAAAACGGGGCAACCCGCGGGCAATTATAAATGCGGTGAGTCTCGCACAAACGTCTTTGGCCGTGCACAACAATAACTCACACCCGCGCGCGCGGGAAAGGAGGCGCTTGCGCGGCTGTACATACAGTGTGTATAGGTATATATATACGCGATGTAGCGACCGCCGCGCTCGCTCTCGCGCTTGCGACTTTCTCCCGCGGGATCGCGTTTCAACTCCGGTGGCCTTAATCTGCGCGCAACTCGCTCCTCCTCCTCCTCCTCCTCCTCCCTCGAACTTCTATCGTCCTCGAATCATCATTCGTAAACGTCGTAATCGCGCACGAGGGCCGCTCTGTTATTCCACCGTCCTCTTGTCTCGAGGCGCGGCGTTTTGTTGTTCCGGGGCGCGCTACTCGCGTTTCAGCCGCAGATCGTGCGAAGCTGCACACACTGTATGCAGCCGTTTGTCCGGTTTTAGCGAGAAACCCCATCAGCTTGGAATGTTTAATATTGAATGGTCGATGAGCCCGCGACGGCAAACGCACTGCTTCCAATCGACGCTAGTGTTATATGTACGATGTTGAAATGGCGAATAAACCAGCCCGTCGCGCCTCTCGATCGTGCGCGCAGTCCAGCTGGTAAAAATGACGTAAGCGCCGAGAGCAGCTGGGGAGATCGAAGGTGAGCATCGGCGGCACATATAATCGTCGATCGGCGACGCGACAGAGAACGAGAGAGAGAACCAGAGAGAGACGCAGGCGCGCTTTTGATGTCGGCCGAACGTGGCGATTCCCCGGCTGCTGCAGTGGTTCTCGCGCGCGCGACCGACCGACCAACCAACCGACCGATCCTATCGGCCCGTTCGTTAGCCGGGCCGAGTTACGCCCGATGACTTACCGCCGCCGATGCTTTTCAATTATCCGCGATATGCGCGGCCGAGATTCCCGGGGCCAGGCGGTTCGCGCTTTATGCGAGAGTAATTGGAGATATGGGGAGGCTCGATTTTTGAGAGAAACCGGTATGACGTCTCGACGAAATCGCGCGTCGACTGACTGTCCAGCGGCAAATCAGCGGCATGTAGGTCAATCCCGCGATACGAGATTCAATAGCTCCGGGATAGCCGAGGGAACCCATGACAATTTGTACGTTTGCCGCCTCTGGCGCGCCTTTGGCCACACGAATACGTGTATATACGGCCGCAGACGAGAGCCGCGCAATAAATCTCGGCGGTTCGAGCCGCCCCGGAATAAGCAACAATTATTGAAATCCAGCCGTTCGCTCGAATTTCATCGTTAATTAAAGGTGCGCGCGTCGCGTGCGCAGGAAACCCGAGCTCGCGAGAGCGAAAAACGAGCAGTGGGATATGGCTGCGGGGCTGCGCGCGGGGCTCAGCGCGACGTGGGATCCCGCTGCTGCCGCCGCCGCTGCTGCCAGCCGTGATGTCTCGGGGCTACCGCGAGTGCACGCGAGTCGGCCCATGTATATATACCCACCGGGTCACTCGCCGACTGCGCGCACACACCCATCGATACTTGCTCCTTCACTTTTTCCCTTTGTGCCGCGAGCAGCCAAATGCGCACTCGACTCTACTCTGTCTGCTTCGCGTTCTGTTATTATATACTGTACATAGGCAGAACTGCGAAGTAGATTCAGGCGTTGATTTCGACTCGTCGGAGGTCAGTTTGCGACGGACCGAATTACAATTTCAAACTGCTTCGATTTTGAATGTATGTATGAGTGTGTGGATTCGTGTTTGAAAATAAGCATTCGAAAGCAGTCGCGGTAGAATTTATGCACTCCACGAACCGAGGGTGAGGAGGACGAGGAAAAAACAACAAAACACTCGCGTGGAGAGACAATGTATCTTTAAAAATAATCGATCCGGTCCCTCTCTCTCTCTCTTCTCTCTTCTCTCTCCCGATGCTGAAACGTGGCCATTTTACTTTGTATCTCATACGCCAGTGCAATGCCTGCACTGATACCGCATAAACAAAGAAAACGTACACATATATATATGTGTGTGTGTGTATATGTTTATACACACGCGGGAGAGAAAAGGAGAAGGAGAGGAGGAGGAGAGAGATTTCTCCGTTTCTTTATCTGCACTTCTCGGCTCGGGGCCATTCTCCTTCGCATATATAGCGTCCCTTATTCACCGGCTCGCGCGCGCGCGCGCTCGTGCACCGCAGAACGAGCCAGCCCCGCCGGGGATTATTCATCCGATGCATTTGCCTCGAATATCGTGCCGCGAAAACGTATATATATGCAGACGTAGATAAAAGAGGAGAGTCCGGGCGCGAGCCGCGATATATACCACTCCGGCCTAGTCCACTCACACACACACGTTATTATACACTCGGGCGGTTCCGCTCCGACGGTTTCTTTTTTTCTCTCTCTCTCTCTCGACGGGCACGCACACTTTTTTTTGGCGCGAATATATTATATCCAGTAGGACGAGTCGGTACTTCTTTTTTCCTCTCTCTTCTCCTCTCTTCTCTTCCCGCAGACGGACGTATTTTGAGTTATCGGCGAGCTGGTCGAACTTGGAGAGTCGCTCACGCACGCGACAAGAGATCCGCGTCCACACGTGATAAAACGAGCAAACGGAGGAAAGAGCCGCGCGTCGGATTCGCACGCTAGAGCTCGAGAGCGAGCGGCCGAGATATCTTAATTCGAAAGGCTTGTATATGCACGTGTCGAGGGAGTATAGGGGTAGGGCGACAGAATTTTCTCGGGCGGGCCGCGCGTTCGTGACCAATTAAAATTGGGAGGATCGTGGAAGCGCGCGCGTATGGACAACACGTCCTGCTGCTCGTTAAAATTATTGGACGGGAGAGCGAGAGAGCTGCGCAGCACCATTCCTCCGGGGGCCCTGCGCATGCTTTCGGCCGCGCGGCTATCTCGATTGGCCGCAGTGGCTGCCGATACTCGCCGCGGCGGCCGGCTCCCCCTGCCACTCCCAACTCCTCCAGCTCTCTCGCCCTTTGACCGTGTGTATGTATGAGAGTTGGGCCCCAACCTCGATTTTCGTTCGGCGTTCGGCCAAAATCCGCCGAGCAATTGATATCGCACGGATCTCAGGGGATCCCATTGATTGAGGCACTCGGAATCAGAAGCGTATAGCTCGAAGCAAGCGTCACCGCTAATCGACTCGGCTCTCGCTCGGCTCCTCGAGCCTCTCTTTTGCGGCCCGAGCCCGGAACAGGTTCGGCGAAACGTATTTTGATATATATTATGCTAATGGAGCCGGCCCGCGGCCCAAAGAGCCAACGACGAGCCAACGACGAGCGTGTAATAATCGCGTGCGGGCCTCGTGACTCGCGTTCCGGAGGGCCAGCTCTGCCGTATCTCTCGGCGTTTTGCCGATTTTCAGCGCCTCGGGCGTGTCGTGCGGCCCATTGTCATGCTAATGCCCCCGTGACTGGCCGCCGCTGCACACGACGAGCTACACCTTCCATATATACATACATACACACACACACCTATCGTTCGATCGGAAGTTGCACACTGTCTCGAGTGTCTCTTTGTTTCCTCGCACGGCTTTTTCGCTCCTCGATTTTTTTACTCTCTCGCTCTCTCTCTCTCTCTGCCAACGAAAACACACATCTCGAGAAATGGGTGTGCAGCAGTCGGATGTTGGGAAGAAAGAACTTTCGTACCTGCACTCGGTCACGCGAGTGGAGAGACTAGTTTTGGCACTTGCCTCTCGAGCAAGTCAAAGTCGACTCGGAATTATCGAAAAGCCTTGCTTGAAAAGTTGGAAAGTGAAGGGTGAGAGCATGAAAGAAATTCAAAAGTAAGAAGCAACGCTTGGAGGCAACAAAAATGGTGAAAAAAAAAATCGAAAAAGCAGTAGCCGGCCACTCGAGCGTGTAATATTTGCTCGTTGAAGAGTCGAGCGAGAATCAAGAAGAGAGAGAGGCTGGCAGGCAGGCCGAGGCTCTCGTATTAATGCGGCCGAATCGGCAAGAGATGTGTATTCAGGTTTTAGTCGGCTCGAACGAGGAGAAGGACGGAATCGAGTTTCGCCGCGCGAGTGTCTCATAAATTTGTGCTCTTATCGAAATATGAGGAAAGCCTTTCCGCCTAAACGCGCGTTTGCACGCTAATGTGGATATACAAGAGTAGAATGGCTCGCGGCTGATATTGGCAGCTGTGCAGCGTCGCTTCGGATAACCTGTCTGCTTTGGCGGCACGTCCCCCCAACCAAGTCGACGCTCTGTCGATCTTCCGTCGAGAGTATATGCTCGCTCGTCTCGTTTGTGAGCCAACTCGAACGAGTGTATGCTCGACGCACAATATCCAACGCTGAATCTGCAAGGTCCGTTGGCGGATCGTCGCGCAACGAGGAAGTCGCGCGCTTGTCACGATCACGGCGCCGCGCTGCATCCGAGCAGCGATTCGGCGGATAAATCGAGTGCGATGTTGGCTCGGCTCTCACTATGTCCCTCTCTCTCGGGAGAGGGGCTGAAAGAGAGGGATAGATAGATATGTTTTATTGTATAAAATATACAAAAATGGTAGTTACATAGTGTCAGTCATCTTTTTAAAATATCAGTCATTTAGTTAAAATATATATCACATATCATCCTTGTCAGACTTCTTAAGGGAGAGAGAGACAACGTGAGAAAAGCAGAGGAAAAATCAACAAAGGTATCATCGTGCCGCTAAACGGAATCGTTACTCATCCGGCGAAACGAGCCCCGTCTATCGCGGCCCGGGGAATAAAGGGCTCGTAATGCGCACGCCGTAACGAGCCGATCGGGACGGCTCGCGGCTACCCATACATAAAATTGGTATCGTACCATAGCGACAATTGCGCGCCCCGCACGGGATTATGGCGGCTCAAGCAATTCCGCGACCCTCGGCCGCCAGGAGAAATCGCGGATGCGCAAATTGCTCGCGGGGTAATCGGCCGCGACTGCAGCCGAGCCAGCCCAAACGAGAGACGAGCCAACCGACTGTTTCGGGCCAAATTTCGCATTCGTCATGTTTATACATACGCGTGTAGGAAGTCTTGGACTCGCGGCTGGGACGGTACACTGCTCGGTTCTTCCCCGGCAAATTCACATCGCCGCTTACTCGGATATGACACTATTATTCGCGCGAACGGGTCAAAGTGCCACCCATACGAGAGCGATCACCGACTTGGGCCCAGGTCCCTGTAGTGCTGTACACGTCGAAACAATAAACAACGTGTCGCGCGCGTCGCTGTGACAGAAGACACGCCACTCGTGACAAAGCGAGTCGCGCGTCGGGGGGTGGGTCGACTCGCGGGGTCGCTTCGGCAAAAAGGCCGTTTGCGCGTGCACTTGTACGGCATCGCTCATATCCGAAAAGGAAGTGCGCGCCGCGCATTCGAGGATATGTATATACAGAGGCGCTCGAGCTTGCTTTACATGTGTCTCACGATCCGGAATCCGGCGGCGCGCGGGCGAAAAAACTCGCCCCCGCCGCGCGGCAAAGGGCACGAGCGACGCTCCGCAAGAAGCGCGCGAGCCTCGTTACCCGGGACTAATTGCCCCGTCATTTCCCGAGCGCGAGCTCGCCCGGGTTTTGTTCGACGGGCCGGAGCAGCTCGGCCTCGATTCGCCCCGGATTGGATCGACGAGCGTCGGGATTGTGGGTCGCGCCGCCGCTGCAGTCGCGCGTAGGCGCGAGCACCTCTCGGGGACGATTGATTTGGATGGACACAATGCGGATGACACTCTCGACGCGCCGGTGAGGATCCGAGCGAAAGGGAGCGAGCCGGGCTGCGGGGAGAAAAAGAAGACACGAGTCATCGGGGATAATCGAGGGGAAGCTTCGGCTGTGAGTTGTGAGCTGGGCGGATTTGCCGGGGACATTGCGCGCGGCCTGCAGGGGGAATGTTAACGAAGTCGAGTCGCGGCGGGCAAAAATAATCTCGCATGTGGCCGTCGATTTAAAAGCCGATGAAGCGTGTGCCGTCATTTTTGCCGACTCGGTTCACCGAGCCCCCGCCTCGGCCGTAATGCGCACTTACATATACACGCATGCATACATATACATACACACGTAGCCTGGCTCTCTGACATTCTATATTAGAAAGTCGGCGCGGTCGCGCGTACGCGATTCCCGGGAGAGACCGTTAGCGTCGCGAGATATCGCCGACTCGAGTGTGTGTGAGTGTGTGTGCGAGCGAGCGAGCGAGCGAGCGGGTGTGTATCTATACACGTACGTTTCCAGGGCGGCGCGCTGCCGCTGCACGAAATAGAAGCTGCACGAATCGGCTTTTGCAACTATACCGCTGATGCTGACTCACGCTCCAGCAGCGCGGACGATTCATTTTTGCGTTCGGATCTCCTCTCGTTTTCCGATTAGATTCGAGGCGTGAGTCCGACTTATCCCCGACTTATAGTATATATGCAGCGTGCGCTATTTCTCGGGGGGATTCAGCGAGATGCCGAGTATATAAATGCAGTGCGCATAATGGACGCACTGAGATCCCCGACCCAATGAACCAACTATTTAATTGTGACTCTCGGCCTCTCTTTATATGTATTCGTGCGAGTGAATGGTCAGTAAGTGCAAATTGGACGACTTCCAAGACACTTGCATTATTCCGATCATCCCACGTGTCCTTTTCGTCTATATCTTGGCTCGATCATTATGCTTGAGTTTGCCCTTCTCGGGTAGTGCGCATTAAATGAAAAATATTGTTTCTCGCGGGTACGATAAGTTAATGGAGGATCATCGGAGTTTTATACGTGTGCCACATAACCAGTCGAAGCCAATGGGCAAAAGGAAGAACACAAGAGAGCGAGAGGCACTCTTTCGATGATGGGTTTCGAAAAGGTCGAATGGAGATAATGGGAGACGGGAGAGAAAAAAAACGACCCGGCTCGTGGGGTGGAAATAACGTGTTGTATGTGGGTCAAACGAATGTTAAGTACCGTGCGCGCATTATTCACACGATTTGAAAGCATAATGCAAATTTTCCCGAAAGTTCAAAAACAAATTTTTTTCCGAGAAGGAACTCGAAAATCCGAAATTCGCTCGATTACACGGGAATTAACGACGCGCTAAGGTTTCGCTGCAGCAAAGAATGAATACATAAATCAGGAACAAAGCATCTCCTCCGCGAATCGAGAAACACACACTCGAAAGGTCAATTTTGCAAACGCGTCATTATCCGCAACGCAGCGCTGTCATTTTTGTGTGATTTTCACGTGTGCTCTTCCTTAATCGCTGAATAACGAGCTCTCGTGAACGAGTGTCTATACCTCCCAGGGCATTTTCTCAGGTGTAGAAGGTGGAGATGACGCAAGTTTCGCATATACATGTACGAGATGGTTCTGCTGCCGGCTGCGGGGTCGGCACCGGTGGCCGAGGTCGCCAGCTCCTCCTTTGATTTTTGACCGGTCGCTCGTGCAACAATCCCCGCGAGCAATTGGGTCTGGCGCGGGTGGCGTACGTGCTACACGGTCCTCCCAGCCTCCCAAGTGCGAAGTCTCGCATTGATGATTGATTCAAGTGCTGGCTGTCGCGTGCGCCTTCCCGACGGCCTTATTCGCAGGATCCTTCAACTCGCTTCTTCTATTAGCCGCTCGGAGTACGTGCGTTTTTCCTGTATACGATATCGCTCGGCGTCACGTCGCGTCACGTCACGGGGGGCAGCTTGTAATCTCTCGCAGCGAGTGGCCGCGTCCGAGTGGCGATTCGTTTGTAAAAATCGAAAACGTCGATGGGACCGGGGGGCTGCGGCCGGGATCAAATGAGACAGTCGACGCACGTGTGCAATTATCCTTGGGGCGAGCGGCTCGAGCGTCAGCCGCGAGTATCGGTCGACGGTTCGTTGCAACGCGCCCGCCAAACTTGACTCGAGTGTGCTCGTCATTGCGATTAAACAAGCCGTTTCTTCTCGCGGAGCTTATGTATTCACCGGGAGAGCCGCCCGATTATCGAAGGGCTGGATCGACGTGTGTAACGGTGCTCGCCAGTACGTTCCATTCGCCGAACTTGTGTGATGCAGGGTTTTTCGGAACGCCGATGACCCGAGCGATTGCGACACGCACTCGCGTATTTATAAATTCATATTCCTCCCAGTTCTCGGGTGTTCCTTGGAATCCCATCAAAGGACGAGGGAGAGAGAAAGAGGGAAAAATTGAACATAAATCGCGGCTTTATGAAAGGGATTTCCGGTGAGCCGGCACTGGCTCGCTCGCGCGAGCGCGATACCCCGCTCCCGACGAATTCTTAGAGTGGCTCGCGGGCGCCGGGTTTAACGAGCCGATTCGGCGAGTTTAACGAGGGCCGCGGCGCAACACGCCCCCATCGCACGCCGCCAATGACTTTTCGGAGATTTATTTTTTCGATCTCCGGTTCGAGAGCTCCGACTACTCGACTCCGAAGGGGCCGTGTGCCACGTGAACTGCGGGCACACGGATTTCGGGAAGGCGACGCGTCGACAGACAGAGAAAGCAAGAGAGCGAGCGAGAGCAAACAAACTTTTTGTGCGTGTGCGCGGAGCGAGCGTAGGCGACCGTAAATCTCAGCGGTAAGTGATTAATTAGCGGCTATTCATTGGCGCGGGCCTCCGGATTATGAATTTTTCGCCGCGGTTGAACAGCCGCGGCCTTTATGAGCCCCTGTCGGCGGCCGGGCTTCTCGCAACTGCTCGCCCAAGCCGTTTAATCCGCTATTGATGAAGATTTCTCTCTGGGATATGCCAGGGGAATTTATGAAAAAGTGAGCAGTATCGCAACGTGTCGAGCGTGCGACCCGTGAAACCACGTCTCTCTCGGCGCTTGCGTGCGCTACTCGCGAAGAGAGCCAACTCGCCACGGGGCGGAAACAGCGAGGAGCTGCCGCGGGACCAGAGCTGCCCATCCTGGTCCCATTCACTCGCTTGACGTCTGAATGCTCTCTCTCTTCGCGCCCGACACCTGTGTGCCCGCTGCACGCTTCAAAAAAAAATCTCGTTCGCGCGCGCACATAACTCTCGCGTGGATATACTTGTATACAGGGTGCGAGCTGCAGCGAGAGCGCGTGCACGATAATTGCCATTCAAAACCTGCGCCTCCGCTCGAGACGGCCACAAGAGCTTCGTTCTTGCCGATCGCCAGCCGACGCGTATATCGACCGGTACTACCGAGCGCGTCAAACGCTCGTTTGTCCTTCGTCGCGAAGCCGACGACGAATCAATTCAGCCGAGGTAGTTTTACGCGGCAGCGTTATTGTTTAATGCCGGTTTGCTGCAAGAGTGAAATGGTCGGGTTGAGATTCGCCGAGCACAAATGTGTTTGCGACAGAAGTGTAGGTGGAGAGAGAGAGAGCGAGAGGGGTCCGTCGTCGGGACCGACCCTTCGACGGCTGGCTCGATCAGCTTATCTCCGGATCCACGTTCGACCCGAATCATGCCGCTCGTGTCTTTTCTTCGCGATCGCGTCGCGGCAGCCGCGACTCGAGACGCCGATCTCAAAGCTATCGTTCCATTTCCATTAGCACTTCTCTCGCCAGCTGCAGTTCCACACCAGGCTCGGGTACCTCTCCCAACCCGGGATTTATATATCACGTGGGACACATCTTTTCCATCATCTCGCTTCCAAGTTTCTCTTTTTTCTGCGCTCCCCGAGAGCGACCGCGGCCAGGGCAAATTTCCCTTTTGTTCGATACTCGCGTCCGACGAGGAGGGACGAGGAGGCGAGCCCAAAGTATAATCGGGCGCACCTCTAATAACTCGCCTGCCGCGCGCGAGCGCGTATCAAGAGGTAGCGGTACTTGACCACTGGATGCTCGAGTCCGAGTGCGAAGGTATATACTTTCTGTCAGAGCAGCTGGCCTCTGATGAGGAGAAAGGGTCGGCCGGATAAGGTCGGAGGTTGCAGCGCCTGATGCGCAAAGTTTCCGCCGGCCGGCACACACAACCGGACGATTGGCTCTCCTTGATGGACACGTGAACTTTCTGAAACCTTAGTTTTTCATATTTTACTTCCCCCCCCCCTTCGTCTAACTGCTCGCGCGAAAGCTAATGAAATAATTCGATTCAACCTCGAGGTCTCACTATTTGGAATCCTCGCGGAATTTCACCACAGTCCTGAGGCGGGGCAATTAAGCTAACTGTCTTGGGATGCTATTTGCGACGTTGCGGCCTGTCTAGCTCGCCTACATATATATACGCGCTATTATATAAATACATATATATGTGTGTGAGCGCGACTCGTATAAAAAGGATCGGGGGAAGCCGTTACCGACTCGCGTCGCCGCGATTGCTGTGCTCGCGCGAGCTTAACCGTAATTTCCTTTCTATTACTTGATTTTTAATCTCGCTCTCGGCCCGCGGTGACGTGCGCTGTAATTTTCGTCTGGCGCGCGAGGCCACGTTCGACCGTATCATCTCATTGATTGTGCGGATTAAATTATCGTAATCTGCCCGATGAATCGGAGCTTTTTACTTTCGATTCCGTTACCTCCAAAAGAAACACAATTCGCGAGCGCGCACTGCCGGCACGCGGATCCTGCACATACAGCCCGTTTCCGTTCCTACCCCTCGCGAGCGAGCGCGCAAACAGGGTAATTTTCGTTTTCGAGAGAGAACGAGCAAAACGACGCGGCAGCGCGAGTCGACGCACGCGCGGCTATATATACGCGCGCGGCTCAGTGAAAACGAGCTCGGATTTCCACGACGCGGCAAGAGGGGAATCCTCGCGTGTCCGCCGCGATCTGTCGGATCTTCCTCGGCGCGCCCGACGACACACGTGGAATTTCGCTGCATCGCCAACGCCTTATCTGCATCGTCGAGCCATAAACAAGCGGCACTGCACACCGCCAGAGTCTTCTCTATTTCGCTCGAGCTCTGCGGCTCTTTCCCTACCATAGCTTTCCACTTTGGCGCGCGACGAGCAACCGGTTATCACACTCCACTGGATATATTGTTCGTCTTGTGCTTTTTCTTTTCAAATTATTTTCCGATGAAAATGCAATGGTCGTTGCGTGCACTTGGCGCTTGATTGATCCTTTCGAATCTTGTGTTGAAAGTATCCCAACCTGTACTTTGATGTATGCATGTATGCGTACGCATACATTGATTAATATTGACTCATTTTTCCATTTTTTTGTGTTACAGGTGAGTGAAGGCGATTGTTTGAGATTGTTATCGGAAAATAAGCAAAGTGTCTGTAACAAGGAACCAAGGTCAGATATGATAGTCTCATAATTGTCATGGAATATTCATACGGGCAAAATGCAAAAACCTACTGCGAATCTATCGGTATTAGAAATATTGCATGATTTGCAATAAATCCCTTAACGCACGTGGAATATGAATGCTAAGTCAACGACTAGTTCTTTGTAACAAATATTCATATTCACACGTTACACGCTGTGAAACTCGGACTAATCCTTCTAATTCGTGTTAGAAAGAATAACTTGACGCATGTCTTTATTCTTAAGAGAAGAACATCCGGTAATTCTGTCTTTCATTATAAATTATAATCTTTTCAGCTCGAGCAATTAACTTCGATTTCGCCAGATGCAATAAATTAACGACAGAATAATCAATTCACAGAGAGATTGACCGTTTAAAAAAAACTCTGGGTCCAAGGAAAAAATTCCTTCACGCTGTCTTGACTTTGCGTCCCCAGATTGATTCACCTGTTACGCTGACGGCATTAAAGAACATATAACGTAGTCGCTCGTCTTTTATCCATCCTCGTGCGTGAGGAGATTTTATAACTCATAAAATTATTAGTATAGATTTTTCTGGCAAGCTCGAATTTATCGACGCGTTTATGTGCATACAACCGATGACGGGCAATGTCGGGTCGCATTAAAGGGCTATTCTGTTGCACGTCCAAGATTCGAGTTGAAAAGCTTTACGATCTTGACTCAATATACCTTCTATGTTAACGACCGGCTGCTTTGAATTTATTAAGCTGAGGCATTTCGACAGATTAATCCAGAATGTTTCACCGGTGATGGTCTCATGAGAAAAAAAATTGATCTCAAAAATGATGTAATCAAGTTTAAACTTTACGTGTAGTGCAATACTTTATTACTAATGAAACCTTCGTTTTGCTAATGATGACACTGTACAAACAAGTCGATTATGAACCAAGGTTTACAACCAAGGGAAAAAAACTCGATAATCATTATAACTTCTCTGAGTCAACGATCGAAACATAATTATCTTCCGAAATGTCAAAAACCTATGAATTTTAATATGAAAATAATGAAAGTAGCTGTTTATTTCCGATACCCACCGATGGAACATTCCATTGTACTGCCTCGAACGATCGACTAAAATTTAACAGTCACGATATACCGGCTGAGATGAGCCCGTATAACGAAAGTCCATCTCGATCATAAAGGGAGGCGAGCCGGGTCCCCGAAGCAATTATATACCGGCAATAGGAACACGCGTTGCGCGACAGAGGCGCGAGAGGTAAAACACATCGGCGATACAAGGTAACGGTACCGCCCGTACACGAAACCGTGGCGTCACGATGAGATGATTCGTGTTTGATTTTTGAAGATAGCAACGCCCCGAGGCCCTGTACACACTCGCTCGACGCGTCTTTCACCGCGGCCGACTTGTTTCGTGTAAATACGTACGCGCCACGTCCTTTTGTGTTGGGAATCGAATCACGACTATGTCCGTCCATTGTCCGAGCTCACAATCAGCTCGTAGTCCGTCCGCGTACACACGGGTTTTCGGCGATGCGTCGAAAAATTGAGCATTGTTCTTGTGAAAATGTTCGAACGCTGCTGTTTGGCGACGCGCTGGGTGTGAGAAAAAAAAATGTTCCATCGATGTGTTTCGATCTATCTCGAAACACGTAACCAAATCACGTATGTAATTTACGGAACAGTGTAATTCGAAGGGGCGCCCCGAACTCCGTGGGCTGTTCGCCCCGGCAATAATTCGAGATACGTATAGGCGGAATGAAATGGTGGCAGAACCGAAGAGAAAGACAAAGCGAGGCATACAGGGCATTCATTACCGTTGGGCGCGTTCGGTCAGATTTCTCGCCGCGCCGCTGAATAATGCAATCGGATTCCCATCGGCCGTGAGTTGCGCTCCGTCGACCACATCATACGTGCATCTCGCGGATGCTTATCTCTCCCATATCGCTCCTAATTAATTACTCCCTTGGCCACATACGCGCGTCGGCCAGCCGCGAAACTGCACTTTTGTTCGTCGCCCGATCGACAATCGCGCACGCTTCGCAATCCTTATTCGTATGATTCGTAAGAATATATGTTCACCGCGATGCACAGAGAGAGAGAGAGAGAGAGCGAGAGAGAGAAAGACGGACGAGATTCGAGGGTATTATATATCGCGTACACAAGCCGCCGGCGAGTCGTTCAACTCTCGCGGCGCACTTGCAATTGCCAAACAATCGGGCTTTTAACCGGCGAGTGAGAGGGTGCGAATCGAAAGTTCTCATGGGCCGGCGCGCCGGTGCACGGCCGTCCGACAGATATATCCAGGGAAAAGTGTATATACGTATAATCGCGAGCGGCCAGGTGTGCGCGAGCGACCACACCCACGTCTAGGCGAGATCCGTTTTCTCATGTCGGCGGGCATTTGCATCCGCGCTGCTCCACTTCTGCGAACCGCCGCGCCGAGGAGCCGATAAGCCCCGGCCCCGATCTATCCGGCTTTTCCATCTCGAGAGCCGATTTTTGCCCCCGCGCTTCTGCGCTCGACCCACTTGCCGCCCGCGGCCGATGGAGAAATTTCGGAGCTGTCCACTGCCACTCGAATTCACTTGGACATATTCAATATTGCGCCCATTTTTCAGTCCCTCCCCCCTTCCCTCCTTCCGTCCGAGAGATGTTGGCTCGGGGGAAAGCCAAAATGAATAGATACATATGAGAATCGATTCGATCCTCAGCTTTATTGGACTATTTTGTTTTACCGTTCGTTTGTAGTTGCACAATGACCAGCGCTCGGCTGAATCCTTACTTATAATAATTCGAACAATGCATATCGCGCTATCGTCCGAATCTCGCTTTAATGAGCTGCATCAAGCGGCAATACAAGTGTATACACAATGCCCTGAAATCAATTCATATATATTGAAAGTATATCGAACCAATTAACATTTGGGAAGTCTTAATATCGCGAGCATCTCCCATCGTAAAGCAGGGTTCAACAATCGAGTCGGGGCGATACGTAACCGAACGTAAGCTCGCTCATACACACACATATTACAGGCGCACACAAACGTCGGATAGAATTACGGGAAAAAAAGCAGTTTAGAATCCGCAACATTACCCAGTGGCTGGTGTAGCCGGGCGAAAAGAAGCCCGCCTAATCGAGGCGAGATATCGACGGAGCTGCTCGCGCGATTTACACGAGCGCCGCGGGAAAGTTGAGCGTGTCGGCGTAGCAGCAGCAGCAGCAGCAGCAGCAACGATGTGATTCTCGCTGCGGCTGTGTAGATCGTGCGAGTCTGGCCCCTTTGACGGCAGATCGGGAAAATCAGATATATACATGTATTGATTCGAGTCGAGGGAGAGCAGCGTCTTATAGCACCTCGCGCACTCAGAACTGGATGTTTACGGCGCGGCGCGAGCGCGGTGTAGCCCGGCAGCGATATGGGAGTGAGATACGCGGCGCGCCGGTGGTTGCGGCCGAGAGGCGCGGTGTGTGTCAGGGCTGTATGCTCACCTCGATTGTTTCCATCTATTCGTTCTAATAATTCGATTTTATTAGCCATTATTTAAGCCCGATAGGGAATCTCTCGTGCGCGGCCCGCGGGTTACAAAAGTCGATCGTACATAATGGGCGTCGAGGGAGGGCCTCTCCGCGCATTTCCCAACTCGACTAACGCTCAATTTTTTTTTTTTCCGGTGGGCCGCCTTATAATTGGGACCTAATTTCGCCTACGCCCCGCACAATCGCTTTGTAAATCACATTTTTCGAGCGCCCAGCGTACAGAGTTCGACCCGTCGTTTACGTTTTGTTTACGACTGCACGGGACGCTCGTAGTGTACACAGACACGCGGGAGCGTTTGCCCAAATATAATTGGGAAATTGAGCAGCGCCATTGTGTCGGATCGGAATCGACGCCTCGTCGCGGCCGAGCAGGGGGAAACTTATCCGCGTCTCGCGATCGTCGGCCACAAATCAGCCGGCGAAATCGGCATCGAGCGATACCAGACACAGATAGTGGGTCGCGGGGCGCTTCTGCGCGCCCACCTCGGCCGCGCTCGCGCCACACTAATCTCGAGTGTCGATGCGGATCGGGTCTCGGGCGCGCGCGTGGGAGAGCCAGTAAGTACACACGTCGCGCCCGCGCCACGCCCCAAACAATTACGCGCGATGATGCCGTAAATCTCCGGGCGGTCGCGAGCACGTGCGCGTGCGCCCAGCGCAATAATGAAAAGTCGCGCAGCGAAGATTGTATAATGCGGCTCGCGTCGCCCCGGCGCAATGGGAGCGTGACCGTTTGCCGCGCGCTTTGCCATTTCCAGCCTTTAATTTCACGGCTTTTCGGGCATTTTCTCAATCGTATCGTAAGACGGGACGCTCGCACGCTCGCCGTAAATAAAACGGCTCGATAGATTAACGCGAGATACGTGTCGTCACCCATTCGCCTGGGTATCGCGCGGAATTATAATATACATCCGCAGCTGGTCGCGCGCGCGCGGCAGCTTTATAACGCGATTCTTTTCACTTTCGAGCGTGCCCGGCCCCGATGATTATTAATCTTCCGCTGTGCCGCGGCGACTTTTCTCCCCCCCCCCCTCCTACCGCCGAGCGATCGCGCAAAATCAAACAAGCCGTGCTATAGATCCCCCCGCGTCGATGCAACACGGGCTGAAATTGTAATTTTAATTTCCATCTCGTCGGCTGGGATCGCCCGTTGAGCGGATCGTTGCGTGTTACGGCCGATATACTCGTGTTCGGGAAGAGGACGAGCGGGCAAGAGGGAGAAAAACGAAGGCGCGCGCGCGACCGGTTGCTCCGCTCGTCGAGGGGAACACTCGCGCAGAGAGCCGAACGCATCGCTCATAGGACGCCGACGCACGCGAGTCCGAGTTACTACTCGCGCGCGGCCCGCGCTCCCAACGTAATTGAGGAAGGCGTATCTTTTACGACTGCGCGTGCATTTAGATACACGCGGCCTGTGCTCGCGCTCCTCTTTTTCCCTTGCCTCAGCCTCTTTTCAAATGAGTTTTTACACCTCCGAGCTGCGCTGGAATGCATACCCCATCGTCCACTGTTTCCCAGCGACAATAGAGATTTCGGAAAGGAAAATCGCCGCGCGCGGGCAAACGGGCAATCCAGATGATTTCGCTGCCGGCGTGAGTTATCACTCGGTCTCCCTGAAACTTTCAACGGTAAATCACGAATTCATCAGAGCGCCGTCCTATATACAACGTAAGAAAAGACGCGAGCGTAAAGTCGCACGAATTTATGGAAAAGCCCGCGGTTGCGGCGTATGTGTGTGTCAACTCGGAGGCGACGCCCGACGAAAAATAATCTGCAGCGCGCCGCCGACCGAGTGGCTTTCCTCCCTTTTCTCCCATTCGTCTTCCTCCGCGTCATTGCGCAACGCGTCCGACTAGTTTCTCGCCCCGAGTATCCCGCTCGTGTACCACTCGAGCCGTACAAGCATGTGCGGATCGTGTCGCGAGCTCGTCCTTTTCTGCGTGTATTGTGTTTTTTACCCCCCTGAGCGCGGATCGAAAAGACTCGGGCGCGCAGCGTAATAAGCCGAGCGCGCGGTGCTAATGAATCGAGCGGAGAATTGCGAGCCAGCCGATCGGCCTGTCCTCAATCCTATTCCGCATCGCTGCCCTTCGTTGATTATCGTAAGGAGACGTTGACGCTCGGAAAAATCGGCCGGCTTATCTCGCGAGTGTGTCTCGCGAACGGGCCGTGCGCCACACCTTATCGGCGCGCAGTTCCTCGCGAGCCGCGCGATATTCTGCCTACGAGACTTTTTGGTCGTAGACCCGCGACGGCTGCAGTAAATCAACGGCCGCGTCGTTTTAGTCCAGCGATTGAGAGCTAAGCATAAATTTATGAGCGCATAAGCGATTGCGCCGGATATTAAGCGAGAGACGATTCTCATTTTGTCCCCGTTGCAGCTGAGTGCCGGGCGTATATCTGCACACCTCTGAGAGCTTCTTAACTCGCTTGATAAGTGGAGGTTCGTTTCATTTGAGCAGACTGAATGGCCAATGAGCTTGGCGAATCTCGCGATTCTCATTTGAATCATTGCAAAATAGATAACGGCCTGGTATCGCGTCGATCCCGTGGGTGCGACGGTAATAGTGCCGATATGCCCAAGCGAGGCTCGGGCACCCGAGCTAAAAACGCGCACTGACCTCTCGCGAGTCGGCTCTGCGAGTGGATATATATGTATGTATGTATACATACAGTCGGAAAGCTGCACGGGTGAACTCTCGAGCACGCGAGAGACACACCCATGCGATTGCGGCTGTAACAGCGTCTATATCGGCCCGACACACTTGCGCGCGCACGAGAGAGCCGCACGGGTATAACCTTTTTTCCGATATTTATTTTCGCATAATACGGGCCGAGATAGCGAGTTTGTATGGATGGGTGAAAGTTGCCTGGGCCTGCGCTCTGTATCGAGCTGCTCTTATTGTGCACGGCGCGCGAGCTCGATATTTTTCACGGCCGTGACAGTTTTCGTTTTTCCCCCCTCGCTCTCGGCAAACGGGCAAACGGGCCGTCGCGGGAATTGATATTGTTGCGTGTATGTTGATCTTGATAGGCTTTGTTTATGCGCCCGTCGCCGACTCAATGCGCGCTTAGAAAGTTGGCTTATCTGTCGGGCGAGGCCGCCGTGTATTCTCCCCCGACGCGCGAACCGACAAAAAGCCTCGCGTCCACTCTTGTTCCACACGTCAATGTAGAATCCGACGGGGACACGCGCGCGCGTTTATAAGGAACAAATCAGAGCTGGGAACAGGTTTGGGCTCGAGTCCGCGGGCTTCCGTATCGGTAGCGGTTTAAATTGGCCCGCGATGGCCCTCGCTCGAATCGCGATGCCTCGATATAATTAGCCGCGAGTACCTCGGCCGAGGAGCCGGGCGAAATGAAAGAAAAGGAAGGAGCCGCGCGAGCGCGTGTATACACACATCTCTCTGCTCGATAAATGCACAGCCCGGGCGAAACGCGCGCGATGCCGGCGGCGGCGGCGGCGGATTCTTTATTTAGCTGCCGCCTCGATTACGCGGATTAATTGGAGCGGACCGAGCGCGTGTATGTGCTCGCCCGATGAAAATCCCGATCGATCGACACGGTATTAATCATGCGCGAGCGTGCGCCATTCGTTTTTCGCAATTCTCCGTTGCGCGCCCCGCCAATGCAGATCGTTGCGTCCAACCTGGCGCAAAAAATCACCGAATAGAACCTACATACACACACACTGACTCGCAATCGCTTTAGAATGCAATCGCTTTTAATTCGCCTGTTCAATTGGTATGCGAGTGTGGGACCGAATCAATCTAATTGTCACGTTTATGTCTTTCGGAATTTTTATGGTGTATTCGATTGGTACAATGCGTCAGAGCCGGATCAGAGTTTGAACTCGGTTGCAGACGTTCCCCGTCTTGTAATTCTTTCTCCGAAATGTAATTCTTTTGTTTAGAACACGATATATCCATATTCCCACATTCGGTTGTGGGCTACTTCTGATATAGAGATGAGTTAATCGATTTGGAACTGTATTTAGGGAGTTGCAAGTTATCACGCTTGAAGTTACCCGCTGTCATTAGTTTCTAATTCTGTACATACTCGATGATGAAGTTCATAACGGCACAGCTCATATCCTCGGGAAAGGCTTTTGCAAAAACTCTTCGTTTAGAGCTAGAAAATTCGAGGAGAAAGCATTTTACGAGCGAACTTGCAATTTCTGCTTCTTACAGCTCAAAGAGCCTTCGTTTCTCTCTATACATTGTGAATACACGTCTCCGGTTTACAGTTATTCAAAAAGTATCTGAAACTCCGCGAAATTCCTGGTCTCCGACTAAAGACTTAATTTTGTGCGGTGTGCGTTTACACGAGCCATTAATGGTAATATACTCCAGCTTGAAAACGTCGCTCGCTGGTCGTGTGTAGTTGGTGTGCGAGTGTAGGAAACGTCGAATGACCTCGCGATACATAAGCCGCGAAAAGGACTGCGCGCCACGGAGAAAATCACGTTTTCCCTTCTCCCCATCAATCACGCGGGACAAACGATTCCGCGGTGCGCAAATATTTAGCTCGGAAGCGTACACTCGCCGACTCGTCAGCTGTCGCTGGAAACGAATCCCAATCCACTCTGCAGCTCGAGCGACAATTTTCACTTAGCGCTCGTCTCAAATCCGCCGCCGCATGCGTGAATATGGCACACGGCCGCCCTGTACAGTTAGCGTGATTGAGTTTAATGCGGTTTTAATGCGTCGCCTCGAGTGGGAGAGAAAAGTCGAAAAATCTCCTTGGCCATGCGCTCGCGTATACTTATATAATGAAGGAACGCGCGGGGCTGCGTATCCATATATAAAAGAAGGAACAAAACCGAAGCGAGAGGCAGAGGACGCGACATTAATGGCACCCGAAGCTGCTGCCCCTTAATCACGTTTTACCGTTGGGCCGCACCGCGTACTCTGACAAACTAGCAGGCGAATTTTCCGCGGCGCTCGTTATACGTCTCGGCTAATTACGAGAGAGAGAGAGAGAGAGCCCGAGCTGTGTTCTGGCACCGCTCGTGCGTGTAATCATTTGGGAGGAGTAGCTCGCGCCGGCTCGTATTTCGGCTGTAGCTGTTTCTTCCTCCACCTCGGGCGGGATATATGTGATTCGCGAAAATTCATTTTTTTACCCGCAACCTTCGATCGCTCGGTTATTCATCGAACACGTTCGATCCGGACGAGATGGGAGAGCCGACGAAAAGTTCAAGGACCTCGTCGGCAATTGGCTCGCAACGAGGACACGCGCCACGCGTCTGTCGTGCCATGGGAAAGCAACGAGACGGGGATGGAAACTCGTAAAACAAGCAGCGAGAATCGAATGAGATTTGTCCCGTGGAATGACGCTTCAAGTGATTCTTGCGGGTTAGCGAAAACAGCGAAGTTCGTCGGGAGAGGATACGACACGAGATTCCCAGAGACGCGTATATAACGGAGCGGGATACGTCTATTCTACCCTGTGCGCGGGACAAAGCTCCTTGACGCCGTAATATATATACGTATATTATGTGTACCTCACCACCGAGACAAGATTCAATTGCCATGTGATTAAACCACCTCGAAAACTTCTTTTTCTCTTCCCATTACGAATTACGCAGATTCTTTGATTGGATACATGCGGCTTTTGCGGACGAGTTACAATATTCCTTCGTCGATCGGTGGAAACAAAGGGACATTGAGATATGTCGGTAGTCGATTTGTACTCGTTCATTGACGAGTGTTTCGAATCACGTCCAGATCTGCGGGCTCCTGATTGAATATTGTACCTGGATTTTTCTCTTGTTTTCTCGTAATTTTTTACCCTCTGATCGCAGAGTATCATTAGTCGAGCAGCCTGGTAGGAAAAGTCGTTTCATCCATCAATCGTGATCGCGAAAGAACTTTGTTCAATTTGCATAGCATATCGACTGGCAAAACTCTTGTACAGGTATAAACAAGCGTGTTCGCGGTTCGTCCGCGGGGCTTTTCTCGAAGCTCGCCCGGTGACTTATGGCTCGAGGTACAGTTCACCGGTTCTCGGTGTGTGTGTGTGTGAAAAAGAACCCCTCTCTTGGCGCGAGCGTGCATGGTTGGTTGCGCGCTGATTAATTCTGGTCGCGAGCGGGATAAAAATGCTTTTGTCAATTGAATCGGCTGCGGTGTCGGCATTAGCCGCTGATTTCTCATGCTCTCGTGGCCGTCGTGTAAACACGCGCGCGTATACGGCGAGCGCAATAGATTACAATTATTATGCGGCGGCGGCGCGCGCGCGAGCGCGAACGTGGGAGTTGAGGAGGATGCGCGCAGCCCCGTGTCATGCTCTCGTTAATCTTGTTCCCTCTCTCTTTCTCTCTCTCTCGCTGTGGCGCGAGCGGCTCGTTGCGGGATGTGCGAAATTTCATCGCGATGTTCTCGTAGCCCCGAGGGCTTGCGCTTGTAATTTGTCCGATACGCTCGATGATTTATTGAAAATTAATGCGATCGAAGTTGGATCATCGAACTTCGTACCTGGTCGCCGCGCGTGCGTTGTACGGCGGGCAATGGCTACAGCGTTGAACTATACAATCAAGCTCGCCGGCGCGCGAAATCCATGCGGAGAAGCCGTGCGCGCACTCGGTAATTGCAATGCTCTGCACTCGCGTCGTTACGAAAATCCCCAGCAGCGGGGCCGAAAGAAGTGGATCGGGACGAAAATAAGGCGAGCTCGCCATATGCGCGCGCGAAAAGCGCCAGCCGCTAATTGCACCGGCCGCGGCGCGTCAATTTCAGCCGGGCCGCCGCTCATCGGAGAAAGTTAGCCGAGCCAAACAGCGGATGATTGGTCACCGTTCGCTCGCTCGCACGCCGCTTTTCACCGTGTAGCTCGTCTATGAGAAAACCGTCGAGCGCGAGATATATCCATGTGTGCGTGTGTGTGTGTGTGTGCATGTATACATACGGACGGCCGAGCGACTACGTAATCACGAGGAAACGCCTGAAAAACTATCGCCGTCGTTGTTACACTCTCGGCGCTGCTTCTGCTCTCACCCGCTCCCAGCTCTGTTGGCTTGTGTGTGAGAACACGCGAGCCTCGTTGCAGCTGCAGCAGCCGCGAGTCGAGTGTAACCTATAGGCTGCGTTTGAACGAGTGGGTGAGCGGACGTTTGGAGAACGTCCACGTTGCTCGCCGATCTAAACTTACCGAATTTGTTTTCTTAGCGTTCGATATATCAATATGAATATTGCTATTGCCGAAGATGCACAAGTCGGATACAGTGTGTGCAGTCGAGCAAATGGGAAGCAGCTCGTTATATCGCGCGGGCCCGGGAGACAAAAGCGCGTGCGGGGCCAGGCCGTGCGCGATGGCAAAAAGTTGGAAAAAAAATCGCGAGGCGGCCCGCGTAACGAGGCGAGCAAGCGAGCGAGCCCGCGCGGGGAGAAAATGATACCCAATGGCCAAGACGTTTCGGGGAAGCGCGACCTCGATCTCCTTTTTCGGAGCAGAATAAGCTCGGTGGAGAGCCCGCACGAGAAGTAAATTACCGCGAGCATTGTTACGCCGCCGCTGCCACCGCCGCCGCGGCATGATTTACGTCCGGGCCCTTTCGGGCCGCTCGAATTTGATGCAATCCGAGCTCTCTCTCTCTCTCCGTCTCGCGCACAGCCTTCCCTTCTCCCCGCCCCAACTCGCTGCTCGACCTGCACACCCAGGCTTCGCCCTTGCTTCCTTCCTTCGGCATTGCGCGCTCCCGACAGCTCCTTTATTTTCGCCCGGTAACTCGAACGCCGTGCGCCAGGCACGCACTCCACGAGGGCACGCACACGCTCGCCGTGCGAGTATGTACAGGTGGTTCGCGGCGTGTTTCACATTTTTTTCGTACGACTTTCCACGGCTCGGTCTGTACTCGGTTGGCGAACGATCTCACACCTCGCGGGGTTTCGGGGCGGGTTGCGTGAAATTCCCCGAGTAAATCGAAAATTAAAAGGCGGCCCCCCCCCCCTCCCGAAGGAAGTCGCGAAAATTCAGTACTTTTGAAACTATCCACGTATACGCTTATCCCGTATAACTGGAGTACGTTCCGAAAGTTCATTTATATCTCAAACTAGCGGTAAATAAATTTTTCAATCATCCGATATTACCGCAACCATTAAATCCTCCGCACTTGATAGTTTTACAATCTACCCCTCCTCCCTCATTGAATGATTACGCGTCATCTAATCTCATTTCGAGAAAAATACAACACTGTAAAAAGAGAAAATCCAGCAGTACACACACACACACACACACAAAAATCAGGCTCGATTGCTTAATAGTTATATTACCCCGAGCGCGTGTGCTCATTCTAAATGTGTATCACGCGAGAGCAGAATCGAAAAGAACGAAAGAAAGAAAAAAGGAATCATCACCTCGCCGAGCGCGCAATTCATATACGCTCGCCCGCTTGCTCGCCCGCCCGCTCGCTCGCTCGCTCTCGAGGGGTAATTGCGAGCCTCTCTTTATAGTACACCGTCTTGGCAATAATAAGGCAGGATAGCATAATAATGAAAATCGCTCGCGTCCGGCAGCGTCGGCTGAAAACCTGCGGCAGGGAGGAATTGAGATTGCGCCGGTGGCGGTGTCATCTTGCGGCGGCCAATCGAGGTGTGGGCAAAATTTGCAGAATTGAGCATCAAGCGCGACTATTAGCCTCGATTGGCGATTACCGCTCGGCTAAAGATGCGTGTTTCAACGTTACTTCGCTGATCGGGGGACATACACGAGTTTGCAAATTAAGTGAGAAAAATTGTTCTTCAGCTGCTGTGGGTGCAATTTTTTTTTCAAACCTACATTCTTACCAGTCGAATTCTCGTGCTGTGGTGAAAACAAAAATAATCTTATTCTAAGACAACTGTCCTCAAGCGGCGTACCAGTTGTATATGAGAAAAGAGTGATTCGCCGAAAGACTGGTACTGAACGCCGTAGGTGAGGGGTGAGTGATAAAAACTCGACATTCGTACAATCATTTGAAATCGAGTTTCTCTCAATCACCGCCGCGACTCCTCGACATCCGCAGTATTTCCGATGTTCTTTGAACTCGCACCGATTGAAAATTTCACAGATCTCGAGTTATTCAGGTCGATGTTCGGTGCCGAACGCGGAGAGAAATCAATGGTCGATTACTCGAAAAATTGTCATTCCAGCGAGGAAGTAAAAACAAGGTGGAATGTGACGATCGGCATCGGAGCTGTTCGATCCGGCCACGGCCCAACACCGGACACATGGTTCAATCTAAATCTCACAATCGTAAGATTCGCCCAGTAGCCGCGGCGGTCCAATCTTGATTCGGCCAGCGAGTCACGAGTGGCGCGCATGTGCGCCTAATTACCCGTGCGCGTAAGTGTAATTGCGATCGATGGCAATTAGTTTGGGGCGACATCGCCTCGTCATCTCCGGCCGCGATTACATTGCTCGCCGGCTAATTAGCGATAATTGTAGACACCGCGTGGGCACGTAACGGTCCTCCTGCGCGGCTGGTGCGCGTTTTTTCGTCTGCCAAAAATCCCGAGCGTCGTTCGATTGTGAGCGTCCGATTCGAGCGGTGGCGGTTTTTATCGGCCCAGGCAAGATTCGTACCGCGGGAAAACGCGCGTGCGATGCGTCATACGTGAAAGCACGCAACCGATTCCCCTCGGCTGCCACGCTTTCACCGATATCACTTTTTTGCATTTTGCCCGTGATTATTCCAAGGAGAAAATAACGTGGGACCCCTCGATCCCGGAGGCAGTCTTCAAAAACATATATTTATCGATCATAAATCTGACCTTGGTAACGTTGCTTTACGCAGACAGACAAAACCTGTGCCCTTCTGTATGAATGTGTATATATTGTGTTGGGAGGTGCGCACGCGAGTAACGACAATGTTTGTTGTGTGTAGGTTTCACGGGGACGCAGTGCGAGATAAACATCGACGAGTGCGGGGCGAACCCGTGCCTGAACGGGGGCATCTGCACGGACCTGATAAACGGCTTCAAGTGCAAGTGCGCCGACGGCTTCGCCGGGGTGCACTGCCAGATCAACATAGACGACTGCGCGTCGATGCCGTGTCGTAACGGGGGCACCTGCCACGACAGCATCGCCAAGTACACGTGCGAGTGCCCGGCCGGCTTCACCGGCGCCTCCTGCGAGACCAACATCAACGACTGCCAGTCGAACCCGTGCCACAGCGGCACCTGCATCGACGGCGAGAACTCGTTCACGTGCAGCTGCTTCCCGGGCTTCACCGGCAACCTCTGCCAGACCCAGATAGACGAGTGCGAGAGCAACCCCTGCCTGTTCGGCGGCCGCTGCGAGGACAGGATCAACGGCTACCAGTGTATCTGCCGGCCTGGCACCTCCGGCAACAACTGCGAGATCAACGTCAACGAGTGCTACAGCAACCCGTGTCGCAACGGCGCCCGATGTATCGACGGCATCAACAGGTACGTAGTGTCTCTCTCTCTCTGTTCGGTCTGTATCGGACTGGATCAATGGACTGGGTGAGTTGATACGAACGTTGTGCGATTGCAGGTACTCGTGCGAGTGCGAGCCGGGCTTCACGGGGCAGCACTGCGAGACGGACATAAACGAGTGCGCGTCGAACCCGTGCGCCAACGGGGGCCGGTGCATCGACCTGATCAACGGGTTCCGGTGCGAGTGCCCCCGGGGCTACTACGACGCCCGCTGCCTCAGCGACGTGGACGAGTGCGCGTCGAACCCGTGCATCAACGGGGGCACGTGCGAGGACGGGGTGAACCAGTTCATCTGCCACTGCCTGCCGGGCTACGGGGGCAAGCGCTGCGAGGCGGACATCGACGAGTGCGGCTCGAACCCCTGCCAGCACGGGGGCATCTGCAAGGACCGGCTCGACGGCTACAGCTGCCAGTGCCTGCCCGGCTACGCGGGCGTCAACTGCGAGACCAACATCGACGACTGCGCCAACAGCCCCTGCCAGAACGGCGGCTCCTGCATCGACCTCGTCAACGACTACAAGTGCGTCTGCGAGCTGCCCCACACCGGGCGCAACTGCGAGAACAAGCTCGACCCGTGCTCGCCCAACAAGTGCCTCCACACCGCCAAGTGCTCGCCCTCCTCCAACTTCCTCGACTTCGCCTGCACCTGCACCGTCGGCTACACGGGCCGGCTCTGCGACGAGGACGTCGACGAGTGCGTCACCACCTCGCCCTGCCGCAACGGCGCCACCTGCCGCAACACCAACGGCTCCTACCACTGCGTCTGCGCCAAGGGCTACGAGGGCCGCGACTGCGTCATCAACACCGACGACTGCGCTTCCTGTGAGTATTTCTCCCTGTCTTCCCCCCCATCCCCCATAAAAGACCACGTCCCAATGACGCGCAATTGCTCTGTTACAGATCCATGCCAGAACGGAGGAACCTGCCTCGACGGCATAGGCGACTACACCTGCCTTTGCGTCGACGGCTTCAGCGGCAAGCACTGCGAGGTCGACGTGGACGAGTGCATGTCGGCCCCCTGCCAGAACGGCGCCGTCTGCAAGGAGTACGTCAACTCGTACACGTGCCAGTGCAAGAACGGCTTCTCGGGCATCAACTGCCAGACTAACGACGAGGACTGCACCGAGTCGTCGTGCATGAGCGGCGGCACCTGCATCGACGGCATCAACAACTACACGTGCGTGTGCCTGCCCGGGTACACGGGCTCCAACTGCCAGTACCGCATCAACGAGTGCGACAGCTCGCCCTGCGAGAACGGCGCGACCTGCCACGACCACGTGCAGTACTACACGTGCCACTGCCCGTACGGCTTCACCGGCGACCGCTGCGAGAGCTACGTCGACTGGTGCGTCGACTCGCCCTGCGAGAACGGCGCCACCTGCCTGCAGCACCGCAACAAGTACGAGTGCAAGTGCCTGCCCGGCTGGAACGGCAAGGTGTGCGACGTCGAGATGGTCTCGTGCAAGGACGCCGCCCTGCGCAAGTCCGTCCCCGAGAGGCGGCTCTGCAACAACGGCACCTGCAAGGACATCGGCAACAGCCACAGCTGCATGTGCAACGACGGCTACACCGGCAGCTACTGCCAGACCGAGATCAACGAGTGCGACTCGGCCCCCTGCCAGAACGGCGCCACCTGCCGCGACCTCATCGGCTCGTACCAGTGCGACTGCACCAAGGGCTTCCAGGGCCAGAACTGCGAGCTCAACGTCGACGACTGCAGCATGAAGCCCTGCCAGAACGGCGGCACCTGCCACGACCTCATCAGCAACTTCAGCTGCTCCTGCCCGCCCGGCACCCTCGGCTTCATCTGCGAGATCAACGTCGACGACTGCGTGATAGACGCCTGCCACAACAACGGCACCTGCGTCGACAAGGTCGGCGGCTTCGAGTGCAAGTGCCCGCCGGGCTTCGTCGGGCCGCGCTGCGAGGGCGACATCAACGAGTGCCTGTCGAACCCGTGCGCCGCCCCCGGCACCCAGGACTGCGTCCAGCTCGTCAACAACTACCACTGCAACTGCAAGCCCGGCTACATGGGCAGGCACTGCGAGGTCGAGGTCAACTTCTGCGACAGCTCGCCCTGCCAGAACGGCGGCATCTGCACCGCGGAGAAGGCCGGCCACACCTGCGTCTGCCCCAGCGACTACTACGGACACAACTGCGAGTTCTCCGGCTCGTACTGCGACACCGAGCCCTGCCTCAACGGCGGCTCGTGCAGGGTCACCGACAGCAGCGTCGGCTACAGGTGCCACTGTCCCCCGGGCACGGCCGGCACCCACTGCGAGATCGACGCGAGGGACGAGTGCCTGAGCAACCCGTGCCAGCAGCCCGACGCCGCCTGCGAGAACCTCCTCGGCGACTACGCCTGCTACTGCCCGCCCAAATGGACCGGCAAGAACTGCGAGATCTACGACCCCAACTACAGGGGCGGCGTGTTCGGCAGGAGGAAGCCCGGCGGACCCAACGTCATGAACGCCTACGACCTCGACCTCGAGCGCGAGAGGAAGAAGTGCATGGAGAACAGGTGCGAGGAGAAGGCCGGCAACCACCGCTGCGACGAGGAGTGCAACTTGTACGCGTGCAACTTCGACGGCAACGACTGCTCCCTCGGCATCAATCCCTGGAGGAACTGCACGGCCCCCATCAACTGCTGGGACGTGTTCATGAACGGCGTTTGCGACGAGGTTTGCAACAACGCGCAGTGCTTGTTCGACGGGAGGGACTGCGAAAAGAGGATCGAACCTTGCAAGTAAGTCGACACATTCATTGCACAACCTGTTGCACCAGACTACCCGTTCACCGTGACAATTGACTAATGCTTTTATCCCCCTTCAAATCCACAGCCCGATCTACGACACGTACTGCCGCAACCACTACGCCAACGGCTACTGCGACTACGGCTGCAACAACGAGGAGTGCAACTGGGACGGGCTCGACTGCGACGTCGAGCCGCCGTCGCTGGCGGAGGGCGTGATCTCGGTGGTGGTGCGCATGGACATGCAGTCGTTCCGCCAGAACCTGGTGAGCTTCCTGCGCGACATGGGCCACGAGCTGCGCACGACCCTCCGGGTGAAGCAGGACGAGCTCGGCCAGGACATGATCTACCCGTGGAAGCGCGACCGCGAGCCGACCATCCAGACCAACTTCTTCGGCAGGCCGACGAGCATCTACACGGACAAGCAGACCGGGATCGTGGCGTACCTCGAGATCGACAACCGCAAGTGCACGACGATGCAGGGCGCGGTGTGCTTCCCGACGGCGAACGAGGCCGCGGAGTACCTGGCCGCGACCGCGTCCAAGCACTCGCTCTCGCGCAACTTCCCCATCGAGAAGGTGGAGAGCGTGGTCGAGCCGAGCCTCGACTACCCGGACTCGACCACCAACTACAGTAACGTGCTGGTGGGCGCGACCATCGTCATCGTCGTCGCGCTCCTCGTCGGCGTGCTGGTGACCGCGCAGCGCAAGCAGTACCCCGGCAAGATCACCACTTGGTTCCCCGACGGCTTCATCCGCACCTCGGGCGGCAGCGTGCAGCGCCGCCGCTCAAGGAGGCGCGGACCCGACGGCCAGGAGATGCGCAACCTCAACAAGCACGTGCCCGGCGTCAACTGCATGGACCTCGACTTGGGCAACGGGCGCGCGCCCCAGTGGTCCGACGACGAGTCGGACCTGCCGCCGTCCAAGCGCATGCGAGCCATCGAGCCCGGCTACAACAGCGACCACACCGTCATCACCGACTACGAGGAGGCCGAGCCGCGCATGTGGACCCAGCAGCACATAGACGCGGCCGAGGCGCACGGCGGGCTCAACCGGCCCGACGCCGGCGTCCTCACCCCGCCCAGCCTCGAGCACGACCAGGTCAACGCTCGGGGGCCCTGCGGCATGACGCCCCTCATGGTCGCGGCCGTCAGGGGTGGCGGCCTCGACACGGGCGAGGAGGAGGAGGACAGCGACGGCGCCGCCGCCGTGATTGCCGACCTCGTCCAGCAGGGAGCCGATCTCAACGCGACCACCGATAAGAGCGGCGAGACGTCGCTGCATCTTGCTGCGAGGTGAGTTATCGCTTCCCCACTCGAGTGCCGCTCTCGCCTTAGTATAGCCAGCTCTGCTTAACCGTTTTATTTTTCTCGATTCGCAGGTACGCACGCGCCGACGCGGCCAAGAGGCTGCTCGACGCCGGAGCCGATGCCAACTCGCAGGACAACACCGGTCGCACCCCGCTCCACTCGGCGGTCGCCGCCGACGCGATGGGCGTCTTCCAGATCCTCCTGCGCAACCGCGCGACCAACCTGAACGCGCGAATGCACGACGGCACGACTCCGCTGATACTGGCGGCGCGCCTCGCCACCGAGGGCATGGTCGAGGCCCTGATAAACGACGAGGTGGACATCAACGCGGCCGACAACAGCGGCAAGACTGCCCTGCACTGGGCCGCCGCGGTCAACAACGACGAGGCGGTCAACGCCCTGCTGATCAGTGGAGCGAACAGGGATGCCCAGGACGACAAGGACGAGACGCCGCTGTTCCTGGCGGCGCGCGAGGGCAGCTACGAGGCGTGCAAGGCCCTCCTCGACACCTTCGCCAACCGCGAAATCACCGACCACATGGACAGACTGCCCAGGGACGTGGCCAGCGAGCGGCTTCACCATGACATCGTCCGGTTGCTTGATGAGCATGTGCCGAGGTCGCCGCAGATGGTCAACGTCATCCCCAATGGCTCTCTCATGGGTAAGTTCACTCACTGGTTCGATGCAGCAACGACCGGCAACACGTGTGTGATCATACCCCTCAACTCAACCCTTTTCTCCTGCACAGGCTCGCCAAACCATCCGCAGTTGATATCGCATCAAGCGGTTATTGGCAGTGCGCCGAAGCAGTCCAAGTCGAAGAAGCGCCCGAAGCCAGGCTCGGGAAACCCAAACAGCCCGGAGTCGGAGAACGGCAACGCGGCGACGGTGAGGCGAAAACCGTCTGTGAAGAAGCAGCTGCCGGCAAAGCGCGCCGCCCAGCCCAACCCCAACCAGGAGCTGCCCCAGGGCGCGGAGGGGGCCGAGGGCAACCTGCCCAGCCCATACGACAGCGCCAGCTTGTACAGCAATGCGCTGCCGCCTCTCGTGGCCACGACGGTCACCCACACGCAGGCCTCCGCGGCGCAGGTGGCCCAGGCGGCGCAGGCAGCGGCGGTCGCTGCCGCCGCCGCGCAGGCTGCAAAACAGCCCCCGCCCTACGAAGACTGCATCAAGACACAAACCATGCAGCAGAACAGGTGAGCCACAAGTTCCAATTGGACCATAATCGCAATCGAGTTATTCCGTCTTGTTGGTCAATGATAAAATCAAAAACGAACCTCTCTTTATTTTGATCGGTCACAAACTTGTGTACGAAACATGGTTGCAAATATAATGGTAATTGATCGTGCAGCAATTTACAACGAATATTTTGTCCAACAGTCTACAACAACAGCTAAGCCACTTGACGGCGGATGGTTTCACAAACTACGGGCTGCCGAATTTTCACGAGCAGCTGCTGGCCACGCAGCATCAGCAGCAACGCCAGCAGGTCGTTAACACACTCTCGCCGCCGTACAGCAACCAGTCACCACCGCACTCCGTCCAGTCGAACATGACGTTGTCGCCTCAGGCGAGCTACATGGGCTCGCCCTCGCCGGCCAAGAACCGGCCGTCCCTGCCCACCTCGCCGACCCACATCGCCGCGATGAGGCAAGCGACGCACCAGAAACACGGCGGCATGCCGCCGGTGGGGTTTGACTTCGAGAATCTACCCTATCCCCAGCAACAGATGCAGCCCAACCAGCCCCAGCAGCAGCAACAGCAGCAACAGCAGCAGCAGCAGCAGCAGCAGTTTCAGCAGCAACAACAACAGCAGCAGCAACAGCAGCAGCAGCAACAGTACTATCAGTACTTGACGCCGCCTTCGCACCACTCGGGGCCGGACGTGACGCCCCAGCACCTGATGCAGGCGCCCGAGAGCTTCCCCACCCCGTCACCCGACAGCCCCGGCCACTGGTCGTCGAGCTCGCCCCACTCGAACAGCGACTGGTCCGAGTGCATGGCCTCGCCCCAGAACGCCTACGGCTCGATGAGCGCCGTCACGACCAACCACCAGGGCAACAAGGGCTCTGAGGCTATCTATATCTGAGCTAATCTGAGCAGTTCTTTTTCTTTTAATTTTATTTTATATGCCAAGGGAACTGTGATGAACTAGTAATTCTTAACCGTCGTGGTGCACCTTGGACTAGCACTCGGCTCTCGAGATTCAGGCACTCGGGAGAAGAGGCTCTATGTCCACCGAACACTACGACGTTAATAAATAATTCGGACGCGGTAGGTGTTGACGTTCGCCTTCCCCGTACGTGGAGACTGCCCCCCCCCCCCAAACGTGGTGAAGGATAGCACGGGAGATTTAAAAAAAATGCGCGCGATCTCTGATTGTCTCAAGACCGCCGAGGCTCGATTCTGCTGCATTTGAATGAATCGCACAAGTAAATGGGTGAAACAAAGCTCCTATAATATATGTATTTTTTTAATGTGTACTTTTTATGTATATTCTAAGGATGTATAGAGACAATTTCGATACGGAACAAAGAAACCGTTTTATACGTGACCACGTCAATAGTGCCTACTTTTTATAAGAGAGTGACTCTGTATCTTTCATATTGAATCGTAAAGTAGTGATGTCAGAAAGTTTAATGTTGATACTCGGTGCCTTCGTAACTTGCCAGAGTAAAGTTTGTTGCCCATGAAGCATGTCGATATCCATACGTAAACATTCCATTTTGTATGGTATAACTCTGTTTGTGGTATAGCTTCTGCTTATTTTTCCTTGATGGCGAAAATTGATGAATTTTAATTGTTAACTCATTTAGCATAATTTTATTCTCTTTTTATATCTTTTTATCCATATGAATACACAAAGCAAATTTGCTCTATTTTTATTTTTCTTAGTAATTTTCGACGTCATGGGCGATAATTTTATTCTCCTAAATGGTTTGCACCAAAACCAAAATGTGATGCATAAAATTAGTTTTTTTTTTGTAAAGAACAAAAGAGTGTACGATCTGCAAATGACTTTGTGGGCTTGACAAGAGACAAAAAATTAATGTTTTTTCCATTCTTCTAAGCCACAAATGTTCTATTTATATCTTTTTTAAATCTCTGGCAGCCTACAGGATTCGATCCTAGGACTAGCTTCGCGAATAAAAAGTCTGTGACTATTGTGTCCTTCGAGGAAAGAAAGTTAAATTGTAAATAATCTATTTTCTACTCTTTATACGAATACGCCTTAATGAGAATTTTTTTCATTTAGAATCATGCATCTCTTTCAATTTTTTGTACAAAATGTTTGAATATATATTTCAATTTTTATACAATACGCAAAGGACAATAGAGCCGGATGCCGCAAGGCTGAACGCTATACGTTTGCGGTTGAGGAGCGTTTGGAATTATAATCGTGTTTCTATAATTATATTCTATTATCAATTGATATAATGTTTATCATGAAGTATACCGTGATCTTTTTTGCATCGCATTAAGAATACCCGATTCAGTTGAAAATTTTGATTAGTTCTTGTTTTATCTATCAATTATCAATGCAATATTAGAAATCGGACGTGGCAACTTTTTTGGCTGTCGTAGAACATACACTGAGGGATAATTTAGTAAGGGGTACCCAGTCAATACCAGGGAATTTTATTTCTTATATATTATTTTGGTTTTGAAATAATAACTTTTCAAATTGAGTTATTTCGTTAATTTGATTCTGTAACCGTCTGAAGGTTGTGTTATTATTGACCAATTTGTGTTATTCATAATCGAGACTCGATATGCGATGAGAAAATCATGGAATCTTCCTAGAGTGTTGTAACGACAATAAAAATTGAATGAATTCGTTTGTTACGTAGATATGAGTACATAAATACATGACAATAATGAATAATGGAACTGAAAATGATCGTGTTCGATAACGAATCATCTCTTTGTGCTCTCTGCTGCGCAACATCATCTTCTGTGTTAAAAGAGTATCAGAAAAAAAAACTGAGAATATTATAGTTGCCCAGTTAACTAGGTTAAGCTAGAATGCTCTATTATCATTATTATTAATATTTCTACTGTATTATTATTATTATTATTTATTATTATTATTATATTATTATTATTATTATATTAATAACATAATTTGTTACACTTTGTAATTTGTAAAAAGTACTGAGTTTCAATCGTTAATGACTATTGCCTAAGTACAATAAGTTCACTATAGTCCTATTACAATCCCTTTCCTATATACAATTTTTATATATTTCTATAAGTTATGTCTCTCCATAGGTATAGTGAAACAAGTTCGGTTCTACTGTGCTATGCTTCCGCGTTTTCTATTTCTTAATTATAAGCATAGGTACTCCTAGTGTATTTCGACAGATTTTACACTAAAATCAAATTGTATTATAGCAATGAACAATAAAGTAAAAATTTAAGATAAAGAGATAGTTTTATTTATCACAATAATCCATTGAACACTATACTTGCAACGTAATATAAGTTGGATATAAGTGAAAAACCTATTCGATTATATTCAATAGGATTTTCTTATTCAATAATTTCATTGAAACTGGAACATACGCAAGATTACACTGATGAAAAAATACAAAAATTCCATCGCTAATATTTCAGAATAGTCTCACAAAAATAACTCCTACTTATATTATAAATCAATATTTATGTTCTTATTTAAGGAAAAAGATAAAATATTGAACATCAAGAAAGAAGAAATCATTCAGCTTCTATAAGTCAACACCTGTTCAACAAACATGTACTATAGTCAATGAAACTAAATAGTTGCGTCACCGAGTTCTCTTAATAGAAGTGAAATATTCAAATCGCATCGAATTTAGGCGTTGAAGCTATTCGCCAAGTGGCAATATCGCGATTGCTACAATTGATCCACCTTGATCGTCTGGGTAATGATCAAGGTGGATTAACCGAGATATATATAGGTAGGATCAGATAGATAATACCCAAATTTATTCTTATGAACTTCCAGTCCTATGAATCTATACAGATGAATTGACAGATTTGAGAGGAAAAGTTTTAGATAGATACAAATGAGGTTTCAGATAGATATGCGTACGATTGAATGTGAATTTGTGTGGTCTTCTGAGCAAAGATGATTTCCAATGCTAAATAAATCAACATGAGTTTCTAGCTAGACCTGTTTGGTTTCGTATTCTGCCACGTTCTTAGCCCGTGGTGCAAACATGATATTTTATCATATTCATTTTAACAACGCTACAAAGCTAAACTGGATTATATATATACCGCGGCAAAGTTACAATACTAACTGTCCAGTATGGAACTGAACTTGACGCTTGCAAAGGAAGAGCAGGAAAGCTTACTTTACGCCTACTATGACAAAAAGAATGATTTGCTATTCTGTACTATTGCAGTTGACGTACGTGTAATAATTAAGACCCACCTCTGCGCGGAACAGTCATTATAAATGCGAATTTCTCAATAACACCTCTAGAGTCAAGTGAAAGATCTACTCAATACCTTCATCTGGAGAAACAAACCTGATCAGGTTCACCTAGTCTGAACAACCTCTACATTACGTTTGAAGTGAGTTTCCTAACGCTGCTGATGGCAAATGAAAGGCTTGGATAAGACATTTATAATAAGCCAAGCTGCATTCAATTTTGACTTTTCTATGTTGAGAAATAGCAGTTCCAAAATTTAATTTTTTTCGGTCATTAGATTTATGGAATTAAAAGAGTAATATCCATAGTCCAGAAGGTGGGTATTACTCGGTAACTTCGACAAAAAAACCGAAGACCTAATGAAACAGCTAAAGGACGAAAAATTAAAAAAAAAATTAAAAGTATGGTGAAGGTGAAATAATAAAGAATGAAATTGTATGTCGCTCGATTTCTTTGACTCAGTTTGAGTCTGTTAAAAAAATGTTTGCACACCGGAGAAAAATTAGTTCGGATCCGTGCAGTAAAAATCCATAAAATGACTTTTGAAAATTGGGGTAAACATTTGCAAACGACCGAAACACTTTCTTCGATATTATTCTATATGCTGCCAATAATATTCCATGCCGTAAGAAGTACTATAAAAACAGGTTGGTATTGTTGTGTAACACGCGTCCTCTAACTATGATCATATCAACCATCGAAATAATCAGTTTGGAATTTTGGAGGGTTGAATCGAATGATCAGAACTGAATAATCGACGACGGGGAAGAATTTATTAGAGACGAGTGGGATAAAACAGAGAAGCATTTAAGATCATTATGAGAACGACAAGCTAGTGAAAGACCCTTAGACAATGATAGTATGAATAAGGTATAAGACACTACAGACGAGTAAGAGAAAATGAACAACAGAAATCAAAACTTTAGAATGAATTTTTAAAAACCTTGTTACAATATAAAATCATTAGATGGAAGTGAAACATTATTCTAATGGTCATGAAGCTGGGAAATTTGTGGAAAAATGTGCTATGGAAAATTAAAAATTTGTTGTAAATCAGAATGTAAATTGAAATTAAGAACGGATAACTATTATTTGAGAAACTGCCGAGTAATTATAAAAAACTGGTATATTTTAAGTGGTATGTATTATATCGATGCCTCTTACGAAGAAAGACAAATCTCACAATCTGTCCGCGAAGAAAGACACATTTTGGAATATTTATTACCCCGCAAAGAAAAACGAAGAAAGAGTTCAATCCGCAATCGAACTGTATAAGAGGCTTGTTTTTTTGTCAACTACCTACTCATTCCAAGTTTTCATTCTATATATTTTCTTATGTCGGGAAATTTTGGGTTGAGTGACATGTGTCTTTTTCGCTGGCAGACGTGATATATGTCTTTCTTCGCGGTCAGATTGCGAGTTGTGACTTTTTTCGCGGTCTGATTCAGATGTGTTTTTTTTCGTGGAAGAAATTGCATGTGTCTTTTTTCGTAATAGGCATCGATATAACTTAATTCTAGAATATAGGAGTACCTAGTTCCATCAAACTTGACCATACGATTCGCGTGTTTCAAGTAGATTTTCAATTCTATTTTCAATGAGGAGTTTGTATTTGGTTCAAATATCTTGAGTAACCATGACATACCTTTTAGATGCTTTTCATTAAATTTGAATTGACAACGTGGAGTCTTATCTACATTTTTTTCTAAAAGGTATACCGTAAAACAGCGTAAATTGAATTTTCTAACCAGGTGTTGTTATTTTTCTGTTATAAAATATGAGAGTAAAGTTTTCATTAAAAAATTTAGTCTGCTTAGTAAAAGTTATGGTACTGTGGAATCCACAGTGTGGATGACAGAAGATTTAGACCTTCGTAAAAATTACTGCATGGGGTTCAAGAATTTATAAAAAAAATCCCGTAGTTTTAGTAAATTTAAAAAGAAACTACATACATACATTATTGTTTTCTAAGTTAGTTTTCGCTTGAACTCTGGACCTCTTCTCCCACATCATAATCCACAACTAGTTTAAAGTCACTGGGAAAATATTCATTGTTACGGGGACATAATAGTAGTTCCGCAATTCCGCAATCTCGTAAATTTCTAGTAGATGAGCTGCTGATAACGACAACATTCAGTATAAAAACTTAAATCAATTCGCATTAAACTTCAGGTTGTAGTATTTGATCAGAATGATACTTCATTCGAAAATTACTTTAGATGTGATCAGTATTAAATTATTAGCAGCGAATAATGGTAACCGTTGGAATAAACGGTTTCGGTAGAATAGGAAGAATGTGTTTGAGAATTAGTCTCGAAAGAGATATTGAGGTTAGTGTTAGCCCTCCACTGTATATGTCCAGTCAAGATTGTAACCTAATAGAAAAATGATTATTTCAATAATTTCACAGGTGAAACACATCAATGATCCATTTATATCGCCAGATTACATGACATATCTTTTCAAATACGATTCGACTCACGGGACCTTTAAGGGCGACATTGCATGTCATGGAACTACGATTATTATCAATGGTAATTTATAAAGATTCTTGTCAATCCATGGTATATACAAATTCAAAATAGCCTCTTGACCAAATGTATAGCATATCTTGAATCGATTTTCTTTGATTACGAGAAAGAACAATATCGACGTCACACGAGAAAGATCCGTCAAAAATAAAGTGGCGCGCTGCCGGTGTGCAATACGTCATTGAAGCTACTGGAGTTTTTACAGAACTTGAAAAGGCAAAGGCAAGCACAATCACTTGTCGTTCTCTACCCTACACTTCTTAGAAACCAAAGTTACTATAATTCGAATAGAATAGGATTATTCCCTTGTAAATCCACAGCTGCACCTGGAAGGTGGCGCAGATCGAGTCGTAATCACTGCTCCGTCACCGGACGCGGCGAATCTTGTTTTTGGAGTGAACCATCAGCTATACAAAACAGGCCGCTATATTTGCACGTCCGCGGCCTCCTGCACCACCAACTGCGCCGCGCCCATAATAAAACTCATGCACGAAAACTACGATATCGAGGAGGCCATGATATCCACCATACACGCCGTCACTGCTAATCAGAAAATCGTTGATGGGCCTACTGGCAGGGTAACTTTTTCTCTTTTAACAGCCAAGTTGCATGGCGCTTAGAATTTTCTTTTCATGATTCAATCTTCATTTCGAAAGATATCGTTGCTCATCTCGTTAAATTTTTCGATTTTTATTTCATTGGCTGCATAATTCATTTTTCCAAGATAATAATTCATATGAAATGTTCAAACGTTTACGTTTCAAAGCTATGGAGAGACGGCAGGAGTGGCATGCAAAATATAATACCATCTTCAACCGGTATCGGGAAATGCATTGGAAAAGTTATTCCCGAGTTGAGAGGCAAAATCTCGGCGATTGTATTTCGTGTTCCTATTTCGAATGTTTCACTGTGCGATATGACTTTCAGGTATCATAGGATATTTCTAATATTAAAGTTTACACCAAAGCCATTATACAAATATTAATGTGGATGAGACATTCATTCATTTCGCATATCAACCTTTTCAATGACGTTTAAAAAATGAATTAAATGTGGAATAAAATGGTTCTCACATGTCGAATGATAATTCAATCAAGAGAACATCAATCGGAAATACAGAAAATGCATCAAGTCTTGCAACACTCAACTATTACTACTTGCCCAATGTATGTGCCATTGCAATATTTCAAGCGATTTTGTTCCTAATTGATTTTTCATAACTGTTTATTGTTCAGAGACACGTACCTCGCGATGATAACAATTTTCTCAAATCTTTATCGTTTTGTTTTGTTAAATTCTCCACGATTCATTGTCCATCGCGAGAAACGTGACTGCTCGCACGAACGTGGCGCCTGTGATCTACTTCCCTTCTTGCATCATCCGCGAACCCCGCCGCGTGCAGCAGGGCGTCATATGATGCAATGCCAAAATGATCAATACGCGCGTAATGTATACACACGCGAAGAAAATAACGGAGCAAAATTATAGTACGTATTCGTATGTGTGCATAGGGTGAAGCAGCCCGTGACTCAACAGCAAATTAAAAATCTGATGAAAGACGCAGCTAACGGGCAGCTGAAGAACGTGCTCGGATACACGGAGGACGACTGCGTCTCCTCCGATTTCAACCACTCGCCCTACTCTTGCGTGTTCGACGCGAAAGCCACACTACCCCTCACGACCAGTTTCGTCAAAATTGTAGCATGGTACTTGCGCATCATGATATTACGCACGTTTCACTATATTCGTATTATCTAGTTTCACTATAGTGAGTTTCGCTTGTGTTTTGCTTATGCATTTTATTTTCAAATCCTCGGATTCATCGTCGATACTTTATGATTTATCACACGGAACCCGAAACCTCGAAACTCTACTCAATTAACATTCAAGTATTAAACTTTATGATTATATCCAACAGGTTTGATAACGAATATGGCTATGCGAATCGAGTGATGGACCTCCTACAGTATATGTATGACGTCGAGTCTGGAAACATATCTAATACTGATGATGACAATAATTTTTCAAGCCCGACTTGAGTGCGAGTCAAAAAGAAACACTCTACCGACCAGCCGATTTCTTCCTTGTTGAAAATGAATGCTGGAAGTGCAATCGGCCGGATACTACATACGAGTTGTGCATGAATATTTCTTTGTTTTCGTAACTGAGTAATCTGTACGTAATCCCAAATGAAACTCGAGTTTGATTCAAAATCTATATATTGAGATAGATTACATTGTCGAAGAGTGATTTGTGAGATTTGTCAAGTTCAATCGCCCCATGGATATTTGAATAAAAAAAAAACTACTGTACGCGTCTGAACGAAGCGACATGCATCTACTTGATTTACTGTCCGAACCGCAACGGAGCAGCGTTTTCCGATCTTGATTCGCTAGCGAGATGGAAAGGTGTAAGTATCTTAATTTGCTGCAGCTGCACCGCAGGAACGATCCAAGCACGAGACAGTTCAAGCGTTGGCGGGCTATAAAGTACGTTGGCGCACTTGTAAAGTCTGGTCGCGCGCGGCGCTCGCGTGATGCGAGCCGCGATGCGCACGCAGCCGCTCTCCCCTCCGGGCGCCGCTTATATCGGGCGCGCTTTGCCCTTCAAATGACACTGTCTCAGTGGTGAGCAGAGTGAACGCTTCGTCGTACGTCGCCCGTGAGTACAACTCCGCACGATTTTCACCCCACGTCCGCCCGTGAGTCCACGCGACAGTGTCCTCTCGGCCCTGCAGAGTGCGCGGATTCGACAAAATTCATCGGTTTCTCGTTGCTCCCGGAGAAGCCGGTTACGCACTGTGCACACTCGTCCTCCGCGCCATGTTCCCACGATGGCCCGCTCCCGATCGTGTCGTACTTATTCGCGCCGTTTCCCTCCACGCGAACGTTCTGGAAGGCGGACGTCACGCGTGCTGTGCGCGACGTGTTCGCGCTCGTGCGCGTGGCGTGGCTCCGGCGCGGGCTGAGCCCTCGAAGGTCTCGACCTCGAAGCCTGGCCGTCTGCAGATCAGCGGAGCTCCGAGACACGTGACGTAACCGTCGTCGCAGCTCTTCGCGCACATATTTCGTTGTATTCGCGGTCATATAGTTATATATACTTGGATCCGAGACGCAACTCGACCTCGAATGCGCGTTGGAGCGGGCAGACGACAGCCGATCGATCCGCGCCGCCGCAGCCGCCGCACCGCGGAACATGGCGACCGAGGCCGGATTCCACTGCCCATGCGGTCGCCAGATTTTTAGACCTTCGCCTTGATGCACCCGCGCGACTATTATTACACGATTCTTATTTTGCTCTTGGCTCGCACGTGAGTGCCTCGCATTTTTATCGGTCGACCAAAGGGCGTCTTGGGCTATTCGTGGACTTGCCACTCATTCTCATTGTCAACGGGGTCGACTCTCGTTGACGTTAAAGAGGTTACGATGTTGTTCAGCCTAATAACACGCGAATTTGCAGTTTATTATTGTTAATAGTCTCGTTCGCACAAGTGACTCGATACATGCTTTACGTAAAAATCACAATCGCGTGATGTTCATTTGGTTAGCTCGAGCACAACTTGCTCCGAAAATTGCCACAGCGAGCAAGTGGGTGATGCTGTGTTGGAACTCGTTTCAAATCATTAGCTCGACGTCACGAGCTCGCGCAATCAAGCGAGCATTCATTTGTGATATTTTTCGACGGCTTTGCTCTCGATATGACCGTTTGCCAGTGATCCTGAAAGCCAATGATCTCGTTACATTTTTCTTACTTTGTTCGTTAAAAAAATGGTTTTCCAGTAACTTGTTCAATCTGAAAAATCAATATTCCATAAGATATTCAAGCTTTCTCTTGCGTCAACTGCTTAGATCACGTGTTGAATCTATGAATTACTCGGATCGCCTGATATTCCTCAAAGTAACTGCGGATCAAAGAACATTTTCTTCGAACCTTTCCTAATTGTTTAAATATTGAAAGTACTTGTTGCAGTACTATGAGCAGATTTCGTTGTAGGTTTTAAATCGCCAAGTGTTTTTGAGCGTATACAAAAAGCATTCGGATCCCGGTCTGTGGACAAGCTGGGCGCAAGGGCGCGTGCGACCCCGCTTGTGCAACCTTGAACGACCTCCAGCTCGGTCGATTTCTCCCTCTCCTTGATCTCCGGTCCATTAGGGAACTTGTGTGAATCAGACTGTTTGGGGAGACTTTGGAAATGATTCAGGAAATATATTAATTTTTAGCACTTTAATTTGATTATTTTGACGAACTAGATTAGTTGGTCTAAAAATAGTCTCGAAAATATTATGCAATCCGAACTTATGATTGACGCGAAGAGCATCAGAAATATGAATAAATATCAAGTTATTATTTCATGTAAAAATTCGAATCGGTATTTGTTTTAGTATGTTTTCAAAGAAGAAAGAACTGATTTTGCGAGTTCCATCGCACTCGGATAAAAATGTTAAAACCTTAATTCAGGATGGCAATTCTTTTATTAAGATAGTAAAAGCGCGACTGACCAGTAGAATAGTGCGGGATCGGCCAGACAAGTGCGGGTTCGTTTCTCTGAGTAGGGTTAGTTTTTGCGAGAAAAAGCCGAATAGTGCTAAGTAGTATTCGTAATGATAGTCGAATATGTGTAATAACGCAAGATGACCAACATATTTCTGTGTTGGTTGATTTTATCTCAAAGTTCAAGTAAACATTATTATACAATTTATTTGTATATTTGCTCGTGATGTTATTTCCCCCTTTAAAGCTTGATAATGCGCGAATAACACAAAGTGATTAATCAAACTAATATCTTTTATCGCTTCGTTATTAAATGAATAAAGCCCGCTTACTATAGCCCCTGTAACATATGTTACATCGTACCATTATTTAATTATATCATTCCACATATTTGTTATTTATTGTTTTAAAAAATATCCTTTTATCGATTTAATTTCATTTCGTATCAAATGTTTGCGATGCTAAAAAGATAAAATTGAAATTTGAATGAAAGTATACTTTAATTATTAGATTAGTGTCATACTAATAATCTGAGATCATTATAAGCTCGTTTGGAATTGCTCCATATATGGAAACCATAGGATTATGTTTTTCAAAAAACCGGGAAACTTAGGTTTAAAAGACCCTACAAGCGTTGACTTCATCGTATTAGGACCTAACATGAGAGCCTGTAAAATTATGTTAGAATTTCTTCAAAATTCTAAGCTACAAATATGAATGTATCATTGTGAAATCCTGTAGACACTGAATAGCACCAGTTTGCTCAAAAGTATCTAAATTATAAGCTCGTTAAATTTTTGGATGTTATTTTCCCATAAGTTTCATTTGATTATTCATTTTAATGTAATTTTTCGCGGAAAGTTTTGGAAAAACGATTGACAATAGGTAGACTAAAATTTCAATTTTCTAGCGTAAATCTGAACTTTAAATGACATTCAAATTCAAAAACTTTAACTATTTTCTTATCAGAATTTATATCATCATGATAAATGACGACAATATAAGCTTCTATTTCCTTATTGCAGATCTAAAAAACAAACATGAGCAAAATCGGAATCAACGGATTCGGCCGTATCGGTCGCCTGGTACTGAGGGCTTCCATTGAACGTGGCGCACAGGTATGTATTGCATCATGAAATGTCCTTCATCTCTTTTATTATTGTTAATTCCCGACTCGAAGTCATCTCGAAGTGAAATACTGTTACTTTCGTAATTTATGAAATTATTTGTTTTCATTGGATGACTGTACTTGTAGACCTTTCAAGTAGTTTTGGGAAGATTGAAAAGAATCTTAAAAAAAAAGTTCTATAAATATTTGAATTAGTGAAGTTTTTTTCTAATTTTTTATATTATATTATTGATTCAATTTCGGAGATGAAAATTTAATATTATTTCCAGGTCGTCGCTGTCAATGACCCCTTCATTGGTCTCGACTACATGGTTTACATGTTCAAGTATGACTCCACTCATGGCAGGTTCAAGGGTGAAGTCAAGGCTGAGGATGGCAACCTAGTTGTTAATGGCAATAAGATCGCTGTCTTCAGTGAACGCGACCCAAAATCCATTCCATGGAGCAAGGCTGGCGCTGAATACGTCGTCGAGTCTACTGGTGTCTTCACCACCATCGACAAGGCCTCTGTAAGTTAGATTTTAAATGGTAATACACGATTATTATTGTTTGGTCAACTACTGTTATATTTGATTAAGATTATAAATAGGATTTTCATATTTTTCATACTTGATTAAATCTTTCAGTATTTTGGGCAAGTGAATTTTTGTTGACAATCTTTCGCATCTTGACAATTCTTGACGTTATTTTTCAGGCTCATTTGGAGGGTGGTGCCAAAAAGGTCATTATCTCAGCTCCCTCAGCTGATGCCCCCATGTACGTATGCGGTGTCAACCTCGAGACCTACGACCCAAGCCACAAGGTCGTGTCCAACGCCTCCTGCACAACCAACTGTCTTGCTCCTCTCGCCAAGGTCATCAACGACAACTTCGAGATCGTTGAGGGTCTGATGACCACCGTTCACGCTACTACCGCTACCCAGAAGACAGTCGACGGACCCTCCGGAAAAGTATGTTCATTTACATTCTATTTCCTCGCTCATAAAACACTGGACTTTTTTTGAAAATTCAATTGATCGATAGAATCGGTTTTTTTGAAATATTTTATTATATATCTTGAGCTATATTTGAATGTTGAATTTGCTAACATTAATTCGATAATTTTTGGGAATTATTTCGCTTGGTGTCTCAAAATATAAAATCAAGCATTTTCATTGTAAATTATCTTTATTATATGCTACTAAAGTTCTAACAAATTGGAAAATACTCGGAAATTTGACTATCTCTGTCAATAATAAGTACTGTGTTTGTCCAATAGCTGTGGCGTGATGGTCGTGGTGCAGCCCAGAATATCATTCCTGCAGCCACTGGAGCAGCCAAGGCTGTCGGCAAAGTCATTCCTGCCCTGAACGGCAAGCTGACCGGTATGGCTTTCCGTGTGCCAGTTGCCAACGTCTCGGTCGTCGACTTGACCGTCCGTCTCGGCAAGCCTGCCACCTACGACCA